>OZ035828.1:41698660-42390871 GCA_964034765.1 Knipowitschia caucasica | reverse complement strand
TATATCCAATAAGGCATGTGTTATACATGCTGTGTGCATTTGTAAATAAGAAATGTTCCATAAAAAAGCAGGTAAGATCAACAATTCATTTTTTTTAAAAAATACAATCAATTATGGTTTTATGAATGCAAAATCCACTCAACTAAAGAAAAAATATGTAAATTCTTTGTTGTAAATTTATTTGGAGCAAAAACTTTAATCAAATTTAATAAAACAAAACGCCACACAACGGATCAACGTAGGGCCATGACTGTGTGCGCAAGCTCACTCCACATTAGCTGTTCTTTCCCAAGCCAGCTGTAATTATGGGCTAAAATTAGTGCCACTGACAGGTGAACTTATTCTTTACAGCAATCAATCATTCACAACATGGACATGCAGTAGATATGACTGGAAACACATGGAATGGTTGCTTGAATCGTTGCCATGGAAAGACAACAAACATGTTTTCTTGTAAATATTTTATTAACAGTTGTGCAAATATATTATTATCATACAATGTTGAAAAAACAATCCAGTATACAGTAGAATACAGGAGTCGTTTGCACGTTTAATACTGGTGTTTGCAGTAAAAAGGTTTGAAAAGGTCTGCGTCATTAATTGTTTATGGAGCTCCAGTGACAATGATAAATCTCCACACTGCTACTATATTTTAACTACTACCAGGCTGAGCTCCAGGGACCAGGAGGTATCCAGAGCAGAGGATATTTTCTTTATCGGGTAAGGCAATACACATTGGTGAACATGGAGTCAATATATATGAAATGCTGTGTTCCCACTTTCAGCCCAGGAATGGAAGAAGATCTTCAGAGAATGAATGACGATAAGGTTTGTCTGAAAGACGCTTGCATGGTTTCTCATCACGTCAGTTACATTACTAACAAAACAACAGAAATATTAAAGTGAAACAGATAACATACATACAATTAATATCATACGTAATACAATATTTCAAACTAGTTTTACAAGGGTAAATTATGCTTTCTGAATTCACAGAATCTATATCCAAATCTTGTGGGACCAGACCTCTTTGCACCTGGATAGAGATGTATGTGTTTCGCCTCTGAATGTATATATTATTCACCATTATTAAGGTTGTGCTTTATTATTATAAGTAAAATTGTTATAATGTGACACTGTGGTATTTGTTTATTTTTGACATACTATATTTTGTTTTACTTTTATGTACAGATGTTAATTATAATTGGTGTCTTTGGTTTTCTTTTATTTGTTTACCTTTTGATTTGGAATTTGTACATACAAACCCAAAGGACAATAAACATTGAATTCAGCTTAACAAATACGTGTAATTTTGAAATGATCCAGTAGATGTCATCATTGTTTATAAAAAAGATTCCATTGATTTTGAATGTGTTGAATGTTCCTTCAGAATGGCTGCAGAAAGGCTCTTTTACTATGAGCTTACACAATTAATCATAATACGTCACCAAAGTTGTCAAACATTTTTCAGGGCGGGTTTGGGCGATCATTTTTATGATAATATGCATATGTTTTCTCATTTGTCTTTTTTGCTCTAACCGATATTTTGAAATTATTACCTACAACATACATTAGAATCTAGAAGATCAAAATGCCCACCACCACACCGCTTTACACATACAGTGTATGAATTGTTGGCAGATGGGCGCCATATACAATCCAGAGATTCCTTGCATTAATAGATAGATTTGTGCAATCGTGTTATTTCTGTTTTCCTTCTCAAAATAAAGTATTGTATAACACAACAAGTTACATTCACAAAATGATATGTTTTAAATCATCAAGCTATAAACAATAGCAGCATGTGGTCAATGTATGAAGCCTGAATACCAATACAAATGAATACCCTTCAAATCATGCAATAATTTTCTACATGTTTGGATATTATAATAGATCCCTGCGTGCATATAGAATTCATAGAATTCCATGGTAGAATACTTCTGCCTCCTGACCCCTGACCCTCAGCTGCACTTCACCTCCTCACCTCCCATTGTGGTCAGTCTTATTACAGGTTGGACTGTTTCCCTGGAGACGAGCTAATGTACGTAAGCTCCACACATACTGTAGATCCATGAGCTCCACCAGGTAAATGTAACGTTTGCTTTCTACATTTATTTTTTATATATTATTAAAGATAGCCCCTGGAGATGAATGAACCATCTCTTCTCCCAAGACAAGACAAAACAATAATTTTACAGGTTCCAGACAGTCAAAAAAAGAACAAAAATCCAAACAAATAACATTCACATTCATTCACCAGACATTCAGCACCGCACTTCCAGACCCTCCCTTCGTTCTTCCCAGCTGACACAGGGCTAAATTACATCAATTGTATACACAGCATATTAATAAAAAAACTACAGTGGTATG
The DNA here is from genome assembly GCA_964034765.1 of Knipowitschia caucasica. Classification (NCBI taxonomy): domain Eukaryota; kingdom Metazoa; phylum Chordata; class Actinopteri; order Gobiiformes; family Gobiidae; genus Knipowitschia; species Knipowitschia caucasica. Next base: position 42,388,501 of record OZ035828.1, on the reverse strand, counting down.
GCATAAGAGGAGGGGTGGTAAATTGGGTTGAGAGCTACTTAGAAAATAGACAACAGTTTGTACAGTTTGCTGGCAACATTTCTAACAAACTAAATATTCAGTGTGGAATTCCCCAAGGTTCCATTCTCGGGCCAAAACTCTTTATTTTATATATCAATGACTTATGTTCTGTCTCATCAAAACTTAAATCAGTCTTATTTGCAGATGACACACATTTTTTTCTATCAGGAGATAATATAAAAAAATTAACAAGGACGATGGAAGAGGAAATGATCAAAATAAAAACATGGTTCGATGAGAATAAATTATCATTAAATATAAGCAAAACGAAATTCATGGTGTTTTCAAACAATAACAGTAACACAGACGTCCAGGTGTCAATAAATAGCACAAAAATTGAAAGAGTACAAGAAATAACATTTTTGGGAGTGACAATGGATGAGAAATTAAATTGGAAATCCCATGTAAACCAGGTAAAAAGAAAAATATCAAAACATATCTCGGTACTGCACAAAGTGAAACATTCACTTGATCATAAAGCTCTAAGGCTCCTGTACAGTACCCTGATACTGCCCCATTTCACCTACTGTGTAGAAGTCTGGGGAAATACATACAAACACACCATACATCCTCTAATCCTCTTACAAAAAAAGCAGTGAGAATCATTCATAAAGTGGACTCAAGAGAACACACAAACAACCTATTCATACAATCAAAACTGTTAAAACTAGAGGATCTGATCAAACTACAGTCACTCATTGTGATGTACAAAGCCAGAGACTCTCTGCTGCCAGCAGCTGTACAACAGCTCTTCTCTCTCAATATCAACCAGGACAGTAGAAGGAAGTTACACTTCTCTGTCCCTTTTGCCAGAACCACCCAGAAACACATGGGAATATCAGTGGTCGGAGTAAAACTATGGAATCAACTTGACCATGAAATTAAAAAATCCGCAAACATCCACATGTTTAAGAAAAAAAATCAAAGCAACAACAGTGAAATCGTACAAAATGAATGATTAGAAAAAAACAATAAAAAACAAAGAATTATGAAAACAAAAACACATCAAATAAAAACAGTTTGAAGAAGTGCTAAAGGCCATCTTATTTTTTTCTTTTTTAATTTTTTTTAAAATTTAATTTGTACATGTATGAAGAAAGGGGCAGGCAACATAAGATTTTTTTTCTTCTTTCTGCTCCTTTTCATTTGTGAGACAAGACGACAATTATTTGAAATGTAATTGTAATATGTGTAGTATTGTTTTTGTCCACAATTGAAACAAATAAATAAATAAATAAATAAATTGTAAATTGTTTTAGACTGAGAGCCCCAACTCTTGAATAAAATATTGTGAGAGTTTTCATCACTTAATTTAAGAACACATTGAATAATTGACATTAGAAACCGGCACACAATACATTTAATCTTGTAAATAGAGCTGCTTAAAATTGTGGCAGGGAGGATAGCGACTGCAGTCAAGACAGAATATTCCAGTCTTGAGCAGCTTTAAATCGAAACGCCCTCTTTCCCACCTCTCTTCTCACAATGGGGACTCTGAAATATAGATCATTCAAATTCCAGGTGTGTGTGTGTGGTTCTAAATGAGACCATATGTTGTTTTTTGTAATCAGGGAGATCAGGGTAGATACATTTATTAAAACAAAAAAATAAACTAATTAAATTGTCTCCTTTCTTGGGATATAACTAACGCAGTAAAGGGTATTGTGGTAATTGTTGATTCGATATTGAAGCATTTCTTTCATATTTGGATGCCACCATGGTTCCATGAGACGAATCATAGAGTTGACGCTTCTGTGCAGCGGGCTGTGGTATTCTTCAAACAACATTTGTATAAGTGCGGCGGGTGCCGCAATACGACCATCGTGGTTTCTCCAGAGGCCTTCTTCTCCTTTTGTTGCTCCTTTTAGTTTCCATTGATGTTGTTCATATGCCCCAGCTGCGTTTTGAAGTTCTTTCACATATTGGAGATCGATTAAATGTGATTGTGTGTTCAACTCTTGATTTTTTGTCTTCTTCTTCTTCTTCTTTGATCCTTTGGTCTGTTCTTTGTCTTCTTGAGCGTTTTGCGTTTCCTCTTCTTCTTGAACTTTTTTGGGTTTTTCTTTGTCTTGAGCTTTTTGAGTTTCCTCTTCTTCTTGAACTTCTTTGGGTTTTTCTGGTTTCTGTTGTACGATCATTGTTCTTTTCATGTAGTTGGCAGCCTTTTTTGCAGCTTGGTCTGCAGCTTGGTTTCCTTTGGAGATCCTGTCTTCTCCTTGTGTATGTGCTCTGCATTTCATGATGGCCAGTTTGCTTGGTAGGTTCACTGCATCAATCAGATGTCTCACAAGAACTTCATGTTTTACCGGCAGTCCATTTATCAGTTTGAAGCCATTTCTTATCCATCCAGGAATTGAGATTGTCAATGTCCTGTAAGCATATGCCGAGTCGGTATAGATGTTCGCAGTCCGTCCACTGGCGAGTTGTAGTGCTCGCAGCAGACCTGTAAGTTCAGCCACTTGAGCAGATCCTTGCTCCACTTGTCTTGCTTCCAATACTCTGTGCTCTCCATTTTCCTTTTGTGAGACGACAGCGTATGATGAGATGGTTTCTCCAGTTTGCGCTCTGTATGAGCAGCCATCGCAGAAGAGTGTCATTTCAGCATTTGGAATTGGCTCAAATTGAAGATCAGCTCTTACATATAGTTCAGTATTCGCCAGTTCTTCACAGATATGGTCCGTGCTGTTGCTTTCAGAGTCATTGATCATATGCATGGCCATGTTGATGTTTCCGCTGGCATAGGTGATGTGAGGTTGACGAAGCGTCTGAGTGATGTTGGCAGTTCTTTGGGCTGTGGTGATGAACAGTTTTGAGTTCAAGTATGCTTGGATCCCATGGTTTGTGTGTACCACAAGAGGGTGGTTTTGGACCAGATGTGCTGTCTCCATGATTGTTTTGGTCAATGCTGCCAGATATCTTGCACATCCAGGTTGGGCTTGGTCGTGTGGATCAAGTTTGCAAGAGTAGTGTTTCAGAACTCTTCTTTCTCCTTTTTTCTTCTGATACAATATTCCATAGACATAGAATTGTGATTCAGCCACATCAAGATGAAACGGCAGTGTGTAGTCTGACACATACAGTGCACAGGCGTTACAGACGGCTTGCTTTGTTCTTGTAAAGGAGTTTTCTGCTTCCGTGGTCCAAGTTAAACTTGCAGTTGGTTGGTTCATGCCATGGGGTTTGATCAGTTCTCTTAGAGGTGCAGTCATTGCGGTATAGTTGGGTACATATTCTCGACTGTAGTTGCAAAGTCCGAGAAAACTCAGCATTTGTCGCACCGTTTTTGGTTTTGGTGTCTTCAGAATTGCATCTTTGTTGGAGTCTGAGACTCCCTGTCCAACTGCAGAAACCTCTCTTCCCAAGAAGTACACAGATCTTCGACACATTTGGATTTTCTCCCGCTTCACTTTATAGCCTTTTCTTGCCAGGTGTGTGAGCAGATCAGTGGATGCTTGTAAAACGGACCTTGCATCTGGTCCTGAAATAGCCAGATCATCCACATATTGTATGAGAGTGCACTTCTCAGGAAGGTTAAACTCAGCCAGATCCAGAAGTAGGAAATGGTTGAAGTACCCGGGGGACAGTTTCCATCCTTGGGGCATCCGACAGTAAGTGTATTGTCTCCCCTTCACGGTGAAGGCAAAGTACTTCTGAGATTCTGGATGCAGTTTGATTGTGAAGAAGGCGTTGGCTAGATCAATTACTGTGAAGTACTTGTCGTTCGGAGAAAGGTTGTTCAGTGCGATGTATGGGTCTGGAACAGGGTACGATTCATCAGCTGTTACTTCATTTAGGGGTCTGAAGTCTTGGACCATGCGCCAGTTCTTCAAATCTGACTTCTTCACTGGAAATAGTGGGGTGTTATACTCTGATGTAGTTCCTCTTATAACACCTGCTTTCAACAGTCCTTCAATGGTTTGTGCGATCCCTTGCACTTGTTCTTGTTTCAAGGGGTATTGTGCTCTGTATACTGGAGTGTCAGTTGTCAGTTTGACTTTCACAACATGCGATGTGCATCCCACATCATTGGCATGTGTCATCCATATGTTGGCTGGGACTGCATCCAAGTATCGTTGAGCGTCTGGGTGATTTTCAAAAGTTCTGTGACGCGATTCCTTCAAAGCTCTGGTTATGTCCGTTGACCCGTCTGGCAGTGTGATCCTGAAAATGCCATGTTGTCCATTGTAGGACACTCCAGGGTTGTCGGTTGGTGCATATATCAAAGTGTTTGCCAACTTCACCATTGATCCAAGGGACTTTGCAGTATGGTACTTGGAAACGGCCAACGTCACATGTGGGTCCATGTCGGTTGTTTCGACATAATAGGGCTTCACTTCATCTGGAAGAGTCACAGACAGGGCCATGCCTTTGGGACCACAGTAGATGTATGGGTATGTTACATGGAATGTTTGCCCTTGCACATTGTCCCACAATTCTTCATAACTCTCATCTTCTTGAGTGGTACAGTACAGCGTGGCATGCAGTGGGTCAAACGGTTCTCTCAAGGGGAAATTGGATTTTGCCCATAGCTTGTATCGTTGCCAGAGTGTTGAGGCTGTATTACCATGCTCTGGATCCGTCAGTATAGTGACCAATGATCAGTGAAATAAGTGCATCGGAGTGTGAATCTACCGAGTGAGTTTGTACGAGTGATCAAGGTTATTACTAATTAGAGCAAATTATTACACGTTAAAGATGATCCACATCTTCTGGAACTTTAAAGGAAAAGAACTGTGCCTCTTGATGAACATTATTGATCTCACAATGGAGACATTTACATGTCACATTTGGCATTTTCTTCCCCTTAATCCATTTCTGGGTCGGGGGGGTGGCAGTCAGAGCTGCACCCAGTACACAGAGCACCAGCCCCTCACTGATCCTCCTGCAGGTGGTGAGTCCACAGGAGCTGAGATCTTTCAGTGGGAGCTTCAGGCAAAGTGGGGTTAACACTAGAATTCCCATGGAGGTGCCATTTGGCACTTATACCTATCATCCCCTCCACGGTGCCAAATGACCCCAAGGATTTTAGCTAACAAACGAAATCACCTGTGAACGGCCAACTTTGTTATGTAAATAGGGCCGTTATCACAGGTTGAGCTGAAGTTGCTTCACATTGCCATCTTAGGGGGAGGGGGAGGATCTGAATAGTTAGTTTTTCTCCAGTGGCTTTAGTGCATTTCTCACATCAGACTTAAAGTTATAACAACTATGAGTTCAACCTCCACAACACTGAGTCATTGGTGCACATCATTGCAGCAGTTTCTTTATCCTATGAACAGTTTACAAATACTTTTGTTCATGAATCAGTTACTTTCGAACAATTATCTGCTGTTTTATAACATTATCATGTGCTTCTGTCAGAATGAAACATACTGTTTTATAACGTTATCATGTGCTTCAGTCAGAATGAAACATACTGTTTTATAACATTATCATGTGCTTCAGTCAGAATGACACATACTGTTTTATAACATTATCATGTGCTTCAGTCAGAATGAAACATACTGTTTTATAACATTATCATGTGCTTCAGTCAGAATGAAACATACTGTTTTATAACATTATCATGTGCTTCAGTCAGAATGAAACATACTGTCAAGCTAATTTCATACATTCCTCTATCTTTTTATATCCTGAAAATCCCTCCTAAATTTGAACAATTGCTCTTAGGTGAATTACAGCTTTCACTCATGAAGAGGTGTGTTATATTTGTTAGGATTTAGGCAGACAGAGACGGATCGTGGTGTGCCAAACTCTGGAAGTTTATTTAAGTTTCTCTCAAGTTCCACTGTTTTACTCTGTTTCTTTCTCTCAGACAGAATAAAGGCAGTACACAGTTTATATAGTCATTGTCACGTCACACATCGAAAGACACACGTGTCACAAAGAGACAGTCAAATCATAGTCATAACATGGAGTCCTTGTAGAGTCCTTGTACAGTCCTGCACGTAGGCCATATTGCTATCTAATACTAATACCCTCCCCTTTGATCACATAATCACATGTGATCACTCAAATCGATCAATCAATAAAGTGGAAAAAGAAAAAAATTCTAAAAAAAAAACTTTACAAAATTATTAAAAAACAAAGAAAATGTATGCATTAAACTCATAATCATCAAATCAATATCAGTGGATTTTATCCTCTATCCTGGGAAAAAATAAACAAACAAAAACAAACAAACAAATCAAAAAATAAAAACAAACAAAAATAAAAACAAACAAACACTATTGGACACACAAGAACTCAGCAGATTCAGTCAAAACACAGACAAAAACGAGCTGAGTCTCAAATTTGAAGCTAATTTCACTTTTCTTACTCTATACTTTTATTCTAATGATAATTGTTTACACTACACTTATTTCACTGTATTATTTTCACTTTTCAATCTTAGACTGTGTACTTTACTTTTACTATTCACTATAGTTTAAACTATTCTAATCTATTCACAAATATGTTTGCATATTTGCTTCTATTGAGCCATATTTTTAAACATACATTTTAATCTAACAAATCTCTCTGTGGTTTTATACTCTCATTATCAGTGGCTTATTATCAGTGGGATTTTGCTCCATCTATTCTCATTCTCAGGAATAAAACTGTGAACACAGTAAGGCAAATGGTCAACATTTACACTTCTATAGTGGTCAGTGATTTATTACTTTTTATTATCTAAAGATATTATTGTCAGGCATTTGGGATGGATGTACATCATTAATCAAATTAGTATTATTCTAATAGTAGCTAATCTATTTTAGCAGGTTTGGGGTTGGGGTCAATGTTCTACAATGGTGTTTGTGCTGGAAACTTCTCAAAGATATCCAAATATCTACTATTGTGTTTTTGTGCTACACCCAAATGCATCAAAATGCTTTTAAATGCTTTTGAATCTCTGTTGGTTGTAATCTATCTCATTGATCTAGGCATTAATCTAGGCTACACTCATATGAACTTTTTGTATTGTCAACATTCACTCATGTGTGAGCACAAGTGAATTTGGCAAGTATCTAATAAAACTGTACATAAACTGTAATTAACTTTATCTACTTTTGAAGTAAATGCTTGTGAAATGGTCCCTTTACCATTTGATATTAGCACTGGCTACAAATAATCTCTATTTTTGAAAGCATCTATGGTTGATGCATTTATCTATTCCTATTTCTACTCTACTGTGACTCCAAAGCTCGGCTGCAGTTTGAGCCAAGGCATATTTCTAGTTTGTGACTTCTGTCACTTTTAATAGCTGTAAAATACTCTGATTCTAATATTTTATCTGATCTATCAAAAGGATAACATTGTAGGGTACTATTTTAACTCTTATGTGGAAATATGTTTATGAAAAACAAAGGAAGGACAATTCTACTTTTTTACTACTATTTAACATCTACTAAAACGCTACAATACTCAAACTTTATCATTTTCAAACATTTTAACAGTTGCTCAGTCTACCAGACTAAAAAAGTCAAAGTTTTTGTCTGTCAGATGTCTGAATACTTAACATTTATATTGCATTTGGTCACAGTTTCTGGTTGTAGCAATAGCATCGGCAATAGACGTTTTCATTGGCTGGTTCTTGTTCTGCAAATGGCTGTGTCCAATAGATCATCAGATGTCCAGAAGCTAGGGACAAACAAAAACAAAAGAAAGAATCATGAGTATCTCTCTCATTTAGCACTCATCAATGGCATTATTTCAATAATATAAACATCACTCCCCAGTTTTCTCTCTCTCAGATCCTCAGGTCCTCAGGGTCCTCTGAGGCTGAGTCTCAGTCGTCATCAGGTCAGGTCATCTTGGACATCAGTAGGGTCCAAGCCATAGTTTTGGTCTCCAGATGCACATCAGATCTCCAGATACAGTCTTTTCAGTTGAAGCACATCAGGTCACTTGGGATGCACTTCTGGTCAATGGTGCAGTCTCAGTTCCTGTACACAGCTTGTGATGCAATAGTTACTTTCTATGGTTAAGTCACTTTGATTCTACTTGAACACAATTTCTATTCATGCTGTTGCAAATGTCCCTTAGACAAAAGGCAAGCGCAATGATTCAGTTTACTTCTCTAATTTGTGTTTTTATCAGATCTAATTCTAATCAATGTAATTACTTCACACAGTACAAAATCAACAAATCAAAAGTGTCAGGACAGACGTCAATTATGTCCATGACAATATAGAATTCAAATGAACATTTCTGGTCTCAAAAAATACTGATTCAACTAAAGATTCAAGTGATAGACAATTAAAAATATGTGTTTACATTGGAGTAAACTTTTAAAATGCTTTTTTCCTCATGTTCTGCTTTTTCATGTATCTATATGTAAATGTGAATGTGTGAGTGTATGTGTGTGTATGTGTGTGTGTGTGTGTATGTGAATTTTGGGGTTGTTTCTCCAGACTCCTCGAACCACCCGTAGGTGTCAAAGGTCACACTGTGGTGATGTAAACCACGTAGACACACTCTCAACTCCCTCTAGGTCTCTACCTGACGCTCCACCCATCACGTCTCCAGAAACCTCTCTTTCATGGCCCCGGTCTCTCTCCCACTTACTTCTGTAGTGGGGGGAGGGGCAACGAGGTGGCATTTCCCTTTGCTCTTAGCTCTGTGACCTGTGGCTGGGTGGGCTTTGCGCTGTCCAGTGTCCAGCAGTGACCCCTCCCACAGTGTGCCAGAGTCTGAAAAACAATCCTTGAAACAGCCAATTTAAAAAAACAATAGATATCAGTATGCGAATGAGATTGTTTTTCTCTCTGAAGTCAAAACAATTTGAGCGCTCTGGGTTTTCCCAAGCGCTATGTAAATAAAGATTACTTATTCTCTTACTAATGATGACATTTTAAAACCAGAAACTAAAGAAGTTATCAAAACAACAATTATACTCAAAACAAACAACCTTTTAAACTTTAAAACATGTATTATATACTTTTGTACTGTGTGATTAATTATCTATGCGTCCTTGGGTTTCTTGAAAGACGCCATGAAATGAAATTATGAAAAATCTCTATAAAAATGAACATTAATTTGTAAAAACATTTAAAACAAAACTTGAAATCAAACAAAAGATTTAGCTCCAGCTACACTGGATTTGGTTCAATAAAACTCAATTGTGCGTCGGAGCTGCCTCCTCATGTCTCTGAGCAGCAGCAAGGTCACGCGTGTAGTCAAAACAAAAACAAAAGTCACCACTTGCATGTGAATTGGGTAGTTTAACTTAATAATATAATACTTTTACAGCCTAATTCCCTCTTTCTTTTTTAGACGAAGTCTACAATCATTAATCACTTTTAACAGATTCTAATTTAAATGTTTGAAAAACGGCTTTTGTAACTAAAATAAAAACATTAAAAAAATTCTCACTAACAGCTATGAAATATATCAGAGATACAATAATGGACTCACAAAATAAGCAGCAGATTTAAAAAGAAAAGCAAAGCTTTTTGTACTAATCTTTGGGTTTCAAAAACATACTAATTCAAAACTTCTATTCCCTAATGGTGTTTAAAAACGTTTAACTGTGTCTAACACAATGTTCAAATGGCAAATTTAGCAAATTTAACGGAATAACAACTATGAAAAGCCAAATTCCTAAAGCAGTAGCTCCCCTTTAAATCAGAGCAGCAGCTCAGCAGCAGCGAGGGCGGGGGGGTTCCTTTCACACAGACGCGCACACACAGGCAGAAAGATACAGAAGAATAACTTTCAAGATTACTTTGTTAAGCGAATATAACTGATGTTGTTCTTTATACTTTTGTCATCCAAATCTAGAAGTGATCACTTTCCACACTAGTAACAAAAGGCACTCTTGTCTTTAACGTACGCTTCTATTTTATCGAGGTAGCAAACTAATTTAAACTCAAAATCTCTTTCTAAAAAACAAAAACAACTGTTGGATACATCCCTCTCATAGCTCAACTGTAGATAAAACTCGGCAAAAAATGTAAATAACTCACGAAAGCTCTCATAGCTCAACTTTAGATAAAACTCTGCATTCTCCGGTGAACTCTGTTCACTCCAAAAACAAAAACTCCCTTTTTCTGTATGTAATTTAAACCGTGATCACTGAAATATTGTTGATTCTTTACTTTTGTCATTTATCAGCTTGAAATTCGTCAATTTCAAAGCTTTTGTAACAAAGGTCTCTTTAACACATTTCCCTTTTTATTGCTTTTATTATTACACCATGGTTTCACTAACTATTTTCTATTCTCTATTCTCTGCCCCGGCTACTCCAAAGGCAGGGACCCCGATACGTCAGGGGTTCCTTTCTCTCTCTGCCCCGGCTACTCCAAAGGCAGGGACCCCGATACGTCAGGGGTTCCTTTCTCTCTGTCCTGACTACTTCAAAGGACAGGGACCCCGATACGTCAGGGGTTCCTTTTTCTCTCTGTCCTGACTACTTCAAAGGACAGGGACCCCGATACGTCAGGGGTTCCTTTTTCTCTCTGTCCTGACTACTTCAAAGGACAGGGACCCCGATACGTCAGGGGTTCCTTTTTCCTATAGGGACTGGTTACCCACACAGCTAACCTGTTTTCTACAACATAAGACATGACAAAGACGTGACAAAGACACAACAAAGAAAATTTGATTTAGAGAGAGTTGGACAGACCTCCGGGACAGCTCAAAATTTAGCTAGTATCCAATTATGCAGACTTTACATATTAAGAAAGGTGTCTGCTTACCTTCATTCTTTGTCCGGACTGTTCGAGAGGTCGACCAACATCTTTTCCGCGTCGAAAAATTCAATTTAAAAAACAAAAGTGACAGAAGCGACAAGAAGCATCCAGGAACAGCTCTTCCAGCCTGCTGGAATCTCCGCTCCCAGACACAGCATGCCGATCTCTCACGCAGAGGAAAAGAAACAGAGCAAGCTCCCTCAAAACAATCCAGAGAATGGCACAAACCGAGCCGCGCATTCTCCACCAAATCTGTTAGGATTTAGCAGAGAGAGACGGATCGTGGTGTGCCAAACTCTGGAAGTTTATTTAAGTTTCTCTCAAGTTCCACTGTTTTACTCTGTTTCTTTCTCTCAGACAGAATAAAGGCAGTACACAGTTTATATAGTCATTGTCACGTCACACATCGAAAGACATACGTGTCACAAAGAGACAGTCACATCATAGTCATAACATGGAGTCCTTGTAGAGTCCTTGTAGAGTCCTGCACGTAGGCCATATTGCTATCTAATACTAATAAATATATAAAAAATACCTGTACACAGTTTGAAGCAAAAATCTCACATGAATCCGATCCCCTTCAGAGCAAAACTGACAATATTCAATCCATGTCATGACACTGTTCTCTCATGAAAATGCCCGACAAAGACCCATGGAAACCTCATAAACCAATAAGTCATTATGGATAGAGCTACTACAAAGTTTGTTTCTGTATTTGGCTCCTTCCTCACTTTTCATTTTGCTTTCGTTCTTTCGTCTGTGCTTGAGTTTTGTATCGAAGTGATGTGTGTCAACGGCCTCTCAAAGCGCTCCACAGAAGTAATTCTTCATTCACTCCAGGCTCCCCTGAGGCTCCGCTGAGGCTCCGCTGAGGCTCCGCTGAGGCTCCGCTGAGGCTCCGCTGAGGCTCCGCTGAGGCCCCGCTGAGGCCCCGCTGAGGCTGCCAGACGCCGCCATCGGAGATTGTGATGATAAAATGCTCTATTATGACCATAAGCTCCAGGTGAACTAGAGGCGTGAGCTACTCTTTTGAATGCGCTGGGAACAGCAGGACCCGGCCGGTCCGGTGGGTCCGGTGGGTCCGGTGGGTCCGGTGGGTCCGGTGGGTCCGGTGGGTCCGGTGGTTACATTTTCTCTGATGAGGGTGTAGATATTTAGGATTTTGTTTATTCTTTTTGATGCTTCATCAGATCTCTGTAAAGGGTTGGTTCAATGTCGGCCCAATGTATTTGTTTTGGCTGACCCACCTGGTCCACTTTAGACTTGATTGCTTTGGGATTTTTGTGTTCTGGACCGGGTGTTTTTATTTTTTGCATTTCTTTGTTAAAATCAAGAGTTCACTCTAAAAAGAAAATGTATAAATAAAAATAAATGTTGAACTCTGGACCTTTCTCTGTGTCCACAAATATGTTTTGTTCTTTGGGTCGTGACTGGACATAATGTACCGAAGAGGCGTCAAACTCATTTGGTTGGGGCCAAAAGTACTTTTATTTTCTATTTTTATTTTTTACATATTTTTGTAAGTTTGGATATTATTTTCAAGTAGGTTTGGATTCAACCACAAATGGGTCACAGTTTTTGATTTAAAAAAAAACTTTATTAACTTCTATTAACATGTTGGTTAAAATTTTATTTGGTTGCATTACTGAGAAAATAAGCTTTATAATTAAGTATAACATGCCAAGGTTTTCCTTTAGTATTCCATAATTCCATAGTATAACATATAATTGCAAATAATTTCAGGGGCCACTAAAAATGGCTTTACGGGGCCGGATTTGGCCAACGAGTGTGATATGCCTGATGCACAGTATAATAAGTCCATTCATCCAGTTTCTTCTGCTTTATCCATTGCCGGGTCACAGGCAGAAAATAAACAAGTATCATTCTCATAAGAACAAGTTCTCTTCAGTCTTTGCACCAAAACAAAACAGAGTGTGGCTAAAACTATGCAATCGGCCGCTGCAAACACCAGCCTCCGGGGCTTTGCCGTTTTTAAAGCAAACCTATTTCTATAGACTGAGTGGGAAGGGTGCCACCATCGATTCAGCAGACCCTGTCCGGCCATCATCCATCCTGCTCTCAGCCCCAATCAAAGCCTAGTCTCACATCAAATCCACCGCGGCCGACCCCATCCCCAGAACCGCAGCCTCTTAATGATCCAATCTCAGGACACACTGTGAGCAAAAGGACACCATAATAACACCGCCACAGACACGGGGAGCGGGACGACACACAAAGCAGATATAATGACAGCCAATCACTGCAGCCAGCTTCATCTGGGCAACCGCCGAGGAGAGAATGCAACCATTAGCTACGTAATTATCTAAAAGGGAAAGATTACAATTACTGCACACTAAAAATGAGCAATACGGATGAAAAATCAGGGATACAGCAATGACACACTTGCTTTTGGTCGTCTCGTCTGTGAGCTGCCTCGTCCATGAGCTCAGTGAGAATGATAAATAATATTGACAGAAATTATAAATGACTATAGCAGAATATGAACATCCTTTGTCTTAAAATGTTGTGAATGTTACTTTACACTTACTCCTTAATTTGCTAAAGTCAGGTGTTTTTCATCAGGCTAAAGTTGGAGATTTTAAGACTTATTTCCTTATTATGCGAGGGTCAGGGGTTTTTGTACTTAAAGCTATACAGGAGGATTTTTACCTCTGGGTGGATCATCAAGACTATTGGTCCTCCCAGCTGTCAATCATTCTGGTGATACGTGCTCGTCAAATAGTTTTGTTCAAAAAGTGGGGAAATCCTTCTCTATAAAGTCTTGCTTCTTCATCAGGCTACATTTTGAGTTTTTAAGACTTTTTTCCCTATTATTCTAAAGATAGAGATTTTATACAGCTTCTTTTTATGCTAGAGTTAGCTATTTTATTATATTTTTTTTTAATATTGAGTTTTTGTTCATTTATCCTTTTCTGTGTGTGATTCTCATTCCTACTGATCTGTATCGTGATGCAACACTGACATTTCCCCGCTGTGGGACAAATAAAGGATCTCTTCATCTTAATCTTAATAATGCTAAAGATAATATATTTATTTATTAAAGGTCCAGTTATAATATGAAAGGTCATAATTATAACTGGACCTTTTTATCTGGTTTCCCAATCTTTGCAATATAAAGTCAGAAATCCTGAACGATGCACACATTTTCTTGCTAAAATTTTAAAGAGGAGACCTACACATGCAACAGATGTGTGTTATGCAAATGTGCGGTAACCTAGCAACGGCACTATCTTAACCAAGCGCGTTTAAGGACCCTCATCACGTTTGCTCTTCTTTGGAAATCTGTTGTGTTCAATCAATTCAATACGAGGACGAAACAGAAACGGTGACTCTGGTGTTTTGGTGAAATTCAGAAATCTGGAGGTGTCGGCTCGAAAAGGTCCATGAGCACTGGCGCAGACATATTTGCAATCTCACTCCTTAGCGGTGGGGGTGTACCTGGAAAGAGAATTACCCAATGCTTTTGTATGGCGTCTTCTTTTCTCTCAAAAACCTCTTTATAGGACGGTCCAAAAGTTGCTCTTGGTCCAGATGCTGTCGATGCTGAGGGGAGTATTTTTTTGGACCAGTCTAGTTTAGCTGCTGTGGACTTTTGATTGCACTCGTTAAATGAATGGGGCTCATGCCAGCTTGATTTCTTTCACATTTTCCTACCCGGCGGCCATTTTGGAAAAGCCCACAAAACGCAAAAGTGGTGGCACATTAGTTTCAACAGCGGAGATAGCGGTGAGACAGTTCAAATGTACAGTCTATGGTCTGTACTGGGCCATCACACAATCCACTGGGAGGACAATGGTGTCTGCAGAGGTGGGAGCCGAGGCGGTTGGTGTCCCCTTACACCCGAGAAGGTGCAGCAGGCCACTTCACTTACAAAACCAAAGAAACCGACCTGGGAGCAACATCAGAATCAGATTTTATTGCTATTATTTGCAGCAAAACCACACTGGAATAGGATTGGAAAAGTCCCCAGTGTGCACAAGACTGTACATACATAAGTCAAACTAAAATCGATTTCAGGTTCAATAAAAGTGCAAGATAAATTAATGAATCTGAAGAGCAGCAGGCTACTTCACTTTGAAAACAAGTGTTATTATTATGATGATTCTTCAATATTTAGTTATTTTTTATGAGTTTATTATTTAATTTTTTTCAATCCACATATATGTATTTTTTTAATGTTATATTTTTCTTTGCATTCTAATTGTTACCTTGTTATGTTTTTGAATTGTGACATTTTGACCAATCAAACTCAAAGGCGAAAACTCAAAAACAAAACAAAAGATACCGACCTGGGAGCAACATGGTGGACACCATCTCTGCATCCTCCAACAAGTCGATCACACAGCGCTGGAAGTCCTTACTGCTGTTGGACTGGAGGTAGCTGCAGGGGCCACAGGCAAATATCAAAAGGAACATTAAAAAGTCGTTTAAAGTGGAGAGCTCTAACACATTCAAATCCAAAAGCCTGAAATGTTTTATTCAGACTGTCAAAGTCCCAGTCACCGATCCACAAAGGAAAGCTCGTACGGTTGTCAGCGTGGGCCAATTTTCTGTGCGGGAAGTGCACACAGCCATTATTTCTTTTGTTCAGATTTCACAGAGAATGATGTTTTTATTACTAGCCTTAAACACAATGTCACAGTTCAATTATGCCGGAGGTCTAGGGGCATTTGAGAAGTTACAGAAGTAAAACATACTCAATGTTTTGTAAGGATCACCGCAAAAATTACAAAGAGCCACAACAATAATTATGGGTTGATAGTTGAGAAGTGCTTAGTGTGTTTTTTTTGTTGCGAAAGCTGCTATAGGATAAGATTGTTTCTCCATATTTTGACGAATCTTGTTGTTTGATTATTAAAGGAGCAGTCTGTAAAAATCTGGCCAAAGGTGGTACTGCAGCCTCTCCCACTCTCCCTGACTCAGGTTGCCAGATATGCAGACGAATCCAGCTGGGACCATAACAGCTGAATAGACAAGAGTTTAGTCAACAACAAATCTATAACCAACACCTTTTTCACAAAGATAGAAATCCTGGTTTTATTCCTTGTTTTGTCGTTAATGATTTGAGAATCATAACGAGACCTTTTTTAGTTCTGCGCCACATGGTACTTTACCAGTGAGATTAGCTCCACACAGTGAGTTCTGGCGCCCCGATCACAGACTTTCTGATTGGTGAAACGGTGGAGGGCGGGACATCAAAATGACAACAAAAACAAGATTTAGGGGCTGGAAAAGTCATTTAGAAATTCAAATATCTCTGAACTATTGTTATCAGTTAAAGAAGTATTGGAAAAGAACATGTTTTATTAAAGCCTTTTGACAGATTAGTGCCCTTTAATGATGACTTGACATGAAAATCTTACATATTGCTACTTTACATACATGTATTTTGACAGAATTTAATCTTTGACCTCTGGATCATATTTCTTTTTGGTGTTTTTGCCGCATCGTCAGATTAGGTGGTGTAAGATAACAACAGACCGCTTGGCTCTCAGGACTGAAGCAGATGGCAGCATTTACACAAACACACACACGTACACACAGACAGACACACACGTACACACACACACACACACACACACGTATACACAGACAGACACACACGTACACACACACACCACACAAACACACGACTATACACGGTGTACTGACCTCATCCAGGAGAGATGATCCTGCCAGAACTCATACATTATGTAAGACGACTTTCCTGGGAGCTTCTGAACTGACACACTGACACCAGAATCGACCAGAGAAAAGATAGATACAGAAATCCAATATTAGCTAAAGAACATCAAAGTGAATCGACTTTCCAAAGCAGAGAAGGAATATGTCATGGCATTTTAATTATACATTCAGAGATTTATAGAGTAAGGGCTAGGACAGAGCAGACGCCCTTCCTTTAGTGTTAGAGCAAGTCCATGCTAATGTTCAACACTTTTCAACACAGGGACTGGTCTCCTGCTGGGACTCTGAGGAGCACAGGGACTGGTCTCCTGCTGAGACTGAGGAGCACAGGGACTGGCCTCCTGCTGGGACTCTGAGGAGCACAGGGACTGGACTCCTGCTGGGACTCTGAGGAGCACAGGGACTGGACTCCTGCTGGGACTCTGAGGAGCACAGGGACTGGACTCCTGCTGGGACTCTGAGGAGCACAGGGACTGGAATCCTGCTGGGACTCTGAGGAGCACTGGACTCCTGCTGGGACTCTGAGGAGCACAGGGACTGGACTCCTGCTGGGACTCTGAGGAGCACAGGGACTCTGAGGAGCACAGGGACTGGCCTCCTGCTGGGACTCTGAGGAGCACAGGGACTGGACTCCTGCTGGGACTCTGAGGAGCACAGGGACTGGACTCCTGCTGGGACTCTGAGGAGCACAGGGACTCTGAGGAGCACAGGGACTGGCCTCCTGCTGGGACTCTGAGGAGCACAGGGACTGGACTCCTGCTGGGACTCTGAGGAGCACAGGGACTGGCCTCCTGCTGAGACTCTGAGGAGCACAGGGACTGGACTCCTGCTGGTGCCCAGAGTCAGGACTAAACATAGAGAGTCTGCATTTCAGATTCATGCTGCTAAAATCTGGATCAATCTTCCTGAAAACGTGATACCGACTTCTTCTTTGATGTTCAAATGTTCAAATCCAGGTTAAAAACAGTTCGGTTTAGCAGTGCTACAAATGCGGGATTTAATATTTTCTCTTTTTAATATACTGTGATTAGTTATTGAGAGATTATTTTTAAATGATGAACGAATACTTACTTATTTTTGTATTAAATCATTGTACCTTTCTTTAAAGACAGAAAAACTTTGGTACGAAGTCAGGACTATGCCTAAAAATGGCAAATACATTTTAATGCCTTGTGTGACTGCACTTTGACTCAGCACTTTGAGTTGCCTTGTGTTTGAATGGTGCTATACAGATAAACTTGCCTTGCCTTGTCCTAGATCTATGGAACCACACAGTCCCCGCTGACGGAGGCTCTGTTTTTAGGTCTGCGGGGGCTTGACCAGGGAACAGCAACACAACCTGAATAATAACGTGTGGCCCTTGTTAAAACCATTGCTCACAGCTACATGGAGCTGCAGAGACATCGCGGCCCGTCTGAGTCACCGAAGTGGGCGTCCCTGAATCACATCACAGTTGCCGCAGAGACCCGTGTTTTCTGTATTTTTCTTTGTGTTTTCGACTAATGAGCAAGGCACACTCACTGCAGGTTGTCGGTGTTGGACGCCGTGGCCGCGAGATAACTCTTCAAAACCATCTGAAACTTGTCTGCGTAGTCGTCGATCACGGACATCTGCCTCTGAACCAGCAGGATGTTCTGTGGGCGAAAGAAAGGACAGTTAATGTGATCAAACTCTGCTCTTTTGCTCGGAAAGCTGATTATAATGATGTCTTCTGTCGTTTGTCTTCATGTTTAATGCGGCAGACTGGTTTTGTTTAGGAGTGAGAACAGCTGCACGAGATAAGAGCTGGAATAATAGACCGACCGCTGTCAAAATGGTGAAATGAGAAGGCCCTGTTGCCAAGATACTAATACAAGTTTTTCATTTTGGTCCTGGAAAAAAGAAACAGAATGGAAAATAATAAAACAGAGAGTCATGGTTTAGTTTTATTTTGTAACTGGTTACTCGCTGAGTCTTCTGTTACTGTACTTCCTGTTTACCTGATTCCCAGCCCCGCCCTCATGAGTCTGACCTGTCTCTCATCAGTCTGTATTTAAACCCTGTAAACCTTGTGTCTTGTCATCCCACTTCTGATTCAGTTCGTGTCCTTGCTCCTGCTCAAAGTCGAGCATAAAAACAGAAACTCAAAAGTAACGCAGAAGAACTTGGCTTTCTTGATAGAGTAACTAAGTAAAGTAACAGGATACTTTTAAAAATAAGTAACAAGAAAACTTACTTTTCTAACACTCTTACTTTTCCCCAACACTGACAGTTCATTATAATGAAGATCTCTGCATTGAGACATATGCAGATCCAAAAGCCATGGATGAGCCATCATTAGGCTGGAAAGAGTCTAAGTGTATTTATAAACCTGACTGTAAGCTATATTCATAATATAATGTAATAACCAAACAGATGCAAAAATAAAAACAGTAAAGACACATCTACTTTCTGCTCGATGGATATTTAGAAGTTAATTAATGAACAATCAATAAAAATGGGTTGGGCTTTAGGGAAACCATAAAGGACACAAGGGCATTTTTTTTAAATATAATTAGTTTCAGTGTCTATTACTGTAGCTGTCAGTGATAAAGATGTCCGAGAAAGTAAGCTACAACAAAGGAATGTTTTTGACTGGCTGCAGGGGAGAAGAGCGGGCGCAGTAAAATGGCTGCACATTCAGAGAGAGCAGCAGCAGGACACAAACATGGTCATTATTTTAGCTATAAACATTCAGGACTTACAAACATAGACTGTAGGTGATCTCCAAGCTGGTTATTGGAGAGCTTATATTTTATGGGAGTAATACATATGCACACAAATGATATGTTTTATAATAATACGTAATAGGGCTGGGCAATAAATCGAATTTTGGCAATTAATCGGCTTTTGAAAAAATCGAATTCGTGAAAAATGTGAAAATCGTGAAATCGAATGAGGGATATTGTGAGAGTTCCAGCAGCACATCAATTATACTTGCGATATCAGCACAGTCTGTACAAGACTTTTATAATATGTATTGGGGGAAACAAATAAAAAAATAGTTTTTAAACTTAAATATTGAGCGGGAAGATAAAAAATATTTTAAGGGCAAAGTCTGTCTTGAGTGACTTTAATGAAAATCGATTTAAAATCAACATCGTCCAAAGCAGGAAATAAAATCGAGATTATACTTTTTTGCCATATCGCCCAGCCCTAATACGTAATATGCAAAGATAAATGCAACAAAACAATTAATTACACTAGTGCGGTCCAGCAAAGTAACACAACAAATACAATGAGACCAGGAGTTAAACAGTTCAGGGAGCTTAGAGGGCCACCTTCTGACCATAGATCATAGAAGGCGTGGACTATGTGACATCACCCATAGTTTTTGCCGAATTAGGGATTTGAACAGTGGTCATCCGGGCAGGTTTTGAGCACAATAACTTATATGCACATTTGTTACGAGGGGGTTACAAATATGCATATAAGAAAACAAACCAAGATCAATTGCTCTAAATAGTGATACGAATGGTTTCTGAACTGGAGGAGTTTAGTTTTCAATGTCGATGAGAGTAAAAACTGGATTGAGCAACATTCAGGTGTGCTTCCAATGTTTTTGCTTCACACCGATGTGGATTTATCTTCACACAGGATCATAATTGGTCTGGTTTATATATTTTTTTAAAGTCAAGGTTTCAGAACTGCCCACTTCCTCAAACCTCAGACACACTACTTTCTTGGGATTGTGTAGAACCACTGACTTTGTCCATTATTCATCAATGATTATAAAGTTCTGCCGGACCAGTAATTATCGTGGGATCCCTCTCCTCAGCCTCCCCGTTAAGATTTACTCTAAGGTACTGGAGAGGAGACTTTGACCGATAGTCTAATCTCGGATTCAGGAGGAACAGTGTGGTTTCTGTCCCGGCTGCAGAACACTAGACCAGCTCCGTGCCCTTCATTGGATAAGATAAGACATCCTTTATAATCGAATAATCAAGGCTGCGTTGATGCGTCTGCGGTGCAAAAAACAGCTTTAGACTGCTCCCCCCGCGACCCGGCAACGTAAAAAGCAGAAGAAAATGAATTGATGGATTATTAAGGAAGGTTCTGATAATAATTCAATAGTCACAAACAGTCACTGAACCTGTTGTTATTATTACTATTGTTTATTCTGCTCAAATTCTCAGCTGCTTTAAGTACAATATACACATCTGTAAATATCTCTAAACAAAATGACATTATAGCTACAGAGTTTTATTTTATTGTGTGCAATCAGAGTCTTAATCTTAGGGCGGCACGGTGGCTGAGTGGATAGCACTCTCGCCTCTCAGCAAGAAGGTCCTGGGTTCAAATCCCGGTTGGACCAGGGCCTTTCTGAGTGGAGTTTGCATGTTCTCCCCCGTGTCTGCGTAGGTTTCCTCCGGGTGCTCCGGTTTCCCCTACCACTAAAAATATGTACAATAGGTATGGCATGTGCCTCCTGTTTTGGCACCCCCACTCCCAAAAATAACAATTGTAAACCGCTTTGAGACTCCGATGTGCAGTGAAAAGGCGGTATATAAATAAAGATTACTTACTTACTACTTACTTAATGAAATTCCACATGGGAGGAATAAAGGAAATATCTTATCTTATATGTATTCTCTCAATCTAAAGTCTTGAGGTGAAAAAGTATAGTTTAAATATCAGAATCCTGCAGACCCATTTGAGTTTTGAGCCTAAACAGTAATCCATGCAGTTCAGTCACATTTCCATAACCCACAGTTGGAGGGTTTCGTCCAAGAAGCAGAGCGCCAGATTCTCACACATCACACCTCA
Organism: Knipowitschia caucasica; assembly: GCA_964034765.1. Lineage (NCBI taxonomy): Eukaryota > Metazoa > Chordata > Actinopteri > Gobiiformes > Gobiidae > Knipowitschia > Knipowitschia caucasica. The sequence goes on along the minus strand of OZ035828.1, from coordinate 42,367,277 downwards.
AAAGTAAGTAAGTAATCTTTATTTATTTTTCACTGCAGATCAGAGTCTCAAAGCGGTTTACAATTGTTAATTTTGGGCATTTGTCTCTCACTCCACACAGAGATGGGAGCGGGGTCGCCAGTATAGGAGGCGCATGCTAGAACTATTGGACATATTTTTAGTGGTAGGGGAAACCGGAGTACCCGGAGGAAACCTACGCAGACACGGGGAGAACATGCAAACTCCACTCAGAAAGGCCCTGGTCCGACCGGGATTCGAACTCCAGTGAAAATCTCAGGTGAATGTTCTTATCGCAACCCACTCACCGACTGAGGGCCGGCCTGCGTGTCCTCGCGGAGTGGCTCCAACTTGGGACCCTGCAGATTCAACAAAAAGTCAAATTATACTGGAACATATGGAGCGTGGGTGTCAAAGTCAGTCTGGCTCGTGAATGAGTCTCTCGGCCCCGGGATGATATTTGGTTTGAAAGAGAAACAGCCGCAGAGACGTGAGGAAACATTGGATTATTCATTGAATGTTTAGGACATGTGTTTTCTCTTTGAAGTTTATTTTGTCAGTAATTACAACTGAATATATATTTTAACAGCCTCACAAAGCCGTACAAAATATTGGATTATTAAGAGAATAATTAAATATATGCTAGGATTCGGCAGTGATAAAATGTAATGCTTGGAACTCACTTTTATTGAGAGCTCTTCCTTTAACTGTCTCTACAAGATCTTCCTCATTTGTTTTTGAAAAGTTCATTTAAAAAAACATTAGAAATATATTGAATCGGTAATAACAAAAATTGTTGAACTAGAAGATTTTTTTTGACAAATTTTCAAAATGACGATATCTGTCATGGTGTGGAATTGGTATTGTATTTTTGCGTTCATTACATTTTGAAGGGAAATATAAAATCAAAATAAGGCTTTTTTGCTCTTTCAGGCACACGGCAATATACAAAAATAAACTGTTATTGTTTTATTGCTTATATGACAGAACCTTTTTAATTCAGAGGTTTACGATGAGGATTTGACAATTTTTCAAAATGGCAATATCTGTAATGGTGTGGTGTTTTAGTTATGTTGTGCTTCAATTCTCTGTGTTTTTTTAAAAAATGTTATACAAAGTCAAACGACGAAAAGAAAACCACAGAGAACACGGGTCAAGATAAAAGGTAGTAAAAAATAAATAAAAAAATACATATACAGCAGATATCTACTTTGGGCTAATATATTCCACTGTATGTGAGAACAGACGAAAAAGTAAATAAAGCCAACATGACCTCAGCTATCTGTCTTTTCTGTGTGTGGAAGGTCAGGGAGACGGACAGCCCTGATATATTAAGGCACACGTCCAACATCCTGCCGGTTATGAAACGTCTACGATATTGCATTTTTGAGTCCCGCTAGGAAAGGCAAATACAGAGGTACACAACGAGAAAAACGCTTTGGGAGAGCTCCACAATAATAACCAGAAGAGAACATCAATAAATATGAAATCAAAAGTTAATAAAGAGTAAGCGTGGAGCTGGATGTAACGGGGCAGAAGCACACGGGACAGACACGGGACATTACACAAGCCGGAGGTACGAGTGGGATGAGGTCGTGTGATCAGACTAAAGTAAGCGTGTCTCTGTTGCCGTGACTCCCGAGGCTGAACGCAAACCTCAGTGCAATGAAGATGAATCTATAGAAAGGCCAATAATACTGTTAGTTTACAGTCATATGATTCACTTTTAAAGGAGCAGTGTGTAAAAATGTGGCCAAAAGTGGTACTGCAGCCTCTCCCACTCTCCCTGACTCAGGTTGCCAGATATGCAGACGAATCCAGCTGGGACCATAAGGCAAGGCAAGGCAAGTTTATTTGTATAGCACAATTCATACACAAGGCAACTCAAAGAGCTGAACAAGATAGCATTAAAATCATAAATAATCACAGAACATTAAAACGAAAGATAAAAATATAAAATCCCTCAGTTGTATGCACAGCTATACAGCACCGTTTTTAACTTGGTTTTAAACATTGTCAGAGAGGAGGCCTGTCTCACATCTTCAGGAAGATTGTTCCAGATTTTAGCAGCATGAATCTGAAAAGCAGCCTCCCCATGTTTAGTTCTGACTCTGGGCACTAACAGGAGTCCAGTCCCTGTGCTCCTCAGAGTCCGGGCTGGTTCATATGGGACTAACATGTCGCTAATATATTTTGGTGCGAGGCCATGGTGAGACTTGTACACAAGCAGAGCTGTTTAAAGTCTATTCTCTGAGCCACAGGAAGCCAGTGCAGAGACCTGAGGACCGGACTAATATGGTCGTACTTCCTGGTTCTAGTCAGGACTCGAGCTGCTGCATTTTGAATGTACTGCAGCTGTTTTACAGCCTGTTTGGACAGACCTGTGAGCAGGCCATTGCAGTAGTCTAACCTACTGGAGACAAATGCATGGATAAGAATCTCCAAGTCTGCTTTAGACACTATGTTTTTGATCCTGGCAATGTTTTTTAGATGGTAAAAAGCTGCTGATGTTACTGATTTGATGTGGCTATTAAAATTTAAGTCTGAGTCCAGTATTACCCCTAGATTTCTGACCTTGTTTGAAGGTTTTAGGGAGAGAGACTGTAGGTGACAGATGACGCTCTCTCTTTGTTTCTGGGGACCAAAGACAATCATTTCAGTTTTGTCTGCGTTTAGCTGAAGGAAGTTGTTTTGCATCCACTCACTGATCTGTTGGATACAGTGAAGGAGTGAGTCCACTGGTCCATGTTCTCCTGCAGTCAGTGAGACATAGATCTGAGTGTCGTCTGCATAGTTGTGATAGGACACGTAGTTTCTGCGTATTAACTGACCTAACGGCAGCATGTAGAGATTGAACAGAAGAGGTCCCAGGATCGACCCCTGTGGGACTCCACAGGTCAGGGCCATATGATCTGAGACACAGTTTCCAATCTCCACAAAGTACTTCCTGTCTTCAAGGTAAGACCTAAAACAACTTAGGGCGGTGCCAGCGACGCCAACCCAGTCCTCTAATCTCTGTAAGAGGATCTCATGGTCGACAGTGTCAAAGGCAGCACTCAGATCTAACAGGATTAAGATTGAGACTTTGCCTGCGTCAGTGTTCAGCCGGATATCATTTGTAACCTTGACGAGCGCAGTCTCAGTGCTGTGGTGGGGTCTAAAGCCGGACTGAAACATATCAAATGAGTTGTTGATTATAAGAAATCTAGTAAGCTATAGGTAGACAACTTTTTCAAGGACTTTCCCCATAAATGGCAGATTTGAGATGGGACGATAGTTGTTAAGTACAGTGGCATCCAGACTGCTCTTTTTTAGCAGGGGCCTGATGACTGCAGTTTTCAGGGCCTTTGGGAATATTCCAGAATTAAGGGACATGTTTACTATCTGTGTGAGTGAAGGTAACAGACTGCTCAGAACAGACTTTAGAAATCTAGTGGGTAGTACATCCAGGCTGCATGTGGAGGAGCTCAGACTGGAGATTATCTCTTGGACAGTTTGATCCTTTACAGGTGCAAAGTAAGTTAGCTCAGAGAGCCTTTCAGGCTGTTGGATGGTTATCTGTGGATTGGAGACAATGGCGTTTTTGATGCCTTGAACCTTGTCATTGAAAAAATGTGCAAACTCATTACATTTACGTTTGGAAGTTAGCTCTAATGGCATTTGAACAGGGGGGTTTGTTAATCTATTAACTGTTGAAAACAGAACACGCAGATTGTTGCTGCAGCCTTCAATCATTTCAGAAAAATACCTTTCTCTCGTACTACGTAGCACCTGGTTAAACTCGCACAACTTATCCTTGAAGATCTTGTAATCAACCTGGAGGTTGGACTTGCGCCACTTCCGCTCGGCCCTCCGGCACTCTCTCTTTTGTGCCCTGACCGAGTCTGCTTTAGCCCACGGCGCCTTCTGCTTATTTTTCACTATTTTAACCTTCACAGGAGCGATGGTGTCCAGAACATTCAAAACACTAGAGGTAACAGAGTTAAACAGTTCATCTACAGTAGAATACGATGCATTCTCAAACTGAATCAGCATAACAGCTGAATAGACAAGAGTTTTGTCAACAACAAATCTATAACCAACACCTTTTTCACAAAGATAGAAATCCTGGTTTTATTCCTTGTTTTGTCGTTAATTATTTGAGAATCATAACGAGACCTTTTTTAGTTCTGCGCCACATGGTACTTTACCAGTGAGATTAGCTTCACGCGGTGAGGCAACCTGGATCACAGACTTTCTGATTGGTGAAACGGTGGAGGGCGGGACATCGAAATGAAAACAATAACAAGATTTAGGAACCGTAAAACTGATTTTGAAATTCAAATATCTCTGAACTACAGTTATCAGTTAAAGATTTGTTTTTATAAATGCCTTTTGACAGATTAGGGCCCTTTAATGTGACTTGACATGAAAATCTTACATATTGCTACTTTAAATGGACCTAAATGCACATATGCCAAAGATACAGTCATAAGATTGATTAACTAACATGATGTCAAGTGTGATGGATGCCTTGATAAGCCTTTTTGCTAATGTTGCTTTCGGGAAGTTCCATTCTTTTGATGCTAGAGTTAGAGATTTAATTTTGATATAGAGTTATTATTCATGTATCTTGTGCTGTGTGCTCCTCATTCCTACTGGTCTGTAACTGGTGATGCAACACTGACATTTCCCCACTGAGGGACAAATAAAGAATCTCTTAATCTCTTAATATTAATCTTTACAAAGCACCTGCAAACTCTAGAATCCAGAATGTGTATGATTTGTATGACTATGAAGTTTTGTGAATAAATAAGGAAATTACGTTTCAAAATTGATGATCCACTTTCTGATTTTTTTCCACAGCCAGAACCCAACTATTCCATGGCTGAAAATAATTTTTTAATCAAAAGTAAAAATGTAAACTTGAAATGTAAAATAAAAATTAAAACGATGGCTGGACGATATAGGAATAAAAGACAGATTATATATTTTATTTTTGTCGAATATTTAACAATCTCTCTTCTTTTCTTCACAAATAAATGAAGTTGTGTTTTTGGAAACGCACTTTTACACCAAGTTTCTTTGCAATTTCTTTCTCAAACTGTCTTTTCCAATACTTTTTCTTGACTGTACGACTTATACTATAATAATTCATTCATAATTAAAATCAAACGTTACATTAATCACTGCTGTAACTATAATTATCAATTCTTTCCCTGCTCCTTCCCTGCAGCTCAGTGACCGTGTGAGAATAAGTCAGGTTTTGCGTTGTGTACCCAAGATATCGCAACAATAGCCCATACTGCACTGGTGTTGGGTAATCTCACTTGGGGCATTCTCTCCGGGGGTTCGACAGGTGCCAGTAAAAAACAAAAGAAAAGATTTTCCACTAACTAATGCTTTCGTCCAGACAGTGCATTTGATCGCCCACAAGCACACACCGGCGTAAACACCCTGAGGTAATAATATCCAGCAGAAGAAGAAGAATGATGAAGACAAAGGACAGACCTGGCACTCGAGCTTGTCCAGGAGCTGTTGGAGTTTGTTGATTTGGGTGCAGCACTTCTCCTCGTGGTCCTCGCTCACACCTGCAGCAGAACAAGTAAGTAGTAGTAATCTTTATTTATATACCGCCTTTTCACTGCACATCGGAGTCTCAAAGCGGTTTACAATTGTTTTTTTTTTTTTTGGGAGTGGGGGTGCCAGTACAGGAGGCGCATGCCAGACCTATTGTACATATTTTTAGTGGTAGGGGAAACCGGAGCACCCGGAGGAAACCTACGCAGACACGGGGAGAACATGCAAACTCCACTCAGAAAGGCCCTGGTCCAACCGGGATTCGAACCCAGGACCTTCTTGCTGAGAGGCGAGAGTGCTATCCACTCAGCCACCGTGCCGCCCAACAACTGGTGACACACTGTACTGTCAGGAAATAAATGACACTGATTCCAATAACTGAACACCGCTCGGGTCCAGATCACGATCACCCATCTCCAAGACCGCCTGTGTCTGCTCGGCCGTGATATTGTCGGCCTGTGTTCTCCTTTGTATTTAGTCATTGTATGTTTTGCCCTGCGAGGTTTGAAATGAGTTTGTGTCTATGTCACCTTTGAAGCTGCCTTGGGACTAGGCTGGAATTTAGCCGTTATGCTAAGTCCGGTGCATTAACACTGACACTAAAGGCATTAATGTTGATGAATGTGCCTTGTCCCAACTCATTAAATAAATACATGAAATGAAAAAGTGTCACTAGTGTTTCCCTCATGGCTACATTTCTCCTTTGTGAGATCAATAAAGTTTATCTTATCTTGTTTCAAGACGTCTCCAGGAGAATATTGGAGTCCAAAGAAGCCCGGGTTATGAGCACTGTCCTCAGAGAAGTTTAACCCTTTAAACCAGGCATGTTCAAACACAGGCCCGGGGCCCAGTTTCAGTCCTCAGTGTCATCCTATGTGGCCCTCTGCCTTTCTAGCCTAAAGTAGTCTTTGAGATCATAAACACAAGATCATTCATCCAACTTCAGCTCAGCCACTACAGACACGTCATAACTCGTTCTAGAGCCCAGTACGTCTGGAATTCAGTCGTTTACTTTATTTGTTTCGACTGTACTGAGGTGGTTTTTGATTGTGTCACAAACTTCCGTTAATGATGCTACTGAAACTGGTGAGATGCTAAATAAATACATTTACTAATTATTTTGTTATTAGTGCTCCTACATCTTGATAATAAAACAACAAAATAATGTACATTACTTTCTTCAAGGAGTGAACAGGAAAGGTTTAAATCACTTGCAGTCTTGTATGAAAAGCGCTAAAGAAATAGCTTTTCATACATTTATTTGAGATTCAGTTCTACTTCTTCTTTCCCAAAACAACCACAATTCATCACTTTTGCTTTGAGTGCGACTTCAAAACCCCTCTTACCATTGGTTAAGACGGAGCGTGGGTCGGGCAGAGAGACGCAGGGATTGTTATGGATCTTCTGACCACAACGTCTGGTGTTTCTCGGCGCCGTTGTCAGGTCAGTGGACGTTGCTTCTCTTCAGGGAGGGAGAAGAAATAAAAAAAAACAGACAAGAAACTGTCAAATACTGGGAAAATGTGTTTTAAGAGTAGGTGATATGACAGGCAGGGACATCCAGGAGGCAATCGGACCACGTTTGGAATACAAAAGGAGGCTTGTGATTCATATAGAGCCACTGAGGTAGAGACGCAGAGAGCAAAGGAAGTGGCATTAATAATTGAATTGAGTTCTGAATGTGATATAGGTTGAGGCCGGCTGCATCAGAGAGCGGAGAAGCACATGCACAATTCAAAGTGATGCAGTGCGCACAGTCGGTGGCGAAAAGAAATTGAGACTGCGGCAGGATCCCTTCACAGCGTTTTCTCCCTCGTACGGGGAAAATAACAACTCGATTTGTGTTTTTCCAGCAGGTTCCTGTGGCTTCAGACATCAAATACTCTATCCAAAAGTATTCAACCCAAAAAACTGCACAACCTGTTCTCTACACTGCAAAAAATGATTAAATATGAGCTGTTGCTTTATTTTCTCATTCCAAGGGAGTTTTAAAACAAGATGATTTTGCTTTGTCCCATTGGGGTTCAGTCAGAACCTGTGATTCAAGATTTAAGAATTTATTTGCCATTTGCAGTAAAACCACATTGGAAAAACTGTGCAAGACTACCCTAGTGTGTACCAGAGCTCTTGCCACAAATGTGCTCAAACTATGATATATTTTGGAGCAATTGTCACTCTTTGTTGTCACTTTTTTGCAGTGTATGTACTTTGTTCCGCCTCCTTTATACCAACAGCATCAACAGAGTGACTCCACAGAAACAAGGAATTCTCGAGCTGTGGAAGCAGGAGCGAGCTGCTGTTGAACTCTTCCCACAACCTTTTTGAAGCATTACAAATATGTCCAGAAGAAAAAGGAGCAAAGGGCGAAATCCAGGCCTAATAAAAACCCTTTTTTTCCAACACAGCTTTGTCTTTAAAGGCTATGATCACAAACAACTCTGCTCTTGAAAATGACTAATTTCAGAATTGGCCGGAGGTGGGTGTCAAGTTTGCAAACTGAAATTTCCCCACTGCGGGACGAATAAAGGAACTCTTAGGCTATATCCACACGAAGACAAAACGCTTATAATTTCAGAAACTTTTTCTGTAAACACGGAGTTAGCTCAGTAAATGTGTGCGTCCATATGAATGTAGTCAATACGCCTGAAAACGCTGTGAAACTATGCCAGACCTGTTGGTGGCGCTGTGACGCAATGACGGGATCAAGCCCAAACTTCCGTGACGGGAACTGGGCATGCGCAGAATTTTGTAAACAGACAACATGGCGAGTGGGCGAGCTGGTACTACATTAGTATGGACGGACGATGAGGTTGAACTGTTGCTTCGGGTCGCACTGGATTACAAAACCAACAAGCTACATTGTTGTTGTCATTATTTTCTGAGTGCGGCGCATGCGTGCTTTAACAAGAGGCGGGGCGATGACGCAAGCGTCTCAGATACATTGCGGAGAGGCAGTAACCACGGAGCGGCATATACGGAGTTTTGAAATCTTTCCACTCTGGGACCTACTTTCAAAAATGTTCGTTTACACCCCCCCAAAACGCCGGCCTCGTATGGACGATACACTGGATTGATAAAGTATTTTTGCGTTTAGGCCTGAGCTTGACTTTGTGTGGACAGGGCCTTAATCTTAATCTGTTATATTTTGTTAGCGTTAGAGCTTTGGGAGAGGAATTATCTGCAGGTATTAACAGGAGAATCAGAATAGTCCATGTGCAGGTGAGAGGGGTCAGCAGTGATACGACCAGCCCGGCCTCGAGCTCGGGCGAGGTACAGGTCCCGCAGCTTGTACGTCGTGCGGTGCTTAAATAATAATTTTCATAATGCTATATGCCATCCATTCATTTTCTTCCACTTCATCCGCTGCCGGTTGGTGGGAGCAGCAGTCTGAGCAGAGACACTCAGAGCTCCTTATCCACACATACTTCCTTACAGCCCATCCGGGGGAATCCAGAGGCACTATTCTTAAGATTTATTTCTCAAAACAGATCTAACTGAACTGTGTGTCAGAGCCTTGAAGCAGCAATATGTAAGATTTTCATGTCAAGTCATCATTAAAAGGGCCCTAATCTGTCAAAAGGCATTAATAAAACATCTTCTTTTCCAATACCCTTTTTAACTCTTGACAGTAGTTCAGGGATATTCACATTTCTAAATTAGTTTTCCAGCCCCTAAATCTTGTTATTGTTTTCATTTCGATGTCCTGCCCTGTTTCACCAATCAGAAAGTCTGTGATCCGGGCGCCAGAACTCACTGCGTCGAGCTAATCTCACTGGTAAAGTACCATGTGGCGCAGAACTAAAAAAGTCAAATCATTAACGACAAAAACAAGGAATAAAACCAGGATTTCTATCTTTGTGAAAAAGGTGTTGGTTATAGATTTGTTGTTGACAAAACTCTTGTCTATTCAGCTGTTATGGTCCCAGCTGGATTCGTCTGCATATCTGGCAACCTGAGTCAGGGAGAGTGGGAGAGGACTACAGTGATTGCAGTAACATATTTGGTCAGATTTGTACAAATTGCCTCTTTTACTGTAACGGAGATCTAATGAGTTACATGTTTGAATCCCAGACATATATTCTGCTTTGAAGTAAATGCAAAAAACCAAGTGCACTCTCTGTCCTCCAGCCTTACAATTATATTAGATGTCACATTTCTTCTCCTTAATAATGTTCCTTCGACCATATATAGAGTGTGTGCTGTGTTGCACCGGCAGCTCAGAGGGAGAGGAACACTCCACCGCCAGAGCTGCAGGGCCAACACCGCCACGGCCAGGAGAGGTATCATGGAATTCAATGGGATTTTAGTTCGAGGTAGTAGTAGTAGTAATCTTTATTTATATACCGCCTTTTCACTGCAGATCTGAGTCTCAAAGCGGTTTACAATTGTTAATTTTAATTGTCTCTCACTCCACACAGAGATGGGAGCGGGGCCAGTACAGGAGGCGCATGCCAGAACTATTGGACATATTTTTAGTGGTAGGGGAAACCGGAGTACCCGGAGGAAACCTACGCAGACACGGGGAGAACATGCAAACTCCACTCAGAAAGGCCCTGGTCCGACCGGCATTCGAACCCAGGACCTTCTTGCTGAGAGGCGAGAGTGCTAGCCCTAACCCTAACCCGCCCGAGGTATTATTAAGGAGCGTCTGAGGACAGAGGTGATGATCCAGGACATTTATCAACATTTATGGACATCGGTCTCTGTTCCTCATGGAACAAAGGCTCTATGTGCATTTCCTGTGTTTTAACTGTTTTCTCTGATCTGTGTTGGCGAATCAACAGCTTTGTAATGTCCTCCAAGATAACTACTGTTGTGATTTAGATCCATACCATCCTTACTGCTGTCAGACTGTACAATAAGTCACTTTAAGTCACTAATGACCTGCACTAGGACTGAAAAAAACTTGCACTGCCATAGTCACTAGCATGTTTGCACACTTCCTGTCTTTTGAGTGGCGAAGCAGATGCTAGAGCTAGGCTAAATGCTAAAGCTAGGCTAAATGTTAAAGGCATCACTCACTCGGGCGCATTACATCACGGTAAACTCAGATCCAAGGCTAGTAACAGTTGGGCTAGTTATAGTTAGGCTACTAACTCCCAAACTAGGACTCTCTCAAACTGCATGAAAACTGAACAAAGAATCCTGAACATCAGCGGTGAGTGACCCAAACATAAACTTAACCTAAATCCATAATTCGATCCTCTGCAAATGTTCCTAAAATGTCCCGGAATCTTTTTCTCGCATTAAAACAGTATTTTTGTCATGAAAACATTACCAGATACTTCTGAAAACCTCTGTGCACGTGTATTAAGAATGTATATGTATAATCTATTCTCCAATTAACACTTAAATGCATTGATTGATTGGTATTTACGTTTATTGAGTGTGGCTAGCTCAGCTGGCTTCTCTGCAGAGACAGTAGCGACGAAGTGGCCGGAACTACTTGCGGAGTAATCTACAAATCTGAATTACAATCAGAGAGAACGTTGTCAAAGGGCAGCGATCATTATTGTTTTGAGAGGTACGTTATCAAGAAATAATGAAATGATGACCGGTAGAACGTTTTGAAATTACATTCAAATCAGTTCTCAGGTCTCTGCACTGGCTTCCTGTGGCTCAGAGAATAGACTTTAAAACAGCTCTGCTTGTTACAAGTCTCTCCATGGCCTCGCACCAAAATATATTAGTGACATGTTAGTCCCATATGAACCAGCCCGGACTCTGAGGAGCACAGGGACTGGACTCCTGCTGGGACTCTGAGGAGCACAGGGACTGGACTCCTGCTGGGACTCTGAGGAGCACAGGGACTGGACTCCTGCTGGGACTCTGAGGAGCACAGGGACTGGACTCCTGCTGGGACTCTGAGGAGCACAGGGACTGGACTCCTGCTGGGACTCTGGGGAGCACAGGGACTGGACTCCTGTTAGTGCCCAGAGTCAGGACTAAACATGGGGAGGCTGCTTTTCAGATTCATGCTGCTAAAATCTGGAACAGTCTTCCTGAAGATGTGAGACAGGCCTCCTCTCTGACAATGTTTAAAACCAGGTTAAAGACAGTTCTGTTTAGCTGTGCATACAACTGAGGGATTTCATATTTGTATCTTTCTTTTTAATGTTCTGTGATTATTTATGATTTTAATGCTTTCTTGTTTTGTTCAGCACTTTGAATTGCCTTGTGTATGAATTGTGCGATATAAATAAACTTGCCTTGCCATCAATGGAGCGTTCTCCTGCTGCTGTGAGGAGCGTATAATCAAACATAAACTATAGGTTGTGGTCTGCTTGCGTCAATGTCCACACTTTGAACCTCCAATTGTGCGGTGTCGCCACGGATCAATGAGCCTTTATATTCCTCCACTTCCTGGTCCAATCTGACTCACTTGTTCTGTATTTGAACACTACCTCCCCCGGTGCTTTTTTTCAATAACTCACCTTGGAAATAATCACTCCATTTATTCCAATAACACGATGAAAGAGGCACAGCCAGAGAGGCACAAAGACACAGTCCAGCCCCAGCTTGCCGGATACAGACTCACACGGTACAGGACAAGGTGTACTTCTGCACAGGTGGCACTTCTCAAACATTTCTCTAAACACAGGACACTTGGAACAATGATTTAGTTCTCAAAAATGTAGTTAAAAAAATAAAAATAAACTAAAACCAAACTAAACAAAATAAATAAAATAATTTACAATTTGTTTTGGATCTCAATAGTAGTACAAATTTCATTTCGTACTAAGGTCTGGATTTGCTTCATTGACTCCGTTAACAGGTGGGAGGGGTTAACTACTTTTGCAGATTGAAACCATTGGATCTGAGTTTACCGTGACGTAATGAGCCCGAGTGAGTGAGGCATTTAGCATTTAGCCTAGCTTTAGCCATCTCCTTTGATGCTAACGGAGCCCGTGGGGAGTAGCGCCACAATCTTTGCAGCGATTACATTTGCTAAACATTCCTCTTGCTCCGGCTTCAATTTCTTGATAGAACCAGACCAGAATACTTTACTATCGCATTCTTCGGCAAAACACAACCTGCCCGTTCGACGCAAACTCTTGACGTCACCCACATCTAACTACAACACCCGCCTCCCGTGCTCTCTGATTGGTCGGATGGGATTCAACCGATTGTAATCTCAAACACAGGGACCAGACTCAGACGTTACAGGCAGGAAATGATGATTGATCGGAGTGTACGGATGGATAAGGCCAGGATAGGATCTCAAGACAATGTTTACAACTTATTGTGATTGACATACAATTCTTAGATATATTGATATTAAATACATTTGTTAATATTTCAGTATATTATCCAAAACTGTTAACACAATCAGCACACAATAGCAGTTATTATTTAGACCATTTAAAAGTGCAAATACTACACACTCCTCCCTCACATGTTTCAGACTGAGAGACTTGTTTGTCGGTAAGTATCGCCAGAATTCAATCTTCCCTCACAGCGGCGGTGTTGATGTTGCTGTTAGCGTTCCCAGCGCTGCAATGTTCCATTTATTTGTGGTCAAAGTGAAAGAAAGTCTATTCTAAAACTCACTTGGACAATGCATTTTGGACTATGGATTTTTGATGAACAACATATTTCAATTCGATTAAATGGATTCTTGTATCGCCCTAAATCACAAAAGCAGCTATCCCAACAGACTCCTGCATCAGAGGAAAAAACTCTAAACCCCAGTGGGAGAAGAGTAGGGCTGAAACAACTAATCGATTAATTGACAACTAATCGATTATTGAAATAGTCGACAACTATTTTAATAATCGATTAATCGTTTTCTGGTTCACACGGACTCAAACAGAGCAAAAATGACATGAAAATGTAGTATTTTTGATTAAAACCGACTTTGTTTTTATAATTTCATGAATATCTGTCTGTCTCATCCAATCAGAGCAGAATTAGCACAAAGAGCCTGTTACAAACATTTACTTTAAGTTTACGCCTCAATACGTCCTCGAGTGTTGCCACTTTAGATTTTTGTGATGAAAAAATAAATGTTTTCGACACAATTCACAGCCAAGCGATTACTCGATTAATCGTAAAAATAATCGTTAGATTAATCGATTACAAAATAATCGTTAGTTGCAGCTCTAGAGAAGAGTGAGTAACCTCGGGGAGATCCACAGAGAGAGGGATCTGCTCCTACACGGACGGACCGGCTGTAGATCCAGGACCTCAGCTACAGAACGAGGACCAAGGCCACGCGGCTCAGGACTCAGGTTGTAGAACGAGGACAGTATTCCCACAAAAGATCATTTCATCCATACGTTACAATATTGTGGCGCCTGCCTGATTTTGCGTCATATTTAGAGCAGTGGTTATTTATAGGGCATAAAACACAATTATTATTATTTATTCGAACATAAAAACTTCTGGTTGCAAATGTGCAATTACAAGAACAAAGACAATTTTTATATCCTCACGCAAAAGTTAGGGGACACAAAACAAGCAAGTGGGGAACATAGATGTTATTTGGAATGTAGTGATGTCACATGAACACAACCTATAATTACACTGCAAAAAGTGATGAAGAATAAGTCAAAAATTGCTAAAGTTTGGCAAAATATATCTTAATTTGTGACATTTTGACTGAGCCTTAAAACCAGATTTTCCAATGGGACGAAACAAAATGATCTTGTTTGAAAAATAATATACAAGAAATGTTTCCCTTGGAATGAGATTATTTTCTCATTTATTCTTGGAAAAAGACTAAAAGGCTTCGTCCCATTGGAGAAGCCAGAATGTGCTCAAATTAGGATAAAAAAAAAAACACTTGATTTACATATATATTACCTCATTTTATCTCACTTTCTGTCATGGTGTGGGTTTTATTTTAGTATTTTTGTTTTATTTTGACATTGTTCTCTGTGGTTTGGTTTTAGTTGTACTTCCTGTCCTGTTTGCCCCTGTCTTGATTGTCTGCCCCGCCCTGATGTGTTTCACCTGTGTCTCTGTGTGTCTATATGTACCCTGTGCTTCTTTCCCCTTGTTGCTAGTCCATTGTATTGTCAACGTCTGTCTTGTTTGTTCATGTCGTCAGTCTGTTCGTGGTTATTTTGGTTTTTGAAGTTCTGTTTTTTTACCTTGGACTTTATTTTATTAAATCATTATTTTGGCATTCTCGCATTTTGAGTCCTCCTCCTTCCCACCACGTGACACTTTCTGCAGTGTACGAGTGTAAGTCTGTGCATCTCTTCTGTGTGCGGCAGTATTTACTCACGGGGCCGGGCTGCTCTGCTCCTCCACTGCCTCCATGGCGTACTGCAGGGACCTCTGCAGAGACAACAGCTGGCTCGACGTCTCCCTGAGCATGAAGCGTGTCACAAACTGGCCCAGAACGCTGGAGCCCTGGTACTCCTGAAAGCAAAAAAAAAGCAAAAAGAAATCTAATTCACAACACCCTAAAGCAATTTCTACAGCAATTAATTTTGAGTCTCATTAGTCTCGGCTATAACGGCTGAATGAAAGCATCTCGTATTACTTAATATGGGGTTTAATTGGGTTTAAAATGAAGGAAGGAAGTCCAAAAACACGACGTCACGCAGATTTTAAATGAAGTTTCAGTTCAATTTAAAACATACTGCAACAACAATGAAGACAGTGTTAAAGAGGTGACTATAATAAAAACTAAAGTATCTTCTAAATCTATCTATCTAAAGTATAGCAGAAATCTAAAAAGCAGCAAATATGATGAGCAGGAAGCACATTTTTCATGTCATCTGGTTTTACATTCTTTTGTTCTTATGTAATTGTAATTTTTAAATGTATTCCTTTCTGTACTTTTAATACTGTCTGTGATGTTTTTAGTCAATTGTATGGAGTCTTTGGGTGTCTTGAAAGGCGCCATAAAACAAAATGAGTTATTATGATGTATTATTTAGATATTTTAGCTAGATATTTGCTCAATTCTGGGAGAGCCACTTCAGTTATTATGATTTATGTGATACAAATTTAAAGAAGAGAAGGAGAGGGAAACATGGAGCCAAAATATCCAGTGTTTTCTCTTTGTGTAGGGTTTACTTTTTTCTGCCTAAGATGTTGCTGCAGTACAGTGTTCGTGGTTTTACACTGGTCCAGACCAGAGCAGAGAGGATTCACGGTTTTACACTGGTCCAGAGCAGAGCAGAGAGGATTCATGGTTTTACACTGGTCCAGAGCAGAGCAGAGAGGATTTATGGTCCGAACCAAGTGGATCAGGTGAAAATCCACAGGAGGAATGCTAACTTTTTGAAAAATGCTAATGAAGCATTTAGCATTTTACTTTGGACCAAAGCAGAGAAAATGGTCCGAACCAAGCGGCTACTCCACCTTATGACCCGTCCTGCTCCACCCAGAGGCTACTCCACCTCTGCTGCTGTGACCCTGCTCCACCCAGAGGCTACTCCACCTCTGCTGGTGTGACCCTGCTCCACCCAGAGGCTACTCCACCTCTGATGCTGTGACCTAAAGGGCTATTATGTTTTTAGAATGATCAATTTCATTTTTATATTTGCTGCTACTGGACACCTGAATTTCTCCGACGGTGATCAATAAAGTATCTATCTAAGTATCTATCTATCTATCTATCTATCAATATTTTCTTTTGGTTTTGGTAGAATCGAACCGGAGACTGGACCAAAGCTAAAGAAGACACTAAAACCTTAACAGATTTGCAGAGTCATGATCTTGACAAATTACTATTAATAACTTTTTGGGTTCATTGTATGTAAGAAGATGAATCTGGTTGTTATCCTGAGAAAAATAGCTTAAAAATGAGGCCCTGGTCGAAAAAAACAGTAACACACTAATTCATTTAAATAAGCAACAGACTGGACAGTATAAGGTTAACTGCCGGGAAAGGTGGAGGGGCCACATGGACTCATGAATTGGGCCGCATGTGGCTCCCAGGCCGCAGTTTGCTCAGGTCTGGTTTGAATTTTGCTTTGTTTTAGAGATAGACTCTTACTCAAAACCATAAATGCCAAAAACTTGTGCACTCCTTCCAACAGCTTCCAGGACTACAAAAAACTAGCCAATTAAAGAGAGGCCCTACAGCTAATGCATCATGGGATTATCCAAAGCGCAGCAGCGTGGGGCAGAGGACATAAGTGGAGCCTGAACCTCTACGGGCCGCGACGCCACTCTCTGACAGCATCAAGAACAACATTAAGCACTTAAATATTCACAACACGTTTCCTTTTTGCTTTCCCGTTTAACAACAAAGGCTTCTACAATTCAAGGACTCACTTTTACAGGCACTTCCCTTGTTCACGAAATTAGCAGTCGGGCGCAATTAAAGCAGTGTTTTTGACTTGGGAATGTTATGGTAAGTAGACGGCGTTTCAGCAGAGAATAAAATTGGGCTTTTTATGCTAAACAGAGCCACGTTTAAGATGGACTGTTTTGCATAATGTGGAATTGTTTAAAGCATGTGAAAGAAAGTGGCTTTGGGTACTGAGTAAACATAATAAAACACATGTTCTAAATATGCACTTGTCTGGTTTGTGTGTTGCTGCTGGCTCTCTCCTCTTTTCAGGATCCAGCCATTCTCGGAAGGTCGCTATCATTTTAGGGGCACCGATAAGTTCAAGACTACGGACGCCCAACATCAAGGACATCAAGGTTACTTCACATTTTTACTACATAATTTGGTGCCAACATTTTGTGTTTAGGCGTGTGCTTTTTTGTTGTTGTTTTCAGTCGTTCATATTAGCAGACTTCTTTAGTTGAGAGCAGAGTTACACATGAATAATGCAAGCAAGGTCAGCCACACAAGGTAGTGTGTCTTAAATTTATCGGTGCCCCTAAAATAGCGAGCTTCCAGGATCGGCTGGATCCTGAAAGGAGGAGAAAGCAGCAACACACAAACCAGACAAGTAAGTAAGTAATCTTTATTTATATACCGCCTTTCTCAGACCAGAATCACAAAGAGGTTTCCAATTGTGGGCATTTTTCTCTGACTCCACACAGAGATGGGAGCGGGGCAAGTACAGGAGGTGCATGCCAGAACTATTGTACATGTTTTTAGTGGTAGGGGAAACCTGAGCACCCGGAGGAAACCTAAACAGACATGAGGAGAACATGCAAACTCCATCCAGAAAGGCAGACTGGACAAGACTGGAGTCATCACAGTACAGGGAAATATGACTATCAACAATAGAATGCATTTGATTCTCTTGTGTTCCCAAGTTCACTAAGTTTAACCAGGCTGCGAAACAAAAGGGGATAATTAATTACAGACCAATGATAGAGTCTGTAAAAAAAGTCTGTAAACAAATAGACCAAACAAAAAGAAATTATGGTATTCAAACCCAGGCAATAACAGAGATAAAGGGACGTTCAAAATTACCTCTCTTTGCCTAAACCAGGACCAGAAATAAAAAGCGTTTTGTCTTAATTAGTCAACGCGACCTATTGCAGTTCCCTTTTGTGCAGTCATCCATTATTCTGGAGGTCTGGCCGGGCCCTGGCACCGGCTGATCTCCAACTCTCTTCTGGGAGAGACATGAATCAGCAGGAAACTCGGCACATTTTTAGCACAAAACCCTGTGCCTTTGGAAGCGTGCCTTCTTTTGTGTCCAATTGTAAAAAAGCCAAGGCCGTCTCGCGTTCAATGGTTTGCAAATTAAAAGGGAAAGGCTGTTTGATGCATGATGCTGGTATTGAAACTTACCTCTTTAGTTTTGTCCATGGCTTTCAGAATAGCAATGTTCAGGCTCTCCAGAGATGAAAGCACGCTGAGATATTCGCCCAGGTGTTGGGAGAAATAATCTGTTGGAAGAAAACAATAAAGAGATATTAAAGTTTGGGTTTTAATAGGTTCTTATGTTATGTGTGACATCATGAGTAAAATACTGTATATTTGTGTTTAAGCAGAATTATCAGAATACCCTTTATCTTTGATGTGGTGTTGGTGACCAATTTAAAAATGCATTTATTCCTTCTCCTAATCAACAAAATAGGCAAGGCAAGTTTATTTGTATATTTGTAAAAAAGCAAGATGGCATTACAATAATAAATAATCAGAGTTCATTAAAAAGAAAGATACAAATATAACAAAGTCCCACAGTTGTAGCACATATTGTTCCGGCATATCTCAAGCCAATCAAAACAAGCTTATTTAAATGCCTGGTTATGTATCTATCTATATAAATGTTTGTATTCTGTGTTCCATTAAAAGTCCTTTAAAGTTCAGTGTCGTTCTGAGCGCCGTGTGTCGAAGGTGACACAGAGACGCACCCGAAGCATTTGTCACTTCATCTGTTGCTTGTGCGTCTCATTTCCTGAGCCTTAAGAGTGGACATATTATCGCCCTTTCAGACTCTGCATCAGAAAAGGCTGCATAGTCACATCTCTGCAGCGGTTACAGACATCTTTGCTCCTCAGTCGAGACAGTGCAGCCATTGAGCATATAGTCATTTAAGTTACAGTAGGTCCCATTTCGTTTTGTCGTCTTCATTCACGCTAATATTACGAGTAAAAGTGTCGTCAGATGTCATTTATCCATCATAATGAGGTTGCAAATGTCTTATAGAGCCATGTTTGATATCAGAAAGCTTATTCTGAGAAAGATGAGGTGGTAAGCTTATTCATTGTATTCATTAATTGATAAATTAATTGAATCATTCATGAATTGAGTCATTGAGTTAGTAGCTATGCGTGCGTTCCCCTTTCTTGCACAAACATCACTTCCAGACAAAGAGGGCTTTCTAGATTCAATGCAACATTTTCAACACAGTTTAGACGTAAAATATGCAAATTGTCAAGAATAACAGCAATGTAAAATCAATAAATATAGAAACACGGTTGAAATAATAGGCCAGAGTACATGCAAGAAGGTGGTCTGGGTCTTGTGTTTTTGTCTGAGTGAGGACGAGATTCTTGAGGGAGAAAAAGTTTTGTCTAAAAGATAATCTGAAGTGTCTGAAGTATGGACTCAGTGGTTCCCAAAGTGGGGGTCCCGACCCCCCGGGGGGTCGCGGGAACCCCTGGGGGGGTCGCAAGATGATTTCCACACACACAAAAAAAATCATTTGATTTGATTCAAAAGGACTTGTTAAATTGTGTTTGGAGACTATAATATATTTTAATAACGTTAGTAATTTTGTCCCAGTCATTGCAGCATCAATCAAAATCATCACGTAACACAGCTCACATCATGCGCAGCGACAAAGCGTGTCCTGCTGTTGTTTGCTAAAACTAAAGGTGTTTGGAGGCTACAAATAAATACCTGCTTTAAAATGAAACGTGGTTAATATCCACAACAGAAAAACCCGGAGGGGGAGAAAAGTCACTTGTATCAGGGGTCAGGCTGATGGTGCGAAGAGAGGGAGAGAGGGCAAAGGAGGGAGAGAGGGCAGCGGAGGGAGGGAGGGCAGAGGAGGGAGAGAGGGCAGAGGAGGGAGAGAGGGCAGCGGAGGGAGGGAGGGCAGAGGAGGGAGAGAGGGAGGGAGGGCAGAGGAGGGAGAGAGGGCAGAGGAGGGAGAGAGGGAGGGAGGGCAGAGGAGGGAGAGAGGACAGAGGAGGGAGAGAGGGAGAGAGGGCAGAGGAGGGAGAGAGGGCAGAGGAGGGAGAGAGGGAGGGAGGGCAGAGGAGGGAGAGAGGGCAGAGGAGGGAGAGAGGACAGCGGTAGAACAGCGCGTTAAAGAGGCCCGGCTTTTCGGAGTCAAAGGTAAAGAGGTCCGCACATTAAAAGCGGGTGGCCGGTTTATGCCTTTACTGACAGTAACTTTGGAAAGAGAAGCCGCGGGGATGAACCGCATAAAGTAACAGCAGAAAGCGGCCGCCCGCTTTTAATGTGCGGACCTCTTTACCGCTGACTCCGGAAAGCCGGCCCACTTTACCGCGGTAGGAGAACAGTGAGGGCGAGCCGCAAGAAATGCGCTCCACTTCTGCTGAGGAGGGAGCCCACCAAGCCCATCACTGTGTCACTACATGAGTAAAAATATGCAAGCCTCCTTTTTTGGGCTGGACAGTGCAGCTCGGTAGTGGCGCGAGTCTCTAGAAAGCGTTACTCCGTATCAAGGAAATACATGCTCATTTCATGTGACAAAAGGGCTGTTGGGGGGGGGGGGGGGGGGGGGTCGCGGGTTAGCAGGGCATTTATGATGGGGGTCGCGGGCTAAAAACTTTGGGAACCCCTGGACTAAAGGACTACAACTAAATTGTGAGAAATCTAGCCTAGCTTTAGCCATCTCCTGTGCCACTAACGGAGCCACATCTTTGCAGCAATGACATTTGTTAAACATTCCTCTTTCTCCGGCTTCAAGTTCTCAATATTTGGAGCCGAACCAGATTATTTTACTATCGCATTCTTGACATCACGACATCTACCAACACCCGCCTCCCCCGCTCTCTGATTGGTCGGAGGGGATTCAACCGAGGAAACTGCAGTCATTGGATCAGACCCAGACGTACATGTAGGAAATTACACATGTCTAAGGCCAGGCTAGCTCTGTAAGGCAACCAAATGATAACATAAATAGATGTAACTTTTTTCTTGAGAGGAGAGTTATATGTTCTATCCCTGAGACTTATTGGTTAAAAAACCCAAATAAAATCAATCACCAACCAGCAGGCCCCACTGCTCTCCTTGTGCCCAGATAAAAGAACACTGTGCTATTATGAAACTTTCTTGACGTCAAATGGAGGAGATGCCATTCCCATTCAATAAATTATGCAGTGCTGTTTTATTCTGGGTACGACTGGTATTTACAGGTCTCTGCCCTATTTTTCCACTTTTCACAGTCCATCTGACACACTCACACATGCCAGGGCACAGACACTAAACTAGGCCAATGGATCTGAGTGATAGAGCTGCAGACTTTAGACCAAATCTGTAGATGAGTGAGTGAGCCACACGTCTGCGGTCGATACTGGGATCATCTCAAAGACTCCAGGATCATGTAGAGCACTTCGATTCTTCCTCCGTAGAGTGGCTGGGCGCTCCCATAGATAGGGTGAGGAGTTCAGTCACATGGGAGGAGCTCGGTTTAGAGCTGATGCCTCTCCACATCGAGAGGAGCAGTGTTGTGCGTGAACGAGTTCAAAAGAATGCGTTCATTGAACACGCTCATTTTTTGTGAACGTTGAACTGAACGCAACACATTTTTAAAAAAAGAACTTGAACGTGAATTAGTTCATTTTATGTGTCATGAACGGCAGACATCACTATGAACGTTGGAATCTGTTTTCTCTTTTGAAACGCAACGAGAGAAAGTTCCTCCCTCCTGTGTTCTCGCACTTTTTCCGCCGAAATTTAAAAATTCCTACGGTTTCCACCGTCTGTGAACGCACCCCGACTCTGTGTTGTGGTGCGGCGCTGTGAGCTGGTGCTTTTTACATGTGCCCGAGTCCTGATGAAAACACAGGGTGAGTTAGCGACAAAGTTCACACCGTTTACATTTGACATAAAGTACAGACACACGCACTGCAGCGCATTACTGTCTGTAGTTTATGAGCAGAGATGGAGCAACTCCGTTTGGCTCCCATTGAAAACCATGTAAATCTGGTCTGTTTTGTGGTCAAAAGGCTCTCCTCCTGTGGGTGTACAGGAGATATATATATACATATATAGCTCGTAGTGTAAAAAAAAGTATTTATTTGACTATTTCACGAAAAAAGTAAAATGAACTGAACTTTGAACTAGTTCAGAATTAAAACTGTGAACTTTGAATGTGAACTGTTCACTTTGAATGTGAACTGTTCACTTTGAGCATGTATGAACTGAACTTGAACTAGTTCAGAAAAGTTGTGAACTGGCACAACACTGGAGAGGAGCCAGTGGTGGTTCCTCGGCATCTGTTCCTGGACGCCTTCCTCGGGAGATGTTTGCCCAGATTAATGTTCTTCTCTTGGTAACAACACTACTCTTTGGAAGTCAATAAATGCAACAACAAAACAAAACTTGAGATGTTTTTGTGCCAAACGCAACACTTCAGTAAAAATAAATGACCATAACTTCAACCCACCTGAGAGCTTGTCTGTTTCCAGATTGCTGCAGAGAAAAATGGGACATAATTCAGATTGTTAATTGGGTACATTTGACATTCATTTTTGCTACACTGGCAACAAGACGTTTCACATCATTACACCGCAGCCAGAGGACAAGACTGATTGTAAAATTGTGCCTTTCACGTCCCGCAGCAAAGTCAAAGTCAAGTCGGTGCTCGACGTAATTCTCATTTAGCACAGTGTCCAGAGCCAGCCACAAAAGCCTTGGATGAAATAAAATAACAGTGACATTGTTCTTCTTCTTGTTATTGTTCTTATGTATTTATTTCAATTGTGGACATGACAATACACCACATAATACAATTCCAGTTCAAATAATTGTAGTCCTGAAACACAAATGAAATGGAGCAGCATGGTGTCCAACTCTAAACATGTACACATTAAAATAAGTGTTATTAAAGATGCACAAACTTTCTTCAAAAATTTCAGTCATGTATTCATTTATATGTTTTCATTGTTGTTGCTCAGATTTTTTTCTTAAACATGTGGACGTTTGCAAAACTTTTTGTTTCATTTTCCTGTTGATTCCACAGTTTTACTCCGACCACTGATGTTCCCATGTGTTTCTGGGTTTTTTCTGGCAAAAGGGACAGAGAAGTAAAAGCTTCCTTCTGCTGTCCTGGTTGGATTTGAGAGAGAAAAGCCTTTGGTAACGGCGAGTCTTTGGCTTTCTACGTCACAATGAGTGACTGTAGTTTAATAAGATCATGCAATTCATGGAATATTCTTATAATGAAACCAACTATGATCTTAAAACAATATTGCCATAGTTGTTAGGAAGCAGAGGTGTGGACTCGAGTCATGTGACTTGGACTCGAGTCAGACTCGAGTCATGATTTTGATGACTTTAGACTCGACTTGACCAAATATAAAAAGACTTGCAACTCGACTTGGACTTTAACATCAATGACTCTGACTTTCACTTGGACTTGCGCCAATTGACTTGTAAAGACTTGCGTAACCCGGGCCATTTTTACCTTTCTCCGCATCTCTCTTTCTATCTATGCCGTCTCTGAAGAAACAAAGCCTCGCGGTAGTTGTAGCGCTCGCGCGAGAGTTCGAACGTGAGTTCTCCGCAGTTCCGCGCAGCAACACTTCCCTAAACAAGCGCACTGCATTCACCGGTGGGTGTGTTGTCGTAGGGGAGCTGGAAATGAGCGAGCTGCAGGTATTTATCGCGACCTAACGTCATATTTTGTTCTACAAACCGTAATTGATATGCTTTCACTACAGGCGCCTCATACAATTGAATCGACGCAGTTGTCACACTGTGTGCCGTGTTTTAAAGAGGAACTGGTGAGTCAAACTAGCGCTAGCCTGCGCTGCTCTGTTGGCTCTTTCTTATATTTTTCTGTGTGGGCGCCGAGGCCTATTATTATGAGTATGTTTTTGCTGTGCTCCTCCTGCTAAAGTTTGCATACATTAGATAGTTGTTTTGATTATGTGCACTAAGCTAGATTAATATTTGCACTATTGTTTATGGTGCATTGATATGAGAATCAGTGCTTTGACTGATTGAATTAATTTATATGAGACATTTTATTATGTAATGATATATTGGTAATTATGAGATATTGCTAATGCTGGTCCAGTTGATGGCGAGCTGCCCCAGGTCCAAAGCCTAGACCCCTCATACTACCCCTATTCTACAGTAGGACATTTGGAACAATAACCACTACGGACATTAAACTGATTATATAGATACAGGTCCTAGCCCAATACTCATATTCATATATGCTGCACTTGCTACTTCCCATTAAAAACCCCAAAGATAAAAAGTATGTTGACACGGACTGCTCTGATTTTATGTGTGGTCTGTGCATGTGTAACTGAGCCTGCATCTGGCACAACATCCAATTAGATCACGTAGATAGTTTTGATTTATCAGCAGCCAACGACATGGAACAAACTGTTAGTCCATGGGTCAGAGACCAACGAGAATGCACCAGCAAAATGATTCCTAACATTATTTTGTTTGCCTACAAAAGTACGTGGAGACCAACAAGAAACAAATCGCGGTCAAAAAGACTCGAGAGGACTCGAAAGTCAAACCGTAGGACTTGGGACTGACTTGAGATTTGTTGGCCTTTGACTTGGACTCGACTCGGGACTTGCCTGTCTTGACTCGTGACTTGACTCGGGACTTGAGGGCAATGAATTGAGACTGACTTGTGACTTGCTAAACAATGACTTTGTCCCACCTCTGTTAGGAAGTAGCCTGACAGTTGACTTTTTTCAAGGCCTTTATGATAATCAACTAATATGTGAGTTCAGAGCCAAGGACAATTTAGCCTTGAGGATCTGGAGATAACAAAATCAATAAAAGTGATTTTCTCAGTCCTGACACATTCTCGACCCTGAAGCTAACTTCTTTGACAGCAGTTTGTAACAAGTGTTTAAATGAGCTATACCTGCTGTATTTTCTTATGAGTTTAAAAAAATGCTTATTACTACACACAAGGTGTATCAAAAGCAGTGTGGGCGTGTCCCGGCTCCAAAAGGTCCATGAGCACGTACCCTGACATGCTTGGAATCTTGCTCCTTGCCGGTGGGGGTGTACCCGGAAAGAGAATTTCCTTTTTCTTTCTTCTCGAAAACCGTTTGGTGGCTCTTGGTCCATCACTACGTTCTTAGACTACTATTCACTGTTGACTTTTGAATGCACTCGTCAAAAGAATGGAGCTGGTGCCGGCTAATACTTGCGCAAATGCGTTTTTTCACATCTTCTTGACCCACGGCCATTTTGAAAAAGCCCACAGAAGGCAAAAGTGGTAGCTTGTTAGTTTAAAAGGCGGAGATAGGCGTGACTACGGCACAGCAAAACAACCCAAAATTCGCAAAAGTGAATAGGAGGGGAGGGAACTAAAGTGGAAAAATTATCAAAGAACAAAACAAGCCCGGGTGAATATAGGTAGCTTACATCGTATCCTCGCTGGAGAGACCTGCGGGACAGCCTCGGACTAAATTTGGTCACAAAACTGTGGTTATTCTACTTGATAGATCATTTTGAACAGCTATGGTACTGTATATGTTATTCGCAGGGCATTGCTTTAGTGCCATCTCATCAGTGATTGATCGTTGTAAAGCTCCTTTAAGTGTGGCCAGGTTTCATGCACAAAACATGGGGCAGCTTTATTGGTCGAGGTCTATTTTTGCATCTTGCCATACTCTATTTCTATGAACAGGCTAATTACAGATAATGAAGACAGAAGAGGTATTTACTGAGATTTGAGTAGGGGCTCTGTGTAGATAAACATGAAATCAGGCCACAGATTACTGGAAGCAGAGACTTACTTGTTCTGGCGTCCGTCGATGGAGTAGAACAGCTCCTGCAGCTCCCCGGTGGTAAGGATTCCATCTGCAAAGTAGGTATTGAACTCATCAAACGACAGCTTTCCGTCATCTGTAAAAAAAAAAAAAGGAAAATATTACAAAGGTTTGTTATACTCAAGCTTAAATCTTTTTGTATACATATTTTGATGAAATTAATATGATTAAGTTGTGTAATTTTCAGCAGATTTTTTCTAAAGCTGGGTTCCATCTGTCTGTTTTTTTTACACCTACAGACCTGTTGTAGTAACAGAGAAGCGTGAATATTGTAAAATAGCACTGCAGGAGGCAGTAAACACAGTGCTCAAGGGCTGGAGCTGAACGGGCTTTGATATGCCCTCTGAAATAATAACTGCAGCCAGACAGAGTTTTGGTCTGGCTTTAAATAAAGGTGACAATCATGCTATGCTAATGTCTCAATGTCTTAGTTCAATGTCCTCTCCCTGGATGTTAAATGGAGAATGGGCAACCTTATGCTAAGTGCTGGGCTGGATGGCACAGTCATCAGTGAACGGTGAAAAAAAACAGAGCAAGGACTGTCCCCTGGGGAGCCCCTATACACACTACAGATGTCAGAAACACAGCCCCCATGGGTCTCACAAACTGTGGTCGGTCTATGAGGTAGTCCAGGATCCACTCGGCCAAAAAATAAAAATAAAACCGAGACAGTGTTGCCGGGCTTATCCAGATGGTCCAAGTGCCGAAGGAAGATGGCATCCCCTTTTCCAATGCCGACACATTGAGGAAAATTACGGGTTTTTTACAAATGCATGTAGATTTCGAAGGATATAGACTTCAAAGTTGTATTGAACAATGAATTAAAGAAAAGCTTTCACAAAAAAAGCCTCAGGGTCTGCCTCAGAATTAAAATTATGATTCTATGTATTTCCATATAGTATCTCCTGCATATTAAATCACCACAGAGATGAATAACACAATTTGTTCCACCAGGTGTTCAAACTGCCACAGCATCTGACTCAGCCCAAGGCGACCCTGTGCGGCTGTTCGGTTCACTATGAATGTTGTGACAGACGTGAGGGGAAAAATCAATAGCAGCTGATAAATAACGGCGTTGTCGTGCGTGAAGAAGCATCTCTGCACCAGCCCATCATCAATCTGTCTCTTGGCATGGACTAAAGTGATCAGTCTGCAGCCTGGTGAAGTCTCCACAACCAAACTGCTGAAGACGTTTTAATCCCGGTAATAGAGTCAAGAGCCGTCGCAGTCTGCACACTGTAAATTGTTATAGCCGAAATTAGAGTGATCCGAGGGAAACGAGTGTCTTAGTGTGATTTATTTTAAAGTGCCGGTAATGAAATATATACATGATAATTGCATAGAAGTGAATCTGAACAAAGCGCCAGTCTGCAGGTTTCAAAGACTAAGGAGGGGTCAAGGAGGAAGAGAAAGGGTGGCTAGTTTTCATCTGATTTATGAGCCCTTTCCCAAACAAACTTGGCTTCTTGTCGGGGCAATGGTGTGTGAACACAAAGCCTCCATTTTTTTACTTTTCAAATACAGACCTTGAACACACACACACACACACACATTTTCCTTTTCACCCAGATAGAGACCTGAAATGGAATGGGAATAAGTAAGACTTACGAACTCCCATGCCATCTACAAACACATACATTCACTTTAGCTGCCCGGTTAGAAACACAACTATATCAACAACAATTATAGATCACTGCAGTTTGTATGATATCATTACTATCTGTCCTTATTTATCATCACCATCATTTTTATGTTCTGTACAGTCATGAGGATTATTATGTATTATTATTATATACTACCAGACACAGTTGAATTTGTTTCCTTCTTTGTGACAAAATGGAACCACAGAAACCATCTTGCACCAACAAGTTCGAACGCCCTCAGCTTCCACAGAATCCCGGCGTGACCAGTGAACGGTGCAAGGACCCTCCCTCTCCTTAGACCTAATCTTTCTCACAGACTAGATTAAAAAAACAATGGTCCTGGTTTTGAGGACCATTGAGGACCATTGAGGACCAATGTTGTTTTCATGAACTGAAACAGTGATTATTGGTTGTCGCAGTTTATGATGTGGATTGTATTTGACCTCGAGTGAAAGCAGATTAAATGATATGACATAAAATTATAATATCAGCAAATACATTCTGACAAAGGAATCATGAAAGTCATAAGTTCTCTGAGACAGTGCAGGGTGCTGTAAGTGCAGGCAAACATTCTCAGGCGTAAATGTGGCTTCTGCTCGACTGATGTGAAAGTGCAATTGTTTAAATCATACTGTACACCGCTGCACATGGCCCACCTGTGGACTAATTATAATCTGCACAAGCTGCAGGTTCTAATGAGAAAGCCACGATGCACCTCACGAGTGAACACTTACACTCTGTGCTGAGGGCCTTATGTACTGTTTCATTTGTCGACTGAACAAATCAGAAAAGTAAGTGAGTAATCTTTATTTATACAGGTTCTTTCACAGACCAGTCACCTGATCTGTGAAAGGACCTTCATGCTGAGAAGCAAGAGTGCGCCACCACTCAGCCACCGAGCTGTGCTGCCCGAATGAAATAACACTAACACTGACAAACATCAGGTTCAGTGCTACTCGAGTTCAGACTCCGGTGGCCTATTTGTTATTTTCTTTTGTCTGTCTGTATGTTTTAAAATGGACCTAGAATCTGTAATAAAGCTAAATTGAATTGAATTCTAAAAGCATTTATTTGTCTGTTATCGTATTGCTCATATATGGTCTATGCTCTCTTGATATTGTTGTTAAAATGATCAGAAGCCCATGATGATCACAAGAGTCTTGTAAATACTCCATTCACTCTTCTGCAAAGACAAGGAACCAGTGACGCACGGTCAGGGGAAGACAGTGACTCAGTGCCTCATCTGCAATCAAAGAAAATATACTAAAAATACCAAAGTACATGGTTATATTTATCGAGTGATTTGTACTAATGTGTTTCATTCCACATAACTTCACCTTATTTATACAGTTTCTTACTCAAGTTTGCAGAATTTTGTCATAGCTCCTATTGTAAAAACCATGTCCATAGTTTAGCGGTGCATCATATAATGTTTTTGTCCACAAATATGTGACTTCAACGACCCTCTGCTTCAAAATGAGAAGGAGGTTTATTTATCAAATCGAATGCACCAGAGAGTCGGATACGGACAGATGTCTAAACAAATTCACACGTTCGTGGATATGGATGTTGTGGATTCTACGTACAGCACACGCTTAAACAAGAACACTGTGTGTGTCAACATTTATCCAATCATGAAATTCTATATTCTATATATATCATTAAATGTTTAAAAGTGTTTGTGTATCCATCATTAAGTGTTCCCATAAAAGATGGGTTTTCATATTAGCCCAAGTTCAGTGCTAATCAAGGACATTTTGATAAAACTGTTTTAACTATTTTGTGAGTCAGTCTGAGCCAGGGACAGGAGGGAGGGGGACTTTGCTGAGAACCTGGGAGTGCTCTATAAGTTTCAAGGCCTGGAGGGGCTGTTAATTTCAGCTTATAAGAATAACTTGTATTAGTATTGAACTGTAACTAGAAATACATGTTATTCATTTTTCTTGGTCTTCCTTTCTGGTCAAATTCTGAACCATGCTATGAAAATGTAAATATAAATGAGATGAAGCCAGTGCCTCGCCAACCACGACCCTCACTGCACGTGTAAGGTGCACGGGGCTGATGCATCCTGCAGTTCCAGCTGGCTGATTCAGCAGCGACTCAAGGGCAGGCGGAAGACCATCTGTTTACTGGGCTACACCACTGACTACCTCCCACCATAATGCGTCACACGTCCTGAACCTGCAGCAGACACTTCATACACTTTAATGATCATAAGATTACACTTGTACCATCGTCACTTTAAGGACCAGCACTAGGACTGAAAGTACTTGCACTCCTACACTCACTTTTAATTTTACTGTACATGATATATCTCTTCTAAGTAGCTCTGAAACTGTTGTTTTTCTATGCAATTTTTATTTGTATTGCTTTTTTCTGCCTGTGATGTTGCTGCAGTACAGTGTTCATGGTTTTACACTGGTCCAGACCAGAGCAGAGAGGATTCATGGTCTGAACCAAGTGGATCAGGTAAAAATCAGCTGAAGGAATGCTAACTTTTTGAAAAATGCTAATGAAGCATTAGCATTTTACTTTGGACCAGAGCAGAGAAAATGGTCCGAACCAAGCGGCTACTCCACTTTTTGACCCGTCCTGCTCCACCCAGAGGCTACTCCACCTCTGCTGCTGTGACCTGAAGGACTGTTGCTATCTTTTTAGAATGTTCAATTTTATTTTTACTGCTACTGGACACCTGAATTTCTCCTGCAGGGATCAATAAAGTATCTATCTATCTATCCATCTAGCAATCTATATCTTGCACAAAGAGAGAAAATCTTAACCTCTTTGCATAACCTGAGTGATTCTATTTATGCCAAATGTGATGTTGATATTTCTCCATTGTGAGATCAATAAAGTTTTTCTTTTCTTCTTTTGGTTCATGGCCACCAGGATTTACAGCTGTATAGAAGGTCCAATATTTCTCCTTCATTCCTTATTCAGCCAGCCCTCATTGCCATTTGTACCATGTGGTATTGTTCCTGCTTTAGCTAAACCGCACAGGGGACATGAAGCTTTGAGCCGCGTTGTGGGCTGTTTGGCTGCGGTGCTTGTTATGAAGTATGAATGAGCTCAAAGAAAATGTGTCCTTGTCCTTACTGCCCGATCTACCCAAAGTTGTATGTGGTGAAGGAACAAAATGTAACACCATAATCTCTCAAACGTAATGACCTTTTGTTAAATCTCATCAAATGTAAAAGTCTTTATGGCCGTAAATAGTTCCATAAAGCATTTAAAGGGGCATTATACAACTTTTTATGTGAACATTTTATTATTTTACACTGCAAAGAGCGATGAAAAATCAAGTAAAAAATTGCTCAAATTTGGCAAAAGTATTGTAATTTGAGCACTTTCTGACTGACTACAGAAGTAGATACAAGAAATGTCTTTTTAGGAATGAGAAAATAAAGCAACTGTTCTTGAAATTAGAAATGTTCTTGTCCCATTGGCAAATCATGTTTTAGCACAACCAGAATGTACTCAAAAACCACTCTATTCAAGCATTTATTACCTCATATGTAATCATTTTTTGCAGTGCAGCATGTTTGACCTTCTGGCCTCAGAGTGGGCCTCAGCAGAGAAAACCCTGCAAACAATTGATCATATTAGTTAAGATAGAGATATAGCATCATAAAGACCACTGTGATGGAAAGTAAAGGTTATAAGCTGCCCACTCGTACAGCCACTGGGTCACTACCATACACTTTAAATAATTAACGGACGTAGACACACATATATCCACCGTTGAAACTTATGTACCACTTTTGCCTTCTGTGGGCTTCTTAAAAATGGCCATGGGGCAGGAAAATGTGAAAAAATGCATTTGCGCATGCGTTAGCCGGCACTAGCCCCATTCATTTCATAAGTACATTCAAAAGTCCACAGCGGCAAAAATAGATTGGTCCAAACAAAAAAACTGCCCTCAGTATTGACAGCATCTGGATCTAGCATTGGGCCAAGAGCGACTTTTGGACCATCCTGCAAAGACGTTTTTAAAAGGAAAGAAGACTGCATACAAAAGCGTTGGGTAATTCTCTTTCCGGGTACACCCCCACCGCCTAGGATTGAGATTGCAAGATGTCAGCGCACGTGTTAATGGACCTTTTGGAGCCGTGACCCGTCCACACTGGTCACTAAATGGTCAGATATGCAAAAAATATCTTACATTTTTCCATATAAATTGTAGCATAATGCCTCTTCAATATGTTTTTTTATGTTAGATTAAAAAAAACCTGGATACCCTGATAAATAAAAGGTGCAACAAGAAAAGGTCTGAAAAGTACTGAACTTCAGAATTAGGTTGATGGACTCAACTAGGTGAACACATGTGAATGAAGCAATGTGTGTCAAAATAATGAATTTAAAATGTAAGGTCAAAGCCTATTTTAGCTTCACACTTGCAAGAATAACACAGGAAGAGCTTTTATGACTTTTAAGAGTTGACACTGGAATAGGGCTTTGCAGTCTTGTCATTTTGGCCTGTGTACATGTACTGAGCTCTATACACACTATCGGTAAAATACTATCCTTTTAAGAGTTAATTTTAATGAATGTGGTTCCGGCAGCGTGCAGGACTTTTACGTTATTAAAACCAGCTTGGCAAAAATGTTTTAATCTTGCATGACATTTTTCAATAATTCAAACCTTGAAGATGCACATAACCTCAGCTCGGGAGCTTTGTCTTGCAGATAGTGGGAGTCAAAATGTAAGCAGAACGTTCAGTCACATTCAAATTCTAGTTCTTGTTTGATTCATTCGATAGAAACAGTACCAATATTGACGAGTATAGCTCCTTTAATATCCCATTCCACAACACTAATATAATATCACTCACAAAGTCTATAAAACAAGAATCCCATATATGCTTTCATTTCTGTTTTTTTTTTCTTTCCACAGATTGTTTTCTTGATGTCTCAGAATGTTAAAACTTTTAAGTGCATCTTCCCAGACTGCGGTGACAGCCGAGCCTCTCACTAGTGTCACTCCATGTCTCGCTGATGTTCTAATGACGGCTACAGACTGCACTCTGCGTTACTCCGACACTTCTGGATCCGTCTCAGACATCTCTGTCCCTGTCACCGTGTCACAGCGTGTGCTTTCTTCATCTCTTCAATTATTCAAATGTACATAGTGTTACGTTTTAATGTCACGCTGGGTTAAGCTATACTGGGTTCTTTTTTTGCGATTGACAAGCCATCACAAGTGACATTACAGAGTGTTTTGAAGGTAGTCGTATTAAACTTTGTGCTGGTTTAAGCGCCAAATAGACAGTTAGAGGAATTTGAGTCCACAAAACAAGTTCATAAAACAACATGCAAAATCCATCCATCCATCCATTTTCTACCCTTTAATCCATTTCTGGGTAGGGGGGTGGCAGTCAGAGATGCCACCCAAGTCTCATAGCACCAGCCCCTCACTGACCCTCTGCAGGTGGTGAGTCCACAGGAGGACGGCTGCTCTCTGACTGTGAGCATAGCCTTGATCTTTCAGTGGGATCGACTTTCAAAAATGTTGACCATGCTTTTCCGTTTTCTGTCTTTATTTTCACATTCGCTCCAGCAATTTGAACACTTTTCAGCCGTGGCTTCTCAGGAACAAGTGGGGGAGACAGCAGGTGTGGACTGTATCTGTCTGAGTGAATCATGGACTATACATCACAGACAGACCCCAGATTAACAAAGATGGCGCCTCGTACGGTCGACATGGCTCTTTGCTGCTCTCTTTTTCTTTTGTTTTTACTTTTTAACTGTGCATCTGGCTGTTCCTACACCCGTGGGGAACTTATGAACATCCGACCCACCGTTCCCATGGACCTATTGCCTGTTTTCTTGGCATCTGCGGCTGATTTAGTTCATGTTCTAGCCAAAAAAGTGTGGGCCCGTAAAAGGGGAAAGCGCGGAGGCCTGCTCGTGCGTCTTAGGAGGAGAGGAGCGCGCACGGCTCTCCCCGGCATTTTTCTCTCCAACGTACGCTCACTGGGCAATAAGATGGACGAACTCAGCCTGCTCATGAGAAGAAACAAGGACTTCGCCACATCCTGTGTCCTCTGCTTCACTGAGACCTGGCTAAATGAGCGGATCCCGGACTGCGCTCTGGAGCTGCAGGGCTTTGGGCTGTTCCGCGCGGATCGCCATTGTGCGCTCTCAGGGAAGAGCAGAGGCGGAGGGCTGTGTTTCTACGTCAATACAAACTGGTGTAACGATGTGACAGTGATCTCCAAGCACTGCTCTCCTGCTCTGGAATATCTTTTCATCTATTGTAAACCATTTTACTCCCCGCGCGAAATTGTTTCATTCATTCTTGCCTCTGTTTACACACCGCCATGCGCGGACGCGAGCGAGGCTCAGCGCGCACTCGCAGAGCAAGTACTGTGTATGAAACGCTTATACCCGGACTCTCTGATTATTATCCTGGGGGATTTTAATAAGGGAAACTTGAGCCAGGAATTACCCAAATACAGACAGTTTATCAAATGCCCGACCAGAGAGGAGAACACTCTGGATCACTGTTACACCACCGTGCGCGGAGCTTTTCGCGCTGTTACCAAGCCAGCCCTCGGCTTCTCAGATCACTCCATGATACATCTGGTTCCTGCTTACAGACAGAGACTAAAGCTCTCGAAACCTGCAGTGAGGAGCTCCAAAGTGTGGTCTGATGAAGCTGTGGAAGAGCTGCGCGCATGCATGGAATCTACAGACTGCGACCTTTTCAGAGCTGCCACAGATAGTTTGGATGAATACACGGACACTGTGACGTCATACATTCACTTCTGCGAGGATAGCATCATTCCAACAAGGACCAGGGTCATCTATAACAATGACAAACCCTGGTTCACTGCTAAACTCCGGCAGCTCAGGAAAGCAAAGGAGTCTGCTTTCAGGGAGGGGGACCGCAGCGGCTACAAAGCAGCTAAATATCAGTTCAGGAAAGAACTGAAAGCAGCCAAGTCCCGGCACAGAGAACGACTACAGGAGCAGTTTGGTAACAACGATACTGCTTCTGTCTGGAGGGGCCTACGGGAGATCACCAACTACAAACCCAAAGCCCCCCCCCCTGTGCTGACGACCACAAGCTAGCTGACGAACTGAACTTATTTTTCAGTCGCTTTGATGCTGCCCCTGACACCTCTCCCGCCCCCACCCCCCACTACTCTAACGACCCACCCATCAGCCCTGCCCCCAGCCTAACAATAGCCTCTAAAGAGATTAAACAACTCTTCTTGAGGCTGCACCCCCGCAGAGCTCCTGGCCCGGACCACGTGTCTCCGGCCACTCTGAGACACTGCGCCAGTGAGCTTACTCCTCTGTTCAGTGACATTTTCAACACCTCTCTGCAGTCCTGCCATGTCCCGGCCTGCTTCAAATCCTCCATCAATGTCCCCGTCCCGAAGAAGCCCAGGATCACAGGACTCAATGACTACAGACCTGTAGCACTTACGCCTGTCGTCATGAAGTCATTTGAACGCCTGGTTCTTTCCCATCTCAAGTCCCTCACCTCCCCCCTCCTGGACCCCCTGCAGTTCGCCTACAGAGCCAACAGATCTGTAGACGACGCCATTAACCTGGCCCTCCACCACATCCTACAGCACCTGGACTCCCCGGGGACCTACGCCAGGGTCCTGTTCGTGGACTTCAGCTCTGCCTTCAACACAATCCTGCCATCCCTGCTCCAGGACAAGCTCTCCCAGCTCAACGTGCCCGATTCCACCTGCAGGTGGATCACTGACTTCCTGACGAACAGGAAGCAGCGAGTGCGTCTGGGGAAGAATGTCTCGGACTCTCGGATTATAAATACAGGAGCCCCACAGGGCTGTGTTCTTTCTCCCCTGCTCTTCTCCCTGTACACCAACCACTGCATCTCCAGCCACGACTCCGTGAAGCTGATCAAGTTCGCGGACGACACCACCCTCATTGGACTCATCTCCAACAACGATGAGTCCGCCTACAGGAGGGAGGTGGACCGGCTGGTGTCCTGGTGCAGTGGTAACAACCTGGAGCTGAACGCCCAGAAGACAGTGGAGATGATTGTGGACTTCCCCCACCCTCCGTGATGGACTCCCCCATCACCTCTGTGGAGTCCTTCCGTTTCCTGGGCACCACCATCACCCAGGACCTCAAGTGGGAGCCGACCATCAGCTCCCTCATCAAGAAGGCCCAGCAGAGGATGTACTTCCTGCGGCAGCTCAGGAAAGCCAAGCTGCCTGCACAGATGTTGGTGCAGTTCTACACGGCCATCATCGAGTCCATCCTCACCTCCTCCGTCACCGTGTGGTTCGCTGGAGCCACAGTCAGGGACAAACAGAGACTACAGCGCATTGTGCGCTCTGCAGAGGAAGTGATCGGCCGCAGCCTTCCATCGCTGCAGGACCTGTACGTCGCCCGAGGCCGGGCTGGTCGTATCACAGCCGACCCCTCTCACCCTGCACATGGACTATTCCAACCACTCCCCTCAGGCAGGAGGCTGCGGTCCATCAGGACTAGAACCTCCCGCCACAAGAACAGTTTCTTCCCCTCTGCTGTTGGACTCTTGAACACTTCTTAACCTGTCCCCCCGCCCTTTATAAAGTCACTTTACTGCCCATCATACGTCACTTTACTTCACTTTACTGCTGTCACCTTACATTGTGTGCACCATGTGCACTTGTATTTTGTAAATAGTAACTGTAACTCTATTTTAAATTTAAATTTATTCTTTAGAAGTGTTTTTTATTCTTATTTTTATTATCTCTTTTTGACTGTTGCACTGAGCCAAAGCAATTTCCTAGTCTGTGACCTCCTGTTACTTACGTGGCAATAAAAATGATTCTGATTCTGATTCATTGTGAGAACCAAGGACTTTGTGTCCGAGGTCCTGACCTGCAGTGTGGGGGCTCCCCAGGGGACAGTCCTCGCGCCGTTCCTCTTCACCCTCTGCGGACTTCAGACACAACACAGACGGTTGTGTTCTACAGAAGTTTGTGTCCTCCGACGTCTCTGCGCCATCATCACAGAGGAGTTATACAGGACTTTGTGAACTCATGTCAGCGGAACCACCTCCTCATCAACGCGGGGAAGACCAGGAAGACGGTGGTGGATTTCCGCAGACGTCACTCTAGCTGTAGCATAAGCTAGGCTATATGCAAAAGCTAGACCAAATGCTGAAATCCTCACTCACTCAGGCACTTTACATACAGTACCTCACAGCAAACTCAGAACCAATCGTTTCAATCTGCAAAAGGACTTAACCCTCACACCTGTTAACGGAGCTCAATGGAGCAAATCCAGACCTTGGCCCAAAATGAAACTAGTACGATGGTATGGTAAGACCACACTACATAAATATAGTGTTACATCTTTTTTGCAATAAGCAGATATGTGACGTGCTTTGTAACTACTAGTCGAAAACTCTGGCATATAAATACAATGTCCAAATGCGTCTCCATTTCTCCTCTCTTAACAACATTAAAAGAAGAAAGCCTTGATCTCTGTTATAACAAAACGTCCACAACTGTAAACGTCTACATCTATACTCACAGCCCGACAATTTCCAAATGCCACTAACATCAATAACGGTGTTGTCAGAGCAAAACAGAAAGGCTCATTATATGCATCGGTCCAGAGTCCAGCACACACCAGGAAGTTGTAACATTGCGATCAAACAGCCTCAGAGCTAAAGTCTTTTCTGCTTGATGTGGCTCAGAGATTGACTCACTGCAGACGGCACCTACACATCATCAGCAGAGGAAATGTACCCTGGTATTTGCTTATTAGGCGTTCATTAGCGAAGAGTGACGACTATGCGCTTCTGCTCTATAGTTTAATGTATGCAGTGCGACACCGGTATGAAACAGGCTTATTACATGAAGGATATGCATTAGATCAATTAATTAAAAAAGTAATGAAAAATAAGTTCACAATTGCTCAAGTTTGGAGAAATGTTTCTTAATCCGAGCACATTTTGACTGAGCCTTAAAACAAGATTTGCCAATGAGACCAAGCAAAATAATGTCTTCAAAAAGATACAAGAAATGTCTTCCTTGGAATGAGAAGCTACTGTGTTTGATTTGATGAACATAATAGCTTTACACGTGAATGATGTAGAGCCCAGTTCCATTTATGAATAGCAACCAAACATCATAAATTGGACTATTCTTGCTCACACCATTAACAGCAGTTCATATCTTGATTTACACAGACGAATAATACACATAATACACATAATAACACACAAAGTGCAGACTCCCTTCCTACAGAGGCTAATGGGCTCAAAATGTCCTAATGTGCAGAAACCATGCTTATAAATGAAACCCAGCTTTTATGAAATGTGTGGCAAATAAGGCCATGCAATGTTAACCCTGTATCACACATTTATAATCACCAAGGCAACAATGTACACTGCAAAAAATGATTAAATATGAGGTAATAATGGCTTGAACTGAGTGGATTTCGCCTTAATTTGACTTCATTCTAACACCTCAACACAAGATTTGCCATCGGGACAAAGCCTTTTAGTCTATTTCAAGACCATTTTTTTCTCGTTCCAAGTGAGATATTTCTTGTAAGATAATTATACTCCCATTGGCAACTCTTGTTTTAGTTTCTTGTCAAAATGTGTTCAATTGTAGCCAAATTTGAGCAATTTTTGACTTTTTTGCAGTGCTGACCTATAACATAGCCAGGTGGAATGACAGGCTTGTGTGTGCAGTGATCGGCAAAGAAGATAAAATGTCAGACGGAAACTAAAGCAGACGGTATAGAGACAGGCCCTCCTTTCTTTTCATACGTGGCAGAATTTGTCAGTCTCTTTTGCACCTTTGCAGCTGCTTCCGTTCACGAGCAATCAAAATGAATAACCGAAAAAGAAACGTAAATGGGTTTTTGAAACAGATTGCTTGGCCCCAGAACAGTCAGAACACACAAATTATACATCGAGGCCTATTCGACTAAAAAAAGCACTGCAGCTCTGGTTCCTGCGAGTGCTGAGATAAAAGACTGTTCCTGGAGTGTGCATAAAGGAGAGGATGATAGCCCGGTAATATGAGGCAAATTAATCAAAAGCATATTATAATGACCTCAATTTCCAGGGCCTTATTAGCAGAAAGAAAAACTGAAGTCTGTGAGAAGTATTTCCAAATGAAGTTGGACTCAAGAACACTTCATAACTGAGTAATGAAGGTGCCTAACCCCAACCCTTCTTCTCTCACTTAATATTAATCAGCACTTTGAGTTGCCTTGTGTACGATTTGTGCTGTATAAATAAAACGCTGCCTACTTCTGTCACTTTATGATATCAAACCATTGCCCTCAAAAGAATCTTTAATATTAGATTTGTATGCCTTTATATCAGTTTTATTTGCTTCATAACTTGTTAGCACCATCTACAAAAGCAAATTCTTAATGTATAACTTCCTGTTGCTTAATTCGGCCCAAAAATATTTCTGATTTTGAATATGCATCGACCATTTTTCATTCAGACATATCACTTTGGACAAAAAATGGGAAGATTCTAGACTAAACTATGACAGCAATTAATATTATTATTATTAGTATTAAACCCGCAACACAATGGTTTGGTCCTTTTTATTTTGTGTTAAAGTGAAGTTAAAGTGAATATTTTAATACGCAAACGTCAGTTGGACCCGCCCGGGCTCATACAACTTCCTAATTGGACGATATCAATTAAAATCCTTGCCATGGGATGGACTATTCTCATCCAGCAAATATTTTTCACATCCGGACATGTTTTTTCACATTTTTAAAAACAATACACACGATACCACCTGGTCATGTGGTCAAAGCAACAATAATTAATTACTCTTTTTGTGTTTCTTATAGATCAGGGATGTCAAAGCCAACACATCAGAGGCCAAACTGTCACGTGGGGAAATGAAGAAAAAGGGAACCCAAAATGCAGGACTGAAAATCAAATGTAATTTAATAAAAATCTAAATCCAGCGAGACAAAAATCCAGAACTGAAAAACTAGACAAACTTGGTTGAGACAGTGGACGGACAACAAGTGGGGAAAAGCACACGGTATATATACACACAGGAGACACAGGTGGATCACATTAGGGCGGGGCTAACAATCAACAGGACACACAGGAATCAGGAAAACTCAAAATACAAGAGAACTAAAAGTAAATAAAACCAGGTTAAAATAATCAAAAAGTCCACACCATGACACAAACAACCAGATTGGGCACAAGCCGAGGACCAGACCGGTTCACTGTTTATTAAAACATATTCAAATGATGTATATAACCATTGAACCAAGACCTAACAGTTAATTTAATGATTACATTAATAATCCTAAATGTTTTTGGCTCTGTCAGTCATAGCAAGTGAAAACATTTGTCAACAGCTCAGACACAAAAACAAACTTTTGGTATTTTCTTATGTCTCTTTGCGGCCTGTTCTAATATTGATCAAATATCATCCCGGGGCCAAGATAATTCCATTGCGGGCCGGATCTAGCCCCCGGGCCATGACTTTGACACCCATGATATAGATGTTTCTTCTGATAAACTTAAACATGTGAGGCTGTGTGTGATCAGAGCATGTTTAACGGATTTATTTGTGATGATTTTCTCCTGGTGGCTTCCTCCGTCTGCGCTGCCTCTGCTCACACTCAGGCGTTTGTCACAGAGACAGATGTGATTTCAGTTTCTGCATTCAACCAATTTCTGCAATTCCAAATTGAAGAGGGGAAGAAACACAGTGTCCTGATGTGCTAGGCCTTTGAGCGAGGGTTGGAAATAAAAACCAGCTTTAGTAAAGAATACACGTTTTAAGATCATGATAGTATATGCTTTTTTAAACGTATATTTATTTGATCTTTGAATGATGATGGCAATAGTTGTCCGATGTGGCCAAAATAAGTGTGCGTGTGTGTGTTTTTTTTTACTTTTTAATGGATATGTAGTGTTTAAGTTGTTGAAAATGTATTACAGTGATAGAAAATAAAAAATATCATATACTGTTTCTAACCGCAGACATGTAAGACCAGGGCTGGAAAAAAAGGACAGACATTTTTGAACACTTAAAGACGCTTTAACACATTGCAATATTCATTCACTCTCGTAGTAACAGGTCAATCTTTCAGTCTGTAATGATTTATGTCAAACCAAATCAGAAAAGAAGGAGATTTGAAGTTTTTTAAGCTGTAAATGTGGGAGGGAACGGTTTAATCTGTTGTTTGTTGTATAGACACATCTCCCACTGCATCATATGGAGGCCAGTAGGGCAGCATAGGAATCAACACAGCCTAAAAATCAGAGAAGCAGCCAGTCCAAAAGTAGGACATAAAGTAGGGCGGCCTCTGCGTTCCCCAAAGGTTGCTCCCATCGCTGCTGCCCCTAAGTGGTTTATAAATTCCCTCAAATGCATCACACACACTTGGTTTCCATTTGATAGAGTCCATAGCCCACCATTACTGATATTCCTGGTTGGCCTACTTCAAATGGGGTCCTCTACCGAGCCATCTGTGCGGAGGATAAAAAGCAGATCCTAATTTGAGCCTCAAGAAACTGTATCGTCAGCGCGCTAATGGTGTGAAGGCCACTGGTGTTTTCTGCGCAAGACTCGTTAAAAAAAGGGGAACTATTACTGCCACTGGAAATATCATGTTTGTTATGGTGTTGCAGAGAAGCAGTTTAAAATACAATACTATAACTTTAAATATGCTATAAGACCCTTCACTGTATACAATTGATACATCATGGCTTGTGACAGAAAGGTATTCAATTTACCTTTTCAAAAATGCTAAAAAGCTTGAAATTCTGAAAGACGTGCACAGTAAGAAAGGTCCATTTTATTCTTATTTGCTAAATTAAAACTCTTCTCCAAATTTCCTGCTAGTCAATTAATCAATTAGCTGAAAAAATCTAATTCTGTCACCAATCGTTCACGTTTAGATAAATGTCCAAGAATTGAACTCAAAGGCCCAGCATCTGGACTCTCACTTCATTCACGGTTAGCTTTCATTTTTATAACATTGTCCATTATTGAATACTTTAATATTAATCACAATATTTAACATTATTCATTGATCCATGGATATTCTGTAAATTATGATAATATTGGAATCTAAATCCATTGTCAGAAAAATCTATCCCTGAGTTTCAAAATATTGACATAGACGTTTCAAGTCTTTAACTGCAGTTGTCTCAGAGGACTTTACGTCGTTGCTGATTGCTCAACATCAGATTAGAGAACAGTCTTTTCCAGTTGGTTCAATCCAAGCTCAACTGTTCTCATTTTCTTTGGAAAAAAACACAACCAAAAAATAATATCCAAACCCATAATCATTAAAAGTAATTATTAGTGTGATGTACTTTAAAGAAACACGTAAACAAAGCATTGATCAAAGCATTGGGACATGATCTATCGTTAAGAGTTAAATATCAATAACCGGAGTACCACCATAATGTGATACTTATGTGAGCCATGTATTGTGTTTTGTATGGTATCGTGAAGGACAGAGAAACTCCCGGCCCCATGGCATTTAATAACTGTTTGAAATAAGCAGGATTTAATTTATGAATCAAATCGTAGTTCTGAATCCAGCTATAACTGAGAAGCCCCAAAGGCATCTGTAATAACAATAGAAAGGATAGAAAGGAACAAGTGAACGAATAGTATTTCTTCACTTTTGCCTCATTTGAGTTTCTATATTTAAACTGCCAGCCTCGGTGTTAATGGTTCAATGACCCATGGCCAATTAGGCAGAAGTTTACATAACATGACACAGCCTGTTGGTTCTATCTGAAAAACAGAGGCAGTTCCATCCCTTCCTCTCCTCGTCTCCCTCCCAGTGGTACGAGAGCAGCTCCCTCAGCTCCTCATGGGGAGACAACAGTGTTTTTGCTCAGCCGCACAACAATTCAGTCTGTGAAGTAAAAGGTTCGGGACACATATGGCCTACCCTGGTCTTACCGTACCATAGTACTCATTTCATTTCATACTAAGGTCTGGATTTGCTCCATTGACTCCGTTAACAGGTGGGAGGGGTTAACTCTTTTTGCAGATTGAAACGATTGGATCTGAGTTTACCGTGACGTTTGTAATGCGCACGTGCGATTGAGGCATTTAGCATTTAGCCTAGCTTTAGCCTTTAACCTTTAGCCATCTCCTTTGTCACTACCGGAGCCCGTGGGGAGTAGAGCCACAACATCTTTGCGGTGATGAAACTGGCAAAACATTCCTCTCGCTCCAGCTTCAAGTTATTGATTTTCGCCACCATTGCCAAATTACAACTAGTAAGTTTGGCGCAAACTCTTGACGTCACCGACACTGACCCACAACACCCGCTAAGGAATGTAAACATAGAAATATTATTGAAAACATTTTTCACGGATGTTTTCATTTGACTTCTGTTTATAATTATGCTCGAACATAATACTATTTTATTACTTAATTTAATTACTTTACAAAGGATTTCCAGTTATAGAATATCTACATACCTGTAATTCCCAGAAAATGACCAGATATTCTCGGTAATATTTCCACCCCATTTTTCACCACGTTTACCTTCTTTTCTTTACTTATCTGTTGTGCTTTTATTGTTATTTGTGGGAATTTTATGAATATTTTTTGTGTAGATGCTAAGTCTCTTTTTTTAACTGCTCCCATCTCTGGAGTAAGAGAAAAATGCCCCAAAAAATAACAGTGGT
Source organism: Knipowitschia caucasica (assembly GCA_964034765.1). NCBI lineage: Eukaryota > Metazoa > Chordata > Actinopteri > Gobiiformes > Gobiidae > Knipowitschia > Knipowitschia caucasica. Next base: position 42,324,099 of record OZ035828.1, on the reverse strand, counting down.
AAAGCGCTTTGTGACTCTGGTCTGTGAAAGGCGCTACATAAATAAACATTACTTACATACTGGGTACAAGTAAAGTCACCTTGAACCTTGAACCCCTTTGCAACCCTAAATCTACATGTATCAAAAAAATATATATATATACACCCACCCCAGCTCAGATACTGCACTTATACACAACTGTTTTTAATGCACTGTGACTTAATTGATGCACCAAACCCTTTTTTATTTTATCTATTTTTATTTATTTTACCAACTGTCTATTTTAATCTGTTTTTAACCCGTCACATCCACGGACTGCAAGATAAATAGTCCTCGTTTTTCACAGTTAATTTGTCTTAAATTCTTAAATGTAGTTTGTGCATTGCTGTTCACCTGGTGTCCCTCTGTTTCATGGATGCGCTGGTGGGACTCCAAACCCCGACTCCCTGGACCTGAGTTCTGGTCCACAGCCGTTGGGAGTTGGCGGTTCTGTGACGCCCCTCGAGACGACTGTTGTTGTGATTTTGCGCGATACAAATAAAATTGATTTGATTTGATCTTTTAATTGTGATTTTTTTGTTGTTGTGATAAAACATAAACATATATTTTTCTAACCCACAGTATATTGTTATTTCATCACCAGCTGACATGACTCACATATGTTTCCCTTCTGTGGCACATCACGTTCCTATTCCTGTCACAAATCAGAAGCTGAGGCATACTCCGAGATCTTCATTTTAATAAAGGGGGCAAAGTTAGTGAAGCGCACCGAGCCAGCCATGCACTGCTGATATCTCTCCCCCAGCGATTGGGTGCATCCAGATAACAAGACGGAGCAGGAGGAATGAGGATAAAAGCATGCACACTGACGACACGGGAGCAGATATTTATCATTGGACGTGCTGTTGACTCACCGTTCTTGTCTGCGCGTCGGAAAATCTGTGGAAAAATAAGAGAAGAGATGCAGAATACAGCGTTACACAAAGGTTTCACAGACGCAGTGGTTACAACTTCATGTGCGAAGAGGAGCGTTCTCAGACTTTTAGATCGAAATGTTCCGATTTTTTTAAGCTTCTATATGTAATTTGTTTCTATGTCATTATTTGCATGTGTTTTATTTGTCTTTCTATGTTTTGTTTTTGAAATGAGCTCAGTTCTACCGGTAACTCCCTTGGTTTTCCACCGGAGAAGAGCGAGTTGTAGTTACCATAGCAACATGTACATATATTTGTAGTTGTACCAGTTTTAGCACTCGTAAATCGTCTTAAAACACATTGGATTATAACACGGTGAGTTGTGTGGTCCTTTGTTTTTATATATTTAATTGTTTTTAGTTTTTTTTTTTAATTGGATAACGGGTATTTTTACATGGTTTTATTACATTAATTGTTTTTACTGCGTACATAATGTTTTACTTTTTTTAAACGTATAAAAGATGGCAAACCTGTATATTTAAATGTGTTAATTGTATCTCCGTGCAGCACTCTGGAAATAAATAAAGTTGATTGGATTGGATAGAAAGTAAGTAAAGGTAAAAAATCTTATGAACTTGGAATTAAACTGATGAAAAACGTTTTGGGAATTTTTCAGAATCCAATTGATTTGAATGGGAGCTGTCAAAAAGACTGCTCTGGGAGTTCCAGAAGTTTCAGAAGTCTGGGTGGTCTAGTCTTAAGAGATTTGAGCTATTTTAATAATTATATTAATTTACTCAAAGTGAAATCGAATGAAGGATATTCATTGTGAGAAATCAAGCAGCACATGAATTATACTTACAATATCCTCACAGTCTGTACAAGACTTTTATAAAATGTATTTGGGGAAAGAAATTAAAAAATTGTTTTGAAACTTGAATATTGAGCGGAAAGATAAAAAAAAATATTTTAAAGGGCAAAGTCTGTCTTTGGTGACTTTAATGAAAACCAATTTAAAATCGAAATTGTCCAAAGCAGGAAATAAAATCAAGATTTGACTTTTTTACCATATGGCCCAGCCCTAGTTGCCACCTATTTCTGTCTTCTGCTCTGCAATTATGATTAGGTTTGTATAATGTCACATAGTAATGTTAAACCATAAAAACATGACATGAAAATTAATGCTTGTCAAACATCCACAACAGGTGGGGCAATCATTTTTTCAACCTGGTCAACTGCATCTCATCATAATCTCATCATAATTTGAGGACAAAAAAAGGTGGGGATGTAGGTGTCGTGACGTCAAGAGTTTGTTAATATTTTTTTATTTAACTGTTTGAATATAACAATCACATCCCACAGCAGTACCTACAGTTAATGATGATTAAATAAGTATTTAATATTTTAAAAAAAAAACTCAATTAGTTGCAAATAACTATTTATAAAACATTCCTAGAACAATCACGTCAGAGATGGAAAAAAAAGTACTTCAAACTCAACTATTCTATTGTAGTTTTGTGTCCCATGAAAAACAGGCATGATGACACTTAACTTGACTAAAAACTCCAACTCCCGGCTGAGCTTTCATTCCCGTGAGAAAATTCCTTGGATTAAGAACAAAACATCGGGAGAACCTGCTATGACTGAGAGCGTGCACAAACTTCTTTTTGACAAGATTTAGATTCACGCACTCACTCTAGGAATTCTAAAACTGTGAGCAAAGCACTGGGATATCCAATCTCGTTGTTTGTTGATCTACACATGTGACTTCTCCAAAAAAACTGAAAAAAAGATCTGGCTTAAAACCAGGTCATGGATTTCCAAAATGTGGGCAAAGCATTTGAATATATGATTTTTTTGTTTTGTCCATATTTGGTTTACTAAAACAGGTTGTGAGAAGCCATAGATTGTCAAATGTATGTGTCATTTATGCTGCTTTTCCATAATCACGGTACGGCACCGGACGGCAAGGTTATTTTGCATTTCCACTAGGGTTAAGCTTGGGATCAGGGTTTTTTGTACCACCTCGACCATGGTTCCAACTGTACCGAAGCAACACCACGACGTGACATCAGCCGACTGCCTTATACTGATTGGTCAACGACATTCAACTACATTCACCTGGTCTAGTCAAAGTCACCTCCATCATGGACAACACCTCCCACCCTGCACAGGACTGAGGAGGAGCTGAGGAGCTCCTTCAGTGGAAGACTGAGCGCTACCGCAGGGCCTTTATCCCCACCGCTGTCAGACTGTACAACAAGTCACTTTAAGTCACTGTACTGTATTTAGACTGAAAAACCTGCACTGTATTGACAATGCCACTTTTTAAATCAACACTTTTTTATTGTACATAATATCCTGCATTTAACATGTTTGCACATTTCTTTCTTTGTGCACAATCTTAAGTGTTTCTATCCATGCCATACCCAAATGTCTTTGCTTATTTAAAAACACATCTTACATGTCACATGCTTGTGTGATGCATCATAGTAAAGCTAGTAAAGCCGCGGACCCTCCCCGCACCCACGAAGTAATCGCCCCCCACACACACCCACTGTTGTTGATGGAGCTAGCGTCTCCCAATATGGATAATACATATAGAACCGGGAAGCGCGGAGGAACGGGACTTTCTTTTGGCTGTTTCGCTGTGTAAGCAGTAACCGGTGACGAAGACGAGGAAGCTTCAGGTTAGCTCCGCCGCTTGTTGTGCTAACTCAGCTGTCTGTGCTAACGGAGACCTGTAGATTTCTCACGAAAGTGGGGGCCAGTGGTCCACTGTGATTGGTCACAATCTGAGACCAGAAACACATTCTCTTCCTTGTTTCATCAAAACTCGATCTAAAATATAATGTCACGCCAGCACAAACCTGCGCTACTTTTTCTTCAAAAGGACGTTTATCCCGATGCACTGCATGGACATGGATAGCATTTTCGTAATTAATACAAAAACAAAGTCAGTTAGTGCAGCTTTAAGTAAAGATATACTAAAATAATGTATGCCATTCCTATTTCACTCTGCATCCTTTGAAGTTTTGGAAAAAAAATCTATTATTTTAAAGGCCCTAAAAAGGCATACTTCCTTGTAAGCTCACAATATTCAAACCCTATGGTCCTTGTGTTGTTGACAACTTTTGTCTAAAGTTTCAGACTTTAGTTGCCATCAGGAACCAAAATGGCATACTTTGTGCAAAATTGCTTTACTGACATTTCATCCTTTTTTTTAATTTTTGGTACTTATAAGTAACTAATGTCTGTGATTTTTTTTCGTACATTTTTTGAAAGTTCTATTTTTAGTAATGAAAATGCATATAATATACTCTATGGGCTGCTTCGAGAGCGTCTCTCTCCCTGCCTTTACGCACGCTTCCAGAGGAAGACTTCAACAGAGTTCCCCATGTCCCACCCATTGCTAGAAAGCTTTCCCTGTTGGCTATTTAGACATGTCAATCATTCGGCAAAAGAACACTTCCCTAGCCGTCAGGCTAACAACAAGTACAAACTGACCGTGCGCAAAAGGTGTTCGCTTGATTTATTCACAGGGCTGTTGTAGACGAACGCGGATCTCCTCAAGGAAGGGCTCATTTTGTAGCTAACGAGTTGGGGAACATGAGCATACCCTGTGTTTGGATGATAAACAAAACTGAAAGTCCGCTAACAGTGAAAAAGGAGCGTTTGTGTTCTTTCAGAAGGTTTTTTGTTCAAAATACATCTGCAATTGCCAGCAGAACATTTTAAAAATAAAAACGGCCCGCGGGCGGGACGGGGGGTGTCAAAAGGTTCAGACAGAAGACGTGTCTTATTGTCGTTGGTAGAGACAGCACGAACACGAACAAAGATGTTACAAAATGCCAGTGATAATATACAGCAGGAGGAATGAGACCTATCAGCTTCCGCCGCGATGCCAGTAGCTTGGCCTCAGAAATCTAAACATTCTGTGAAAAGTACTGGCTTGTGCATATGGTTAGATTGATGAGTTAGAACTTTCAATCTATCAATCAAATTTTATTTATAAAGCGCTTTTCATATAAACAATGCAACACAAAGTGCCCAGCTCTGAACCCCACCTCCCCACAGACCCCCCCCAAAAACCACATTTATTATTATATATACACCCACATGCGTGTACACACACACGCACACACACACACACGCGCACACACACACACACACACACACACACACACACACACACACATATGAAGTCACATCAGGTAAAATAGGTAAAACTATAAAAAGATAGATAAAGGGCTGAGTGCAGATGTAACCAGCTGAAGAAGCAACTTTAACCACAGTTGCTTCAAAGTGTCATGAAATCTCTAAAGTATCAAGACTTTGTTTCAATCATTTGTCTGTACGCATTCAGAAAAAGGGTTCACAAGCAAAAGTTACGATTTCCTACAATATACTTTTACTTCTATTTACATTACATACATTATATTTGTCAGTAAATCAGTATAACCTCAACAAATTTATGAACAAGGATGGAGACATATTTGCTAAATACAAAAAGGTTTTATTTTTGGTCAAAACACAATCAGAGCACCAGGGTCTCTCATAGCACCAGTCCCTCACTGATCTTCCTGCAGGTGGTGGGTCCACAGGATGATGGCTTCTCCGTCATCGACGAGATGACCTTGGTCTTTCAGCGGGGGCTTCAGGCAATGTGAGGTTAAGTGTCTTGCCCAGGGACACAACGACAGCAGACATCAGTGGGAGCAGATGACATGGGTTGTGGTGGGTTCGAGCTGAGTTGTAGTGCGCTACAACTCAGCTACTGTTGCCCCAAGCTCGAAAATATATCTATTAATATTATTTATTCTTTAAATTAAAACAATTATTTAAACTGTTCAGTATTTGAAATCACAATACTAAGTTACTATGGTTACTATGGAAACGCACTCTGTTAGTAACTTGTTGCCATAGCTACTTGGTTACCATGGCGATGATGTCATAAAGCTAATGACATCACCACATTCTTCTAGGGTAGGTGTTGAACAATACGACCAGTGTGCTTGGTACCTGCGGCCCATTGCTTCACAAAAACACAACACTCATAAACCACCGCAGCTTCAAAATGGAGTCCAGGAGAAAAGTGAGAAGAATCATAAAGCTGGAGAATGAGGACTCTCGACTCGCAGAGACCATAATACGTGAGCATGTAGAGAAGCAGAGGCGATTGCAGCGGGAAGAACTGGCTCAGAGAGAGGCTGAGGCCAGAGAAGAGTTCTTGAGCGCTGAGGTGAAGCGTGAACACAAGGAGAAGAGAGACCAGCAACTTCTGCAGATCCATCTGGTGCGAGAACAGATGAAGACACGCCACCAATGTGGGCTGGAGTCAGAGCGCAGGAAGGCCCAGCGTAGGTGACAGAGTACAGAAAAGTGTTCTCAGAACAATAAACGCCTTCTGGAGGAACGGCATAAAAGTCTGGAGCAGGAGGAGAGAAAGACCCAGAAGAAGACGGAAGAGTACGAGGAAGAGTACGAGAAGCAAGTGGAGATGGCCATCTGTACAGCTTCCATGGAAAACCGTATCGCTCTTCCTCTGTTGGGCCAAAGAAACGGTGAAGTAGATAATCGTCTTCACTTCTACAAGGACGGACAAGGCTGCATTGTGAACGCCAAGAGAAAGTTTGAGCCTTGTCAACAAAGAAACGATACAGTAGATAATCGTCTTCACTTCTACAAAGACGGACAAGGCTGCATTGTGAACTCCAAGAGAAATTTTGAACCTTGTCAACAAAGAAATGTTGAAGTAGATAAGCGTCTTCACTTTTACAAGGACGGACAAGGCTTCATAGTGAACTCCAAGAGAAAGTTCGATGAGACGCCCAAAAAACAGGTGACAGTACCTGTCACCAGTGTGAAACAAATTAGAGTACAGGAGCAGAAACCGCCATCCCCCATTTTTTGCCGAGGGTTAGGGTTAGGGCCAGTCAATAAGTTGGACCAACCCTCACCAAAGTTGTTGGCCAAAAGAGAATCTAGGGGATCAGCTCTTCCTATGAGGTCAATTTTACGAAACAGTGTGGTCCTGACAGAAGATAGTTCCAAGCCTGCTCTGGAACATAAATGTGAAGAATTGAAATTACCTCTAATTAGAAATCCAAAAAAGAAGGTAAGGATAGTCCCAGTTCAGGCACCAACATGTGAATCCAAGTCTGAGAGAGTCAAACACCTGATGCTGAATTGCAGGAAGAAGTCAATAACATTGCCAAAGGAGGAGGAACCATGCTGAATTGTGGGCAATGTTAAGGTGGTTAGAATCCCAACCCGGGGAGCAAAGCGAAGCGAAGTCCCAGGTTTGAATCCAGATACATTAGCCATGATGTGCCAGCCACGTCCCCCCGTGACACCAAGACAGCCTGGAAGAATCGGAACGTGCAGAACCAGGTGCCCGGTAGTCAGATTCCCCGCAGACCTAGCAAACGACTCCAAAGTCCCAAACAAAGTCACTCCAATCCTCACAACTCCCCAACATGTGAGACCCCACATATGTCACGTCTCTTTCTTTTAAGAAGGATCTAAAACTTGGATATCTACAGGTTCGCAAAACTCCCAATTATAAGTGAACTGAAAAGTGTCCAAAATATTCCCCAAGTGTCAGCAAAGCAACAGAATGTGATTCTATGGTTTTGTTCATATTTGGCAAACCAACACACACTAACCTCTCAGCCATGAGTTGGAGACTTATAATCTGTGGGTGAGGTTAGACACTACACCCACAGGTTATAAATGGTCTCTCTGTGGTAACCTCTAACCCCATATCAAGGTTATCACCTTGATATGGGTAATGTAACAAATTCTTGGGATTATGGTCCAAATTCTATGACAGCTCAGGAGTCATCTGTGGGGGTTGGTTCTATATCCTCTCTGATGGTCCAGAGTGTGTCATTGGATCCAAATCCAATGACACACACTGACCTCACCTACTCACTCTTTTTGGCACATTTAGATTCACACAATCACACAAGGGACCATCAAACTGCAGGCAAAGCACTGGGATATCTGATCTTGTTGTTTTGTTCATGTTTGTTGATCTGCACATCTGACCTTTCCTCAGAAATGTGTCAAATTATACCCAAAGTGTCAGCAAAGCAACAGAATGTTTGATTCTATTGTTTTGTCCGTATTTGGCAAACCATTACAATGACACACGCTGACCTCTCAGTCGTGAGTTGGAGATTCATAACCTGTGGGAGAGGGTTTCAAACCTTATAAAAGGTCCCTCTGTGGTAACCCTCACCCCCTATTTGAAGGTGTCTAAATCCCCAAAAATCCGCTAGCTTAACCCGTCCGCTACTTCCGCCACTTCAGGCATGCGCCAGGACTTCTGGTCTGAAGACCCCTGCGCCTGAAAACTAGAAAATCTGTGTCTAGTTTTTCTCATTTCAAATGTCCAAATAAAACATTCATTCATTCAAAGTAGGGTTAAGTGTCTTGCCCAAGGACACAAAGGCAGCAGACATCAGTGGGAGTCGTGAAGTAGGTCTTTACTGTGGGTTCGAACCGACGACCTTCAGGCGAAAGGCCAATGCTCTACCAACTGATCCACTGTCGCCCCCGAAATGAAAAACAAAGTACTTCAAACACAACTATTGTATTACAGTTTTGTGTCCCATGAACAATGACACTTGACTTGAAAAAAAGAACATTTTAGTAAAACTCATTTGCCTCCCACACAAACACCTGTAACAAACAATTAAACATAAGCACCAGACGCTGAATAGCTGCAGATTTGAGGATTCAGGCTCTTATCTAAGCCTCCATAACAGTGGTCTCCAGTCCACCCCTCTTCATATATATATTAGGCTCGATGCCCATAAATCAATTCTTTGTGCAATTCATTCACACCATCGACCAATCTCATTTTTATTTACCGATGGTCGATAGTAGTGAACAAGGGAAACATCAACCAATATTAAGGTAAAGGTGCACTTTATAAATCCCCGTAGGGCTATTCATCCTCTGCATTTGACCCATCCTGATGCCGCTGAGGCTTACGTCAGGAGCAGTGGTCGCCATAGTAACAGCGCCCAGGATACCATCTCCAGATGTTGGTGTTCGGCTTGGGTAGGACTGGAGCTGGAGGATTTAACCTAGTGTGCTGATTTTAATGGTATGGGGAAACCTACGCAAGCACGGGGAATGCAAACTCCACTCAGAAAGAGCCCGTTCCAACCGGGATTCAAACCATGGACCTTCTTGCTGAGAGGCGAGAGTACTATTCACCCGTGCCGCCCTATGTTCAGCCCAAGCATCCCTAGTTTGAATTTACAAACTACAAATGTGCCGTATGCATTTGCTGAGCTCTAATTGGCTAAACAAATACTTCAAGCTATGGCAGAGAAGCAGGAAAATGCCAAATCTATCAAAACAAGAACCTGCTTTGTATTTTCAATGTTAAACCTGATTTGAATGAACAAGCATGAGTCTGTCTTTGCACTATTTGCACTTATAGGTTCTCAGCATCGAACCGCTCCATCCCAGCCCGTGCTCTGTTGGCAAAAACACAAGCTGCTGAACACAAGTGCTCTGTGATGTTGCGCTCTCTTCAGGGACAGCATGCACCGAGAGTGTGACATTTTTGCAGAACATGACAGTTTTTACAAGAAAATAAATCCTACGGGTTTGGATCAGCAAAATAATAGGGACAGAGAGTCTACTTTGAGAATCCCCACTGCAAACCAGTCAACTGTAGAAGAGGTAGGATTTAGCCTGGTCTTGCCACACCATCGTACTCATTTAATTTCGTATTAAATGAGTACGTAATGCCCCCGAGTAAGTCGCTAGTATTTAGTATTTAGCCTAACTTTAGCCATCTCCTTTGCCACTTACAGAGCTACCCCACATCTTTGCTTCCATTGCCAAACTGCAACCAGCAAATTCAGCACAAACTCTTGAACTCACCGACACCGACCTACAACACCCTCCCCCGCTCACCGATCACAACTTTGAGATGCTGGGGATTGAACCCAAGACCTCATCATGTTAAGCATGCACTCTACCACTGAGCTACATTCCCTCCGTATGCGCAACTTTCAACTGTTTTTTTAACCCAAAAACCTGGTTTCTAGATGTGAAATTGACACGGTTTTGATCAATATCTCACTGGTTGAAGATGCTGGGAAATGAACCCAGGACCTCACATGTGCTCTAACACTGAGCTACATCCCCTCTAAACAAGTTTTTGTTTTGTTTTGTCTTTCTTTTTTCCTCCAACATTTTGATTTCAAGATGTGAAATCATTCTTAGAAATGCGCTCTACCACTGAGCTACTGTACATCCCCTCCTCATGCACGGATTTTAACTGTTTTTTTTAACACAAAAACCTGGTTTCAAGACGTGAAATTGACATTGTTTTGATCAATATCACTGGTTGAAGATGCTGGGAAATGAACCCAGGTATTCAGACATGTGCTCTACCACTGAGCTCCATCCCCTCTAAACCACGGAAATTGTGTTTGTTTTTTTTCTCCAACTTTTTGATATCAAGAAGTGAAATTATTCTGGTCAAACTATTTGGATCGAAATCCCGGCTTGGAGATGCTGGGGATTGAACCCAGGACCTCATTTTGTATTTTAATATTACGTAGTTGTTTTTCATTTTCCTTTTTTTTTAACCAAAGCCTGATTAAAGCTAAAGAAAGTCTGTAAGTTTTGTGGACAAATGAATGTTTTAGATTTAGATGAATAATAATGAGGTATAACAGGCCATCTTAACCCTCTTGAAGCTAATGCATTGGGTCGTGATTCCCATTCATTTGAAAAGGGAAAGACATAGGTATGTTTCTGGAAAGGTGAATTGAGCACTTTGTCCAGTTCTGCTCCAGAGTGTTCAGTGTTCAGAGTGTTCAGTGTTCAGTGTTCAGAGTGTTCAGTGTTCAGAGTGTTCAGAGTGTTCAGAGTGTTCAGTGTTCAGTGTTCAGAGTGTTCAGTGTTCAGAGTGTTCAGTGTTCAGAGTGTTCAGTGTTCAGTGTTCAGTGTTCAGAGTGTTCAGTGTTCAGAGTGTTCAGTGTTCAGAGTGTTCAGTGTTCAGTGTTCAGAGTGTTCAGAGTGTTCAGTGTTCAGAGTGTTCAGTGTTCAGAGTGTTCAGTGTTCAGAGTGTTCAGTGTTCAGAGTGTTCAGTGTTCAGTGTGTTCAGAAAGGCCTGTGCTTGCAGCTTCAGTCTGCAGCAGAGAAGGCTGCAGCTGCTGTGTCTGCATGATGCATGAAGCCTTCACAGTGGGGCAGGTTTGGGGACGGCTGGGTGCTCTCCACATGTTCAGGCCACACCGCTGCTCTGCCATGTGTAAGGTGACGATTAGGAGCTTGAGATTTTAACAATATATTTTACTGATTTGATTGATTCATTCTGTGTCAGTGAATATGTTAAATGAGGACATAGGGAGAGGATGTGTGTGTGAACTATATTGCACATGTGTTGGTGTCTTTTTATGTATATATTTTTTGTATTGAAATGTAGCAGACCCATCGGACCAAACCAAATCTCTTCTATAGGAGACAAACATAAATAATCTTGAATAGTATGGACCAAAACCTGGCACAAATTATCTAAATCCAAAAAGAGTTAGGCAGGAGGCATGAAAACGGCTAATGGCACACATTCTGAATTAAAGATATACAATTGTGTAGTGTTTATAATAGGGCTCGGCGATCTGGGGATAAGAAAGATGATAATTCTCAATGTTGACCAATCTGATTCCATTTGACATGACTTTTGACACAAAAAAACAACAACAGAAAAAACAATGTACAACTGGTACGACAACCACTGACAAACACAAACGAGTGAAACTTCTCTTCAGCCCATTCTTCAGTTACTAACACGTTATTAACACGCTGTATTTCCATTGCAGGTATCAACAATCTACCAACATTGGAATTGCATTATTTCTATTTCAACGCCCTGGTCCTTTATACTGTATATTAAAAGAAACAGCATCATCTTCCTTTCATGCATTCATAGCATTTAGTTTTGCTTGTTTCATGCAGATCTTGCACCAAAACCAACACACTTTAGAAGCAATTATGATAAGGCTTTTTAAGAGATTTAAATTTTTATTCATTCATTTTTTTCATCAAAACGTTCAAGATTAAAACCGCAGATAATTCCACAGACTGTAAATATAATAATACAGATATATATATTTCATCCAATTGCCTGTGAAGTACTCCTACTCAGAAATAGATCTGAATTAAAGGAGGACCTATTTTGTATTATTATTATTATTATTATTATGTATATTATTATTATTATGTATATTATTATTATTATGTATATGTATATTTTTATCAAGAGTAATAGCCACAATAATTCATGCAAAACTCTGCAGTTATTTTAAGTGGGATACAAAGCAACCGCGTGAAGATGTGCAGGCTGCCATTAGCAATAGTAGTTAATGTAAATAATCACTCACATCGTGGAAGATGGTTAGTCCCTGCTGCTGCTGCTGCTGCTGCTGCTGGAGGTGCTTGTGTTTGGCAGACTGCAAACACATGGTGATTATTTCTGTGCACGCCAGCATCTCAACGCAGAGGATGGATGGACAATAAGTGCAGAATAAAAAGGAAAGTCCGGGAGCGCAGGAGGAGAGAGAACAGACGCCGAGACCAGAGTGAGCGAGAGCAGCGAGAGCAGAGGAACTTTGTGCCAGTGTGCGCGGAGAGTAGAGGCAGGTGAAAGCGAGTATGGGAGCAGGATGGGCGCCCCCTACTGGACGACAAAAACAGTGCAATAAGATCAGATCAGATAGACTTTATTGATCTCACACTGGAGAAATGTACATATCACATCTGGCAAATATAGAATCACTCAGATTGTGCAAAGACAAAAGTGTGCAAACGTGTTAAAGGTAAAAAAATATAGTCTGTGCAGGGTATGATTATAGATAGATTGATTCTTTATTGATTCAGGTATCCAGCAGCTGAATACTTTTGTTGTTGTTGTAGTCAGTCAGATTCGTTGTACAGTCTGACAGTCGAAGGAACAAAGGATTTCTTGAAACGTCCAGTTCGGCAGCGTAGTGATAGGAGCCTGTTGCTTTGATTAGCGGCCATACAATAATATAACATTGTGTGTATTCATGTGCATTGAAGTTCCGTTGAATTGTATGTATTGTGTTATGTTGGTGTTGTGTATACGTGTTGTTATGTCTATCCATGTTAATAAAAGTATATGTATTTATTTGTGTAGGTTGTGCTGATTTATTTACTCACCAGCACACACACCTATACGTCATATTTAATAAGTATTTACATCTGAAAAAGTAGCATCTGTATTTTGAAAACTTAGAACATATTTATTTAAACTTTTAATGAATATTTTTTTATTATGTATTTTTATCGTAAATTAATGGTTATCAATAGAAATCAAACTTCTTCAACAGCTGCCATTTAACAAACAGGAAAAAAATAGAATCGCAACGCAAAATAGTAACTGTAAAGGAATACAGTTGTGGCGATACATGTATTTTGTTACTCCCCAACACTGTTATATTTTAATATTTATAGTTAGAATCCTTCCAGTGTTTATGCTCTACTTTGGTTTTCACATTCCTCGATGATTCACCTTTTACTTCTAGTAGTTCTTTGAGTAAAGGTCTTTTGTGTTCTTTGTAGCAAGACAAATATTTGTATTTACAAGGATTTCTATGGAACAGCATCAGAAGACATGAGAAGAATAGCAGAAGATTTGTTTGTATTTACTCTGATATTCAACATCTCTATGCTCTCTACAGACTATAATTGGTTAAACATCGCCACCTGGTGGTTACGAGGCGTATCCGGTTTCCTATTTAATGTTACGGATAACAGAAGCATACTTTAATTTATGTTTTTCTTCTTTCTTACATGCAGTAAAATAAGGCCATGATCCAGACTTTATTGAAAAAAGAAAAATCGATATTTCCCGAGCTGTGGGCGGAGCAGTTTCCAAAATCCAACCCTTCTTCCTGTATGTTGTTAGTTTCGCTTTCCGTCAACCCAAAGACAGCGATGAAAGTGAGCTCCTGTGCTAAGACAGAAGCGTCTCCTTCAGCCTTAGACTGGAATCACTTCTATAACTTTAGCACAAATTACAGCTTTGTCCTAGATTGGCTCCGCCGCCTCCGAGCGTCTCCCGCAGACTGTGCGTAAAGTTCAGGAGCTGATTACTCTGATTACTCTGGGTGTGTACTCTGTTCTTATAAATACAGCTTAATTACCCTAGACTTGCTCAGTTTTGATTCAACATTAAATATAATGTTGCTGTTTTAAAGGATGACTTCTGAAGCCGACACTGTGAAGGAGGGTGAGTCAAAATACACACATTTTCAAACTTTTAAACTTTGAAACTAAAACCTGTTATAGTTTAGAACAACCAGTTTTGTTCTAAATGCATTATGTAGTGTTTTAGTTTGTTTCTTTACGACCAGTTTGTATGATATGATGTTGTTTATGCTTTTTGGATACTAACACAAAGTGAAAGTAAATTTAGAATAATCGGTCACGTGATTCTCTTCCCGTCTTGTGTCGTCAGCGGAGGACCTGGCGCGGTCCCTGAGCGATGCCCTGAGCTCTGGAGATGGGGACGAAGCAGCCAGACTGTGCCTAAGGCTGTGTGAGCTTTCTGTTCCAGTGTCTGTGGCCATCGACAAGCAGGCCTACCCTCAGGAGTCCATCAGGTAGGCCACTCTAGCACCTGCTGAAGGACTGTCCCCTCTAGGACCTGCTGAAGGACAGTCTCCTCTAGGACCTGCTGAAGGACAGTCTCCTCTAGGACCTGCTGAAGGACAGTCTCCTCTAGGACCTGCTGAAGGACAGTCTCCTTTCTAGGACCTGCTGAAGGACAGTCTCCTCTAGAACCTTCTGAAGAACCTTCTATAAGAAGAGCAGGATGCACAGACTATAGGAGGATCTTTGTTTACATCCACGTGCGCATGCGCCCCTCGCTGTGTGGCAAGAAGACAGAGCGGCACATACTGAAGCATGGACGCGACTACTACTTTGAAAAGACTCAGTGGGAGAATAGCACTGTATATAAGCACTTTAAAGCAAGAAGATCAGAGGAGATATAAATATAAGCTAAAAATAAGTATGAGACCAAACTGAACAAATCCAAAGCCCATATGAGACCTAGGATGACGAGAAAAACATTGCTCAGACTCACCTCTTTTGGCACCGATCTGCTGGGACTGGGACTGGGAGACATTTATTCTTACTTCATAGAAAACCCGGTACCCGCGTTTCTCACCGCAGTAAAGTGGCCCGGCATTTCGCCCTTGCGGTAGCCTCATGTACAGCCTCATGTACAGCCTCATGTACAGCCTCATGTACAGCCTCATGTACAGCCTCATGTACAGCCTCATGTACAGCCTCATGTACAGCCTCACGTACAGCCTCACGTACAGCCTCACGTACAGTCTCATGTACAGCCTCATGTACAGTCTCATGTACAGCCTCATGTACAGCCTCATATACAGCCTCATGTACAGTCTCATGTACAGCCTCATGTACAGCCTCATGTACAGCCTCATGTACAGCTGCATGTACAGTCTCATGTACAGTCTCATGTACAGCCTCATGTACAGCCTCATGTACAGCCTCATGTACAGCCTCATATACAGCTGCATGTACAGCCTCATGTACAGCCTCATGTACAGCCTCATGTACAGCTGCATGTACAGTCTCATGTACAGCCTCATGTACAGCCTCATGTACAGCCTCATGTACAGCTGCATGTACAGTCTCATGTACAGTCTCATGTACAGCCTCATGTACAGCCTCATGTACAGTCTCATGTACAGCCTCATGTACAGCCTCATGTACAGTCTCATATACAGCCTCATGTACAGCCTCATGTACAGCCTCATGTACAGCCTCATGTACAGCCTCATGTACAGTCTCATGTACAGCCTCATATACAGCCTCATGTACAGCCTCACGTACAGCCTCATGTACAGTCTCATGTACAGTCTCATGTACAGCCTCATGTACAGCCTCATATACAGCCTCATGTACAGCCTCACGTACAGCCTCATGTACAGTCTCATGTACAGTCTCATGTACAGCCTCATGTACAGCCTCATGTACAGCCTCATGTACAGCTGCATGTACAGCCTCACGTACAGCCTCATGTACAGTCTCATGTACAGTCTCATGTACAGCCTCATGTACAGCCTCATGTACAGCCTCATGTACAGCTGCATGTACAGCCTCATGTACCGCCTCATGTACAGCTGCATGTACAGTCTCATGTATAGTCTCATATACAGCCTCATGTACAGCCTCATGTACAGCTGCATGTACAGTCTCATGTACAGTCTCATGTACAGCCTCATGTACAGCCTCATGTACAGTCTCATGTACAGCCTCATGTACAGCCTCATGTACAGTCTCATATACAGCCTCATGTACAGCCTCATGTACAGCCTCATGTACAGCCTCATGTACAGCCTCATGTACAGTCTCATGTACAGCCTCATATACAGCCTCATGTACAGCCTCACGTACAGCCTCATGTACAGTCTCATGTACAGTCTCATGTACAGCCTCATGTACAGCCTCATATACAGCCTCATGTACAGCCTCACGTACAGCCTCATGTACAGTCTCATGTACAGTCTCATGTACAGCCTCACGTACAGCCTCACGTACAGCCTCATGTACAGTCTCATGTACAGTCTCATGTACAGTCTCATGTACAGCCTCATGTACAGCCTCATGTACAGCCTCATGTACAGCCTCATGTACAGTCTCATGTACAGCCTCACGTACAGTCTCATGTACAGTCTCATGTACAGCCTCATGTACAGCCTCATGTACAGCCTCATGTACAGCTGCATGTACAGCTGCATGTACAGCCTCATGTACAGCCTCATGTACAGCTGCATGTACAGCCTCATGTACAGCTGCATGTACAGCCTCATGTACAGCTGCATGTACAGCTGCATGTACAGTCTCATGTACAGTCTCATGTACAGCCTCATGTACAGCCTCATGTACAGCCTCATGTACAGTCTCATGTACAGTCTCATGTACAGCCTCATGTACAGCCTCATGTACAGCCTCATGCACAGCTGCATGTACAGCCTCATGTACAGCTGCATGTACAGCCTCATGTACAGCCTCATGTACAGCCTCATGTACAGCCTCATGTACAGTCTCATGTACAGCCTCATGTACAGCTGCATGTACAGTCTCATGTACAGCCTCATGTACAGCCTCATGTACAGCTGCATGTACAGCTGCATGTACAGCCTCATGTACAGCCTCATGTACAGTCTCATGTACAGCTGCATGTACAGTCTCATGTACAGTCTCATGTACAGCCTCATGTACAGCTGCATGTACAGCCTCATGTACAGCCTCATGTACAGTCTCATGTACAGCTGCATGTACAGCCTCATGTACAGTCTCATGTACAGCCTCATGTACAGCCTCATGTACAGTCTCATGTACAGCCTCATGTACAGCCTCATGTACAGTCTCATGTACAGCCTCATGTACAGCCTCATGTACAGCTGCATGTACAGCTGCATGTACAGTCTCATGTACAGCCTCATGTACAGCTGCATGTTCAGGCTCATAGACTCAAAAATCTGTATTGTCGTGAGTCTGATTGTTCCGGCTGAGTTCAGTGCAATATTGTTCTTGTTTTGGACTCACTGACGTCTGATTCTTGATCCGGTCTGATACAGTGCCTTGCGAAAGTATTTGGCCCCCTTGAACCTTTCAACATTTCTCCACATTTCAGGCTTCAAACATAAAGATATAGAATTTTAATTTTTGTGTCATGAATCAACAGCCAAGTGGGACACAACCGTGAAGTGGAACAGAATTTATTGGATAATTTAAACTTTTATAACAAATAAAAAACTGAAAAGTGGGGCGTGCAATATTATTCGGCCCCTTTACTTTCAGTGCAGCAAACTCAGTCCAGAAGTTCAGTGAGGATCTTTGAATGATCCAATGTTGTCCTAAATGACTGATGATGATAAATAGAATGCCCTGTGTGTAATCAAGTCTCCGTATAAATGCACCTGCTCTTTGATAGTCTCAGGGTTCTGTTTAAAGCGCAGAGAGAACCATGAAGACAAAGAAACACACCAGGCAGGTCAGAGATACTGTTGTGGAGAAGTTTAAAGCTGGATTTGGATACAAAAAGATTTCCCAAGCTTTAAACATCTCAAGGAGCACTGTGCAAGCAATTATATTGAAATGGAAGGAGTATCAGACCACTGCATATCTACCAAGACCCGGCCGTCCCTCCAAACTTTCATCTCAAACAAGGAGAAGACTGATCAGAGATGCAGACAAGAGGCCCATGATCACTCTGGATGAAATGCAGATAACTACAGCTGAGGTGGGAGAGTCTGTCCATAGGACAACAATCACTCGTGCACTGCAAAAATCTGGCCTTTATGGAAGAGTGGCAAGAAGAAAGCCATTTCTCAAAGATATCCATAAAAAGTCTGGTTTAAAGTTTGCCACAAGCCACCTGGGAGACACGCCAAACATGTGGAAGAAGGTGCTCTGGTCAGATTAAACCAAAATCGAACTTTTTGGCCACAATGCAAAAGGATATGTTTGGCGTAAAAGCAACACAGCTCATCACCCTGAACACACCATCCCCACTGTCAAACATGGTGGTGGCAGCATCATGCTTTGGGCCTGCTTTTCTTCAGCAGGGACAGGGAAGATGGCTAAAATTGATGGGAAGATGGATGGAGCCAAATACAGGACCATTCTGGAAGAAAACCTGTTGGAGTCTGCAAAAGACCTGAGACTGGGACAGAGATTTATCGTCCAACAGGACAATGATCCAAAACATAAAGCCAAATCTACAATGGAGTGGTTCACAAATAGACGTATCCAGGTGTTAGAATGGCCAAGTCAAAGTCCAGACCTGAATCCAATCGAGAATCTGTGGAAAGAGCTGAAGACTGCTGTTCACAAACGCTCTCTATCCAACCTCACTGAGCTCGAGCTGTTTTGCAAGGAAGAATGGGCAAGAATTCCAGTCTCTCGATGTGCAAAACTGATAGAGACATACCCCAAGCGACTTGCAGCTGTAATTGCAGCAAAAGGTGGCGCTACAAAGTATTAGTGCAAGGGGGCCGAATAATATTGCACGCCCCACTTTTCAGTTTTTATTTGTTAAAAATGTTTAAATTATCGAATACATTTCGTTCCACTTCATGATTGTGTCCCACTTGTTGTTGATTCTTGACAAAAAATGTAATTTTTATATCTTTGTTTGAAGCCTGAAATGTGGCGAAATGTTGAAAGGTTCAAGGGGGCCGAATACTTTCGCAAGGTATATTTGCTGTTGTCTGTCCCTGTCCTGTCTTTTTAATGTCTATGGACCATTTGGATTCAAAATGAAGCTTAATAATATACTCTCAGAAGAAGAAATTATTAAAATACTTTCATACTGTAAATAACATAAGCTGTCTGTACTGGATTTGAACATGTTTAGACAAGAGGCCTGATTTGAGCTGCTTAATTTGAAACGCTGGCGTCTTGAGTCGGACGGATACGACTGGAAAGTTTCAATGACTGAATGTGACCTCGGAACGACCAGTGTCATTTCATTCTGGACGTTCATTATTACAGCGAGCCCCAACATTTCCTTTTCCGAGTGGAGCCCAAAGGGGACATTAAATCAAGATTCACAATATCACCAAGGCCAAACAAAAACACACAGACTCTGGAGCAGAGGGTGAGAGATCAAACCAGCAACCGGATGTCCTGAGAGAAATCTTTATTTATACAGACATTTCACAAATCCAGGTCCATTTGTATTTTCCATTCACTCCTCTCTCTGTGATGACAACAATACTTATGTTTAATTCAAGATTCTGACTGTGGTTTTAATTTACAATATATAAATAAACAGCCTGTATTGGCAAATCTCAGTTTCAAACATTCACACATAAAATACTGCTAATATTTTATGAATGTTTTTACCTTATCCATTCTGTGCTGGTTTTGCTCACAAAGATCCACTAATGTTGCCATTGTGATTTGATTGTTGTAATTATTCTGTGCTAATTCCTTCTTTCCCTGTAGGTTGAAAGTGGGCGTGGAAGACGGCCAGTCGGACAAATGCATCCCAGTGTTACTTGATGTTTCCCCTCACATGACTATTGCACAACTCAAAGATAAGGTACAGTTAGTCCATAATGACAAACGGTTTTCACAACAGAAAGATCTGCATTTGAGTCAGATATTATTAGAAGGAAATAAACAATCAACACAGACACACATACTGTACCTACACACAGTCATATCAAATGAGTAAATGAAATGGGTTCAATCATGAAAATACTTAAGGCTTTGTGCCGGAGTAGCCAGCTGCAGACTCACGGCTCCAAATGCTACAAAATCTCTTCTTTTGTTCATTAACAGTTTTCCTTTCCTTTTTCTTTTCTATAGTTCAGTGCTGACTTTCGCTTCCACACGTCGCTGCAGCGCTGGGTGATTGGAAAGCGACTCGCCAAGGACCAGGAAACACTGTACAGCCATGGGATACGACAGAGCGGGGACCAGGCCTTCCTCTTCATCCTTTCAGCCGGCGCCGCCCACCTCACCAAGCACCAACACAAACTGCACCAGGAGAAGCAGGTTCTAGAAGGTCCCCGTCACCACATTCTCTCCATTCCTCTCTGGTAGTGCACCGCTTTACGTGTTTTACTGATGTCACAGGGATAGTAGAATCCATGCACGCCATGCAGCTTTTGCCCAGAGGAGGGTTCGAGGAAACACGGAAACGAGGACCTCCTGTTCCTCCCAAACCTCCTCATGCTGCTCGTCCTCTGCCCCCGCCCCCCCAGGTTAGAATATATGTGGTATATACAGTAAATGTATTGTGCTTTGGTCAAGTCGCAAACTAATGAAGCTGGTGATAGTCAGATATATTGAAAAATTTTGTTTTAGATTTCCATAATTATGATTTTTATTTCAAGATTATTTTTTTTTCAATTCAAAACTGAATGTACAATTTGAATCAATTTAGATCGCATTATAAAAAAAATTGTTCTAGTTTGATATTCATGATACTTATTCTTTTTTTTAACTGATATTTTTTACCACTCAAATATAATGTTTAGAATATATTAAAGGGATAAAAGCTGTATTATTTTGATGTTTGATCACCATCCTGGTCAGAACAGGGTCTTTCTGAGTGAAGTTTGCATGTTCTCCCTGTGCTTGCGTGGGTTTCCTCTGGGTACTCCGGTTTCCCCTACCACTAAAAACGTGCTCACTAGGTTAAATCCTCCAGCTCTGGTCCTGACCGAGCCGAGCATCCACATCTGGAGATGGGTTCCCGGGCGCTGTTACTACGGCGACCACTGTCCCTGACGTGAGCCTTAGCGGCATCAGGATGGGTCAAATGCAGAGAATGAATTGCCCAACGGGGATTAATAAAGTGCACCTTTACCTTTACTCTACCTTTACCAAAACATACAAGGTATACACATTCAAAAATAATCCAAGATATGTAAAAAGTATGAATTTTTAAGGTTGAAAACGATATAAAGTAAATGTTTTTTTGTATGAGAGAACAGATGAATCCTGGTTTTTTAAAAGCTTTAATGTGAGATCTGGCATTTCCATCTGCACATGACACATTTGTCTGTCTCACACTTCAGAAGTTCCATTTTAATGAAGAAGAAATATCTAAACTCTTTCCGTTTCTGCTTTTGACATCTGCAGTTAATTATTTACTCCTTCAAAATCCTTGCCCTGATGCTGTGTGCTCCTCATTCCTACTGTTCTGTAACTTTTGATGCAACACTGACATTTCTCTTCTATGGTGTCTCTTAATGTTAATCAATCAATCAACTTATTTATATAGCACAGTTCATACAGAATGCAACCCAAAGTGCTTCACATTGGCAACAGTTAAAACCGAATTAAAAAACGCACTGTAAAAACACATACAAAAGACAATGTAAAAATAAATAATTCTGTAATGTCTGTGTCCTGTAGGAAGGGTGGACCTGCTCACGGTGCACCTTCGTGAACAAACCCACTCGTCCAGGCTGCGAGATGTGCAGTGAGGCCAGACCAGAGGAGTACACGGTTCCCAACATGTATACACCGGACACGGAGGAGGCCGTGAGGATGGAGCAGGAGGAGCTCGCCAGGCTGCTCTATGAACAGGTGACCGCTGTGCCGCTGCGTCGATCAGATACTTATGTTATTATCATCACATCCTCTACACAACATTGTTCCTCTTATTTTACACATTATTTTTTCCCTTTCCCTTCTCCCTGTGTGCCCCTTGTGCACCAAATGAATCCAAAGTGAAATTAACCAAAAATGCATGAATGAAAATAAAAACTTTTAAAGCTGCACTAACTCACTTTGTGAAATTCTCGAATGTGAGCACTGGCCTCCCTCTTCTGCTCGCCCTCCCCGCACGCATGGAGCTATCGTAGTAATAGTAGTAATCTTTATTTATATACCGCCTTTTCACTGCACATCGGAGTCTCAAAGCGGTTTACAATTGTGATTTTTGGGAGTGGGGCCAGTACAGGAGGCACATGCACAGTCCTATTGTACATATTTTTAGTGGTAGGGGAAACCGGAGCACCCGGAGGAAAGCTGCGCAGACACGGGGAGAACATGCAAACTCTAATCAGAAAGGCCCTGGTCCAACCGGGATTCGAACCCAGGTCCTTCTTGCTGAGAGGCGAGAGTGCTATCCAGCCACCGTGCCGCCCCCCACTAACCCCCTCCCACTCAGCCTTTCATGTGCTAACATCTCACAATACAGTATGGATCGCACATTTGAACGTGGATGGCTTGACCATAGAATGATAGAACCGAGAAGCGCGGAGTATGAGACTTTCTTTTGGCTGTTTCGCTGAGTAAGCAGTAACCAGTAACGAAGACACGGGAAGTTTCAGGTTAGCCTCCGCTGCTTGTTTACCTCAACCGTCTGTAGCTTTTCTCAAGAAAGTGGGGCCAGTGGTCCGCCGTGATTGGTCACAATCTGTTTCGGGATCAGATTGTGACCAATCACGGCGGACCACTGGCCCACTGGCCACGCACAAATCTGCGCTACTTATTCTTCAAAAGGACGTAGATCAGACAAGATAAGATATTCCTTTATTTGTCTCACAGCGGAGAAATATCCCAATGCACCTCATGGATTTGGATTGAATTTTCCTAATGAATACAAAAATAAAGTGAGGTAATGCAGCTTTAACTAGGTTGCGAGATGGGGGAAATGGTTGTGGAGTTTCAGCCTCTTTGAATACCACATGGCTAGCTTGCAGACTGGGATAGGCGCCATCTGCAGGTACTTCAGGGTAAGACAACAGAAGAGATGGTGCCCCCCCCCCCCCCCCCCCTCCTTGTCTTTGCCACTGCTTGAACTTGTCGATGATCCTATTTTTAACAGTATTTAGTTTGCTATATTGTTATCATTTTATTAAACAAAATGCAGAAAATATACAAATGCATATCTATACTAATTGTTTTTGTACAAATAATGTAAAACTCACTAATATATGGGACATACGTTTTTATTTCTATTATTTTATTATTTTGTATATTTTATTAACTGCAAGATTTTTAGCCTATTACAGCCCAGTTTGTGATGTTTGGTCGAAAAACATATTTTTATTCTTTAGATTATAAATTAATAACTAAAGCATACACAAACATATAATACTTACACATTCACAGCATCATGCAGAGGGAGGAGAACAACGAGGGGATAATTGTTATGGGTATTATTTTATGTACATATACACACTTGTTTACACATTCAGTACATGTGTGTGTGTAAAATGAGTATGTTTTTTTTCTCCTCTTATTTTCATATAAGTAGTAACAATTTTCCTATCTAACAAAACCATACATTCTATACTCCTTTGGTAGAAAAGAACACAAAAATTAGAGAAAAAAATATCAGCACGTATAGAGAATTATTTTATAATTATGAGCAGTGCGTTTCAAGCTGCTCCAGGACAAAGAATGATTGGCAATTATCCAGAAGTATTTGCAATGGTGTCTGTGCAGCTACGTGCTTCTTATGCCTCGTCGCTGAGTCCAAATCAAACCAAACAAACCGTAACCACAGCAAACTCACAGGACGTTGTTCAGATCATCCTCATGTCTGTGGCTTGTGTCATAATTTAAAACCTCATGAGACTAAAACGCCTCTAAGTCTGCAGCCGGTTTGAGTCGTCAAACCAGTCCTGCCAGATGCAGTACACTACAATCAGTAATGCTTCAAGAATTGGGACAAATAGATAGATACTTATCATTTCCTGTGGGAGAAATGCAGGTGTCCAGTAGCAGCAGAAACACATTCATACAAACAACAACCCATTGTTTATTTGAATGAATATATTAAAATAATTTGCCTGATATCAACACAGCTGTTGTTATGTTATTAGTAAAGTAACGTTAGAATCAGAGACTGTAAATATGAACGGACGTAATATGTGGAAAATGTGAAAAAACACATTTGCGCATGCGTTGACACTAGTCGACACTAGCCCCATTAATTTAATGAGTGCATTCAAAAGTCCACAGCGGCTAAACTAGACTGGTCCAAAAAAAATCCTCCCCTCAGCATCAACAACATCTGGAACGTAGCGTTGGACCAAGAGCCACCTTTGGACGTCATAGAAAAGCATTGGTTAGTTCTGTTTCCGGGTACACCCCCACCAGCGAGGCATGAGATGGCAGCATGTCAGGGAAAATGCTCATGGACCTTTTGGAGCCGGGAAAATATAAAAAAAGAAAAAAGAAAATACACAGAACTACAGTAGGTCCCATTCCGTTTTGTCGCCTTTCACGCGTGAATCACACGAGACTCACGTGTGATTCACGCGTCTTTTATTTTCCCCCCTCCCAGTGACGTTGCAATGACCAAAACAACCACCAGGTGGCACTTGTGAGCAGGGTTACATTGGCGAGTTTCTGCCCCGCGCACAATCAATCAACAATGGTTAAAACGGGCAACTCCTTGTAGCAGGCCAGTCTCTGGAATAACCCGCAGACATTAAAACTACTGCATATAACGTAAACTTTTGCATCACGTTGGTGATCTTTCCAAAAAGAGAGAATATCGTTATGGAAAGAGAAACTATTGGTAATATAACGCTGAACGTTATCTGACTCAAACAGCTCCGCTGGTGTCTCCTCCCACTCAGAAAAAAAGCAGACGCCTTTTCTCTGGCATCTCTAACATTTATAATAAATACATAAATATAACAATCATAATGAAGATGCTTTCAAATAATTTAGCAAGCTGTAATTCATTTATTTTAACTCCCTGCCAAACTTCTCTCGCTGCTCTCTCCTCCGCAAACCACTAAATGAGGAAAAGGGAATATTCACTCAATCTATTTTGAATGTTACACATACAATATTAATATAGTCTAAGCACGTGTACCACCTGTAGCGCGTGTATTTACCACAGACTGTAAGTATTAAAGTAATGAGGCCCCTGCTTTAGGCCTCTGCTGTGAGGCCCACACACTGTAAATCCTTATATCCGCCTCACCTAAAATTATTGATCATACTTTACTTGATTTTTCTCCAAGTTTACTGTTCACCCACACACTATTAGTAACCTTTACAATTCATGTCAAAATCTAACTTTTAAATGACATAGTTGAATTTCATTTCATAAGTGTTGGTGTGTATCATCTATGGTATTTCTGCATCAGACAATACTTGAAAGGTGTCTGTAAAGTCAGTACTTTACTTAAGTTAATAAACAAATTGATGCGGGAATTACTTGAGTAAGCTTTTACGATATGCGCAGTTCAGTTTTTCACCTCATGGCTACGGTCACTTCCTGCCTCAGCGCCATCCTGTGCTTTTACACCTGTGCCTTCTCACCGCTCTGTATACAGTTATACAGGGAGAGCAGAAAGCAAACTCTACATTGTAATAAGTGAATCAGACCAAACCTTGATGTAAAATATTTAAGTAAATACTATATACTTCATTTTCCACTGTTTTATATTTTTGGTTGACAAATAAGTACTGTATAATATTATCATAGCACCCTGTACAATACTGATTTTATTGCATTAAGTGAAAATACTTCTGCTGTAAGCCTGTTGGTCCATTAATGACAAAACAAATATCATGTGTTGATTGAAAACAAAATGTGGTGAAGCAGTGATGCTACCCAGAATGCATTGCAGAGCAAAATATAAACTTCTTAAAACAGGAGCCCTCTGGAACAGTCTGAGGAGGAGCTCAGGGCCGCAGAGAACGTTCATATATTTAAGAGTAGGCTCAAGACGCACATTTTTAGAGTAGCTTTTGATTAGTATTTATTATTTATTATTGCTTTTTAGTACATCTATTTATGTTTTTAGACACATTCTATTTGTATTTATTTTTATCATTTACTATTTTTAATTATTTATTGTATCTACCCATTTACTATTGTTATTATCAATATTAGGCAGCTGCCATTTTTCTTTTTATTGTCACATTTTATTGTTCTACTTTCTATTGTATTATTGTATTGTTTTAGTGTCCCCAGTGTTTCCTCTGGAGGAGCCCTCTGCACTGAGAGCTGGGGTCTGCTGTGGCTTCGGGGGTCTGGCTCTTGGATCCGGTGGGGGTCTGGGGCCTCCTCTCTCCTCTGGGTCCTATGGGGTCTGAGTCCTGGGCCTGGTGGGGTCTGGGGCCCCTCTCTCCTCTGGGTCCTCTGTCGTTCCCTGTGGCTGCAGCCGGCTCTCTGCTCCTGGTGCAGATGGCTCCTTGGATGGCGCTTCTTCAGCCGGTTACAAAATTCTGTCAAAAGTAGCTTGCTATATAGAAGCTATTTTCAATTAAACAAACTGCAGTTCATGCAATTTTATATTTTCCTGCATTAACATGTTTGCTCATTTCTTATTTTTTGCACAATTCTTGAGTGTTTTATCCATGCCAAATGTGACATGTACATTTCTCCTGTGTGAGATTAATAAAGCTTATCTTATTTGAGATAAACTGTCAGTCAGATAAAGGTTGCCTGGCTGTGGTTCATTCTGCAAAAAACAATTAAATCCATGAATACAGGTGAATGCTGAAACATTTGAAAATCATGAAAAATGTAATTATGTGAAACTAATACATAAAAAGAAGGCAAAACATTTTTTTCTTCTTTTTTAAAGTCAGATGGAGGAGAATCGACAATGGAAAATGGACAAGGAGATCTCGAAAAAGGAATTTACCTTTGCAACATAATTACAGAAAGATATCAGGACCAAGTCCAGAGTCAGGACAAAGACTGCATTTGTGGTTTTTACAAGCAAAATAATGCAAGTTAGAATAAAGGCATAAATAATTGGCACTAGTCACTTTACCATAAGTCCATAATATATATTACTTCACATTTTAAGTTGTGAAAAGAATGTACTTTGACACACTATTAAAATTACTCAGGATTCATCATTCACTACAATATAATGTAAAACATGTAAACAAATGACATACCTCTGACAGTCCAACTGTAGATGAAGCAATGGCTCCAATAGGGCACTGTCCGGTTTCCGAAATGTGCTAAAAATAGCTCAGATGACTGCGCATGCGCGCATGTTTCGGACAAACATTGTGTACGACTCGTTGAGTTCTACTGTGTTCTCCTCATACGCGTGTGTATTTATTTGGGCTAAATCATTGAATCATGGTGACAACAAAACACTGCAGTTATGGTGCTTGTCGGAGCGATTTCAGATACTCTGAAAAGGACTATATGAAAGTAACATTCAACCCGTTCGTTAAACCACAACATCGGACCAGACCAGGACCAGACCAGGACCAGACCAGGACCAGATCAGACCAGGTGGGTGCTTGTGGTCGGCAGAATTTCTCTCATGAAAAGGTTAAAAAGGGCACATGTTTTTTCAAAACACTTCGCTGGACCAACTGTGGAGCCTCCAGATCCAGTCCTAGCTACGTTTAGCTGGGACTGGATCTGGACCGCTGTATCAGGTCCGTCTGAGCTCTTCTGAATGTAGTTAGCACAAACTTTCTCTCTTACACCATTTACCCCCATCAATCCATATTAGTATTGTTTGTCCTAATCCAGAAAGTATACAATTCTCACACCTGAAGAAAGATGAGAGGGATTTTTTTCAACTTTGTGTCTGCTTATTATACGGCTTTGTACCAATTGAACACACAAAATAAACGTCATTCACTACTCATGCCGAAAGGTTTATTTAATGAGTGCAAAGAAAATAGTTCCCAAAGGTTTTCCCGTGGCAGGCGAGTAACAGTGAGGATAGTTAACCTAAAAGCGATCGCTTTAGTCGCATTAAAAAAGTATTTTTGTCATGAAAACCTGAACAGTTAATTCTGAAAACCTCCGTGCACTTGTGTTATGAATGAGTATAATGTATTCTCCCATTAACATTTAAATGTGTTGATTGATTGTCATTTGCGTTTACTGAGTGTGGCTAGCTCTGATAGTTTCTCTCTGCAGAGACAGTGGCGTAACCCGTTGTGATCATGGATTTATTATAATATCAGCTGACTGTAGCTAACTAATGATCAAACTAATTACAAAGTGGATAGTGCAAAAACAACTTGATAAATGGAAGTTAATCACAGCAAAACAAACAAAGAAGGCGCTAGCATTGCAATTTAAATGACTAGATAATGTTAGCATAATCCTCACCATTATCTTTTTATCAATTCAAACTTTCTACCAGTTACTGGAAGACCACGACATTCAAGCCAACGTTATAATTGGTCTACACTATGATCCCTGATGGTTTGATGGTGGAATTTTGCTCCTGGTATATCATTTTCGTCTAAAGTGACAAGTGGTATTTGATTCATTTCGGCAGTGTTTGTCCGAAACATGTGGGCGGGAGTTGACAGACGGCGGGGGCGTGTCTTAGTGACGTCATTTAGATAGTTCGCTATTGAAGTTGAACCCGAGGGCTGGTTCTTAGGAAGGAAAAACAGTAAACAGATAAAAGTTGAGGTTACAATAAGAAATCAAAAATATTACCAATAGTTGAACATTACAAACCTGATATTCCGAAGTGTATGATTTAAATGAAATTCTGTATTTGTCAAGGTTCTGGACAAGTACATTGACATCCGCATCAGTAAATTCCTTAAAATCTTCACTGTATATTTGAACAGAATGAAAGTCGGCTTTGTCTGTTAAAAAGCCCGGTTGGACCAGGGCCTTTCTGAGTGGAGTTTGCATGTTCTCCCCGTGTCTGCATAGGTTTCCTCCGGGTGCTCCGGTTTCCCTTACCACTAAAAATATAGTATATTAGAGCTATTGGCCAGACCTATTGGCACATGCCAATAGGTCTGGCATGTGCCTCTTGTACTGGCGCCACCACTCCCAAAAATAACAATTGTAAACCGCTTTGAGACTCCGATGTGCAGTTAAAAGGCGGTATATAAATAAAGATTACTTACTTACTTACACATGACATCACCCCAACACCTATGTCCAATTCTGTTGCTTTCTGTTTTTAATAATGCTTTTAATACATGCATTAAGAGTTCTGAGCTTCCTGCTCGACCGCACGGCATTGTGGGTAGTTTTCTTAAAAAAGTGGGCATCAAATCACTCTGCCGTATTGGATTACATGTTGTGAACATGATCTCTCTCTTTTGTTTTCAGCCCATGGATTGTTTTAATAGTTTAAAAATTCACCAATTTCAGACATTTGAAAGGTAAGCTGCGTGTAGCTCTATAGTCAGTCGGTTGTGTTTACATCTAAAACCACAAGAAAAAAATTCATTGCTTTTTTGTTACATGAAAAAATCTTTACCTTACCTTTGAAATGTCTGAAATTGGTGAATTTTTAAACTTTTAAAACAATCTATGGATTGAAAACAAGAGAGAGAGATCATGTTCACAACATGTAATCCAATACGGCAGAGTGATTTGATGCCCACTTTTTTGAGAAAACTACCCACAATGCCGTGCGGTCGAGTCGGAAGCTCGGAACTCTTAATGCATGTGCTCTTAATGCATTAATGCTCTTAATGTGCATCACCCTGTTTTTAACCATGCTTGTACAGTATCTTTGTGTGTTTTTGAAAAGCGCTTGTAAATAAAATGTATTATTATTATTTTTATTGTGGTCTGAGTGAAGAGACTGAATAAGCTAACTCATTTGGACGCAGGCTGAGGAGGACCAAAGGCAGAAAAACTACCTCAACCTGTTGGAAACGGACAGCGTCGATCTGATCCCCAACCGAGAGGAGGTGGACTGCCCCATCTGCTTTACCCCTTTGGCACCTTCAGAGGGCGTCGTTCTCCGAGAATGTCTGCACACATTTTGCAGGTTTGTTGAGAAAGATGTCCAAGATTTTTAATTTTTTTTAATCATACGGTTTTTTGTCTGGTGTAACTTTATTTGACTCTGTTATGTGCCAGGGAATGCCTCATAGGGACCATCGTGAACAGTCAGGATGCAGAGGTGGCCTGTGCTGACACCACATGTGAGAGCAAGCTGTTGGACAGAGAGATCAAAGCAGTAAGTTCAGACTGACACTTCACTCCAATCCAGTCCAATTTATGTATATAGCACTTTTTTTTTAAAGCAAGTTTCCAAAGTGCTTCACAGAAATACAATTTAACATATTTAAATATGCAGGTTTTCCAGCTTTTATATGTTTAAAAAATCAAAGTAAAAATAATAAAATACCAGTTAACAATAAAAATGTGGATGTTTATGTTCATTTAGTTACATTTATACAATTTAAATTTCTCAAAATATCAAAACACATACATTTAATTATTTAGATGATGTCAAATGTATTTTCTTGTTTAGTTTTTAAGGAGGCGCGTGTTCCACTAAGTATATTGAAGGGTGTGTTTGTGATGAGCACTCTTAGTGATCTAATGAAGTCCTTATAATTACAATCCACCTTTTGTTGCTGGAAACTTCCAGTCTGTGACATACAGTTTGTAGCTCCATAACAACAGTTACTGATGGAATCCACCTGCTGGGGTGTAGCTAGAAACGATACAATATTTATATGTAATGCATTACTACTTAATTTTGTATCTGATTTCATTTAGTGTGTGTGTGTTTGTGTCTCTGTCTGTGTCTCTCTGTGTGTGTGTGTGTGTGTGTGTGTGTGTGTCTCTCTGTGGTTGTGTGCGTGTGTCTCTGTCTCTCTGTGTGTGTATGTGTCTCTCTGTGTATGTGTGTGCGTGTGTGTGTTTGTACAAAAGATGGGGCCAAGATCAGCTAAATTCCGCCTAACAAACTGGCAACCTGAATGTGGTGTTCATTCTGCTCTCTGATTGGATAATTTGCCTAAACCCATGTAAATTGTATTCTTAATCCAGAATCCTCTCCTTTTGCCTTTTGTGATCGTTGTGCATTTGATCTGAGACATTTGAGCCTCTTCCTCATGTGTCCAGCTTCTCACAGACGCACAACTACAACGCTTTTTGGAGCTGCGCCTCAGTATCGCAGAGAGCCGCGCTGACCATAGCTTCCACTGTCAGACGGCCAACTGTCCGGGCTGGTGCATTTACGAAGACGAAGTCAACGAGTTTCACTGCGACATCTGTGACGAGACCAACTGCATCCTCTGCCGGGTAAAAACAGCAATGTATCATTTAATCTCATGTTCAAAATAAGGAAAAGGCTGAATTGTATTTTTATTTATTTGATCTCCATTAGCTGTAACAAGTATAGCTATCCCCCACACACACCATACATACATATATACACAACATACACACACACACACACACACACATAAACACACACATACAAAGATATATACATACATACATACAAAGATACATACACACACACCACACTTAAATACATACACACACACACACACACCATACCTACAGTACATTACATACACACATACACACACACCACACTTAAATACATACATACACACACACCATACATACAGTACATTACATACACACATACACACACACCACACTTAAATACATACATACACACACACCATACATACAGTACATTACATACACACACACACCACACTTAAATACATACACACACACACACACACACCATACATACAGTACATTACATACACACATACACACACAGCACACTTAAATACATACATACACACACACCATACATACAGTACATTACATACACACATACACACACACCACACTTAAATACACACACACACACCATACATACAGTACATTACATACACACATACACACACACCACACTTAAATACACACACACACACACACACACCATACATACAGTACATTACATACACACATACACACACAGCACACTTAAATACATACACACACACACGCACACACACCATACATACAGTACATTACATACACACATACACACACAGCACACTTAAATACATACATACACACACACCATACATACAGTACATTACATACACACATACACACACACCACACTTAAATACACACACACACACACACACACCATACATACAGTACATTACATACACACATACACACACAGCACACTTAAATACATACATACACACACACCATACATACAGTACATTACATACACACATACACACACACCACACTTAAATACACACACACACACACACACCATACATACAGTACATTACATACACACATACACACACACCACACTTAAATACATACACACACACACACACACACCATACATACAGTACATTACATACACACATACACACACACCACACTTAAATACATACACACACACACACACCATACATACAGTACATTACATACACACATACACACACAGCACACTTAAATACATACATACACACACACCATACATACAGTACATTACATACACACATACACACACACCACACTTAAATACACACACACACACACACACACCATACATACAGTACATTACATACACACATACACACACACCACACTTAAATACATACACACACACACACACACACCATACATACAGTACATTACATACACACATACACACACACCACACTTAAATACATACACACACACACACACCATACATACAGTACATTACATACACACATACATACACACACACACACACACACCTACCTACATAGGACCTGGAAATATTGATTGACAGATGAACATATGTTTTAGGCAATCCACGCAGACATGAATTGTAAGGACTACCAAGATGACCTACGGATTCGAGCAGATAATGACCAAGCAGCTCAGAAAACCAAGCAAATGGTGGAGGTAAGTGTTGAAATATATTATATCTATTGAATAATGATCATTTGTTAATGGGCGTGTCTGTTTCAGGACATGCTGAAAAATGGGGAGGCCATGAAGTGTCCCAGGTGTGACATAATAGTCCAGAAGAAGGACGGCTGTGACTGGATCTGCTGTGTGATGTGCAAAACCGAAATCTGCTGGGTCACCAAACAGGCACGCTGGGGGCCAAATGTAAGTACAGGACATTTTATACACTGCTTTAATGTCTTAGTAGTAATCTTAAAATAAAAACATACACAATTTGAAAAGGAATTGGTAGAAGTAAAACCTGCCAACAGCTCATTACAGGCGCTTTCTTTTTACAGGAGTCCAAATGAATTAGTTAGATTTAAATATCAACATTAGACATATCTCTCACTAGTTACCATAAATAGTCATTTTAAAGGCAGATTAATCATGTTTTAGGGTCTGGTTGTGAGACACTATTATGCCCTTTCTCTTTAAAGACCTTATGACGGGTTTGATTTATTTAGAAATACAGTTTTAATACCATTTTATATTAGAAGAGAACTACTAAAGGTTTCAAAATCAGTTGTTTTTTTTGTCTGATCCCCCCAAATCGAAATAACCCCATAGCAACGCCCTTAGAGACGAAAAAACTTCACAGCCCTTGGTGACGTCAGAGTGGGTACGTTTCAACGCTGTAAGTTGTTTACAATTTGGTATTCGTTCTTTTTTCGCGTATATTCAAGATGACAAGACCGTGTACAGCGAGTCTAAGATAAATACTAGATTGTACTCTTCTGTTGTCACTGAGATAGTCCAGTGGTTGTGTCGATGGACTTCCAATCCAGATACTTGGGTTCAAATCCCACCTCAGACACTTTTTCACACTCAAAACGGCAATTTATGTGTAGTGATCAGTTGTGACCTGTAGAGGGCAGTATTGTGTTGGGCATCAGTGGAGAGAAGAGAGAAAAGGCAGTCCTGTGGCATAGATCCATGGTTTTCAATGCATGGGCGTTACCCGCTGTGACGTCACACACAGGTTAGAGCATAGACAACTTAAATTCATGAAAAACACGTTCTTTTTATAAAATATAGGATTTTTTTTGCCGGAATCTCTTTCAAATTGACATTGTCATGCAATTTTGATATCCACTATATTTTTTTTAAAAACCCGTCATAAGGTCTTTAATTGTAACGAGTATAATGTGAAAGTGAAAATGTGTGCAATAGCGCCTCACATTTTCACGTTTACATTTTACTCGTTACAATAAATACATGTACTGTATAAATGGACAGCTCTCATACAACGTTCAACATTCTTTGCAAGGACTTTTTGCGCCAGAGTAACATCTTGGCAGTTATTCACTTTGTTTATGAGATCACTGAGATATTTATATATAGAGAGGTCCCTTTTAATCCAGAAATGTATTTTTCTTGTATAGCCGTATGGGTCATTACTTTTGGAACTGACATGGTGATCAGACATGTCAAATCTACCTGGACTTTGACTGAGACACTGTTTTTACTCGTCATTTGACACTTCTGACTTTTTCCCATGAAGTATAAATCAGACCCGGATGGCACTTTGTCCCATGATGCCACTGTTGGGTTTGACTTCCACATCCAATCCATTCCAATCCCCTTTTTTTACGTAGCACGTTTAAACAACAATCACGTTTCCAAAGTGCTGCACAAACAAGTATGATTCATAATATATATAATATATAAGATATAAAACAGATTAAAACCATAACAGAGGGCCACACAACTCATGTAGTGTTAAAAACCAAGGAATAAAAGTGGGTCTTAAGACGAGACTTAAAACACTACACTGTGAGGTCCGAACATGGAGGGAAAGGGCGTTCCAAAGCCACCCACAGAGAATTGATTATTATTTATTTGAGCAATTTTTACACACATAGTTTGCATTATTACAAGATTACAGTGTTATAAAGTAGCTCAAAAGGAGTAGGCTGAAGCAAGAAAGCTTATTAGTGCCTACCCCTGCTCCGAGTGATCACTTTCAGCTGCAGTCAATAACGGTTTACATACATTAAACGGTACAAGTTCCTGAGTTACCCAGGCACATGCACATCAGAAGGTGCATGTGCCTGTAGCAGTTAATGAATGATACTTTCCATACATAGGCACACACAGAATGAGCTGAGTGCCTCCTGACATGTGTGACCGTAGATTCTCAGCTCTTCTCTGACCCTAGTTTTAAATAACTTCTCTCTGTTGTTTTTGGAAGCCCCCTCACACACTGTCTGCCGGTCAGTGGGCATTTTCCCTCATGGACATGATTTATGTGGAATTGTCGCAGATAGTTTATAGATTTTTCTTTGATTCTTGTCTTCCAGGGCCGAGGTGACACGTCAGGAGGTTGTGGATGTCGGCTGGATCAGAGGCCGTGTCACCCCAACTGTCAGAACTGCCACTGACGCTCTCCCGAACACACACGGAAGCTCTCTCAAACACACACAGACGCTCTCCTGAACACACACGGAAGCTCTCTCAAACACACACCGACGCTCTCCTGAACACACACCGACGCTCTCCCGAACACACACCGACGCTCTCCCGAACACACACCGACGCTCTCTCGAACACACACCGACGCTCTCCCGAACACACACCGACGCTCTCCCGAACACACACCGACGCTCTCCCGAACACACACACCGACGCTCTCCCGAACACAGACCGACGCTCTCTCGAACACACACACCGACGCTCTCTCGAACACACACACCGACGCTCTCTCGAACACACACCGACGCTCTCCCGAACACACACACACCGACGCTCTCCCGAACACACACCGACGCTCTCCCGAACACACACACCGACGCTCTCCCGAACACAGACCGACGCTCTCCCGAACACACACACCGACGCTCTCCCGAACACACACACCGACGCTCTCCCGAACACACACCGACGCTCTCTCGAACACACACCGACGCTCTCCCAAACACACACACCGACGCTCTCTCGAACACACACACCGACACTCTCCCGAACACACACACCGACGCTCTCCCGAACACACACACCGACGCTCTCCCGAACACACACACGACGCTCTCCCGAACACACACACCGACGCTCTCCCGAACACACACACCGACGCTCTCCCGAACACACACACCGACGCTCTCCCGAACACACACACCGACGCTCTCCCGAACACACACACCGACGCTCTCCCGAACACACACACCGACGCTCTCCCGAACACACACCGACGCTCTCTCGAACACACACCGACGCTCTCCTGAACACACACCGATGCTCTCCCGAACACACACCGACGCTCTCCCGAACACACACCGACGCTCTCCCGAACACACACCGACGCTCTCCCGAACACACACCGACGCTCTCCCGAACACACACCGACGCTCTCCCTAACACACACCGACGCTCTCCCGAACACACACACCGACGCTCTCTCGAACACACACACCGACGCTCTCTCGAACACACACACCGACGCTCTCCCGAACACACACCGACGCTCTCCCGAACACACACCGACGCTCTCCCGAACACACACCGACGCTCTCCCTAACACACACCGACGCTCTCCCGAACACACACACCGACGCTCTCTCGAACACACACACCGACGCTCTCTCGAACACACACACCGACGCTCTCCCGAACACACACACCGACGCTCTCCCGAACACACACACCAACGCTCTCTCGAACACACACCGACGCTCTCCCAAACACACACCGACGCTCTCTTGAACACACACCGACGCTCTCCCGAACACACACCGACGCTCTCCCGAACACACACCGACGCTCTCCCGAACACACACCGACGCTCTCTCGAACACACACACCGACGCTCCCGAACAACACACACCGACGCTCTCCCGAACACACACGGACGCTCTCCCGAACACAGACCGACGCTCTCCCGAACACACACCGACGCTCTCCCGAACACACACGGACGCTCTCCCGAACACACACCGACGCTCTCTCGAACACACACACCGACGCTCTCCCGAACACACACCGACGCTCTCCCGAACACACACACCGACGCTCTCCCGAACACACACACCGACACTCTCCCGAACACACACCGACGCTCTCTCGAACACACACACCGACGCTCTCCCGAACACACACACCGACGCTCTCCCGAACACACACCGACGCTCTCCCGAACACACACCGACGCTCTCTCGAACACACACCGACGCTCTCCCAAACACACACCGACGCTCTCTTGAACACACACCGACGCTCTCCCGAACACACACCGACGCTCTCCCGAACACACACCGACGCTCTCCCGAACACACACCGACGCTCTCTCGAACACACACACCGACGCTCTCCCGAACACACAGCGACGCTCTCCCGAACACACACGGACGCTCTCCCGAACACAGACCGACGCTCTCCCGAACACACACCGACGCTCTCCCGAACACACACGGACGCTCTCCCGAACACACACCGACGCTCTCTCGAACACACACACCGACGCTCTCCCGAACACACACCGACGCTCTCCCGAACACACACACCGACGCTCTCCCGAACACACACACCGACACTCTCCCGAACACACACCGACGCTCTCTCGAACACACACACCGACGCTCTCCCGAACACACACCGACGCTCTCCCGAACACACACCGACGCTCTCCCGAACACACACCGACGCTCTCCCTAACACACACCGACGCTCTCCCTAACACACACCGACGCTCTCCCGAACACACACACCGCCGCTCTCTCGAACACACACCAACGCTCTCTCGAACACACACCGACGCTCTCCCCAAACACACACCGACGCTCTCCCAAACACACACCGACGCTCTCTTGAACACACACCGACGCTCTCCCGAACACACACCGACGCTCTCCCGAACACACACCGACGCTCTCCCGAACACACACCGACGCTCTCCCGAACACACACCGACGCTCTCCCGAACACACACCGACGCTCTCCCGAACACACACCGAGGCTCTCCCGAACACACACCGACGCTCTCCCGAACACACACACCGACGCTCTCCCAAACACACACCGACGCTCTCCCGAACACACACCGACGCTCTCTCGAACACACACCGACGCTCTCCCGAACACACACCGACGCTCTCCCGAACACACACCGACGCTCTCCCGAACACACACACCGACGCTCTCCCGAACACACACCGACGCTCTCCCGAACACACACCGACGCTCTCCCGAACACACACACCGACGCTCTCCCGAACACAGACCGACGCTCTCCCGAACACACACCGACGCTCTCTCGAACACACACCGACGCTCTCCCGAACACACACACCGACGCTCTCTCGAACACACACACCGACACTCTCCCGAACACACACACCGACGCTCTCCCGAACACACACACCGACGCTCTCCCGAACACACACCGACGCTCTCCCGAACACACACACCGACGCTCTCCCGAACACACACACCGACGCTCTCCCGAACACACACACCGACGCTCTCCCGAACACACACACCGACGCTCTCCCGAACACACACACCGACGCTCTCCCGAACACACACACCGACGCTCTCCCGAACACACACCGACGCTCTCTCGAACACACACCGACGCTCTCCTGAACACACACCGATGCTCTCCCGAACACACACCGACGCTCTCCCGAACACACACCGACGCTCTCCCGAACACACACCGACGCTCTCCCGAACACACACCGACGCTCTCCCGAACACACACCGACGCTCTCCCGAACACACACCGACGCTCTCCCTAACACACACCGACGCTCTCCCGAACACACACACCGACGCTCTCTCGAACACACACACCGACGCTCGCTCTCGAACACACACACCGACGCTCTCCCGAACACACACACCGACGCTCTCCCGAACACACACACCAACGCTCTCTCGAACACACACCGACGCTCTCCCAAACACACACCGACGCTCTCTTGAACACACACCGACGCTCTCCCGAACACACACCGACGCTCTCCCGAACACACACCGACGCTCTCCCGAACACACACCGACGCTCTCTCGAACACACACACCGACGCTCTCCCGAACACACAGCGACGCTCTCCCGAACACACACACGGACGCTCTCCCGAACACAGACCGACGCTCTCCCGAACACACACCGACGCTCTCCCGAACACACACGGACGCTCTCCCGAACACACACCGACGCTCTCTCGAACACACACACCGACGCTCTCCCGAACACACACCGACGCTCTCCCGAACACACACACCGACGCTCTCCCGAACACACACACCGACACTCTCCCGAACACACACCGACGCTCTCTCGAACACACACACCGACGCTCTCCCGAACACACACCGACGCTCTCCCGAACACACACCGACGCTCTCCCGAACACACACCGACGCTCTCCCTAACACACACCGACGCTCTCCCTAACACACACCGACGCTCTCCCGAACACACACACCGCCGCTCTCTCGAACACACACCAACGCTCTCTCGAACACACACCGACGCTCTCCCAAACACACACCGACGCTCTCCCAAACACACACCGACGCTCTCTTGAACACACACCGACGCTCTCCCGAACACACACCGACGCTCTCCCGAACACACACCGACGCTCTCTCGAACACACACACCGACGCTCTCCCGAACACACACCGACGCTCTCCCGAACACACACGGACGCTCTCCCGAACACAGACCGACGCTCTCCCGAACACACACGGACGCTCTCCCGAACACACACGGACGCTCTCTCGAACACACACCGACGCTCTCTCGAAACACACACACCGACGCTCTCCCGAACACACACCGACGCTCTCCCGAACACACACACCGACGCTCTCCCGAACACACACACCGACGCTCTCCCGAACACACACACCGACGCTCTCCCGAACACACACACCGACGCTCTCCCGAACACACACCGACGCTCTCCCGAACACACACACCGACGCTCTCCCGAACACACACACCGACGCTCTCCCGAACACACACCGACGCTCTCCCGAACACACACACCGACGCCCTCCCGAACACACACCGACGCTCTCCCGAACACACACCGACGCACTGAAGGAATGTACGTTAGTTATGTTATTGCTCTGAAGAGACAGCTTTTGGAGTCTTTTCATGCTGATGGAGGGGGATAAAAATGGTATTATAAGATAGAAGTTATATTAAATGAGCATTTATAAATGAGGCGTCGTTAGTAGCCTCACTATTTGAACCAAGTACTTATTTCTGTTAAATTTTGTCTTTGCTTTTTGTTGTTGTTGAGTAATCATAAAATGGTGAAGGATGTCGGATAAGATGTTTACAAGAAAATACTATTAACTTGCACAATGTAGCTGGGGTCTGCTGCCTTCAGGGGTGTTCCAGAGTAAAGCGTTAAACCTATCACTCTTGTACTAAATCGTTTGTTTAAAGTTGAATAATAAATAATGATTTGAAAACTGTTTGTCGTGTGCTTCATCTTAGTTCTGTTTATTTCTTCTTCAGTCACCACATTCAAAGTTAATATTACTTATAGATATATAGTTATATACATGAACGACCGAAGGGGTTTAGGCTGAAGAATACATAATCCACGGATACTCACCATCAGTCTCAGATCTGACCTGGGACTGAACACCTGATGGTGGCTCCTCAAATAGAAATGAAACCGTAACAGTATTTTACGCACTATAAGCTGCGCCGCACGATTATAAGATGCACCTGATTATAAGCTGCTGCAGGCTCTAATTTTTTAGAAATAAATTTAATATTGTATTTGTACCAGCTGCACTGTCCCATGTTGTATTATTGAGAAAATTAGCTCAAAATCGTTTTACTGTGAGTGATAAGAGAGAGAATTGAGTCACTTTCATATCTATATAGATTTATAATATTAAATATTCACACAAAGATATAAGTGAGGAACTTTTTTATTCTGATTGATTAAAATATCTTACAATTGAGTTGGACCTCTGTGAACTGCTCAAAAAAATATTTTTGTCGGCACAAAAATTAAAATTAAGCCAGTCTTCAAAATGCTGGAATTAAACTGCGGCTTAAAGTCCTGGTAATCCTTTAAAAAAAGAAATTCAAAATCTGTAGAAAGTGTGATGTGTCTTGTCTATTTTTGTTCTGGAATACGAGTCTGTGATAAATCTCTAACATACAATTATATCTGTTGTATGTTTTCTGACATTTACCTTGACATCACTTTAATACAGTTTGCCATTTGTATTGACTGTTTATTATACATATTATTATTATATATATTATTATTATACATATTCTCATGAATCCGAATGTGGAACGTGCTGATAAACAACCACACACCAGCATTATGTCTAGTTTATTGTTATGACTCTGTACAACATGAAATCAATAAAACAAATACAAAATAAAAATGCAATGTTAGTGCAATAAAATGATAAAGTAAAAACTGGGTGCAAATGTTGCGACCTTTAAAACCATTTTATTTATACATGAAAAAAACTCAAACCAGTGTCAGACTAAGGCAACACTAAACAGCTTCAGAATCTCGCAACAAAAACAAGTGACAAAAGTGCGTTGTTAAACTTTGCATTTTATAATTGACATTTATATAACTTTATGTTCGTGGAATAGCAAAGTGCTGGCACATGATTACTTTAATGTTCAAGAAGCAATGGTTCTCATTTTAATTGCAAAATACACTTCAAATGCTTGTAAGGTATCTATCATTTAGTTCTATAACAATGTACAAAGAAAATGCTTAAAGGTGTAAAGGAGGATTTTCTACTACCGGGTGGATCATCAACACTATTGGTTCTCCCAGCTGTCAATCATTCTGGTGATACGTCAAATAAGACCAGAGTTTAGTTCAAAAAGTGGGCGGTTCTTCACAAAAATTTGGGAAAATCCTCGTATAAACCTATTCCACTTATTCACAAATTATTTTAGCGAGTGTAAAAACTATACTTGTAAACAATATGCAGAGGTGCTGATTTGAAAGTTTGTGAGACGAATGCTTTCAACAAAAAATAACAGCATTTGAAAATTTTGGGTAAACATTAGAACGACTGTTGAGAATGTAGTTTAAGCCAGACTTGTCAAACTCAGGCTCGTCGGCCAATTCTGGTTTTGAGCATCGACGGTTATGAACTACCAAGGCATGTAACAATATGAACGCTAAACATCATTAGCAGCTATGTAGTTAAATATAAAACAATGTGCTTAACTTTATTTTTGATCCAGTTTTGGTTAAATCTAAACACATTTTGTTTTGTTT
This sequence comes from Knipowitschia caucasica, assembly GCA_964034765.1. Lineage (NCBI taxonomy): Eukaryota > Metazoa > Chordata > Actinopteri > Gobiiformes > Gobiidae > Knipowitschia > Knipowitschia caucasica. The sequence goes on along the minus strand of OZ035828.1, from coordinate 42,281,728 downwards.
TTTTACCAGAAGAAAATACTGAAAATTAAGTCACATATTGTACCATATACGTCCAAATACCTTCATAAATTAAAACACTATTTGTTCTTTTGGCCCCCAATCAGGTCCTATTTTTCTTATTCGGCCTCTGACCAAAAAAAAAAAAAAAAAAAGTTTGACAGCTCTGGTTTAAGCATCCTCTACTGTTTTCAAGTCCTCAAAAACGCAGACCTCTTTATAGCCACTTACAATGTCAAATTATACATGTTTCTGATGTTATTTTGTACACCAAAGCAGCTTATGTCAAGGCGACTTGAGTAAATGTGAAATAAAATGTATATTCGTTAAAGCGTGGATATACATTTTTATACATTTGCCCTAATGTCTGTGCCTATAACGAAAACCAGCAAATATAGACAGATGTTGCAGTAAATAACAAATTAGAATCACACACACACCATTCATACTCAGCATCTTTAAAATGGCAGCGATTTCAAGTCTAAGCCATCGGCATAAATCTCTATAAGCATTTGTTAGAACCAGTATAGCTTTTTCTTTGCGATACTTGGTACAAATAGTCGTCATTTTACATACAGTATCAGGTTGGACACAGACATCAAAAGACCCTGTTGCTCTGCTGCAGACTTTTACAAAGGATCCTCAGGCGTCCTAAGGGAGGGGAAAAGTCACCCACAAAGACTAAATGTAGTTTCTGGAGCCGTGTAGATGGAATCAGATTCGATCAGAGAAGTTACTATATAAAACGGCCATACCTGCTTTAAAAACACTGTAGGATCATTCTAGAAAATATCCAGTGAATGACACGACATGTACTGAAAGACTTCTATCAGGATCATGGAGCAGTTTACATTTGTTTAGGGAAATACTTTAAAAGGACCGCACATTTTTAGTATTTTTTTAACAATGGTTGGTTTAATTTATTCAATACAATTACAATCTAAACGTTTCCAGTTTCATGCCCTAATATTCTAGATGTTAAACACACACTCCTCCAGTTGTGATGGATATAGCCTGAGCTGCTGGGGTTCAGGCCGTGACCCAAACCGCTGGATGTCACCATAGAAACTGGCACCCATTATTCTCTGAAGTCTGACTGGATTCGCTTGATCAACAATTTGAAATCTTGTGGATATCGTTTTCATTGTATTTTTCTTAATTAAATATGAATAAACATTTCACTTTTGACTTACAGGCTTAACTAGTTTAGCAGATTTGTAGATTTTAATTAAACTAAAATAATACATACTGTCCTGTTAAATAATTATCATCCTTTATAGATATATCACTTAATAATGCACATGTAAGAGCAGGGTGTTTATTTCAGGTGACTGAGGCGACTCCCAGATAGTTGCCATAGTCACACATGGCAAGTGTACATAATATAATAAGACTTTACAACCAAAGATGACATCAGACAGATACGGTTTATCTACAGAGAAATGAAAGAGACTGGAGTCCTCTGTGCGGCATTGGCCTCGGAGTGAATGAGCACCAAGAGAATCTTTAAAAAGCCCACGCAGCAAGGACATGGGGGCACATTTTTACCTTTATAGCCTGTACCTGATTTTGTGAAATGTATTTGACCTCAATTGTCCCAGCCCTTTAGGTTGTAAATGCTGATTTTGAAGCAATCGACCATTTCTTCGTTTAATCTGATTATTGTCAGTGAAACCCGACAGGAACAATGTTGTGAGGAAAAACTTCTTAATCTATACTCATCACGTACAGGGTCTTTATGAGATGAGATACCGTGGGCTGAAAATGGACGCATTTGCTTTCTATTCTAACTAAATGGTCAAGAGTGAAGCAGTTCAAGGAAACAGGTCGAGCTTGGGGGCCCACTCCAGGGCAGTGTTTACAAGAGTGAGAGCGGCCGCCCCAAGAGCCACAGTCAGCCCCATGACGGCCAGTCGGACGAAGCGCCGGGCAACTGAAGGCCGAGCCGCCACCGCCACTGCCGAGGGGGCGAGGCTGTCTACAGGACCCGCCCCCTTCTGTCTGCGCCGGCGCCGAAGAACCGAGTCTGGTCTTTGAGTAGAGGCAAGCTCAAAGTCCTTAAAAGTTGTGGTAGCCATGCTTGGTAAGACAAAGAACAAAGAGAAAGAGGGAAAGAGTGCATGTTAAAAAGGTGATGATGACCGTGAACATGTATACAGACAAAAATGTGTTAGCACAGGGCTAAACTGGACGCTAGAGCAAAGATTTGATGGAGGTTGTTATTGCTAACCTTTGCTGGCAACATCCAGTTTGAAGTACAAAGGGATTACAGTATTCTATCAAGTCAATGACCTCCACATTCCACTTCTCAAGGCCATTCACAGACTCTCAATCTTCACAGACTCTCCTACACCATCTGCCTCTCTCCTTTTCAACATTATCTACCTCTCTACCCTCAGCCTCTCCCATCACTCCCCTCTGACAGTGCACTTGGGCGGGGCTGATCAGAGTAATGTCCAATCATAAAGATCCAGTGTGCTTTTCAAACAATGTCTGTGTGTAATGTTTGCTTTGCTCTCTGCTGTTGAATAATCGGTCATAAAGGAGCACGGATGTAATTGCCGCAGCACGTATCTTGATGTTTGTTCATTGAACTTTAGCTTCTCCACTGTGGGACTAATAAAGCCCTCATTCATTCAGCAAAGTAATCAGTTATAATGCATTAAAAAAATCAAATTGGATGAAGTCCTGGTTTTGCCCTGACTTAACCCTATTATTCAACATCTTCCTTCAGAAACTCAGATAAAGTTTGCTTTGTCAATAAGGGGAAAATGGCCCCAGGCTGTGCTGTGCTTACGTACACATGGAAACAACATGCCTGGTTAAAATGTACCTGTCATGGGAGGCAGCCTCTTTGGCCAGTTCAGAGGGAGGGAACTGGACAAACAGGTCTCCAGCCTGACTGATCAGGGTCTCGTAGGGGAGGTCCTGAGGGATTTGAGACAGCAGGTGATGCACCATGGCCATGTCACACTCGCACTCAAGTACTTCTTCCTCTCTGTACAGAACAATCTAAAAGTAACACGACAGGTCAGCTTCAAATACAAACGGTGCATTTTATCGTCACAGATGGAATACTTACTACAGCAGCAAAATAGATGGGCATTAATGGATGGCAGGCGAGGAAGAAGTCATATAACCGCACTACGTGTCTAAAGTCTGACAGGACGTGGCCGAACCAGGTGATCAGCCAGCTTAGTGCGAAGACTGTACCCACCTCTGACCTTGAAAAAGAATAAAAATAAGTCATAGAAAAAGTACTGACAGACAATTGGAGAAATTCTAAGTCAAGATAAACCCACTGTTGCATATAATCATGAACTTCAGTATTGACCCTTTCAATAATGGGCATCAGATAGTTCAGTATATGTTTTGTATTGTCCATAGTGGGGTCCATGAAGTCCCTGGAGAAAAATGCAATAGCTGTTATTAGAAAATCTGCATTTGAAAGAACTCGGATCGTACCTGAGGTGATGAGTGGACAACTTTTCCACCAAAGCCGTTGCTCGCTGCTCTCCAACAACTAATAAAAACGTGACAACAATGTCGTGGTATCCTTGATAGTAGTGCAACTGAGGATTCCGTTTCAGCACTCGAAGGATAATGTCTATTAGCTCCTCTTGCAAACCCTCTCTCTGCTCATCTGGCATACCTGCAAAAAAACATAAAATAACATACAAAAGTACAGTATATTATTGTGAAGGAGAAAGACTCAAATACACAATTATTGAGGAAAACCATCTGCAGAAAGTGAAGCTTGTAGGTCATGGGACAACGCTTTATAATGACGGCTTATTAAACGAGCGCGAGGTCTGTACAGAGAAATATCAGACCGCTGTCTTTTTGTTCTGTGCAAAAGATAATTCTCTGTACAGACCGAGCAGGTGAGGTAAATAAATGTTTTATTATATGATAAAACATATGCATAAATTAATATATATTTAATTTATGCAAAGAGATGTTCTCCATCACTTCTGTATTTTTACCAATGTTTTATAGATATTTGTGAAGTATGTTCATGTCCGACTTGGTTTTCCTAATCGTGTTTTTACCTTTCTGATCTGTAACGAAGTTGTCAATCTCTTCTTGACTGCTAGGAGTTGTGTTTTCGTCGTTATTTGCTGTTTTTGTACCTCCTCTGGATCTTCGAACTCGTCCGGAGAATAGAATTCACTGGAGAATGCTCCCAGTCATCGCTCATTATTTATTTATTATTTATGTAATGGTCCGAGATGGGAAAATATCAGACCGCAAATCAGCGTGTACGATCCAAGTCATATAATAATACTTCATAAGAGTTGGTTCAAGTATTTGTATGTGTGTTGCGGTAAAACTACTAGTGCTGTTACTATGGACACCATGATACGCAGTAAGTGTCAGCTCCCCGTTCAGGCAACAACTATGAATTGTCAATAACTGTGGTAAAAACCAAAAGATAAAAACCTTAAAGATTATCAGTCATGTGCAAAATTCCAAAGGTCACAAATCAGACAAAAATACAACATCGAGGAATTGAAAAGCAGCAGAAGCAACTGAAATAACATTGAGGAGGCACATGAAGACCCAGACCCATAGACCCCCTCAGCCCCTCCCTCCTCGCTACAGCAGTTACTGTGTAGAGTCAGCACAGATGAAATGATCATAGTATTAGTGTCCTACATGTGAAGTGAAAGCGTTCTGGGCAAATATTTATGGGGATTAATTGGATTGTTGTTTTTTTGTTTTTTTATCGTCATAGAAAAGAGACACGATTTCAAAAGAATGTGTTACTCACCTGGGGGAAATCTCCGCAGTGAGCGCTGAACATCCAGCAGCACCTGGTTGTAATCCTTGTTGTTTTCCCGATCCACGGTTTCTATGGAAGTTGTGTGTTTCCATTAGACACAGACAAATATGACAGTAAAAAATCTACTCCAATTAGCTTTGTCCTCTTGCAGTGATTCATTCATAGTGTTTTGGGTTAAGTTTGGGTCAAACAAATGGCACGCTACAGGGAAATGCTATTATAAGAAATCTCGTGATCATAGTGTGATTACGGGAATATAGACTCTTTTCCTTTGACATTTGCTACGTTTGTACTTTTGAATGTGATTTTCTAATTGTACTGTAATTTGGGATGTCTCTGGTGCAAACTGGGAGCCTGGAAATGATGAAAATGTTAAATAAAGACCTATGGTAGTAAGAAATGCATGAAAACGTGTTAATTTGAGGTTACAGATAATGGGTAAAAATACACATTTCAGAATGTAGAATAGATTTGTGTCCTCATCTCAAGTCCAAGACAATTCTTAGTGAATTTCTCCCTCGCAAGTGCTCTGTCCTTGGACTCTGGTATGTACCTCCCATGCCAAATAAGAGCAAGTATCCTTGAGAGTGGGAAATTTATTATTTAATTGCTTTTTCCCACCACTTCACTGAAATTAAACTTCTGATTTTGAAGAAAGTAATATAAATAAATCTATTACTTCTCTCAATATTGTGACACTGTTGAGCCTTTTTACATGAGGGTTTCTACTGTATATCAAACTGCTAACCATGCTAATAGCTAATTCATGTTTTGATCTGTGCACATACAGTACATACTTCATTAATGTTTGAGTATTTCACTGTATACCTGTGTGCTTTACCTCAAATTGTCAAATGCAGATCAGACTCACTGTTGTCTACTTGCCTAAACAAGTAGATGGGAATGAAAATGACTACAGAAGTTGAGTGACCGTAACTTTCTATAGGTGTATGCAGGCTGGATCCGATCGCTATAGAGACAGATATTACCATACATACATTTCTACATACTGAGAGTTAGGTTTTATGTTGTACTTTTATGTCTCAGTTAAAGCTATATAGAAGGATTTTCCCATTTTTTTAGGAAAGAACCGCCCTCTCCACTTTTTGAACTCACTGGTCTTATTTGACGAGCATGTATCACCAGAATGATTGACAATTGGGAGGGCCAATAGTCTTGATGATCCACCCGGAAGTAGAAAATCCTCCTACAGACCTTTAAGACACGTTTTCTATGTTTTTTGACCCTACATTGCCATAATTTTTTTTTAAAACCACAGTGGGGCTATGAGTAGCTTTTTGAAGCAGTATCTTTTACTTGTAGCCACATGACAACTTTAACTGGAGTGAGCTTTTGCCTTTCTTTGTCTACTACTGGTAATAATGTCTCCTGTTTAATACCTGGTTGTTGTTCCAACACAAGAGGCGGCACGTTGAGCAGCCACGGCCACACCTGACAGCGGATCTGGTCAGTCAGCAGACCTCCTTCACTGATAGCCATCCTCCTCAGGGCTGCTACATCCACAGGACTAGCACTGAGCGCTTGTGTGATGTCCGCGATCTTCCTCTTCTTCTTGCCGTCTTGATTTAATAGAATATACAAACAATTATTTACAGTTAATACAGTTTTAATTCAACACACAGCAAAGGCCTCATTTCAAAATGTCTATTAAAACCATAGACTGTATATTGAAACTCTTCTCCTCTTGTGTAACCCACACAAGAGGAGAAGAGTTTCAATATACAGTGAGGGTGTCTTTGTGCGCCTGTATATGTATATATATATATATGGCTCACTCCACTTTAAACAGTAGCAATGCGTTACATTTGGGTCAATGAGATAAAAAAAGTCCCGAAATGTCTGCGGCCGCTACTGCTGAAAGTTCACAGACTCTTGTTTTGTTCCTAATCTGTCCAGTGAAGGGACAAACTTAAACACTACTTAAACACAAAATTGTTCACGCCTGTTCTATAGACAATTTAGACGCAATATGTTACGTCCAAAACACCCAGTTTGTCTGCAGTTATAGAATCATATTTGTTTTTGCAAAATGTATAATCTATAATTAGAGATTGATTAGTTATATCCCCGACCATTATCCATTAAATAGTCTTCTCTGTCCCTATAATTCTTCCATTCACAAAGCCTCCAACATGACACCTCCTGTAAATAACTATTATGTCCCTTAAGTTCAAAACCATTTTTTGAAAGACATACATTTTTCATGAAATGGTTTTGAGCTGCCATCTGATAATATCCTATGTATATCTATAAACATAGTAGAAAATAATTGAGGTACATTTTTTGGTTCATACATTTATTTGATTGCTGTTTGAAGTAAGATTTGTCGCATTGTGTTTAGCATGGAGTGAGGTGGGTTAGGGCTGTGCAGTTTGTTGGCCTCACTGTTGTTTTTGTCACCACTTTTGTCCCCTTTGCATCCTTGGTGCATCTAATATTATTGTATTAAAGTTATTATTAAGAGTAGTGACGTAATGAGAATAATAGTTATAATTAATAATGATCATCGTTATTAATGGAATGTTGACATTATCTAGTTTGAGCTAATTTTGTATTTTTAGTGACGGTTAGGTGTCTCTTTGAACATTTCCTTATACAAGAATAAGGTTTCTTTTCTTCATCCTACTCCTGTTCTTTTCATGGAATGTATTACTCAATTTCAATTCAATTCAACTTTATTACGGACTCAAGGTCCAAAAAGACTGTTGTATTTGCTGGATTATTGTAGTTTTTTGTTGCATTACCATGAAAAATATGGAACAAACAAATAAATAAATACAAGTCAGCACGGTGGCTGAGTGGTTAGCACTCGCTTCTCAGCAAGTAGGTCCTTTTCTGAGTAGAGTTTGCATGTTCTCCCCGTGTCTGCACATCCATACTACTAAAAGCATGCATAGATCAGTTCTCCTGTATGATGACCTGCTCCCATCTGTGTGAAGTGAGAGCTGTCCACAACATTTGTAAAGACTCTGGTCTGTGAGAGGCGCTATACAAATAAACATTACTTTCTAAGAGTCACTTACAACTATTCGTTATAGTTGATATGGTGTTAGCCAACATTCTGCATCAAATATAAAACACAAACAAAGCAACAATCTGACAAGAAAAGCACGTACCGCTGCATTGTCTTCCAGGCGAGGATGGGCCCGCACTTTCCGATGTCTCCATGTTTCGCCCCTAGCATAAAACATCCCCAGCCATAGCCTTTGGACAGCCCGAACTTATCCTGTATCTATTGACACGCTGTTTGATTAGCAACATTAGCAACATTAGCAAGACGCCGCTCATGACAGGCCAATTCAACTACACTGTGTCTACCGTTTTAAACATCTGTAACCAGCACAATTACAACACACTGAACAGCGTAAAGCGTCGTGATGGATGAAAAATGGAAAAGCTGCATGTTTACATTGTTTTAAGGTTTGAATGACGAGAAAGATACGAGAGATGAACGAGCCACATAGCTACAGGACAGGCGATGACGTCAGGACGCAGGGGGAGGGCCTACGTAAGCAGGAAGTCACTTGTTATTACCGTAATCGTTGTTATGATTATTATTGTTTTTATTGTTATCATTGTTATTATTATCATTACTATTATTATTATTATCACCATCACAATCTCTTTCGGTCCTACAGTGCGTTGATGACGTTGGCTTTGTATTTTTTGTTTTGTACTACACTTGATACTATTTGTATGCTCTAATTGAAATATATATTGGAGACATGTAAGCTTGTATGCACCCTTTGTTAATGAAACAAAAAGAAAGGTTATTATCCTTATTCTTATTTAAATATTCCACGCCAAATATTGTGGAACCAGATTTTCTTTGGTTTGACACCCCAGGTGTAGTGTTTGTACAAGTATCATATTTTATCACTAAAAAAGTCTCGTTGGATCTGACTTGAGACCAGGCCCTACATCTCACTTATTATTGTTACTCTGACTGTGGTGTAACATTAATTAAAAGCATAAATAATTCCAGTCCAGTCCAGTTTATTTATATTGCTCAAATAATAATAAAAAAAGGTCTATGGTGGAAAGAGTGTGTGAATTAGGCTTATTCATCGCTATAGACACGATTTGTTTGTAAATAGAAAGTTGAGGTGTTTCGGTAATGGGTGCGGAAACTGTGATGAAACGAAACTAAAAAGTGCTTATAAACGCCCTACCTCCGGTGAGCGAACAGACGCAGTTGTCTTCCACTATCGGACAGTACGAGCCGGGAGGTAAGGGCATTTTATGTACTATGACTATTTGGAAATTAAGGTAGGCTCCTTTTATGTATTTGTGATAGGCCTTATTTAGATTTACGGCTATATTTATCTACTTTTTAGAAGCATAATGAAATTAGACATCGATGTATATATCTTTCTATCTATCTATCTATCTATATATTTAATAGTACTGCCTCTACACTTGCTTACTCTGCCGTAACAATTGTCCCTTACTGTGTTTGTAATCGATCAAATAAACAAAACCTAAATGAAATGTTTCAGGCGAAATGAAAGTAGATCATGTATGTGCATTAGAGATCCACTAGAGGTCGCTCGAGAGTAGGCATGTACATAGATGTGAGTCATTCTGAAAATGATTTAACTTGTAAATCTACTGAGTCTGAATCACAACACACTGAAATGTTGTGTCTTCTGAAGGACTACAAGCAGTAAAGTGATGAATAGAAGCCCAGGACATTCAAGAGGAGACAGCAGAGCGCCAAATGGTGGTAAAGAACCACTCATAAAATATGCATTGGTGTTGGTTCTGTTACGGAAATGTGAATATGTATTTTGATGGGATTTCTTATGTTGTTGTTTCAGGCTCTGGAACAGCTAGTGGACAAGCAGGTAGAGGAAATGCAAGGGCAAGGTCAAATATTAGAGAACCGCAAACTCACACTTATCGACATGGGAATGGAGACAAGACAAAGGAAGGATTTGGGGCTAGGCCTAAGGCAGGGGCTGGAGGGGAAAGCAGAAGGGACACTGGGAGAGGACAAGGCCAGGAGACTGAGAAGAACCAAGAGGCAGGGCAAAGCAACAGAGGCAGAGGGGGGGGAGGTAGAGGGGAGAGAGGCAGAGGGGGGGGAGGCAGAGGGGAGAGAGGCAGCAGGAGCCAAAGTCGAGCTGGAGGAGAGAGACGTGCTGGTGGGTTTGGTTCAAATGGTACCGAAGGATGGAGGAACCTTGAAAAGGGAGATGGAGAGCGTAATAGTTTTGGTAAAGAAGAAAATAGACAAGAGATGAGAGAAAATACAGGGGGAAGAAGGGGAAATGGACCCAAGTCAGGCGGTCCTAAAGGGAATGGGCTGGGATTTAAAGCACTTGAAGAATTTTCTAAAAAAGATCCATCTGAAATGGCCGTCTGCATCTCCTCTCACCCTGCTCTGAAACCTCTCCTGGACGAGTGTGCCATGAGGAAGGACCTGGTGGAACTGCTCTGTCTGGTGCTGAGTAAAGCCTTCAAAGCACGAGCGGACAGAAGCACCCTGCAGCACCTGGCTGGCATCATCAAAGATTCTGGCTTCCTGCGCACTGTCCTGCCACACTACCTGGCAGCTGTCAGCTCAGAGTCTGACGCTGTCCGCAGAGAGAAATATCCACAGCATCTGGACAACATCCTGGCTATCCTGACACAGGTACAGAATATATTAATGTATTAATTAATACTCACTTGTATAAACAAACAACCCACAGTGCAGAATCATTAAACTGATGAAGATGAAGATCTTTTAGCTGCTATGCCCCCATTTTTTTTCTCACAGGCACCACAGGAATGTGATGTTTCAAACTAGTGCCCTTTATCAGCTGTCTGATGAGGAGCTCAGTGGTGTAAGCACTGCATGCTCCTTACTGACAACATAAGAAAGGCAGACTTCTAAATATGGAAACTGGTTTAATTAGCCCGAGCCCCGACTGGGGTAAGGGCCTATTCCTTTAATTACGGTGAATGCAAAGGGTGGCGGTGCGTGACGGACGTGATACAGTATATGGACACACTCACAGATTATACATGTGCTCCTGTTTACACATACAAAGTCTGATTTGTACTAAACTTAACGCGGTTGTTCAACTCCTGGGCCTAGGTCACCTGAAGGTGTGAAATATATAATCGGCTATTTAGCGCCCCCTACTGACTGAGCCAAAGTTTTACATGGGGAGCCAATACGACTGATCATATTCATTACAATTTTACGAACATTGTTCTATGGCTACGGGAGAAAATAATTGTGCCGCGGCGCCCCCTCCTTTACGCAGTGCGGCGAGGGCCGTTCGACGCCGCTTGCGGCTTTAATTCTATATGTACCATCTATATTTACCATCTAAAAACCATTGCCAGGATCAAAAACATAGTGTCTAAAGCAGACCTGGAGATTCTTATCCATGCATTTGTCTCCAGTAGGTTAGACTACTGCAATGGCCTGCTCACAGGTCTGTCCAAACAGGCTGTAAAACAGCTGCAGTACATTCAAAATGCAGCAGCTCGAGTCCTGACTAGAACCAGGAAGTACGACCACATTAGTCCTGACTAGAACCAGGAAGTACGACCATATTAGTCCAGTCCTCAGGTCCCTGCACTGGCTTCCTGTGGCTCAGAGAATAGACTTTAAAACAGCTCTGCTTGTGTACAAATCTCTCCATGGCCTCACACCAAAATATATTAGTGACATGTTAGTCCCATATGAACCAGCCCGGACTCTGAGGAGCACAGGGACTGGCCTCCTGCTGGGACTCTGAGGAGCACAGGGACTGGACTCTTGTTAGTGCCCAGAGTCAGAACTAAACATGGGGAGGCTGCTTTTTAGATTCATGCTGCTAAAATCTGGAACAATCTTCCTGAAGATGTGAGACAGGCCTCCTCTCTGACAATGTTTAAAACCAGGTTAAAACAGTGCTGTTTAGCTGTGCATACAACTGAGGGATTTTATATTTTTATCTTTCTTTTTAATGTTCTGTGATTATTTATGATTTTAATGCTATCTTGTTCAGCACTTAGAGTTGCCTTGTGTATGAATTGTGCTATACAAATAAACTTGCCTTGCCTTGCCTTGCCTTGCCTTATGTATTTCATCTGAACGCTTCGAATTCAGTCAAGGCTCCCTTCACATACCACTATCAGACTTATGGCATATATACTAAATACATCCTTATGATTATTATTTTTTACATCCCAGGTGCTTAGCATCTTTCCGGCTAGCTCAGTCCAGCCTGTGAGCCTGCTTCTGACTCTGCTGCCAGCTGCCCTCAACAGCCTGAGGACTTCGGGAGTGGAAGTTTCAGCTCAGATAGAAGAGGACATGGAGCATCTTCAAGGTCTGGTCAGACACCTTCAAACCAGGTCCAGAGAAGGCACCCTGCGATCAGACAAGGACACCTATGCCTTGCTTCCAACTGCTGATGAAAACCCAGGTAAGATTTTGGAAATGTTTGTACAGTATATTATTCGGCTGGTACTCTCCTTCTCCAAAAACATTTATGTTGTATACAGACCAGCAGGACTTCAGGAACATCCCCATCTACCCGACTCCAGAGGAGCTTCGACATGAGGGCAGACCTTATCTCAGACCCAACCTCACCTCCCAGCGCTACCCAAGCACTCATCTGTACCTGGACACTCACTTTCGACTGCTCAGGGAGGACTTTGTGAGGCCGCTCAGGGAAGGGATCCAGGAGCTGCTCTGGACACAAATGAATATCGGACGAATGGACAACGCTGGAAACCAAGTGAAGACAAAGCGACTCGATGACATCAGAATGTATCATGACACTAAACTGATAGCCCCTCAGTGCACCATGAATGGTCTCGCATACATGGTGCAGTTCAATGTTCAACCACTCAAGGTTAGAATCTACATACACACTTTCAGCACATTCCAAATACTAATTTGATTATTCTTACCCCACAGTTTGTTCGCTGGGAGAATTCAAAGAGGCTGATCTTTGGTTCTTTGGTCTGTTTGTCGTGTGACAACTTTGAAAGCTTTCTCTTTGCAACGGTGTCAGATCGAGACCCAAAAGAACTTCAAGAAGGGAGGGTTCAGATTATCTTTACAGAGGAAAGTAGAAACAAGTTGGCCAGGACTCAGGTATATCATAATAATTTAAATACAAGCAATTTCTAAGACAAGTTAAGTTGAAGTAAATTGTCTTTTGTTTTCAGCAAAATCAAGTGTATTTGATGGTAGAGACCACTGCCTACTTTGAGGCCTATCGCTACGTTTTGGAAGGACTCAAAGAGCTGGAGGAGGATGAGCTGCCCTTTCAGAGGTACAGGTCCTGTGTGTGTGTGTGTGTGTGTGTGTGTGTGTGTGTGTGTGTGTGTGTGTGTGTGTGTGTGTGTGTGTGTGTGTGTGTGTGTGTGTGTGTGTGGGTTACTGTTTGTCAAGGTCATGTTTTTGATCATAAATGAAAATGTTCATTAGTGCAAGAACAAATAAGTCCTAAATAAATTCAAGTAGTAATTTTGAATTCCATAAACAACTGGCCATGCCTTGGTAATAACAATTAATAACAAACTGCATGTATATTTGTGCTTCCATCAGAGCTGTTAATAAAAGTTACTTCAACTTTAATGAATAGGAGTGTGATGACATTGCGATAGTTTTAATCTCTACATGTTTTTGTCATTATTTAGGTACCTTGTAGATTGCAGCCCAGATGTAGCATCTCCTGCATATCTTCGCCGAGGTGACACTTATGACCTGTCTTCTGTGGCTCACCCTGATTTTAAGACAAAAGTCAAGCCGTTTCACTGCCTGGATGCACAGGCCTGGCCAACAATGGAGGAGCTGGGCCTGGATGAGTCTCAGTTCAGAGCCTTTCAGTTGGCCCTCACTAAAGAACTAGTCATTATACAGGGCCCCCCGGGGACTGGTAAGTTTTATCACAATAAAAAAAAGTGTTAAAGAAAAATAACAAAAAACACTTTTCTTTTTCAGGAAAAACATATGTTGGGCTTAAGATTGCACATGCTCTGCTGACAAACCAAGCACTTTGGAGGAATTCTTCTCCCATTCTGGTTGTGTGTTACACTAATCACGCTTTGGATCAGTTTCTTGAAGGTAACACATGCCGTTAGTATTGCATTATTCACGACATTATGCCAAGCTATGTCCACTCAAGACAGGGACGTTTTTGAGTACAGGGCCTAACACATTAAAGATGGAGTCAGTTTCAAAATATTTTTGAAACTGACTTTTTTTTTTTTTTTAATATTGTGGCAAAACGTCCCTAAACCCTAAAAGTATCAAGTTATCATGTGTTTTCAAATGGTAATGGAATTGACCAGATGCCTATAGTCTCCAAAAATTAATGAAAAATATTTGGGAGCGGACAGATACAAATAAACCAATGGGATGCGTTTTCCCTCTTCACCCTCTTCCTGTTTCTCGCAAGTGCATCAGAGTTATCGGATTTTCTAAAACCTAAAAGGGCTGAACAGAAAATGCCAATTTCACGTTTGCTCCACTCTCCCTGTTGTGACAAAGAAAAGAAAATACTGGATGTTTGGTTTGGTGGAGAAGCAATCATTCTGACAAAAGCCACAAACTAATTTAAACTTCAGCATGCTGAAGAAGATGACATAGTCTGGGATCGCGTCTTTAATTCAGACAGAAGACATGTTTTATTGTCGATGGTAGAGACAGCACAATCAAGGCACACGATCACAGATACAAGAGAATGCAAGTGTATTATACAGAGCGGAGGCATGGAGACCTCCAATCAGCAGCTTCCACGGTGCCATGTAGCTTGGCCTTCAGATAGACAAAACATAAAGTGGAAAAGTACAGGCTTCTGCACATTGATAGAATGATGAGTTTAACTTTAACAAAAGTTGCTTCAAAGTGTTATGAAATCTCACATTCCCCCCTCTGGTCATACATTCACGTGTGACCATCAGGATCGATAAACAGCAACATAACATCATAACTCAATACTTAAACTCATAAACTCGGTACTTCACTCGGTACTTCAAAAAACTCAGAACTCGGAATACTTCAAAAACTCATAAAACATGTTCAGATCTTTCATAAAACTTGTCAACAATCTTCAGTAAAATACCAAACTTCATCAGTCGATGGTGGTTCCAGATATTGCTTTGAAAACAGTCTCTCCCACTTCTCCGTGTTGATTCTTCAGGCTGCATTTGTTGTGTCGAGCCATGAATTCTTCTGTGACGTGTCTTTCAATCACACGTTTCAGCTTTAGTGTCCAGATTCAGCAATTCAATTCAGTCCAAATTATTTCCAAATTCAGAAATCCAGATTGTTCCAAATTATGTCCAAATTGTGTAATCCAATTGTTCCAAATGGTGTCCATGCAAAAGAGGACAATGGTGTTGTCCATGTCTCAGCAGCTCACAGCCTGAGTAGAATCAGGGGCTGTGCAGATTGTCCATGTGCTGATCCAGATGCATGGTTTCTCTTGAGGTTTTTCAGTTTCGGCTTGAAAAAAAAACACTTTTTGTGTAAAAAAAAAAAAAGTCTTCTGTTCTCTAGATGTTACAGACAAGGCCCGCATCCTTCCACCACCTGAAGAAGATGACATAGTCTGGGATCGCGTCTTTAATTCAGACAGAAGACATGTTTTATTGTCGATGGTAGAGACAGCACAATCAAGGCACACGATCACAGATACAAGAGAATGCAAGTGTATTATACAGAGCGGAGGCATGGAGACCTCCAATCAGCAGCTTCCACGGTGCCATGTAGCTTGGCCTTCAGATAGACAAAACATAAAGTGGAAAAGTACAGGCTTCTGCACATTGATAGAATGATGAGTTTAACTTTAACAAAAGTTGCTTCAAAGTGTTATGAAATCTCACAATGCGTATCATTTATATTCAAATAAAATTGAGTTCCAGTTATTGTTGATAATTCTTTTTGTTCTACTTGCACTTAGTAGTATTTGCCTCTTTCAGGTATCCATACGTTTCTCCCTGATGGAATAGTGAGAGTTGGAGGCCGCAGCAACAGCGAGACCCTGAAGCGTTTTAATTTAAGAGAACTGGCTCAAAAAGTCAAGCGCAGCGGCCGCAACCACTTGTCATCCGCTTATAACACCGTGAGTGTGATGAGTTAACACTTCATTTACACTGTGCAAATGCAAAGTTACCAATTCCACTGTATCTCAGATCTACAGAGAGCTTTGTGAGGCCGAACGAGACTTGCAGGTTCAGAGTATGCAACTGGAATGTTCTGTCAAAGGAGTGCTGCGGGAGAATGTCTTACAACGATATATATCAGAGCAGCACTGGCGCAGTTTACAAGCGGTCAATGTTTCCAATGTATGTCTGAAAAGAAAATGCAATTAGATATTAGATAGTTGATGTATTTTTTATACTTAATCATATTGTATTTATTTATTGTAAAGCATCTGGATGGATTTCAACGGGTGCCTGGAAAAAAATTCAATCTTTTTGTAGAGTGGCTAGGTCTCGGGGGCATCCTCCACGGGAATACAATGGATGGACCAATGAGTACCGGTAAGAAGTTTGTTTTATTACATAAGTATTGCATATTGACCAACTGTATGATAAGTCAGAGTAAGATAAAAGGCTTGTTTCCACCTGTACTCTGTTGAAAAAAAGAATAAAAATGGAGCATACGAAGCGCATCTAATATCACACATTATAAAAATCATTAAAATAGCCATGTAGCAACGCAGAGAAGGGAAGCCAATACAAACAAAAGAAAAATATAAGTGCCATAGAAGCAGACAGATTCAAGCAGTGGGCAGTAACCTGGGACCAGCACGACAGAAAGAAATGTAGAATAGCCAAACACACATTGCATTAGAAAATGAAATGTAGAAATGAAGAAATTGCAATGTAGAAAGCAGAATAACTACTATTGTACTGCTTTACAGTGAATTTAGGGCCAACAGACCTGATAGGAGAGGTGCTTTCACTTTTGATGGGACCAGAACAAAGCATGTGGGGGTTTCTCTGTTGTGGGGATCTGACCAATCAGAATCACTGGGGGGTGAGGCCATGCAATATTTTGTAAATTAGACGAATGCTGGATTTTGGATTTAATTAGGTTTTCCCAGTGTTTGGCACATATTGGTCAACAAATCAGCCTTGAAATCAGTTACCAAAAGATAGTATTCAAGAAAAGGCACAAAGCTGCAAAAGTGGAGCTACTTTGAAGATAAAAGGAAAAAGAACCATGGCTTTGTGTGTATAGTTTCTGACGGTGGATGTCTGACATGTGCCTAGTGTTTTATGGAAAGTTTCTACTAATGGATAAAACATTTTCTCTGTTTCAGAAATGGAGGTGGAAACTGGCATGGGGTTGCCAGATGATTTGCTCATTGATATTGCTGAGGAGGCAGACATGATGACAGCTGAGCGTATTATTGATGACTTCATTTATCCCAGAGGACGAGACAGGCACAGAAAAGACGATGCGGCCCTGGCACTCAGAGAGGTGGAGGGCATGGTGTTGGCCATGTCTCTGGAAGAACCAGAGCCACAAACTATGGCACATCCTGCAATGAGTGATGACACATGGGAGGTACAAAACAAATCCAGATTATGTTTTTGTTCTGTTCTCTGCGATCCTGTTGATGGCTGATCCTCGCCACCGGACACACTTTGAGAAACTCATTGATCAAGCTTGAAATATAATGGAATGAATACTAATTAATACAATATTTGTCAACAGTTGCAAAGGAACCAAAAGAAACAATTGAAGAAAAAAATGAAACGTGAGCTGGGTAAAAGTTCCACCATGACTGAAACAGAAGAACGTCTCACCACCAATATCTGGAGGCTCAGTTTATCTGACAGATGGAGGTTGTATCGGTGAGCCAAAAGCACTTTATACTTTTCACTATACTTTTCTACACTGAAGAAGGAAAATGGTTTGACATTTTTTTCACCTTCACCTTATGATCATGAGCTTGAGATACAAAAGCGGCCAAAATGACTCCCTTGGGTTGCCTGGGCACTCCCAAAGAGATAGGTCGATAAGCTGCAGTGGCTTCGGCCTCTGGGGGAGTGTTCCAAGGGAGTCATTGGACGAAAGTGCCTTTAACACTGGTTCACTTTAACTGGAGTTGTGGAAAAATTCTTTCAATCAGTTTAAAAATATGTTAATCGATTACTATTGGACACATATTTACTTGTTTGGTGCTTCACAAATTAAGTAGATCAGAATTGGTCCAGTCAAAGTAAAGGCCTGTCTTTCACTGAGTGCGTTGGTGTTTGCGTTTGGACTAGTGGTTGATTACGCAGCCACAGTTGTTTGTATACTCGGGCGTACCCCCGAGCATAGTTTTGAAGAGAATGTAATCCCACAGACCAACCACATGATGGCGATCTCACAGGAGTGGCCTGGGACACCAAAGTGGACCCATTACAAAGTTCCACTAGCTACAGTACTTTCTCCTCTGAACAAAAACCATGACTAAGGTGCTGGATATTGATGAAGAACATTTCTGAATCTCATTAATTCATTGCTATGAATAAAAGCAGTTCTTGTTGGAAACAGATGGATATTATATAATTGTATTCGTGCACATCAAGCAAAACAATAAGTGATTAATAAATGATACCAAACTATTTACAAGTGCAGGATGAATACAACAAGGTGCAAACACGAGAGATTAAAACAGACACAGGAACAGTGCAAAATAAACTTCTATTCAGTACATAAATGTTTATGAAACCTTAAATCTAGTCCACAGCCTCCTCGTGTATCAGGCTCTGAGCCATGAGCCCAAACTGCTTTTCCTTCTGTCCCCTTTAAAGCACCAAAGCAATCTACTTCGAAGTGCCTCGTCCTTTTCCGTAATCACCTTTCCCAATCACAGCGGACCATCTCTGCTACCGCCTGCATAACATGAAAAATCTGAGGGTGCACAGGTGGTAGCACAAGGGTTCCTTGCGGTCTTGCGGTTAGTGCGGTCTTGCGTTGGTCACGTGACATAAGGCAATGTCACAAGGGCAGCGACGCGCAAGTATATACCTGCCTATAGTCTCTCGGCTACCGTGTGAACTTCCCATAGACTGTAAATGTTAACGAACGTAGTCACGCCTATCTCTGCCGTTCTAACTAATGGGCCAAAAAATGTGCTCTACTGGAGCAATCCAAAATGGCCGCGAGTGGTCCCGCCCACAAGAAAATTCTGAAAAAACGCATCTACACATTCGTCAGCCGGCGCAGCTCCATTCATTTGAACGAGTGCCTTCAAAAGTCCAAAGCGACTAAACCCGAGTGGTCCAAAAAAATTCACTCCCCTCAGAGCCAACGTTTGGACCATCCTGTAAAGATGTTTTCAAAAGGTAAGAGGATGCTATATGTTAGCATTAGCTAATTCTTATACCGGGTCCACCCCCATCGGCCCGGGGTGGTATTGCAGCATGTCAGCGCACGTCATTTTGGCCACTTTTGAGTCGGGACCCGCCCCCACTGGAGCTGCCACAAGTTTTATAGCCTTTAGCATCAAAAACGAACATGGAAGAATGTGTGGTCAGATCTGCACACTTGTTTTACTACACTCATGATGACGGTGCCTGTATTATGTTTCTTCCAATAAGCTCTCAAAAATACTTACTTTTTTTTGCAGTTTATGGCTTTCTCGCTATAGAATCGACCTGCAAACCAAAGCCTTGGAATTAGAACAAGAATATCAAAACTCAGTGGACAGACTGGCTGAGGTCAAAAGACAACAAGATTGTTCTATTCTTAGAGAGGCCACGGTAAAGTATAGGAACTATAAAAAATATGTCAACGTCTACTTTATACAGGGAAAATCACTAATTGTAACATCTGCATGAAACTTTTAGGTGATTGGAATGACGACGACCGGTGCAGCCAAGTTCCGGCACACGCTGCAGCAGGTGCGTCCCTCACTGGTCATAGTGGAGGAAGCAGCAGAGGTTCTGGAGGCTCACACTATCACCACTTTGAGCAGCGCCTGTCAACACCTCATCCTGATAGGGGACCATCAGCAGGTAAGGGAGCAATGTGAAAGAATCAACAATGGCCCTGCTCTTGATGGCTTTAAAAGAACGATAGATAGATACTTCATTGATCCCCGTAGGAGAAATTCAGGTGTCCAGCAGCAGCAGACACACATCCAAACAAACAAAATAAATAAAAAGAAAATTCTAAAAATAGCAATAGAATTAAAATGCATCAGCACTTTAGGTCCCAGCAGCTTTGTTACCGTTCATCCATCCATCCATCTTCTTCTGCTTTATCCGTTGCCGGGTCGCGGGGGCAGCAGTCTAAGCAGAGACGCCCAGACTTCCCTATCCACACACACTTCCTCCAGCTCGTCCGGGGGGACCCCAAGGCGTTCCCAGGCCAGCCTCCAGTGTGTCCTGGGTCTTCCCCGGGGCCTCCTCCCGGTGGGACGTGCCCGGAACACCTCCCCAGGGAGGCGTCCAGGAGGCATCCGGAACAGATGCCCGAGCCACCTCAACTGGTTCCTCTCGATGTGTGACTGAGCTCCTCACCCTATCTCTAAAGGGGCGCCCACTCTGCGGAGGAAACTCATTTCGACCGCTTGTATCCTCGATCTCGTTCTTTCAGTCATTACCCAAAGTTTATGACCATAGGTGAGGAAGGGAACAAAGATTGACCGGTAAATTGAGAGCTTTGCCTTTCGGCTCAGCTCCCTCTTTACCACGGTCAGATAAAAACATGAGAACAATTATTGTCAGTCCCTAAACCCACAACCTGCTCATACAAACCCAGCGCCTTCTCTTTTCTGATACAATTTTGCGTTAAATCTCTCACATGAAAGTGGCAGGTTGCACATTTTATTGTAACAAATCTTTTTACTCTATGGCTTAAAGTAACTAACCTAAGGCTTAACAAATGTGAACATTATATGGTAATATTAACATTTTAAGCAATTTTAGGTAATTAACCTTTTAATTTACAATGTATTTATTTATAAATTCATATTTTTGTACATGACACTGTTTCTTGATTGCCACTTTTGAATTGCCACTTTTTGTTGTACATAATATATCCTGCATTTAACATGTTTCCACATTTATTTCTTTTGTACAATCTTGAGTGTTTCTATCCATGCCAAATGTGACATGTACATTTCTCCTATATGAGATCAATAAAGTCTATCTTATCTTATCTTATCTTATGAGAAGTAGGAAACCCTTCAACATTTCACATTTCAGAAGTACAAATGACCACTTTCAGCAGTGTTTTATAATTTCACTTCCTGATGTCTCTTTAGCTGCGTCCAAGTGCCACGGTGTATGAACTTGCAAAGAACTTCAATCTGGAGATGTCGATGTTTGAGAGACTTGTGAACATGGAACTTCCCTTTGTCCGACTAAATTATCAGGTAAACTTGTAATGCCTAACATTATTAGAACAATCCAACTTTTTTAACATTTTATCTTTGAGTATTGTTATGTTTCTTATTTTTTAGCACCGCATGAGGCCGGATATCGCTCGCTTACTGACCCCCCACATCTACTCCGAGCTGGAGAACCATCCCTCCGTCTTAGACTATGACAACATCAAGGTGTGCATATAATCCATTCAACATCTAAATCAGACAGACTATAGACAATTTATTAAACATCTTTTGCATTTTTTAGGGTCTGAATGCCAGTTTGTTTTTTGTGGAACACACATACCCTGAGAAGGAGCTCCAAGATGGAAAAAGTCACCAGAACGAGCATGAAGCACAGTTTGTTGTTAATTTGTGTCGGTACCTCATTCTTCAGGAGTACAAACCAGAGCAGATCACCATCCTGACCACGTACACAGGCCAACTGTTCTGTCTGCGCAAACTCATGCCTGCTAGTCTGTTCTCAGGAGTCAAAGTCCATGTGGTAGACAAATATCAAGGAGAAGAAAACGACATTGTGTTATTGTCTTTGGTCCGAAGCAACAAGCAGGGCAGGGTGGGCTTTTTGAATATCCCGAATCGAGTGTGTGTTGCTCTGTCCCGTGCAAAGAAAGGCCTCTACTGCATAGGGAACAGTGAGATGTTAGGCCAGGTCAAACTGTGGAGCAAAATCTTCCACACGTTGAGGGAGAAGGATCAGTTGGGCACAGCGCTGACCCTCTGCTGTCAAAACCACCCTGATCGAAAGGTGTCAGCTTCTTGTGCTGATGACTTTCAACAGGCTCCTGAAGGAGGTTGTACCCTGCCGTGTGAGTTCCGTTTGGACTGTGGCCATGTGTGTACTAAAGTGTGTCATCCCGCTGATCCAGAACACAAAAAATACCAGTGTATGAAGAAATGTCAGAAGATTCTTTGTGATTTAGGGCATAATTGTACACTACTGTGCTATGAGACATGTGGAGATTGTAAACTTCTGGTGGAAAAGACCATACCCCGATGTCAACATAAACAGATGGTTCCTTGCTTCAAGGATCCAAACAGCTTTGTGTGCCAAGAGCCCTGTCAAAAAACACTGGAGTGTGGACATCCATGTCAATCAATCTGTGAAGACCCCTGCACCTCCCAGTGCAAAGTAAAGGTTCACTTTGATTTGAATTGTGGCCACAACAAAAAAGATTTTTGTTTTCTCAAACAACGGCTTGAAGAGCCATATTGTACTACTGCGTGCAAGCAGCAGTTGAAATGTGGTCATGTCTGTTCAGGCAAATGCAGTCGCTGCCACCGGGGGCGCTACCACTGCAGCTGTTCCCATGTTTGTGAGCGCCTTCTCGTCTGCTCTCACAAATGCCAGGCGCCCTGCACAAACTGTCCCCCTTGTACTCGCCCATGTGAGAATCGTTGTGTCCACAGTCAGTGCCCCAGACTTTGTGGACAGCCCTGCTCTCCCTGTGTGGAGCCTTGTGCCTGGAGTTGTCCACACCAAAGCTGCACCAAACTTTGCCACGAGCCCTGTGACCGTCCTCCATGTAATGAACCCTGTGTAGAGGTCCTGGGCTGTGGGCACCCATGCATTGGACTGTGTGGAGAAAAATGTCCAGACAAATGCCGCGTCTGTGATCATGAAGAGGTAACTGAGATCTTCTTTGGCTTTGAAGATGACCCAGATGCTCTATTTATCCAGCTACAAGACTGTGGTCACGTTATTGAACGCAGAGCGATGGACCAATACATGGGAATAGATGAGAGGCAGCAAGAAAATGAGGAAGAAGTGGCAATCAAACTCAAAGAGTGTCCCAAGTGTCGAACACCAATACGCAAGAATCTCCGTTATGGTTCTCACATAAACCGCTGTCTGGCCGAGATAGAGCTGGTGAAGGAGAAGATTGCAGGAAATCAGAAAGACATTGAATCACAAAATATGGCTTTACTGAAACTGTGGAACAAAAATAAACACAAGGAAGAACTTTCTCATGACTTCAAACAATTAAAATTAACATTGGATTCACGCCTTCAGTCAGCTGTTGACCTCTGGATCATTGAGAACAAAATAAGTTTCTTTACACGTGTTGCCAAGCTTCTGGTGTTTAAAAAAAAACATATGTCTGCCACGGATGGTGTAACATTTAACAAAAGGATTCAAGAGTTTCTTGCCTGGCTAAAAGACCCTCACCAAAGATTCACAGAACAGCAGATATACGATCTGGAGCGGGAACTACGCAGAATGACACTCTTGGCTGAACTTTACGCTCACTCCAACACGGCCGAACTCAGAGGATCAAAATCTAGCATTCAAATGGAGGAACAAACTCTGCGAAATATATTGGGAAAATGTGATCCCTTTACTGAAGATGATGAATCACAGGCCAATCAAATCATAGAGGAGGTGAAAAAGAAGTTCCCTCTCAGTGGTTTGGGTATTAGTGATGAAGAAAGGAAGATGATTGTATCAGCAATCCAAATGCCTGGCCACTGGTTCAAATGTCCCAATGGTCATGTGTATGTCATAGGTGATTGTGGAGGGGCCACAGTGAGTCGCAAATGCCCAGATTGCAATGCGGTTATTGGTGGGGCCAGTCATAGAGTTGCAAGTGGTAACCAGCTTGCAACAGAAATGGATGGAGCACAGAGACCTGCTTGGCCAACAGCTCTTGGACCTCAGTTACTTTAAAACAAAACTGAAATTGCTTCTGCTAATAAAGGCACGGGTGACACACACAGCACACTAGTCTTTCGGCCCACTCCCATGGATGACAGTGTCCCTAAAGCAGCCACACAGAAACACCACCGGCCTGATAGACACACCCGTATTGTGGATTTCCATGTGCATATATGAGTTTGTGTAATTGGTTGTTGACTGTGAATTGTTTGGTTTGGTCTGTTTGGGTTGCTGTGTCAATGATCATGTCTTAATTCACCTGTTAAGCAACGCTCAGACCAAAAAACGCCTTTATTTGCTGCTTTGAAGCATGTACATTTAGTGAAGCAACTCTTTAGTCTGTCCCAATACTCACTCTCGCCCTAATTTAGACCCTTGCCTTAGATTTAGCAACGGCGAAGGCACCCAAATCTTACAGAAGGCCCTCAGCTCTGGAGCTCAGTTGCGCTACTTCTACTACTTGGTAGTTCTGAGAGCACTCACAACTCGAGTGCCCTCAGAATTGGGACAGACCCTTTACTTGTGTACACTTTACACAGCACGATTACTCCTCATCCCGGGTGGAAGATTAAGATTAAGAGATCCTCTGAGGGTGAAAGCAAAGGGCTACAATCTATTCCCTCCATTTTCAGTCCTGGTTTAGTCCTGGTTTAGTCCTGGTTTAAGTCCTGGTTTAGCTCTTGCATAAAGTTGTTGTTATTTTCCCACCTCCGGCGCTCGGCCACATTGACTTTGTGTAAACCTGGTGCAACACTTGGTCCGGTCTTAACAAGGCTTTAAGCATGTTGTTTTATTTGTTATGCTTTATGAATACAGTTTGATTGATTGACATGTCCTTTGATCAACGTTAAGTTTATCACAGTGTTGATGTGGACCAATGTTGGACCATAATCAGCACTGATGTAATGTGTGTTTCTTCTTATTATTTCATTTTATGTTTATTGCAAATAAAGGTCTAATGAATTCAGTTTATTGTTTGCTGCTTTCTTAAAATGTAGATTAAGATTAAGTGATCCTTTATTCGTCCCACAGTGAGGAAATGTGTAGCTCATTATAACGGCACAGTAAAGTCTTACCATAAACAGCTGTATCTTGAGTCCACATGTGTTTTATTATAAAGCATTTGATGTAACTAATTATTTTCAAATGTATAAAATGTTATTGTCATTGACTTGACAAATAAACTAGCTTTTGACATCATATTAGTTAAAAAAGTCATGTTTTATCATGTATTATCATTTGTCATAATTTACTTAAATTTGCCTTTTTAAAATATATTAAAAATCATCCATCCATCTGTGTCAGAGCTGATCCTCCTGCAGCTGCTGAGTCCACAGGAGCCTTGATCTTTCAGCGGGGACTTCATGCTAAGTCGGGTTAAGTGTCTTGCCCAGGGACACATTGACAGCAGACATCAGTGCAGCGAGTTGGTGCGAAAAAGATAAAAATACAAAATTGTCCAAATCATAATTCCCAGTCCTAGTTACAGTGTTGCTTCATGTTTTTAGTCGCAGAACACAAGCAGTGACCAGCTTTGGTCTGACATAAAAACCAGAGATGAGGGTGTTACGCCTTTTGTGTATTAAGCCCCCAGACCGAGGTCGAGGGGCCCAGGGGAGATTCGCTGCTCCAGGGCTGAAGGGATGGAGAGATGCGCTGTCAAAGTGTCAAAGTGTGGTGCAGTTTCAAAGACACTCCGGACTGTTGCTCAAGAGTGGGGCTTTATTGTTTCTCCTGATCCAACACACCAAGCACTCGTCCCCTGTCTTGCTCCAGTCGCACTCGCTCTCACGCCAAACTTTTCATACACTAATGCCCTGTCCACACGAAGTCAAGCTCAGGCCTAAACGCAAAAATACTTTATCAATCCAGTGTATCGTCCATACGAGGCCGGCGTTTTGGGGGGGTGTAAACGAACATTTTTGAAAGTAGGTCCCAGAGTGGAAAGATTTCAAAACTCCGTATATGCCGCTCCGTGGTTACTGCCTCTCCGCAATGTATCTGAGACGCTTGCGTCATCGCCCCGCCTCTTGTTAAAGCACGCATGCGCCGCACTCAGAAAATAATGACAACAACAATGTAGCTTGTTGGTTTTGTAATCCAGTGCGACCCGAAGCAACAGTTCAACCTCATCGTCCGTCCATACTAATGTAGTACCAGCTCGCCCACTCGCCATGTTGTCTGTTTACAAAATTCTGCGCATGCCCAGTTCCCGTCACGGAAGTTTGGGCTTGATCCCGTCATTGCGTCACAGCGCCACCAACAGGTCTGGCATAGTTTCACAGCGTTTTCAGGCGTATTGACTACATTCATATGGACGCACACATTTACTGAGCTAACTCCGTGTTTACAGAAAAAGTTTCTGAAATTATAAGCGTTTTGTCTTCGTGTGGATATAGCCTCAGTTCTCTGCAGCTCTCGCGCTGTCCATACCTAGAGGCGCGCTCCCGTCACCGCCACGCGCCCCCACACACACACACATTATCCACAGAGCTGACTGCACGTGGAAGAAAAACAGATCTCACAACAAGGAAATAAAGGCCAAAATAAGGGGAACAAACAGCAGACACATGGAGGTTAATGCTGGTTAACCCAAGGACTTTTGTAGAAATTATCTAACTTTATTTTTCCTGTATGAAATGTATTAAAGAAAAAAAAAAGAATGGTCTTGAATAATTGAAGAAGTGTAAACATAAATACATCATCTTTACATTGCTGAGAGCTGATTGGTTGCTCAAGGTTGTTTTTTTGCCTGTGTGATTTCTTGCAAAAACGAAACCTAAGTCGTAGCAGAAAAACACAGGGCGTGACAGCAGCAGAGTTCGGGAGGAAGACGCAAGACACCATCTGCTTTTGGTAAGAAATTGTCTCCTATAAGTCATTGTTTTTAACCATTGATTTTGAAATGTGTGGGGAACATTTTTTAGTTTTAAAAGATGTGAGGATTTATTTATTTTTTGTGTCGTTTTTTGTGTGTCATCTTCAGTAATAGCCAACTAGGATAATTATACATACACTTATGGGCATTACCCCCCTATATTAACTACACATTAACTTGTATTTCCTAATGATTTATTTTTGTTTTGTTTAAGTTATATATGAAACAAAGGATTCCTGGCAGATTACAGATCCAGCTCAAATCATTTCTGAGGAAACGAAAGTGTGTTCACTCACAACAAGGGGGCACAACACATTAGTATTTGCTTGTTAACTCATTGGCTGCCAGCCGTTTTTGATGATTTCATTGACTTTCAAGACCCACAGAACATTGTGCGCTAAAATATTTTGAAAGATTGGACTGTCTACTTTCATCAGCAAAATTAAGTTTGTTTCTAGCTAGTTTTGTTTTCTTGTAATCCCCGGTCGAATAGACAGAAATCACCAGTCTCAGACAAATACAATAACAATGAGTTAACAGAAATGTATCAGGATGAATTTATAGATCTAAGAACCGTATACCTAAGAATCCATCAAAAGGGGCAGATATTAAAGGACTTGTTCTTCTTCTCTGCTCCGTTTCATTCAGACTCTATGGGATTGGCGTTTGTTGTTGTTGTGATTGTACGTCACTTTAAATTAGATAAATAAATAAAAATAATAATAAGAAAAAATCAATACTTAAATTGTGCTGTTATAGTTGTTTTTGAAAAGTCATATTTATAACAATAACAAGGCATCGGTTTTAAACAGCGCTTTTCTGGACACTCAAAGACGCTTCACATTAATATTCTTCCACTCCAAACACGGTGGTGATAAAATACTGCAGTCAGAGCTGCCCTGGGGCTAACTGACAGAAGCGAGGCAATTATGAGCCCTTCCCACCACCATCACCTCTCACTCGCTCGCGCGCACGCACGCACACACACGCGCGCGCACACGTGCACACGCAGACGTACACATACACCAGATGTTCTAATGTGGGTGAAGTGCACTTTACGGCCGCAGCCTGCATGTTTCCAGAAGTCTCCCATCACAGTGCTAACCCGACCCTGCCCTCACAGCGTCAGAGGTCTGAGGGGATCTTGCTTTTGAATTCAAGAAAGGCCATATTCATTGCTGCAACTAGTTTTCATTTGAGGTTTCTGAGTAAGCAGGTGTTGAAAAAATCTCAAAAAGGCCCATTCAATAAATTATTTATTTAATCAGGCTTAGGTCTCAAGCTGAGCAGATGTTGGTTTCATTAGGGCTGATTTACTATTGTTTTGTGTTTAAACCATGCATCTCCTCTTAACAGTACAATTAACTCTGACACTGGCTGCATTCTGAAGCTCAGTTTTACAGGTGTTGTCCCCTTGACATAAGTCTCTTGTGAGATGGACGAAGAATCAGATGGAAGTGAAGAAGAGCATGGTGAGTGTACTGTCTTACTACATTCGGCACGGTGGCTGAGTGGATAGCACTCTCGCCTCTCAGCAAGAAGGTCCTGGGTTTGAATCCCGGTCGGTTCAGGGCCTTTCTGAGTGGAGTTTGCATGTTCTCCCCGTGTCTGCGTAGGTTTCCTCCGGGTACTCCGGTTTCCCCTACCACTAAAAATATGTCCAATAGTTCTGGCATGCGCCTCCTGTTCTGGCAACCCCACTCCCATCTCTTAACAATTGTAAACCGCTTTGAGACTCAGATCTGCAGTGAAAAGGCGGTATATATAAATAAAGAAAGATTACTACATTCGTATTTAATAGAGATAAGATATGAATACCAAACTATTCAAAAGTCACGTCATCATTAAAGGTAGCCTGTATGGGGTAAGGTTACTGTCAATAAAGACGTGCATGTCTAAAAAAAATGCGTGCATATTTATTGGGATTTGTGCATAATTTATTTTTATGAATTCATGATTAAGATAATACAAACTAAAAAGACATGGAATTTCGTAATTAAGAATAAAAAAATATAAAACTGTATGTGTGATTTCGTACTTGTGAATGCAATTTTTTTTTGTGTGCTTGCATTTTCTTTTTGAGAATACGAATTTCAGCAGTGAGCAAACTGTCAATAATACGTCACTGCTCACAGACATTAACAATCGAGCCTGCGCAGAGTTGCTCATGGCAGAGGGCAACAACATTAACAATTTGGCTCAAAATCAGGTAAATAACTATATTTGATCATTTTGGTCGTAAATAAATGTGTAAGAAATATTAATTCCATAAAATGTGTTCATAAGATGTTTCTTGTCCCTCTCTAGAAACGTTTTTTTAGGCAGTGTTTAGTTAACACTAGCTTCAAGGCTAGTTTTACAGCTTACCATGTTATTTTAAAACCAACATTTTTACATTCTTAGCATTTACATTTGATGAAGCCTTTGCCCCGAATCAATGTGGTTAAAGTGTTGAGACCAGCCCCAACCCTCCAGATCAGTGTCTCCCAAAGTGGGGTCCGCGGCCCCCTGGTGGGCCGCGAGGGTACTGCAGGGGGGCCGCGGGAGGTCATTAAAAAAAAATAAAAAATAAAAAAAAATATTTAATGTTAAATTTATAATGTTTTGTTTGCAATATTAAAATATTTGTGTTCATTATTTGACTTGAATAATCCACTGTAATCATTTTTGTATTACAATGTTTGTAGCAGAGGCTATTTCCCCAAAATAAAATAACCAGAAGAGCCTATTCTTAATGTTGTCTTCTTGGTTATTATTTTGGGGGGGCCACGCAGACCCGTCAGATTTTTAAGGGGGCCTCGGTGTTACTGAGTTTGGGAATGGCTGCTCCAGATTATTCATAGTTTGCGCTGTTACTGCCCCTGAGCAATACGAAGTTCACCTCCGTGCTATATTCATCCTTGGTTGTTAGACGTAGCAGACCCTGTCCCTGTGGACCTCAATCTTATATTTGTACATTTGACACATTACTTTTACTCACTAGTTCAGTAAGACTAGTTAGTCTGTTGTTTAGACTAAAATAAATGCATTATTTTCTGTAGAATAAAACAATATAAGGATAAGAAAATAAAACTAGCATTGGAGCTAACAACACTGCCAAAAAACCTTTAGAGGGACAAGAAACATCTTCTTATGAACACATTTATGGAATTAATATTTCTTACACATTCATTTACAACCAAAATGATAAAATATAGTTATATACTTGATTTTGAGCCACTTTGTTTATGTTGTGTCCTTCTGCCATGTTTAGTTTTTAGGCAATGAAGTTGAGCAACTCTGCGCAGGCTCGATTGTTAATGTCTGTGAGCAGTGACGTATTATTGACAGTTTGCTCACTGCTGAAATTCGTATTCTCAAAAAGAAAATGCAAGCACACAAAAAAAAATCGCATTCACAAGTACAAAATCACACATACAGTTTTATATTTTTTTTATTCTTAATTACGAAATTCCATGTCTTTTTAGTTTGTATTATCTTAATCATGAATTAATAAAATATTTGTATGCACAAATACCAATAAATATGCACGCATTTTTTTTTAGACATGCACGTCTTTATTGACAGTAACCTTACCCCATAAGCCTGACTCTCGCAAGACCCTTTTAGTTCCGCCAAGACCCTTGTAGTTCCGCCATGCTCCACCAGAGCTGAACCAAAAGATCTGGGATCGAGGGCATTGCAAACTCCTTCTGAAGAGCAAAAAATAATCAGCCAATCAGGATCCTCGGTGACGGGTTTGCACCGCCTTCTCGTGCATCTCAGCGAATTCAAACTAAGATGGCGGACATAAAGTTGAGAATCAAAAAAAAGTTTAAATATGAACAAATTATTATATTAATTTGAGACGAGATATTGACGGTTCTATGTTGTTATACAGTATGTGTGTTTTAAGAGTAAAATGTTCATGCAAAGTTTGGTTTAAGAACTGGTTTAAGTGCTTATCAAAACACTACGCAGCAGGGATGCCAGGTTGGGTGGTTTCCTGCATACTTTTGTTCCAAGCGACTTGCAGGTAATAAATAGACAGAAAGACAAAAACAGAATCATGAAAGCCCAAGTTGATTGCATTAAGTTTTTAGCCAAAGAATTCTGGGTGTTTTTTTGGGGGGGGGGGGGGGGGGGCCTTCTCGCAGGTTTTGAGCTGGAAAAACTTGCCGGCATCTGGCAACCCTGCAACGCAGTGTGCTGAAATGTGTGCTTCGATGTGAGTGGTTGAAAGAAAACAGACAAGCGGTTTATCCAATCACATACATGGATTATTTTACAAGGCCCCGCCTTCTGAAATTGATCCGCTATGGAGCAGACCCAGACCCTTGTGTGAAGCTCAGCGAACTTCAAGGGTCTGGCGAGAGTCAGGCTACATTAAAGGACCCAAATATGTCAAAAGGCATTAACACACTTTTTCAGTACTTCTAATATACACTTTTCCAATACTTCTTTAACTGATAACAGTAGTTCAGGGATATTGGAATTAAAAACATTGTTTTACAGCCCCTAAATCTTTATTTAGAGGCCTAACACCTTTTTCACAAACATAGACATCCTCGTTTTATTCCATGTGTTGTCGTTAATTGACCTTTTTTAGTTCTGCGGCCACATGGTACTTTAACAGTGAGATTAGCTCGGCACGGTGAGTTCTGGCAACCCAGATCACAGACTTTCTGGTTGGTTAAACAGTGGAGGGCGGGACATCGAAATGAAAACATTAACAAGATTTAGGGGCTGTAGAAATAGTTTTGAAATTATAATAGAAAAAGTATTGGAAAAGAGCATGTTTTATTATTCACTTTAATGATAACTTGACATTAAAATCTTACATATTGCTCATTTAAGCAGTCACCACATCTCAATCACCTCCACAAAGCACAAGCATGTACCTGAGACATAGGTATTTCTCAATTGAATAAGAACCTACAGAACAACTTTCAGAGCCAAGTGAGTCTGAGTCCTGTGACTCGGCACGAGGCACATTGGGAACAAGTCACCCGTTGGTATTTCTTCTTCCCACAGCCTAGTCTTACCATTCCATACAAATTTCATTTTGTACTGAAGTCTGGATTTGCTCCATTGAGCTCCGTGAACAGGTTAACTCCTTTTAAAGATTGAAACGATTGGATCTGAGTTTTTCATGATGTATGTAATGCGCCCGAGTGAGTTGCTAGCATTTTGCATTTACTCTAGCTTTAGCCATCTTCTTTGCCACTAACGGAGCCCCCTTGGGGTGTAGAGCAGCAATGACATTTGCTAAATTGGTCAGAAGGGCTTCAACCAAGAAAACTGCAGCCACTAGGATCAGACTCAGATTTACACGTAGGAAATGATAATTGATCCCAGGAGAATAGCTGCTCTGTCAGTGAGAGCACAGTCTTGATCTGCTTCAGGCAGAGTGGGGTTAAGGGTCTTGCCAAAGGACACAAAGACAGCAGACATCAGTGGTCTCACTGACAGGGCAGCCATTCACTTGTGGTGGGCTTGAACCCACAACCTTCAGGCCCAAAGGCCAATGCTCTACCAACTTAGCCACTGTCGCCCAATAAGATGGTCATAAAGGATGGTAATAATAAGGATTATTACCAAAATACAATGCTGTATACAGTGTATTGTTTCAGGTTGTAGTAGAGCTGGGCGATATGGCAAAAAAGTAAAATCTCGATTTTATTTCCTGCTTTGGACGATTCCGATTTTAAATCGATTTTCATTAAAGTCATCAAAGACAGACTTCGCCCTTAAAAAGTATGTTCAATATTCAAGTTTCAAAACTATTTTTAATTTGTTTCCCCCAATACGTATTATAAAAGTCTTAATTAGGATAATCAGTATAATTCATGTGCTGCTGGAACTCTCACAATATCCTTCATTCGATTTCACGATTTTCATATTTTTCACAACTTCGATTTTTTCAAAAGTTTAATTGCCTAAATTCGATTTATTGCCCAGACCTAGGTTGTAGTATTACATGTATTATACTATAATTCATTTTCCACAGGGACTGGAAATGTACCTGAATCAGGGAATGAGTTTGTTTGTTCAAAACTACCTCCAACAACACATGACGGCCGTGAAAATAAAGAAAAAAATCAGGAAGCTGCAGACAATGAGAGAGAAGGGCAAGAGGTGTGTGAGTCAAAAATGGTCCAGAAAGATGCACATGGAGGAGATTCAGGCTGGGCTTGGAGGAGAGGAGAAGAACGTAACAACAGCAGGAGTGGGGAGTGGAGTGGAATGGAGTGGAGAACAAGGAACAAGGAAGATGGCTGCGAGAGAAGAGGAGGTTTCAGAGGTTTTAGCATGAGCCGGAGGGGGGGAAGGCAAACCTCAAGATTCCCTGAGCAAGACAGAAGCACCAGATACTCTGAGCAAGACAGAAACACAAGATACTCTGAGCAAAACAGAAACACAAGATACTCTGGGCAGGACAAAAGCAGACATCATATCAAATTTTTAAGTCTAGGCACAAAAGACAAAGTGAAAGAACGTACACTCAGCCATCAAAAACTAGAAGAACTTTCTGAAAAAGATCCATCTGAAGTGGCTGTCAGCGTCTCCTCTCACCCTGCTCTGAAACCTCTCCTGGGCGAGTGTACCATGAGGAAGGACCTGGTGGAACTGCTCTGTCTGGTGCTGAGTAAAGCTTTCAGATCACGAGCGGACAGAGGCACCCTGCAGCACCTGGCTGGCATCATCAAAGATTCTGGCTTCCTGCGCACTGTCCTGCCACACTACCTGGCAGCTGTCAGCTCAGAGTTTGACACTGACTGCAGAGATGAATATCCACAGCATCTGGACAACATCCTGGCTATCCTGACTCAGGTACAGAAAGCAACACATTTATCAAATGAAAAACAAGTTTAAAAATGTGTTATGTATGTGTACGTAGGTACTCAGCATCTTTCCCGCCAGCTCAGTTGAGTCAGTAAATCTGCTCCTGACTCTGCTGCGTCCATCCCTCAACAGCCTGAGGACTTCAGGAGTGGATGTGCCACCTCAGATAGAGAAGAACATGGAGCATCTTCAGCACCTGGTCAGACACCTCCAAACCATGTCCAGAGATGGCACCATACGATCAAAAAAGGACACTTATGCCTTACTGACTAGTGCAGGTGAGTGACTTTCATCCCATATTTTTGCTAAAAAGCTCAATTTTAAGGGTGACAATAAGATATACTTCAAAGAAAGTAAGAAATCTTTCACCTGTGCCAAGAAGTTGACTATTGCTAAAAAGAACTATTGGTTATGTTTATGGTTCTGATTTATCCTCCAGATTTTACAGCTCACATTTGGAAGCGCCTGAGGCCTTTTATTATTTTACACACTTTGTTTTGGTTAGTTATTGTTCAGAATTCATGCTTTATGATATTTACTTGTATAGTTGGATTTTAGTTTAGATGGATAAACAGCAGCAGAAATAAATCCATCCATTCTATATCAAATATGTTCAACGTTCTTAAACGTTATAAACAATAGGAATAAAGTGCAAATGTTTAGTCATATGGAGGGTAAATATCCTCTTTACTTTTTAGTCCTCTGAACCGATGCATATTCGAGGTCACACTGCTAACAAACCTGTCACTATTGCTGATTGTGTCCAGACGAAGACCAGCAGGACTTCAGGAACATCCCCATCTACCCGACTCCAGAGGAGCTTCGACATGAGGACAGACCTTATCTCAGACCCAACCTCACCTCCCAGCGCTACCCAAGCACTCATCTGTACCTGGACACTCACTTTCGACTGCTCAGGGAGGACTTTGTGAGGCCGCTCAGGGAAGGGATCCAGGAGCTGCTCCGAGCGCAAATGGACAACGCTGGAAACCACGTGAAGACAAAGCGACTCGATGACATCAGAATGTATCATGACACTAAACTGATAGCCCCTCAGTGCACCATGAATGGTCTCGCATACATGGTGCAGTTCAATGTTCAACCACTCAAGGTTAGAATCTACATACACACTTTCAGCACATTCCAAATACTAATTTGATTATTCTTACCCCACAGTTTGTTCGCTGGGAGAATTCAAAGAGGCTGATCTTTGGTTCTTTGGTCTGTTTGTCGTGTGACAACTTTGAAAGCTTTCTCTTTGCAACTATTTCGAATCGAGACCCAAAAGAACTTCAAGAAGGGAGGGTTCAGATTATTTTTACGGAGGAAAGTAGAGACAAGTTGGCCAGGACTCAGGTATATCATAATAATTTAAATAAAACCAATTTCTAAGACTAGTGAAGTTGAAGTAAATTGTCTTTTGTTTTTAGGAAAACCAAGTGTATTTGATGGTGGAGACCACTGCCTACTTTGAGGCCTATCGCCATGTTTTGGAGGGACTCAAAGAGCAGAAGGAGGATGAGCTGCCCTTTAAAAAGTATGAATGAGTTTGCCTTCGTACAAAGAATGCTCAAGTGCAGGCCTTTATGCAATTACAGCCAGCTACAGATCAGGAGTAGCAACACAGCGCAGGTCCGATGATGCTGTAATTTTAGATTTTGGGGAAGAACCATGTATACACATATTTACATCTGTGCATGAGTTTGGTACATACACTTTCAACATGCCAGGGTAGATGTTGCCCTCTCTGCAGCTAGCCTCCCTGTACAGCCCAAACAGCCCTTAACCCCTCCCATGGGCCTTACACGATATTCCATTCCATCTTCTTCCGCTTCATCCGTTGCCGGGTCGCGGGGGCAGCAGTCTAAGCAGAGACGCCCAGCGCTCCCAGGCCAGTTGAGAGACATAGTCCCTCCAGCGTGTCCTGGGTCTTCCCCGGGGCCTCCTCCCGGTGGGACGTGCCCGGAACACCTCCCCAGGGAGGCGTCCAGGAGATGCCCGAGCCACCTCAACTGGTTCCTCTAGACGTGAAGAAGCAGCGGCTCTACTCCGAGCTCCTCCCGTGTGACCGAGCTCCTCACCCTATCTCTAAGGGAGTGCCCAGCCACTCTGCGGAGGAAGCTCATTTCGACCGCTTGTATCCGCGATCTTGTTCTTTCGGTCATTACCCAAAGCTCATGACCATAGGTGAGGGAGGGAACGAAGATTGACCGGTAAATCGAGAGCTTTGCCTTTCGGCTCAGCTCCCTCTTTACCACAATGGTCCGATACAGCGACCGCATCACTGCGCACGCTCCACCGATCCACCTGTCAATTTCACGCTCCAACCTTCCCTCACTTGTGAACAAGACCCCGAGATACTTGAACTCCTCCACTTGAGGAAGGACCTCCCCACCCACCTGAAGAGGGCAAAGCACCTTTTTCCGGTCGAGCACCATGGCCTCAGATTTGGAGGTGCTGATTCTCATCCCAGCCGCTTCACACTCGGCTGCAAACCGCTCCAGTGCATGCTGCAGGTCCTGGTTCGTTGGAGCCAACAGGACAACATCATCCGCAAACAGTAGAGATGAAATCCTGTGGTCCCCGAACCGGACCCCCTCCGACTCCTGGCTGCGCCTAGAAATTCTGTCCATGAACACAGTAAACAGAACCGGTGACAAAGGGCAGGCCTGGCGGAGGCCAACATGCACCGGGAACAGGTCTGACTTACTGCCGGCAATGCGAACACAGCTCTGGCTCCGGTCAAACAGGGACCGGGGCCCTCAGCAGTGGACCCCGGCCCCCCAAAGTACACCCCGGGGAACACGGTCGAACGCCTTCTCCAAATCCACAAAGCACATGTGGACAGGTTGGGCGAACTCCCATGAACCCTCGAGTATCCGATGGAGAGTATAGAGCTGGTCCAGTGTTCCGCGACCGGGACGAAAACCACACTGCTCCTCCTGAATCCGAGATTCGACCATCGGACGTAGCCTCCTCTCCAGTACCTTGGAGTAGACCTTACCAGGGAGGCTGAGGAGTGTGATCCCACGATAATTGGAACACACCCTCCGGTCCCCCTTCTTGTAGAGAGGGACCACCACCCCGGTCTGCCACTCCATTGGCACCGCCCCCCATCGCCATGCGATGTTGCAGAGACGATCTTATCAACACGATATTATAAATACAATTATCATAAAAACCAACTTTCTCTGCCTAAACTCATCCATATTTGTCAACGTTGTTATTTTACATGCCCAAAGCCCCCACTGAAAGATCAAGGCTATGCTCACACCAGAAGTCCTGGCCAGCGGTTGCGCGCGCCAGAAGTGGCAGAAGTAGCGGGTGGACTTTGATGCTAACAGAGTTAAGCTAGCGGCTTTTTGTGTAAAGTTCTTCTCCAATAATGCAACTCTGGAAGGTTTCTGGACAAAGAGATGCTGCAGAGACTTTATGTAACAGCAGTATGGGTTCTCGGAGATGCGCCATACGGTACTTCCGCATCTGCGAACAGGCTCGAAGCAGTTGCATAAAGTCACGGGAGCATGAAAACGCATAGGTTCAAAAGCACTATGTACCATTGTCAACCCTGGTTTTAGTCCTGGTGTAGCTCCTGTTTTGGCTGTTTACAGTATGTTCAGTCTGCTCGCTCAGACCACTATTGTCCCCATGACCAGTTTGTGGCTCTCTGATTGGTCGCTGCACGAGCATCCCGAGGAAACGCTCAGCAATATTTATCTCCTGCGTGCGACGATTATCCGCTCCTGCTCCTCTGCCACGCCTTTGCTGCGCAGTGCGTCTCTACCGCGCCGTCCGTGCCTGCATCCTGAGACGCACATGCAGTTCGACACTCGAACGCGTGCCACCATTGACTTTTCATTGAAAGTCGACGCAACGCACGATCCGGTGTGAAAGCACCATTAGAGAGTACAGGGCGAGGTGATATGGAGTGCTTTGGTACACTGCGTGGGAGCACACACCTCACACCGGGGACAGTGACAGGAGGGCAAGGCTTAATGACAAAAGAAAACTAAATCCATGCTTTGTGTGTTTGAATATTTATTGGGAGGTCCCCACCGATTCTCTGGCCTGCAAAGAACTTGGATATGGAATCTGTCAAAGCAGTCAATTCCAGTGGACCAAAAAGGGGGCTTGAATAGCTCCAATCTGTAGAGAGGAAGGTCTGCCATATACTGTACATTCCACACATTGCTATTGGACTTGAGGCTAGCCAACACCCCCTGAACCAGGAGCCAGCTTGAGGAAACAACTCTAGAGAGGAATGAGTTTGCCAGTTTGTAAAACAGTTCCTTATTATTGAGATTATTCTGTTGGGCCTGATCAAGAAGCAATGTTTCAGTGGATGAGAGGTCGGGGAGAATACCGAGGCTGGAAGGTAAGCATGGTTGGGTCCTGCAGAGCCCACCCCCAGCAAGTAAACACTGCGGCTGGGTCAGCCCCTAGACCTAAGTTGTGGATGATCAGAGCCTCCTGGAAAGCATTCAGAGGCAGATAATTGAAGCTGTGTTATCGTTCACTGTCTGTAAAATGGTCAAACCAATTACATCTCTCACTCAATGTGTAGACTTTTGACAACAACTGTACGTTGATTCATGGGTTTCAGCTTCCCATTGGATATGTTATTATTGGAGGATCCTTGTTTTTTTATTTTAATCACTTTGGCAATGGACATAATTTTCCATAGCTCTGAGACAACAATAACCGAAAATTAACAATATGTTGTATAGGTACCTTGTTGATTGCAACCCAGATGTGGAATCTCCTGCATATCTTCGCAGCAATGACACTTATGACCTGTCTTCTGTGGCTCACCCTGATTTTAAGACAAAAGTCAAGCCGTTTCACTGCCTGGATTCACAGGCCTGGCCAACAATGGAGGAGCTGGGCCTGGATGAGTCTCAGTTCAGAGCCTTTCAGTTGGCCCTCACTAAAGAACTAGCCATTATACAGGGCCCCCCGGGGACTGGTACGTTATACCAAGTGCAAGAAGGCAAATTTGGTACATAGATTGTTTTGTCAACAATATATTATGCCTGCTTCTCAGGGAAAACCTATGTTGGACTCAAAATTGCACAGGCACTATTGAAGAATAATAATCTTTGGTCTACAACAAATAAAGCCCCCATTCTGATTGTGTGCTACACTAACCATGCTTTGGATCAGTTTCTTGAAGGTAAGTTACCTTCTGCACAATGCATACACATTATTATTAAAAAATCCCAAAATTTCAGTACACTACATATACATGTTGAATTATAACATATACATAATATTGTTGTCTCTTCAGGTATCCATAGATTTCTCAAAGATGGAATAGTGAGAGTTGGAAGTCGAAGCAGCAGTGAAATCCTGAAGCGTTTCAACCTGAGAGAGCTTTCCCGCAGTTATGACTTCAAAGACACATTACCTGCTCACCTTATCACTCCATACAATGCTGTACGTCTATTACTAAGCTATTACATACAATTTAAAAAGTTAATTGTGTCATTTTATGGTTGATTCAGAAACTGGGAGTGCTCACCCAGATCACAAGAAAGCAGTTGTGACGGGTGCTCTTCAAGTGAACATGTATTAAAGAAAACAAAGAAAGTTAAAGCTGCAGGCAACGTCTAAAGACTCTGTTTTGCTCCGGAGGTGGTGATGAGTGTCCTTATACTGGGTCTCATGAAGGAAAAACTAATATTGTAACATTAGTTTAGTAAAGCTGTGATTTCATCTTGTTCAGGTGACCTCGATCCTGGAGTTTAAATGGAATGGATTCTAATGTTGTGCAAATGAGAATGTTTGTGCAAACAGGAGCACATTTGAAATCAAATTACTATTATGTAATTTCCAAATTTGTGGCTTTGCTGCGAGCAGCCCGTTTAACTGATCAGCTCCAGGAGTCATCAGTGGGAGTTCTGAAGTAGGTCTCGTGGCGGATTCAAACCCACGACCTTCAGGCCCAAAGGCCTGCTCTACCAACTGAGCTACTGTCGGCCCACTGCCACTTCCAGTTTTCCATTGTCAGGAAAGCAACAGGCCCTAAACCCTGTGCCCAAGACCTTTTCGTCAGCAGCTGACACAGCTAGTCTTTATGGACCAAATTAACTTTTTATGTTTAATGCACAAAGTGTTCTTCAAATAAGACTTTGAGTTTAAAGTAGATAATACTGCTCAAATGTCTCGGTGATGATGGTAAGATACTTCCCTCATCAGTCTAACAGAATCATCCACATCTCAGAGTAGACTGTCAGGCTTCATTCTATTATCTAAACCAGCCATTCCCAAACTCAGTAACACCGAGGCCCCCTTAAAAATCTGACGGGTCTGCGTGGCCCCCCCAAAATAATAACCAAGAAGACAACATTAAGAATAGGCTCTTCTGGTTATTTTATTTTGGGGAAATAGCCTCTGCTACAAACATTGTAATACAAAAATAATTACAGTGGATTATTCAAGTCAAATAATGAACACAAATAATTTAATATTACAAACAAAACATTATAAATTTAACATTAAATAATTATATATATTTTTTTATTTTTTTTATGACCTCCCGCGGCCCCCCTGCAGTACCCTCGCGGCCCACCAGGGGGCCGCGGACCCCACTTTGGGAGACACTGATCTAAACCAAGCAAATCTTGTAATGTACTATTGTCTGTAATCATTTACTGTTTACAGATTTCCAGAGAGGTTCATGACGCCGAAACAGTTTTGGAGATCCATAGTGTGAAGATGGCGTGTACTTTTAAGGGATTGATGCACGAAAGTGTCCTGCAAGAGTTTATGTCAGAGCAGCACTGGGACTGTCTACATGCTGTTCGAGTAAGTGTGTCTGGAGGTTAAAATTCATGACTGCTTTATTACTTTGCTTCAATTTAGCCATTGTTCTATGTGTTTATTAGAAAAGATGTGCTTCTGAATATGTTGGGAAGAAGCTGAGTGTGATTTTGGAGTGGTTGGGCTTAGAATGTCTCCAGGCGACCCAGACACAAGGTAAGACAAAGGGTTTGATTACCTCATGTGTGTATGTATGTATGTGTGTATGTATGTATATATATATATATATATATATATATATATATACAGACGGTTTGAGGCTAAGATCAAGGCGGCTCGGAGAGAAGTGAGTCAATTAACAGAGGCCCAGAGAGGTGCAATGAAAAGACCAGTACCCAGAAAGTACAGCCAGATGACATACCTGAAGCACTCGAAACTGCCAAACAAAGGCTCCAAGCCCTGGCCAGCCGCCTACAGAGGTAGACTAAAGAGAATGAAGCCAGAAGGGTGAACAGGCTGTTTGCAACACAACCTGCGAAGGTGTACGCTCAGTGGCAGGGTAACAACAGGGAAGCAGACCCACCGAGGCTGGAAACTGAACAGTTCTGGAAGAACATATGGGAGAAGGATGTAGCACATAACAGAAGTGCACAATGGCTGGTGTCCCTGAGAGAGGAGCACAGCCACCTCCCAGAACAGAACTCAGTTACCATCACAGAGGCAGACATCCGAGAAAGAGTCTCAGGTATGAAAAACTGGACAGCACCTGGCCCTGATATGGTCCATGCCTACTGGCTAAGGACACTCACATCACTCCATGAGCGCCTAGCAGCACAAATGAACCAGCTGCTGAGAGATGGGACTCACCCAGAATGGCTAACCGAAGGGCGAACGGTCCTGATCATGAAGGACCCTGTCAAGGGTGCAGTCCCCTCCAACTACCGGCCAATAACCTGTCTCTCCACAACATGGAAGCTCATGTCAGGCATCATTGCGGCTAAGATAAGTGGGCATATGGAACAATTCAAGACTGCCGGTCACGACACACCAACCTGTGCACAGCCTGGATTGATTACCAGATAGTGATCAGATACCCTGCAGGAATAATCAGGTGGCCAAAGGAAGAGATTCAGACTACGGATGTTAAAACTCGAAAGCTCCTTACCATGCATGGCGGGTTCCATCCCAAATCCAGCACCCTGAGACTGTACGTAAGTCGTAAAGAAGGAGGCCGAGGACAAGTGAGTGTGAGAGCCACTGTCCAGGACGAAACATCCAAACTCCATAACTACATCATGGAGAAGGCCAAAACGGATGACGTACTCAGTAAATGTCTCAGGCAGTGGCGAGATGAGGAGGTGCTGGAGGAGAGCCCATCATGGGAGAACAAGCCCCTACACGGCATGTACCACCGGAGCATAACAGAAGTGGCTGATCTCAAGAAGTCCCGCCAATGGCTAGAAAGGGCTGGCCTACAGGACAGCACAGAGGCACTCATCATGGCTGCACAGGAACAGGCACTGAGCACCAGAGCGATAGATCATAAGATAAGATAAGATGTGCTTTATTTATCTCACAGAGGAGAAATTTACATGTCACATTTGGCATGGATAGAACACTCAGATTGTGCAAAAGGAAGAAATGTGCAAACATGTTACATGCAGGATATATGTACAATAAAAGTGACAATAATTATGTACAACAAAAGTGACAAGTGTCAATTGGAAACAGTGTCAATAGTAGTGCAGGTTTTCACACAGTGATCATTTAAAGTGACTTATTGTACAGTCTGACAGCGGTGGGGACAGTCCCGTGCAGTGGGTGGGAGGTATTGTTCATGATGGAGGTGGCTTTGGCTAGCACCCTCCTGTCCCTCACCTCCTCCACAGAGTCCAGGGAGCAGCCCAGAGTGGAGCTGGCCCTCCTGACCAGCTTGTTCAGTCTGTTTCTCTCCCGCTCTGTGCTGTCCGGGGCCCAGCACACGGCAGCGTAGTAAATGGCAGAAGCTACCACAGAGTCATAAAAAGTCCTGAGCAGAGGCCTGCTCACTCCGAAGGACCTCAGCCTCCTCAGAAGGAAGAGGCGACTTTGGCCCTTCTTGTGCAGGGCGTTTGTATTATGGGACCAGTCCAGTTTATTGTTAATGTGAACACCCAGGTACTTGAAGCTGTCCACCAGCTCACTGTCCTCCCCCTGGATGTTCAGCAGCGTGTGGGAAAGTGGCCCAGATATACCACACCAGACAAGACCCAAGGTGTCGGTTGTGCAAAGAGGCACCTGAGACGATCCAACACATAACTGCAGGGTGCAAGATGCTGGCAGGGAAGGCCTACATGGAACGCCATAACCAAGTGGCTGGCATAGTGTACAGAAACATCTGTGCAGAGTATGGGCTGGAAAGCCCAAGGTCTAAGTGGGAAACTCCTCCAAAGGTGGTGGAGAATGAGCGTGCGAAGATCCTGTGGGACTTCCAGATACAGACCGACCGAATGGTAATGA
Source organism: Knipowitschia caucasica (assembly GCA_964034765.1). Classification (NCBI taxonomy): domain Eukaryota; kingdom Metazoa; phylum Chordata; class Actinopteri; order Gobiiformes; family Gobiidae; genus Knipowitschia; species Knipowitschia caucasica. The sequence continues at coordinate 42,238,967 of OZ035828.1, read as the reverse complement.
ACCAACCTGACATTGTGGTGGTGGACAAAGGGCAGAGGACAGCCGTGGTGGTGGACGTGGCAATTCCAAGCAATTGTTACATCCGGAAAAAAGAACATGAAAAGCTTGAGAAATACCAAGGTCTCAGAGAGGACCTGGAGAGGGCCTGGAGGGTAAAGGGGACAGTAGTGCCCGTGGTGATCGGTGCACTCGGGGCAGTGACCCCGAAGCTAGAAGAGTGGTTGGGGCGGATCCCTGGAACAACCTCGGACATCTCGGTCCAGAAATGTGCAGTGCTAGGAACAGCAAAGATACTGCGCAGAACCCTCAAGCTCCCAGGCCTCTGGTAGAGGACCCGAGCTTAGAGAGGGATAACCGCCCGCGGAGGGCCAAAGGTGAGTGGACAATTTACAAAAAAAAAAAATAATATGTATCTGTATAATATTGTTCGTCATTTAATGAATCCATCCACATTGTCATGATGTGGATTTTGATTTTGTATTTTGGTTTTATTTTAAAATAAGTTCTGTGGTTTTGTTTCAGTTTGACTTCCAGTCCTGTTTTCCCCTGTCTTGATTGTCTGCCCCGCCCTGATGTGTTTCACCTGCGTCTGTGTCTATATGTACTCTTTGCTTCTCTCCCCTTGTTGCTGCTTCATTGTTTTGTCTTGTTCTGTTCTGGTTACTTTGGATTTCTGGAGTTTGTTTTTTGCCTTGGACTTTGTTTTATTAAAAGCTTTATTTTGGCACTCCTGCGTTTGACTTCTCACTCAGCTCACCCTGTGACACACATGTCATTTACGGTACATCCTTCATAATTTATTCACACTATGAATGTTTTTAATGAAAGATGATGAAAAATGTATATTGCTGTTTCAATCACAGTTGAACTTGATAAAATCTCACAAAACAAAGTTCATTTTTTACTTGTTACATTGTACAAGGAGAAAGTCTTGACAAGGCAAGGTGCAGAGCCTGGCCTCTCTCACGACAAGTCTGAAGCTCAGAGTGTCTGTAGCTCCTTTCCTACTAGAAGACACACCTTCGTATGCAGATGGGAAAGGAACCAACAGAAAACTAAAGGACAGTGTGACAAGGCCTTCTCCATTAGCATCCTTAAAGCCTGCTTCCTCCTGGCATTAACACGGCCCATTCATTCTGGAGTCAACAGTGGATTACAACGTAGACAGTATATTATCAGCCACATATGATTTACCAAAATGATAACTTAAGTTACATTCCAATATTAAAAATACAGAACAAAAACAGTGCAAACCCCAAGTCGGTTTAATCACATTATACTAATCCTTTTGTGAGATTTCTGTAACATCTAGAGAACAAGACTTTTTTTTTACACAAAAATGTGTTTTTTTTTTAAGCCAAAACTGAGAAACCTCAAGAGAAACATGCATCTGGATCAGCACACTTGGACAATCTGCACAGATTCCACTTGTTAGTATTAGATAGCAATATGGCCTATGTGCAGGACTGTACAAGGACTCCATGTTATGACTATGATGTGACTGTCTCTTTGTGACACGTATGTCTTTCGATGTGTGACGTGACAATGACTATATAAACTGTGTACTGCCTTTATTCTGTCTGAGAGAAAGAAACAGAGTAAACCAGTGGAACTTGAGAGAAACTTAAATAAACTTCCAGAGTTTGGCACACCACGATCCGTCTCTCTCTGCTAAATCCTAACAGATTTGGTGGAGAATGCGCGGCTCAGTGTGTGCCATTCTCTGGATTGTTTTGAGGGAGTTTTGCTCTGTTTCTTTTCCTCGGCGTGAGAGATCGGCATGCTGTGTCTGGGAGCGGGGATTCCAGCAGGCTGGAAGAGCTGTTCCTGGATGCTTCTTGTCGCTTCTGTCACTTTTGTTTTTTAAATTGAAGATTCCGACGCGGAAAAGAGTTGGCAGACCTCTCGGACAGTCCTTGGATCCTGTTTGACAAGAATAAGGTAAGCAGACACCTTTTTTAATATGTAAAGTCTGCATAATTGGATATTAGCTAAATTTTGGTCTGTTTTTGGGGTCTGTCAAACTCTCTAAATTGTATTTGAGAAGAAGTCTCGGGGTTAAAGTCCCTTTGAGCCTCGGGGTTAAAGTCCCTTTGAGAAAGTCTCGGGGTTAAAGTCCCTTTGAGCCTCGGGGTTAAAGTCCCTTTGAGAAAGTCTCGGGGTTAAAGTCCTTTTGAAAAAGTCTCGGGGTTAAAGTCCCTTTGAGCCTCGGGGTTAAAGTCCCTTTGAGAAAGTCTCGGGGTTAAAGTCCCTTTGAGAAAAGCCTCGGGGTTAAAGTCCCTTTGAGAAGAAGCTTCAGGGTTAAAGTCCCTTTGAGAGAAACCATGGTGTAAAATTAAAAGTAATTATAAAAAGGGAAACGTTAAACACTAAAGAGTGCCTTTTGTTACTAGTGTGGAAAGTGATCACTTCTAGATTTGGATGACAAAAGTATAAAGAACAACATCAGTTATATTCGCTTAACAAAGTAATCTTGAAAGTTATTCTTCTGTATCTTTTTGCCTGTGTGTGCACATCTCTATCTGCTGCCGTTGTCAGGGAAACGGCCCCCACCTTCGCTGCTCTGGCTCTGAATCAGAGCTACTGCTTTAGGATTTTTGGCTTTTCATAGTTGTTATTCAGTTAAATTTGCGAAATTTGCCATTGAACATTGTGTTATGACACAGTTAAACGTTTTTAAACACCATTAGGGAATAGAAGTTTTGAATTAGTATGTTTTTGAAACCCAAAGATTAGTACAAAAAGCTTTGCTTTTCTTTTTAAATCTGCTGCTTATTTTGTGAGTCCATTATTGTATCTCTGATATATTTCATAGCTGTTTGTGAGAATTTTTTTATGTTTTTATTTTAGTTACAAAAGCCGTTTTTCAAACATTTAAATTAGAATCTGTTAAAAGTGATTAATGATTGTAGACTTCGTCTAAAAAAGAAAGAGGGAATTAGGCTGTAAAAGTATTATTAAGTTAAACTGTGACCCAATTTACAGTCTAAAAGCTGCGAGTTTTGTGAGTTTTGTTTTGTCTATAGCTCTGGCCTTGCAGCTGCTGCTCACTGCAGGGCGAGCAGAGTTTGATAGTGTCTTCCAATTCAAAATGTTTTTAAAAGTTTATTGAGTGCATTTGAAGAATGCAGCAATTATTTTAAATTAGAATATATGCTATAAATGTTCAAGTGTAAAAGGGAAATTCCATAAAGTGATTAATCCAGTTTAGTTAATCTTTTTGCTTTGACTTCATGTTTTCAATTTTTGTTTTAATGTTTTTCAAAATTCATTTTTACAGAGATTTTTCATACAGTTTTAGTTGCGATTTGAGTAATAATAATAATTCATTCTATTTTATGGCGCATTTCAAGAAACCCAAGCAAGCCAAGATTAAAAACATCACACAGTACAGAAGTACAAAATAGAATACATTTTTTTAAAGTTTAAAAGGTTTAAGAGATTTGAGTCTTGTTTTTTATTGAGAGTTTCTGGTTTTAAAAAGTTTCACATTAGTAAGATAATAAGTAATCTTTATTTACATAGCGCTTGGGAAAACCCAGAGCGCTCCAAAATTGTTTTGACTTTAGGGAGAAAAACAATCTCATTCGCATACTGATATCTATTGTTTTTTTAAATTGGCCGTGTCAAGGATTGTTTTTCAGACTCTGCCTCACTGTACGAGAGGTCACTGCTGGACACTGGACAGCGCAAAGCCCACCCAGCCACAGGTCACAGAGCTAAGAGCAAAGGGAAATGCCACCTCCTTGCCCCTCCCCACGCCACTGCAGAACTGAGTGGGTGTGAGAGAGACCGGGGCCATGAAAGAGAGGTATCTGGAGACGTGATGGGTGGAGCGTCAGGGAGAGACCTGAATGAGAGTTGAGAGTGTGTACAGTTGGTTTGCATCACCACAGTGTGACCTTTGAGACCTGCAGGTGGTTCGAGGAGTCTGGAGAAACAACCCCAAAATTCACATACACACACACACACACACATACACACACATACACTAACACATTCACATTTACATATAGATACATGAAAAAGCAGAACATGAGAAAAAGCATTTTAAAAGTTTACTCCAATGTAAACACATATTTTTAATTGTCTATCACTTGAATCTTTAGTTGAATCGGTATTTTTTGAGACCAGAAATGTTCATTTGAATTCTATATTGTCATGGACTAATTGACCTCTGTCCTGACACTTTTGATTTGTTGATTTTGTACTGTGTGAAGTAATTACATTGATGAGAATTAGATCTGATAAAAACACAAATTAGAGAAGTAAACTGAATCATTGCGCTTGCTTTTTGTCTGAGGGACATTAGCAACAGCATGAATAGAAATTGTGTTAAAGTAGAATCAAAGTGATTTAACCATAGAGAGTAACTACTGCATAACAAGCTGTGTACAGGAACTGAGACACTGCACCATTGACCAGAAGTGCATCCCAAGTGACCTGATGTGCTTCGAGTGAAAAGACTGTATCTGGAGATCCGATGTCCAACTGGAGAGAACCAGAACCATGGCTTGGACCCTACTGATGTCCAAGATGACATCTCTCTATGACCTGACCTGATGACGACTGAGACTCACCCTCAGGGGACCCTGAGGACCTGAGGACCCTGAGGATCTGAGGACCTGAGGACCCTGAGGACCTGAGGACCTGAGAGAGAAAACTGGGGAGTGATGTTTATATTTTTGAAATCATACATTGATGAGTGCTAAATGAGAGAGATACTCATGATTCTTTCTTTTGTTTTTGTTTGTCCCTAGCTTCTGGACATCTGATGATCTATTGGACACAGCCATTTGCAGAACAAGAACCAGCCAATGAAAACGTCTATTGCCGATGCTATTGCTACAACCAGAACCACAACTGTGACAAATGCAATATACATGTTAAGTATTCAGAGATTTGACAGACAAAAAATTTGAAAATGATAAAGTATGAGTATTGTAGCGTTTTAGTAGATGTTAAATAGTAGTAAAAAAGTAGAATTGTCCTTTCTTTGTTGTTCATAAACATATTTCCACGTAAGAGTTAAAATAGTACCCTACAATGTTATCCTTTTGATAGATCAGCTATAATATTAGAATCAGAGTAATGTTAGAGATATTAAAAGTGACAGAAGTCACAAATTAGGAATATGCCTTTGCTGAAGCTGCAACCGAGCTTTGGAGTTAAACAATAGTGTAGAAATAGAATTAGATAAATGCATCAACCATAGATGCTTTCAAAAATAGAGAATATTCTTAGCCAGTGCTAATATTTGAATGGTAAAGGGACCATTTCACAAGCATTTACTTCAAAAGTAGATAAAGTTACTTACAGTTTTATTAGATACTGCCAAATTCACTTGTGTTCAAACATGAGTGAATGTTGACTATGCAAAAAGTTTATATGAGTGTAGCCTAGATCAATGAGATAGATTAGAACCAAGAGAGATTCAAAAGCATTTAAAAGCATTTTGATGCATTTGGGTGTAGCCCAAAAACACAATAGTAGATATTTAGATATTGAGAAGTTTCCAGCACAAACACCATTGTAGAATAACTGACCCCAACCCCAAACAGATTAGCTACTATTAGGATAATACTAATTTGATTAATGATGTACATTCATCCCAAACTGCCTGACAATAATATCTTTAGATAATAAAAAGTAATAAATCACTGACCACTATAGAAGTGTAAATGTTGACCATTTGCCTTACTGTGTTCACAGTTTTATTCCTGAGAATGTAGAAGAGAGATAGAACAAAATCCCACTGATAATAAGCCACTGATAATGAAAGTAAACTAAAGAGAGATTTATTAGATTAAAATGTATGTTTAAGAATATGGCTCAATAGAAGCAAATATGCAAACATATTTGTGAATAGATTAGAATAGTTTAAACTATAGTGAATAGAGAGTAAAATACACAGTCTAAGATTGAAAAGTGAAAATAATACAGTGAAATAAGTGAAGTGTAAACAATTAGCATTAGAATAAAAGTATAAAGTAAGAAAAGTGAAATTAGCTTCAAATTTGAGACTCAGCTCGTTTTTTGTCTGTGTTTTGACTGAATCTGCTGAGTTCTTGTGTGTCCAATAGTTTTTGTTTGTTTTTTATTTTTGTTTTGTTTTTTTTCCCAGGATAGAGGATAAAATCCACTGATATTGATTTGATGATTATGAGTTTAATGCATACATTTTCTTTGTTTTTAATAATTTTTTTAAGTTTTTTTTTTGGATTTTTTTTTTTTTTTTTTTCTTTTTCCACTTTATTGATTGATCAATTTGAGTGATCACATGTGATTATGTGATCAAAGGGGAGGGTGTTAGTATTAGATAGCAATATGGCCTACGTGCAGGACTGTACAAGGACTCTACAAGGACTCCATGTTATGACTATGATGTGACTGTCTCTTTGTGACACGTATGTCTTTCGATGTGTGACGTGACAATGACTATATAAACTGTGTACTGCCTTTATTCTGTCTGAGAGAAAGAAACAGAGTAAACCAGTGGAACTTGAGAGAAACTTAAATAAACTTCCAGAGTTTGGCACACCACGATCCGTCTCTGTCTGCCTAAATCCTAACACACTCATTCCACTTCCACGACAATACCAGCGTCCTCTTTTGCATGGACATCATTTGTAACAATTGGATTACACAATTTGGACATAATTTGGACATAATTTGGACTGAATTGAATTGCTGAATCTGGACACTGAAGCTGAAACGTGTGATTGAAAGACACGTCACAGAAGAATTCATGGCTCGACACAAATGCAGCCTGAAGAATCAACACGGAGAAGTGGGAGAGACTGTTTTCAAAGCAATATCTGGAACCACCATCGACTGATGAAGTTTGGTATTTTGCTGAAGATTGTTGACAAGTTTTATGAAAGATCTGAAAATGTTTTATGAGTTTTCTGAGTTTTTGAAGTATTCCGAGTGAAGTACCGAGTTTATTAGTTTTTGAAGTATTGAGTTATGATGTTATGTTGCTGTTTATCGATCCTGATGGTCACACGTGAATGTGTGACCAGAGGGGGGAATGTGAGATTTCATAACACTTTTAAGCAACTTTTGTTAAAGTTAAACTCATCATTCTTACATGTGCAGAAGCCTGTACTTTTCCACTTCATGTTTTGACTATCTCTGTTGGCACTGTGGCAGCTGCTGATTGGAGGACTTCATTCTCCCATGCTATATTATCACTAACAGTTTGTTACATCCTTCGTTCGTGTTGTTCGTGCTGTCTCTACCGTTGACAATAAAACATGTCTTCTGTCTGAATTTAAAACACGATCCCAGACTTTGTCATCTTCTTCACTTTCAGATGTGCAAGCCGAAGCAACGAAGAAGCCAGAAGGACGTCTCATTGATATTGACGAGCAGGCAACTCTGTTGGAGGCCGAAAGAGATGTTGACGATGAGATTTATTTCAAAGGAAGGAGAGATGACCACAAAAGAGGAGATATGACCCACATAATGGAAAATCGTCTCCTGGTTTTATCTGCAGAACATGATGATCTTCACAATGGAAGATGGGAGGTATGCTCTGTGTGCTGTTATTTAACACGTATTTACTTTGACTTGGCCCTTGTTGCACATAATCGTTTCCTCATTTTGAACATTTATAAACTCAGTATGTGGTTTCATGCCACGTCCCTGTAAATGTGATCTTTGCTACAAAGTGGTTGGTTTATTACATTTGCTCCAATTTGCGAATAGTGAAAATATTTCACTACCAAATCATCTAAACATATGAAGAAGATGACAAAGTCTAGGATCGCGTCTTCAATTCAGACAGAAGACATGTTTATTGTCAATGGTAGAGACAGCACGAACAACACGAACAAAGGATGTTAAGGACAGCAAGTGATAATATACTCAGGAGAAACAGAGACCTCCAATCAGCAGCTGCCACAGTGTGCTTGTAGCTTGGCCTTCAGAAATCAAAACATCAAATGGAAAAGTACAGGCTTCTGCACATGGTTAGAAGGCAAGGCAAGGCAAGGCAAGTTTATTTGTATAGCACAATTCATACACAAGGCAACTTAAAGTGCTGAACAAAACAAGAAATCATTAAAATCATAAATAATCACAGAACATTAAAAAGAAAGATAAAAATATAAAATCCCTCAGTTGTAGCACAGCTAAACAGAACCGTTTTTAACCTGGTTTTAAACATTGTCAGAGAGGAGGCCTGTCTCACATCTTCAGGAAGACTGTTCCAGATTTTAGCAGCATGAATCTGAAAAGCAGCCTCCCCATGTTTAGTTCTGACTCTGGGCACTAACAGGAGTCCAGTCCCTGTGCTCCTCAGAGTCCCAGCAGGAGTCCAGTCCCTGTGCTCCTCAGAGTCCCAGCAGGAGTCCAGTCCCTGTGCTCCTCAGAGTCCGGGCTGGTTCATATGGGACTAACATGTCACTAATATATTTTAGTGCGAGGCTATGGAGAGACTTGTAACAAGCAGAGCTGTTTTAAAGTCTATTCTCTGAGCCACAGGAAGCCAGTGCAGGGACCTGAGAACTGGACTAATGTGGTCGTACTTCCTGGTTCTAGTCAGGACTCGAGCTGCTGCATTTTGAATGTACTGCAGCTGTTTTACAGCCTGTTTGGACAGACCTGTGAGCAGGCCATTGCAGTAGTCTAACCTACTGGAGACAAATGCATGGATAAGAATCTCCAGGTCTGCTTTAGACACTATGTTTTTGATCCTGGCAATGTTTTTTAGATGGTAAAAAGCTGCTGATGTTACTGATTTGATGTGGCTATTAAAATTTAAGTCTGAGTCCAGTATTACCCCTAACTAAGAATGATGAGTTTAACTTGAACAAAAGTTGCTTCAAAGTGTTATGAAATCTCACATTCCCCCCTCTGGTCATACATTCACGTGTGTCCATCAGGATCGATAAACAGCACTCATAAACTCGGTACTTCAAAAACTCAGAACTCGGAATACTTAAACTCATAAAACATGTTCAGATCTTTCATAAAACTTGTCAACAATCTTCAGTAAAATACCAAACTACATCAGTGTTCCAGATATTGCTTTGAAAACAGTCTCTCCCACTTGACATGTCTTTCAATCACACGTTTCAGCTTTAGTGTCCAGATTCAAAAATCCAGATTGTTCCAAATTATGGATGCAAAAGAGGACGATGGTATTGTCCATGTCTCAGCAGCTCACAGCAGCACACTTGAGTGGAATCAGGGGCTGTGCAGGTGCATGGTTTCTATTGAGGCTTTTCAGTTTTCTCTTAAAAAAAAAACACATTTCCACCACCTGAAGAAGATGAGAAAGTCTGGGATCGTGTCCTTAATTCAGACAGAAGATGCCCCCCATGTCTCATAGCACCAGTCCCTCTCCGATCCTCCTGCAGGTGGTGGGTCCACAGGATGATAGCTTTTCTGTCATCGAAGACATTGCCTTGGTTATGGCAAAATGTATTGAGAAATGAGCTGAAATCATGTGTATTATTTTTACAGTATCAATCAGACCAAAAGAAAAAGTTGAAGAATAAAATAAAGCAAGAGCTGAGGAAAGAGTCAACCATGAGTGAAGAAGAGGAGCGTCTCAACCCAGATATCTGGACACTGAGTGGACCCGACAGGTGGAGACTTTATCGGTAAAGTCACTGTGTTTCTAATTAAATAAATTAGAAAATGTGTTAAAAAGTGTTGTTTTGTTTTGAACACACATTTTGTTTCCCATTGCTGTTGTGTCTGCAGACTGTGGGTAGATCGCTACAGAGCTAAATGTCGTACTGAAGCCTCTCATCTGGAGGAAGTCTATCAAAATGCAGTTGAGAGATTGGCTGATGTAAAAAGACAACAGGATCTTTGTCTTCTCAGGAATGCCAAGGTAATGCACCACTAGTAATATCAGACAGAAAAACAGTACAGAAACCCTGTACTAAGGCACGGGTTCCCAAAGTTTTTAGCCCGCGACCCCCATTATAAATACACTGCTCCCCTGCGACCCCCCCCCCCCCCCCCCACCTCAACAGTCCTTTCCGTCGCATGAAATGAGCACGTATTTCCTTGATTCAGAGTAACGCTTTATAGAGACTGTAGAGCCACTACTGAGCAGCAGGAGGGCATTTGTTCGGCTCACCTTCACTGTTCTCCGACCGCGGTAAAGAGACCCTGCTTTTCGGAGTCAGCTGTAAAGAGGTCCACACGACAAAAAGCGGGTGGCTGCTTTATGCTGTTATTTTATGCGGCTCATCCCCCGTGGCTTCGACCGTAAGCTACTCTACTCTCTACCTCCGTTGTTTTCACACCATCAGCCTCACCTCTGACACATGTGACTTTTCTCCCCTCTGGGTTTTTCTGTTGTGGATTTTAACCATGTTTCATTTTAAAGCAGGTATTATGCGTTTCCAAACACTTTTAGCTTTAGCAAACAACAGCAGGACACGCTTTGTCGCTGCCTGATGTAAGCTGCGTAACTTGATTTTGATTGACGCTGTCAATGACTGGGACAAAATTATAAACGTATTAAAATATATTATATTTTTTCAGACTCTTCTTCAAACACAATTTAGCAAGAATGCAAAATAAATATTTAAGGGCTGAATATTTGTTCCATTTATTTATTTATTTATTCTCTGGAAAACATCTTGCGACCTCCACTTTGGGAACCAATGTTCTAAGGGAACCCTGAACACAACCCTCCTCCATCTGCACCTGTGGACCGTCCTGCTGATGGGCTGCAACCCGTCCCCGCCTGGGAGCCGCTTCAGTCCTGCACCGAACCTGTCCTCGTTCTACAACCTGAGTTCTGAGCCGCGTGGCCTTGGTCCTCCTTCTGTAGCTTAGGTCCTGGATCTACATCGCAGAACCCTCTCTCAATGTGGATCTTTCCGAGGTTTCTCACTTTTCTCCCACTGGGTTTTAGAGTTTTTCCTCTCTCTGTTAGAAAGTTGGTGTCTAACAAGAAGGACTGTTGTGATGATCCAGGACACTTTAACATCCTACAACATTCATGGAGATTTATTAACATTCATGGACATTGGTCCCTCTCTATGGACCAATACTTATGTGTTCTATATTTGTTTGTGTTGTCAAGTATCAGGAGTATGAATTTGATCAGAAGTTGGACATGAGGGGTAAAGTGGGGCTTTCTGCGGGCTGTACTGAGAGTTTTTATATCACAGTAGATTATGATATGTTTTATATTCTCATGTAACCAGAAGTATCATGAATGTATGCTTTGTATTTTGAAATGTTTTACTTTCATGTGTATTACAAACTGAATGAGAAGTTTTGATTGAGGAACTGTGTGGGAGAGGCCTTTCGTAAGTCTAGAAGGTTCGAACAAAGGAAGCAGAGGCGTAATGGTTACATCATCATAGGAAAGTGACAAAGGGGAAAGACCAAATTTGGGCATGCGTATAATCTTGGAGGACTATAAAAACTAGTGTCGGACGAAAGACGACGAGATCTCTTCGCGGAGCAGGATTGGGAACAACCTCCAAGAATCAGACGCAGTCCCCTTCATCTCCTGGCATTTGATCAGCCAGCAACTTCAGGAGATACATTTACGGCCGGAGGGCTGTGGAAAAATCTCCCTGCTTCAGCAGACAGAGGCGACGAGCGCTGGGTTGGAGAAACCCAGTACACCAGGCCCCATTTCTCGGGCCTTGGGCGGCGGAGGCTCGGTCTGCTGAGCAGATTGACAAAGTCAGGGAGAGGAGAGAGAGCTCGCTTCGCACTCCTTGGCTCCTTTGTCTGCTAAAATAAGAATTACACACAGAAGGAGAACGGCCGTGATTTACGAGAGCCCTCTCACAGAGTTCCGAAAACCAGCCTCACAGGGCTCTAGCCGGGCAGCGGCTGAGAGCGAAAAAGAGGAAGTGGGGGCTGGGACAGGCACCGAAAGGTTGTATTCGCATTATTTTGGATCTTTAAATTGTATTACTCATTGATTTTGCATTTGCTGTGCTTTTGGAAATTATACATATTCATTCCTGCAATAAAATTACCTAAAATTATTTCTCTATTGTCATCTTTATGGAAACAAGTCTGATAAATGTTAAATTAAGGTCTAGAGGTTTTTCAAATCATTCTCTGTAGATTATTTACAGCTGCTATCCACCATTCATCGTCCTGGGGGCCAGGGTCTGGCCACCTAACCATCACCTGACCACATACCAAGAGCCAAGAACCACAGGGGCGGGCCCTAACTTGAGGAGGCCGCAGACAGCGAGAGAGGAAGGGTCTCATCTCTCCGCTGACCGACGGCTGAAGCAGGGCGAATCTCAAGAGGGGTCGAGTCAGGCTAATCGTCCCGCCTGTGTAACCTCAGAAACCAGTGAACCTTCTGGGGTTTGCTAATTTACTTATTATTAAGGAGGTTTGCAGAGATTGTGTGTATAGTCGAATATATACATAAACTCCACAGTTCACGATATGGCGCCCAACGTGGGGCTGGCGCAACAGGAAACATCTGTGTAAACACAGGAAGCCCTGAGAGCCGGGCCTCAGAATCTGGTAGCTCGAAGACTGAGCTACATAAATTATCGTGTAACAAGAAGACAGAGTGGATTGAGTCAGAGAAAGACGATCTGCTCGGGGTGAGTATTGTGTACAACAGGAAGAGACACTACATCACCTCGTCCTGGGCCTGTGAGAAGACAGAGCCAGGAAGAGTTCCGGTGAGACCGCGGGTGAATCTTGGAGAGAGAACACTCAGTGCGGTCCGCCTGAGACCTAGGGGCTAGACCCCCGGGCCGAATTCCGACGGGAAGGGCCCTGGGCAGAAAGCTCAAACTCAGCCACCAGAAATACAAAGCCTCGAAAAGAGGTAGTGAAGAGAAGAATGGAAAAGCCGAACAAGGAAGTAGCGGCGACCGCAGATGAGCAGTCTGCGCAGAGCGAAGAAAATGGTGAAAATGCACACACACATATTGCAGAAGCAGAAGGAGTTGAAGCACGGTTCCTGGGGGTCAGTTACCATCTGATTCCCTGGGGAGGTGGATGGGACACCTGGGAACCAGTAGTAAAAAAGCATGTGAAAGAGAGATGTCCTCAGTGGGGGGACAGAGAAATATATGAAGAAATAAAACAACACTGTGATGACGGGAAGACATTTCACACGCCTGTGGTCGAAAATAAGATCGCAGTGCGGGTTGTGCCGTCCCCGAAGCATGGAAGGGACAAAAAGAACATCAAAATATGGATTGAGTGGGCTTTACAAGAACTGGTGATTGGAGCGGGTGACCAGCGTATTCTAGTAGATACGTTGGTGAGCCCGAGCCAAGAATATGATCCAGTGGTGAAAATGATTGCCCGTGAGTGTAGCATAAACTCACTTTTGGTATCAGAAAAAATGAAAGCAGTGCCACGGCACAAAGGACACAAAGGGCTGTTGAAGCAACTGGCAGGCCTCAGACAGTATGCGGCCGGAAAACAGGAAGTGGAGGAGAGCAGCTCACAGCTTGACGAGCAGCCGTACAGAAGCTCAGATGAGGCATCGGAGCATGGGAGAGAGTGGAGTGGGGAATTCACGGAGGTGACCCCCCCACGCCTGCCAGATATGATCTCATTGCCAACGAAACTGGAACAGGTCTCACAAACACCTCGAATTCTTGAGGAGCGTTTGAAGGAGGCACATAAATCTGTACGAAGTAAAGAAACAATGGGGCTAAAAAGCCTCCTTGAAAATGTGATACCATCTAGAGGGGCAACACAGGGGCCTGGGAGGAACAGACCCACCCCTGTCCCACGATCCTGTGAGATTCATGAAGAAGAATGGCTGCCTGAACTGGAAAAAATGCCGAGGGGCACAGTTAAGTGGAAAGATCCGGCAGGGCGTGTAATGTACAGATATGTCGGTGACATATTTGACATTGACGGACACTGTCTTGTAGTCATGATGGACTCCGACATGAACTCACTGAATGAACAATTTCAGAGAAGACTAATTAAAAACGCTGGACGAGAGTACCAGGCAGAGTGGCAGAGAAAGCAGGCTGAAATCAGTGGAACTGATTCAGATGACGCAATGTTGATAAATGGAGGACAGACAAGGTTCTACGCAATCCTCCATTTTCCTTGTGTGAAATACAAGGAGGGTGACGATGAGGAACGGTATCGAGAAGTTCTAATAAAAAGTATATTAGAATCTCTGTACTATGCAAATGAACTCGAATTAAAAAGAGTTGTGATTGGCGTAGAGGCAGTCCAGTCCAAGAGACTGGATTGGCGGATCGCAGAAGAAGCAATCGTCCATGCCAGTCGTCAATATCTGACAGAGATGGTCCTATGGACCGGAGTGAATGAAATAGTGCTGGTAACTCCCAAAAGCATGGACATGGAAAAGAAAAATACAATATCCCAACACCTGAAAGATCTGCGGTGTGGAGAATATTGGCGTGGCAATATAGGCCCGAGGGACGAGACCTGCGAGGGACGTTATGATGGAGTGAGGCTGGGGAAGACAGCTAAACTGGGGCCAGGGGAAGTGGCGGCCCGAACCTCGTCGTTTGATGAGGCAAGGGACGTCGAAGTAGACCTCGGAGTCTTGGATTTTGCAAATTCAAGAACTCGGAAGGGGGCCGGGACCAGGGAGGCATCACAGCTCAGAGCAGGTTTAACAGAAACCGCCAGAAGTACAGCCAGAGCCCCCATGAGCCCTCACAAACGTTGTGACTAACTTCGGAGGCCCGTTTACACAGGCCACTGAAGAAATGACAGACATGGAAGGTGAGAGAGATGAGGCTGACGTTGAAGATGACTCAATGGACCCCGAGGAGGGATCATTGAGCGTAAGAAATGAGGCCGTAAATCACTCTCACCTCGGCATATTGAGAAGACCAACAATGAGAGTGGAAAAGAGGAAAGAACCTGTTTATTCAATTGAACAGGCTTCCATGAGGATTGCGAGAGATGTGAATTACGGATGTCTGAAGACAAAAGATGGAAGAAAGTGTTACGTGCCAGAAGTGGGGCAAACTCAATATGTTGTGCCCACTGACTGGACGAGAAATCTGGAAGAAATTCTACATGTAGAAGTTTCAGCCCCCAAACGGGAGTGGATCAACTATCTGATAATGCCGAGTTATCAGACATTGAGAAATAATAATCTGCTCACAAATAAATTTCGTAATTCATTTCTCACTATTACACATGATGCGGCGATAAGGCGCTTGAAAAAAGCGGCTTTTCTGTCAGCACAGAGAGCAGAGCAGCAGGGGAGTGAACTCTCAGATCAGGAAACCCCCCTCCTTCTCGACAGCGCAGAACAGGAAGTAACTCGAGCTGAGCGCTGGAGTGACGGTGCTCGTGCACAGGAGAGAAAGAGGAAAGAGCCACTGGCACTGAGGCCTGCTGTGCAAAAAGGTCAAAGGTCACCTGGGCCGGCTGCAGCAGGGAGGAGAGCCTCTGCAGAATACAGCACGATAATAGAAGACTGTTCTGTTCCTGCTAGCTGGGCAGGATTACAGATATTGAAAGCCTTGATCCCAGATAGGCCTGCAGAACAACCAATACAGGACTATCTGAAGCAGAAATGGCGTATAGTGAATAACTCAACAAAAGATCCTGGTGCTAAAAGACTCTGGTTGACATATGTAACAGGAATCTGGAAGACTCCAGAACTGTCACCAGAGACGCACTACAAGAATGCAATCTGTAATGAAATGGACGATGAGGATGGACATGTTGCCTCCGCAAGGAAAGACCTTGAAGCAGGGGCCACGCTCACAGACGTGTGGCAAATAATCGGACCTTTTATCTCTAATGAGAGATGGGTACGTGTCCTGCAGAAAGTGGTAAAGAACATGAGACATGAAACGGAGTTCATTGCATTACACCCAACAGAGACAACGATGGAGGAAATCAAAAGTACAATCGGGAGGTGGGACCGGATCAGAAGCCACGAAAACGAAAGGGGTGGCGGTGGAAGTGCTCGTACTCACAAAAATTATAAGGGCCGGGCAAGTGGGAGTGACCAGCGTCAGGGAGGTAATAAGGAGCACCAGGACGGGGGTCAACGAGAGAAGAAATACCCGGACAAGAGACGAAAGGGGTATCTGCCTCCTGAGGAGTACAACAAGCTGACAGTGGAAGAGAAGATTGCTCTCCGGGCTAAACGTGAGGCGGCAGCCGAGGGAGGACAAGAGAAGAAAGGAGAATAATGGCACGAGTCACGCTCCATAATGTTTACCGGGTGGGAGACAAGTTCTTCACTGATATCGAAGGAACACCCTACCTGGTAGACACCGGAGCAGAAGTGTCCATGACTCGCAGACACTTGGATACTAAAGGATTTGTGAAAATACAGTTAGCAGATTCCTCAATCGCATTGACACCATATGGAATCTGGAAAGGAATCGTCTGGATTCTGGGAGCATATAATTTAATCACCATCAAGGATCTGGAGCAACTAAATGGAAGTAAGGAAGATCGGAACAAGAAAAGAAAGAAGGTTAACAAGAGATTGAAGATACTACAGACAAGACTAACAAAACTCCCCGTGGGAATGGATGCTGCACAGGATATGTCCTGGTACAAACCTGTGAACATTCAAGAAGTCACCGAGGAGAAAATAACGAAGAGTAACCTGTCTCCCGCTGGAAAACAACGCTTAAGGGAGATACTATCAAAAGCAGACATAGCCCGGTTCAAAAACGACTGTGGTGACCTGGGGGATAAATATGTGTACACCATTGAAGGAGGGGTGCACCCCCCCGTGCGCCAGTACCCGCTGAACCCAGCCGCAATAGAAGAAATGAGCACGATAGTAAAAGAGTTGGTGGCATTGAAAGTGATCAGGGAAGAAGCAAACCCTATCACAAATAGCCCGATACAGGCTGTGAAGAAACCTGAAGCAGCAGGGGGAGGGTGGAGGCCCGTGGTGAACTTTAAAGCATTGAATCGGAGAACGATAGCAGATAGAGCCAGTCTGATTAATCCTCAGGCAACGTTGAAGACTTTGAAACTGAGGAAGTATAAGTCTTGTATTGATCTGGCGAATGGTTATTTCTCTGTGAGATTGGCAAAAGCATCACAGGCAAAGACGGCCTTCACTCACAAAGGAAAAAGTTATGTATGGCTGAAAATGGCACAGGGTCTGAAGACAGCCCCGGCCTTCTTCAGCAGAACAATCATGGAGATTCTATCGGGCATGGACGCGGCTGTCTACATTGACGACGTTATGATCTGTGATGACACAGAGGAACAGCATCTACAACATCTGGAAGCTGTGATTGACAAATTGACGGCAGCAGGGTTAAAACTGAATCTGAAGAAATGTCAACTCGGGCAATTCAATGTGAATTATCTTGGATTTGAGGTGGCTTCAGATTTGGGCCTATCAGACTGTTTTCGTGAGAAAGTGGACAATATAAGGCCTCCCAGAACAATGAATCAACTGCAGAAAATACTGGGATTGCTGAATTATGTGAGAGATCATGTGCCTGGTTATCAGAAGCACGCTAAACCACTTTATGACAAACTGAAGAAACAGCAGAAGCCAGCAGCGTGGCAGTGGACCGAAATAGATCAGAGGAAGTTGACCCTGCTACAGGATGCGGTGAGAAATGCTGTGAGACTGGAGCCACGCAGCACCACAGAGAAACTCTTGGTGCAGGTTTTCTGTGAAGAAGATGATGCAATGGTGAAAGTCTGGAATGATAATGGAGGGCTGGTGTCCCTCTGGAGCTACACATTGTCACCAGTAGAGCACAAATACCCACCAGAAGAGAGAGAACTCGCGGTGCTTGCTCGTTACTGGGCAGGACTGAAGGATCTTGCACAGGGACAGGTGATAAAAGTGATAACACAAAGTCAAGTGCATAGATTCTTAAGAAAAGCCACAGTGGAGAGCACACGCGCGACCAACGCAAGATGGGGCCGATGGGAAGACATGCTGTTAGATCCCGACCTGGAGATTGGGCCAGAGGAGCCGCTAAAAAAGCCCAGGCAAGAGAAGGAGGCCCCACAGCTAGTATATGAATGGATATTATACACCGATGGGTCCAAAAAAGGACCAGACCAGACGGCGGTTTGGGGGTACATCCTGAAAAATAAAGGAGAAGAAAAATTTCGACAGCGTGGGCGCGTTCCAGGAAGCGCACAGGCTGGAGAAGTGACAGCAGTCTTGGAAGGACTGCTGGAGTGTGAACGGAGAAAAATTAAACAGGTATTGATAGTAACAGACAGTTACTATTGTGCCCAAGCATTAAGAGATGATTTAGCAATATGGTGTGAAAATGGCTACGAAACCGCAAAAGGAAAAGAGATTGTCCACATGGAGATGTGGAAGAAGATTGCGGAGCTCTTGATGTTTATACAAGTGAATGTGTATCATCAGAAAGCTCACGCAAAAGAAGGAGAGCACTGGGCAGAGAATAAAGAGGTGGATAACTTTGTCCAGTTGCGGAAAATTGTATTAGTTGGTGCTGAGAAGTGGGAACGAACAGAGAAAGGAAGAATCGTTCCCAGTGAGTGCATAATGGAGACCGTGATGGCTGTCCATGAAGAAATTGGCCATGCGGGGATTAAACCCACTCGCAGGGAATTGGCGAAGCTGGATCTTTGGATCAGAGAGAAGGAAATAAGGAAAGTGCTGAGAGAGTGCACTGTTTGTGGTCAGTTCAACGCTGGAAGAAGAGTAAAGAGGTCAGATGACCTCACAATTAAAAGCACCGTGCCATGGGGCTCAATCTGCATGGACGTGGCAGGGCCAATGGGAATCTCAGGGAAACAGGGAGAACGCTATCTGATTGTGCTGGTGGACTCTATGTCTGGATACATGGTAGCAAAAGCAGTGAGAAATGCAACAGGAAGTGCTGTAGTAACCATGCTGGAGCAGACATGCTGTGCTCTGGGAAAACCGAGAGAGCTTCGGACGGACAACGGAACACACTTCAAAAATAAGAAGATGGATGCATGGTGCCAGCAGAACGGAGTTTTTCACGTTTATGCTCCTGTGTACACACCACAGGCAAACGGAATAGCAGAGAGAACTATTGGCTTGGTGAAAACATGGATAGCAAAGAATGCAAATAGCAAAGAGTGGAGCACGAAGATGTTGGAGCTGTCCAGGGTCCTGAATGACAGATTCAGGGCAACGAGGAAGTCACCAGCTGAAGAACTGAATAAACGCCCCTTCACGTCATTGGAGATAGGGCGGGGACCTGAACAAAAGCATGATACTCAGGGAGAACACCGACCACTGACAGTCGGTCAGCAGGTGTGGATCAAAGCACAAAATCCTTCAACTGGATTGGCGGTTAAGCCAAAATACGACCGCAAGGACACGGTTGTGGAGATTTTGGATCACAATACAGTAAGGCTGAAGAAAGCTGGGATCCAAGGAGTCGCGCAGCTGAAGCCAATTTCACAGCTGAATAATTAGGAGACGAGTATGGCGACAAAACCTCAAGACCTTCCACACTTCATTCACGTCGCCATGATTAAAGGTGTGGTTGTTATCAGACGTACAAGGATAGGGCTTCTGTCAGGAAGAGCCCTGGGGAGTTTGAGGAGAGCAAAGGAGGGGGTCGTTTCCGAAGAGAAGGAGAAATTACAGTGGGGGAGTGTGAACAACTCCTGCGCCATATGCTGGACACAGAGTGGATTGGAAATTCTGTGGGAAGGTCCGGGCGCGAGCAGACCTAGGACCCCAGGTCGATGCAGAGCTGAGTTTAGGAAGATGGGTCTTAAACCAGTAAAAGCTTTGGATGCATTTATTTGTGCAGATTGTCGCATCACTACTGCACCAAGGTTAGTAGTGATGTCTCAACGTTATTCTGGAGCATATGGCAGTGACATGTCAAGCTGCCTCTGTACATGGGATGGAGTACAGCTGGGCATGTGTGCATGGTGTGAGTCATGCAGGGCTCGTGGAGCCCTCGTGGAAATCATAGTAGTGGAGGGATGGCAAGTGCGCAGATTTCTGGACGCCATCCATTATCGGACCCCGAGGCTGGAAGAGGCCTGGAGAGGAGGCGAGGGGATCGGCAGACGAAGAAGAGGATGGGATTACGACAGCACAGTACCACCGGAGCCCCATGTTTCACAGTGGGAGGAAATTCTGAGGAGCTGCTGGCCTGACACGGTCAGAACAGGCCCCAGACCAAATGCTGTGGTACCCTCTTTCCCTGTTTTTAAGGCATGTGGAATAAACTACATGAAGGAGTTTGACCACGTGAATTTGTCAGAGGGGAGAATATGTACATGGAGAGAGATTTTGGATGAAGTCTTCACATGTGGAGATGGAGTACAGGAGCTGGGCCCGGTGCCAAGTGAGAGAGGTATACGAAGTACTGCTCTCTATTCGAACATGACAAGTTTGGATGCATGGGGTTCGTCCACCACTGTCTCAGTTGGACGACACAAGGATTACCTGGTCTCCACTGTGGAGGGTCAGGTAAGCGATGCCAGAGCAATACGGGTGATGGTGAAGTCTGTGATTCACCCACAGGGAGGTGTGGTTTCAGTGGGAGCAGGCATCTCTGTTTTAACAGATGCATGGTGTGCTGGAACAGAAACTACTACCAAAATAGTGGGACGAAAGTCATGGATGCAGAGGCTCCGTTCTTTGGGAGCGAGGCTTTGGCCAGGACGGGACGAAGCCACACCTGCTCAAGAGAGGAAGTAATTTCTGGACAGGACCAGGAATTACAGGAGGAGGTGAGAGGTGCAGAGCTGTCATCGAAAGAAGGTAGAAGATACGCCCCAATTCTAGGGGAGGGGGAGGAGATGAGATAGTATAAAAGAGGATCCTCTCCCTGGACTGGGGAGAGTTGACAGCTGAGTGATGGAGCAAGAGAAAAGAAAAGCTACATTGAAGCGAGGAAAAAGAAGAGCTGCAGTGAAGATATTATTTTTCCTGCTTATTGTGGGTTTTTTCGTCGGACTGGTGAAATGTCTCTTGAATGGGAGAGCCCCCACCGTGGTGTTTGCCACCACAAGAACTGTACAGATGTCCTGTGCAGAAGTGAGGGAAGAGACATTGAATTTTAACTTTTCAGCTGAAGATTGGACCATATTAACTGGGAAACATGGCTCAAAAGAAGAAGCCATGAGGGCAATTCAGGCCACAGTCCTCCGGCAGAACTGGAATGACGCAAGAGGAACAATAACAGACTTCACTGTGCATGAGCATGGGGTCATAATCTCGGGCCTAGTAGCAGGAGAAGTTGCAACCCGAGAGGCACGTGTGAACTATGTCATAATAGAAGGAGAGGAACCAAGATATTACTACACACAAGCGTGTGTGACGGAGAGAAACTTCACTTTCTGGCGTGAGGAAATTGTGACTCAGGCCCCAGAATTGAACGTGACTCTCTGTGAGGAGGAAATGTTCAAAACAGACCTATTTTGGGGTTATCTGAATTTGACATTACGTACAGAAGAAGCCTGCCCACTCCGATTCCAGAACAGGTTCCTACAGGAGGAATCGATGAAGAAGAGACTCCAGGACCTGTAGGAGATGTGCACTCTGATGTGACAGAATGCATACATGAAAAGGTCCTGAAACTGGACCCCTGTCTATGGAACTTGGGAGAGGTGAGGTGCGAGAAAGAGAATTTTTTGGTGCTTTGTAAAGCCCAAGAAGAGCCCGAATCCTACGGCAATCAGCCCAGGGGATCGGGAAAAATTGAAATTGATGAATGGCTCAATAACACACTCCCCTGGATATGGAAGACAAATGTGAACCATTTCAGAAGGGGCCATTTGGATGTGAGCCGGAGGGGAGAAGGGAAATCGATGGTGGCAAGAGGCCCCATTTCGAGTGAAATGTACGTGCAGAAACTCCCAACACCAGACGATTGGAGACAATCCCAGAGAAAGATTTTTCCAGGATTGATCGGTGTGCAGTTGAAGCAATGTATAAGGAGCTGCATGGAAGAGAATACAGCCAGGGAGAACCCCAGTCCTATGTGTGGGCTTCCCCGCGGTGCGATATCGTGCAGGTGGGGGTGTGGGAGAGTGGATTCTGGAAATATAACTGTTCCAGAGTAAAATCTCTGAGTACTATGAAGGCTGTTTTGGAACAATGGCCGCTAGTATTTGGGAAATTACAAAAATCACGTCCCTGGTGGGGGCTTCAGAAGGAGGAAATGGAAGGCTGGGTCCTCCCGTGTCTAGGGATGACACAGAATTATTGGGTAAAATATCAGTACGTGGCATCTGTCTATTCAGCGGCAGATGGTATTGCAGAATGGTATCTCTGGACAGGCTTGCGGCCAGTCGTGGTTTTAACCCCACGACCGTGGAAGATGAATTGTGAAAGCATGAAGATGTGCACGGTCGAGCTGGCAAGACGACCGTGTATGGAGATACCAGGATGGGGAGAAAGCTGCGCTGCCTGGTACAGGACTGACTTCAAATTGTACCGTCAAGGGACAGTGTGGGTTAAGACCGACACAAAGAAGCATCCCCACTGGCAGCGGGGGACAATAGTTTGGAAAGAAGGATGTAATAGTAATCTCCTCGGGACATTGCCTGCAGGAGACGAGCGGGAGGGGGCGGTGGTTCCCCCCGTGAATCCAGGTGAACTGACTCGAATGGAGGGACACGCCTGGAGAAGAAGCTTGTGTGAAGGACAGGAAGATCAAGATGATTTCGACTGGGTTGGGGACACGCATTTCTTCAGTAATGATACATGCAACCAACCAGACCTGAAATGGTTAAAATGTGGAGACCACAATTGCTCCGTGATAGAATTGTATTTGGAAACACTTCTGGAAGCAGGAGAGGCAGTGCCATCTGTGATTCTGGACACAATAACGACAGAGGCTGGCGTAGCACTTCAAGCTGCGGAAACTGCCTGTGAGGCGTTGCTGTGGGGGGTCGAGCAAGCAGCACGCAGACCACAGACATCGAAAGAAACAGAACCCATGGCCACCAGCGAGCGGTCGTCCGCTGGTGAGACGAGAGCCACGCAAGGAAACAGAGGAAATACGGAAGAGGTCAGCTGAAGGCCAGAGGAAGGAGCAGCCTCTCGAGGGTCCCAGGGTTGAAGGTCAGGGAATGTTGGATTTCATTGATCTCTCCCCCCCTCACGGTTTTGACTTTTGAGAGAGTGATAGTCATGAGTTGATAGCTTAAACTTCTGCTAAAATTGCATAGGAGGGGGTGTCAAGTATCAGGAGTATGAATTTGATCAGAAGTTGGACATGAGGGGTAAAGTGGGGCTTTCTGCGGGCTGTACTGAGAGTTTTTATATCACAGTAGATTATGATATGTTTTATATTCTCATGTAACCAGAAGTATCATGAATGTTGCTTTGTATTTTGAAATGTTTTACTTTCATGTGTATTACAAACTGAATGAGAAGTTTTGATTGAGGAACTGTGTGGGAGAGGCCTTTCGTAAGTCTAGAAGGTTCGAACAAAGGAAGCAGAGGCGTAATGGTTACATCATCATAGGAAAGTGACAAAGGGGAAAGACCAAATTTGGGCATGCGTATAATCTTGGAGGACTATAAAAACTAGTGTCGGACGAAAGACGACGAGATCTCTTCGCGGAGCAGGATTGGGAACAACCTCCAAGAATCAGACGCAGTCCCCTTCATCTCCTGGCATTTGATCAGCCAGCAACTTCAGGAGATACATTTACGGCCGGAGGGCTGTGGAAAAATCTCCCTGCTTCAGCAGACAGAGGCGACGAGCGCTGGGTTGGAGAAACCCAGTACACCAGGCCCCATTTCTCGGGCCTTGGGCGGCGGAGGCTCGGTCTGCTGAGCAGATTGACAAAGTCAGGGAGAGGAGAGAGAGCTCGCTTCGCACTCCTTGGCTCCTTTGTCTGCTAAAATAAGAATTACACACAGAAGGAGAACGGCCGTGATTTACGAGAGCCCTCTCACAGAGTTCCGAAAACCAGCCTCACAGGGCTCTAGCCGGGCAGCGGCTGAGAGCGAAAAAGAGGAAGTGGGGGCTGGGACAGGCACCGAAAGGTTGTATTCGCATTATTTTGGATCTTTAAATTGTATTACTCATTGATTTTGCATTTGCTGTGCTTTTGGAAATTATACATATTCATTCCTGCAATAAAATTACCTAAAATTATTTCTCTATTGTCATCTTTATGGAAACAAGTCTGATAAATGTTAAATTAAGGTCTAGAGGTTTTTCAAATCATTCTCTGTAGATTATTTACAGCTGCTATCCACCATTCATCGTCCTGGGGGCCAGGGTCTGGCCACCTAACCATCACCTGACCACATACCAAGAGCCAAGAACCACAGGGGCGGGCCCTAACTTGAGGAGGCCGCAGACAGCGAGAGAGGAAGGGTCTCATCTCTCCGCTGACCGACGGCTGAAGCAGGGCGAATCTCAAGAGGGGTCGAGTCAGGCTAATCGTCCCGCCTGTGTAACCTCAGAAACCAGTGAACCTTCTGGGGTTTGCTAATTTACTTATTATTAAGGAGGTTGCAGAGATTGTGTGTATAGTCGAATATATACATAAACTCCACAGTTCACGATAGTGTTTCAACTGTTTGTTTGATTGATTCTCTGATCTGTCTGTGTTGGTGATTTCAACGGTTTTGTTTAGTCCTCTGAGATAACTACTGTTGTGATGTGCCACTAACCTGACCCAAATTATGATCTTTGCCCAATGCTGAACCATATACATACAGTATTTAGGTTTTGACTTTTCTATATGGTTTGATGAGACTTTGCCCTATTAATTTGTTCGAGCAAAATTGCATTTTAAGTTTAGGACTGTTCACAAATGACATTACAATAGCCAGAGTACCACCTTTGACATTATCAGAATCAGAATCAGAATCATTTTTATTGCCACGTAAGTAACAGGAGGTCACAGACTTGGAAATTGCTTTGGCTCAGTGCAACAGTCAGAAAGAGATAATAAAAATAAAGAATAAAAATAAAGAATAAAAAACACTTGTAAGGAATAAATTTAAATTAAAAATAGAGTTACAGTTACTATTTACAAAATACAAGTGCACATGGTGCACACAATGTAAGGTGACAGCAGTACAGTGAAGTAAAGTGACGTATGATGGGCAGTAAAGTGACTTTATAAAGGGCGGGGGGACAGGTTAAGAAGTGTTCAAGAGTCCAACAGCAGAGGGGAAGAAACTGTTCTTGTGGCGGGAGGTTCTAGTCCTGATGGACCGCAGCCTCCTGCCTGAGGGGAGTGGTTGGAATATTCCATGTGCAGGTGAGAGGGGTCGGCTGTGATACCACCAGCCCGGCCTCGAGCTCGGGCGACGTACAGGTCCTGCAGCGATGGAAGGCTGCGGCCGATCACTTCCTCTGCAGAGCGCACAATGCGCTGTAGTCTCTGCTTGTCCCTGACTGTGGCTCCAGCGAACCACACGGTGATGGAGGAAGTGATGGAGGAGGTGATGGAGGAGGTGATGGAGGAGGTGTAGAACTGCACCAACATCTGTGCAGGCAGCTTGGCTTTCCTGAGCTGCCGCAGGAAGTACATCCTCTGCTGGGCCTTCTTGATGAGGGAGCTGATGGTCGGCTCCCACCATCATCCTGGGTGATGGTGGTGCCCAGGAAACAGAAGGACTCCCCAGAGGTGATGGGGGAGTCCATCACGGAGGGTGGGGGCGGGGGGACAGTGCTCTTCCTGAAGTCCACAATCATCTCCTCTGTCTTCTGGGCGTTCAGCTCCAGGTTGTTACCACTGCACCAGGACACCAGCCGGTCCACCTCCCTCCTGTAGGCGGACTCATCGTTGTTGGAGATGAGTCCAATGAGTGTCGTCCGCTAACTTGATCAGCTTCACGGAGTCGTGGCTGGAGGTGCAGTGGTTGGTGTACAGGGAGAAGAGCAGGGGAGAAAGAACACAGCCCTGTGGGGCTCCTGTATTTATAATCCGAGAGTCCGAGACATTCTTCCCCAGACGCACTCGCTGCTTCCTGTCCGTCAGGAAGTCAGTGATCCACCTGCAGGTGGAATCGGGCACGTTGAGCTGGGAGAGCTTGTCCTGGAGCAGGGATGGCAGGATTGTGTTGAAGGCAGAGCAGAAGTCCACGAACAGGACCCTGGCGTAGGTCCCCGGGGAGTCCAGGTGCTGTAGGATGTGGTGGAGGGCCAGGTTGATGGCGTCGTCTACAGATCTGTTGGCTCTGTAGGCGAACTGCAGGGGGTCCAGGAGGGGGGAGGTGAGGGACTTGAGATGGCAGAGAACCAGGTGTTCAAATGACTTCATGACGACAGACGTAAGTGCTACAGGTCTGTAGTCATTGAGTCCTGTGATCCTGGGCTTCTTCGGGACGGGGACAATGATGGAGGATTTGAAGCAGGCCGGGACATGGCAGGACTGCAGAGAGGTGTTGAAAATGTCAGTGAACACAGGAGTAAGCGCACTGGCGCAGTGTTTATCTGAGTAACTAGAAACTTCAGTAAGATTAAGAAAAGTAAGAATAATGAAAACTTTCACTGCAATCTTCCTCCAGGTGATTGGAATGACAACGACCGGTGCAGCCAAGTTCCGGCACACCCTGCAGCAGGTGCGTCCCTCACTGGTCATAGTGGAGGAAGCAGCAGAGGTTCTGGAGGCTCACACCATCACCACTTTGAGCAGCGCCTGTCAACACCTCATCCTGATAGGAGACCATCAGCAGGTAAGGGGCCACAAGCAAAGAAAAGGCCTGTGTCATGTTTAGGGGCTGCTTTTACTACCCTAAACCGAGGCCTTCAATTTATAAAAGCATCCTCATTTACCTCATTTACCTTGTCACGTTAGGTCTGATAGCCTATGGAAGTAAGAGAATACATGAATTAACGTTTGTTATTGATTTAATTCATAAACAACTTGTGTCTGAATTGTTTGT
Organism: Knipowitschia caucasica; assembly: GCA_964034765.1. Lineage (NCBI taxonomy): Eukaryota > Metazoa > Chordata > Actinopteri > Gobiiformes > Gobiidae > Knipowitschia > Knipowitschia caucasica. Next base: position 42,212,203 of record OZ035828.1, on the reverse strand, counting down.
TTCACAAAGACATATCAAGAGTTCAGTTTTGTTATTGGTAGTGAATTTGAAAGAAACTGCTAAAGAAGGGGTGGAACTTTTTTGTATCAAATTAAAAACTAGTTTTTGCAAATGAACTCTTCAAATGCTAACAGCCTTTTTTCTTTAGCTTCGTCCAAGTGCCTCTGTATTTGAACTTGCAAAGAACTTCAACATGGAGATATCAATGTTTGAGAGACTTGTGAACATGCAACTCCCCTTTGTCCGACTAAATTATCAGGTATGCATTATCAGATGCATTATTCTCACAATACTGGATGTATCACATATTTACAATCAATGTCTGGGTATGTTTCTTATTTTTTAGCACCGCATGAGGCCGGATATCGCTCGCTTACTGACCCCCCACGTCTACTCAGAGCTGGAGAACCATCCCTCCGTCTTAGACTATGACAACATCAAGGTGTGTGTGTGAGCGTTTGCTTTTCAAGACCATGGCTTGCATAGATGTTGAAAAGATAAACCAAAACTCACATCTTTGCATATTTTCCAGGGTCTAAATGCCAACTTGTTTTTTGTGGAACACACATACCCTGAGGAGGAGCTCCAAGATGGAAAAAGTCACCAGAACGAGCATGAAGCACAGTTTGTTGTTAATTTGTGTCGGTACCTCATTCTTCAGGAGTACAAACCAGAGCAGATCACCATCCTGACCACGTACACAGGCCAACTGTTCTGTCTGCGCAAACTCATGCCTGCTAGTCTGTTCTCAGGAGTCAAAGTCCATGTGGTAGACAAATATCAAGGAGAAGAAAACGACATTGTGTTATTGTCTTTGGTCCGAAGCAACAAGCAGGGCAGGGTGGGCTTTTTGAATATCCCGAATCGAGTGTGTGTTGCTCTGTCCCGTGCAAAGAAAGGCCTCTACTGCATAGGGAACAGTGAGATGTTAGGCCAGGTCAAACTGTGGAGCAAAATCTTCCACACGTTGAGGGAGAAGGATCAGTTGGGCACAGCGCTGACCCTCTGCTGTCAAAACCACCCTGATCGAAAGGTGTCAGCTTCTTGTGCTGATGACTTTCAACAGGCTCCTGAAGGAGGTTGTACCCTGCCGTGTGAGTTCCGTTTGGACTGTGGCCATGTGTGTACTAAAGTGTGTCATCCCGCTGATCCAGAACACAAAAAATACCAGTGTATGAAGAAATGTCAGAAGATTCTTTGTGATTTAGGGCATAATTGTACACTACTGTGCTATGAGACATGTGGAGATTGTAAAGTTCTGGTGGAAAAGACCATACCCCGATGTCAACATAAACAGATGGTTCCTTGCTTCAAGGATCCAAACAGCTTTGTGTGCCAAGAGCCCTGTCAGAAAACACTGGAGTGTGGACATCCATGTGAATCAGTTTGTGGAAAACCCTGCACCTCCCAGTGCAAAGTAAAGGTTCACTTTGATTTGAAGTGTGGTCATAATAAAGAAGACTTTTGTTATTACAAAGTCTCAAAGCAGGAACCAGTCTGTACAGTGCCATGCAAGCAGCAGTTGAAATGTGGTCATGTCTGTTCTGGCGAATGCGGTCTCTGCCACCGGGGGCGCTACCACTGCAGCTGTTCCCATGTTTGTGAGCGCCTTCTCGTCTGCTCTCACAAATGCCAGGCGCCCTGCACAAACTGTCCCCCTTGTACTCGCCCATGTGAGAATCGTTGTGTCCACAGTCAGTGCCGCAGACTTTGTGGACAGCCCTGCTCTCCCTGTGTGGAGCCTTGTGCCTGGAGTTGTCCACACCAAAGCTGCACCAAACTTTGCCAAGAGCCATGTGACCGTCCTCCATGTGATGAACCCTGTGTAGAGGTCCTGGGCTGTGGGCACCCATGCATTGGACTGTGTGGAGAAAAATGTCCAGACAAATGCCGCGTCTGTGATCATGAAGAGGTAACTGAGATCTTCTTTGGCTTTGAAGATGACCCAGATGCTCGCTTTATCCAGCTACAAGACTGTGGTCACGTTATTGAACGCAGAGCGATGGACCAATACATGGGAATGGATGAGAGGCAGCAAGAAAATGAGGAAGAAGTGGCAATCAAACTCAAAGAGTGTCCCAAGTGTCGAACACCAATACGCAAGAATCTCCGTTATGGCTCTCACATAAACCGCTGTCTGGCCGAGATAGAGCAGGTGAAGGAGAAGATTGCAGGAAATCCGAAAGACATTGAATCACAAACATTTGCCTTAGAGAAGCGTTGCACAGGAACATACTTACAATACTTAGATGATGAACAGAGTGAGATAGAAAATTTGTTTTACAGAAGATCACTAAAATCACATAAATTCAACTTTGTGGATTTGTGGATAATCGAGAACAAAATGGAATTCTACAATAGAGTGAACAAGCTTCTCAAAATCAGTAAAACCAGATACAGGGCCAACACAGAGTTTAAAATGGAGTGCCGTCATCTTCTCGGTTGGCTCAAAGATCCGAAGCAAAGATTCACAGAACAGCAGCTGAGCGATTTGGAGAGAGAGCTCCAGAGACTCACACACTTGGCTGAACTAACAGCACTCTGTCAAACAGCAAAATACAACACAATGAAAGACGAAATAGAAGTGGAGGAAGAAACTATCCGTCAGGTTCTGGAAAAAGGTGGCCGGTTCACTGAAGATGACGAGGCAATTGTTCGACCCATTTTAGACAAACTTAAAGAGAAGTTCCCAGACTCTGGGTTGGGAATCAGTGATAAAGAGAGGAAGATGATCGTGGCAGCCGTCCAAATGCCTGGGCACTGGTTCAAATGCTCCAATGGTCACGTGTATCTGATAACAGAATGTGGAGGGGCCATGGAACGGTCAAAATGTCCTGAATGCAAAGAAACTATTGGCGGGAGCAACCACAGCTTAGAGAGAGGGAACCAACTCGCCTCGGAGATGGATGGAGCAGAGGAACCGGCTTGGCCAACGGCACTCCAACCTCTGCTTGATGATTCTGATTCTGATTCTGATTAAAGCTACATTACCTGACTTTATTTTTGTATTCATTACAAAATAAAGTCAGGTAATGGGCGACAGTAGCTCAGTTGGTAGAGCATTGGCCTTTGAGCCTGAAGGTCGGGGGTTCGAGCCCACCGTGAGACCTACTTCACGACTCCCACTGATGACTGCTGTCGTTGTGTCCTTGGGCAAGACACTTAACCCCACTTTGCCTGAAGCTCCTACTGAAAGATCTCAGCTCCTGTGGACTCACCACCTGCAGGAGGATCAGTGAGGGGCTGGTGCTCTGTGTGCTGGGTGGCATCTCTGGCCACCCCCCCGACCCAGAAATGGATTAAGGGGAAGAAAATGGATGGATGGATGGACAAAAATGCAATCCATATCCGTGTAGTGCATTGGGATATACATGTACGTCCTTTTGAAGAAAAAATAAGGTAGATTTGTGCTGGCGTGTCGAGTTTTTGTGCAACAAGGAAGAGAATGTGTTTCGGGACCAGATTTTGATCAATCACAGCAGACCACTGGCCCCCACTTTCTTGCGAAAACCCACAGGTCTCTCGTTAGCATAGACAGCTGAGGTAAACAAGTTGCGGAGGCTAACCTGGAACTTCCCGTGTCTTCATTACCGGTTACTGCTTACTCAGCGAAACAGCCAAGATAAAGTCTTGTCCTCTCCGCGCTTCCCGGTTCTATCATTCTATGGTCACGCCACGTTCAAATGTGTGTCCATATTGTGAGACATGAGCTCCGTAAACAATTAGCATGTGAGCACAGACTGAGGGGGAGGGGGGTAGTAGGGGGCGATAGCTTCATGTGTGCGGGGAGGGCGAGCAGAAGAGCGAGACGAGCGCTCACATTTGAAAATTAGTTAGTGCGGCTTTAAATGTGCTTTCTGATCTAGAAAAAATCATGCCACACTTCGTCACCGCTGAGGTTCCATTTGCTAGCCACTGGCACAGGATATAATTACACATTACTTATTCATCATCAACATACACAATACAATATTTCTGTCTCAAACTAGACTAGTCCGAAAAAATAAATAAAAAAAATACTCCCCTCAGCATTGACTGCAACTGGAACGTAGCTTTGGGCCCAGGAGCGACTTTTGGACCATCATGTAACGCCCTTTTTCAGAGGAAGACGTCATACAGAAGCATTGGGTAATTCTTTTTCTGGGTTCACCCCCACCGACAAGGAGTGGGATTGTAGCTTGTCAGCGGAAGACAAACACATCAATTATTCCGCTTTGTGCTAAATATGATAAAATATTGTATGTATGGGGCGACAGTGGCTCAGTTGGTAGCGCATTGGCCTTTGAGCCTGAAGGTCGTGGGTTCGAGCCCACCACATGACCCACTTCATGACTCCCACTGATGACTGCTGTTGTTGTGTCCTTGGGCAAGACACTTAACTCCACTTTTCCTGAAGCCCCCGCTGGAAGATCTCACCACCTGCAGGACGATCAGTGAGGGGCTGGTGCTCTGTGAAGTGTGTGCAGCTCTGACTGCCACCCACCTGACCCAGAAATGGATTAAGGGGAAGAAAATGGATGGATGGATGGATGGATTTTATATGCTGTCCGCGCCTGATGTCTGTGTCCATATGTGACATCAATCAATCAATCAATCAATCAATCAATCACTCTATTTATCCTCCAGGGGAATATATAAACCACAAGTTGATTATTAGTTGTTGTTGCATTTCTCTGACTCATTATTATTATTATCTCCTTGTTATATTAGTTATGATTAGTCCAAGTTCCTAATGACTGTGTCTGTGCAGAATTACCCTCCAGCCCCCAGGGGTCTGTAATCATAAATATATATATATATATCATTCTTGATTTTATATTCTTTCCTTTTTTGATTAATTACTCCAATAATGTTGTGTTTGTTAATATTTACTATTTTTATTTTTCTTTACCCTGAACTCATGGCTATATGGTAATTCCAGTTGTACTTATGAAGTCGTCAGAGGTGAGCAGCCAAAACTTCAATGGGATTTTAAGAATAACAACAAAAGATGGAGGATCCACGCAAGTAGTTTTTCTCAAACTTATGTATTTTGAATAAACTGGGGCAAAAATATCTTTCTAAATGTTATTTTATAATGTATTTTTGTTTTTTTCAATTATTGATGTTCGGTAATGTGGTAATTCTTTTGATCTCTTTGACTGTGATGTGGGTTTATTATGGAATTGCAAACAAATACTTGTAGTACTCCTTTTGAACAGGCAGATGGCAGTAGCACAGTGCATATAACTTGTATGTTGCACTGAAATAAAAACTTGGAAGAATAGTTTTTTCTGACTTTTTTTCCCTTCTTTTTATTGTAGTGGAGTAAGACCTAGTGGATTGAGTATACACATGTTATATTATTTATCTTTGACGGACAGGAGTTATGTGTGCTACATTTTTTACCTGCAAATGCAACGGTGACAGACATAAAGACATATGCTTTCTTCGAAGAGATATTAGCAAATCATAACAATTGAGAAATGTTTAATTGGGATATTATCATTACTATTATAAAATTGTATTTACGGTAATGTGATTCAACACTGCAGATGACACCAAAACAATACCAAGATAATTCAATACACATTCAATGTTCTGCTGATAATCAAATTGTTGGAATGGGTCTTTATAATTAAGTCTGAAGATATGTTAACATAATGTTCACAGTTCATATCAATTCGTTATTTAACAATACATTTTTTATAACAAACCCATCTACTGGGTATTCTAAAAATGACTTATTAATTCAGGACTGGTGCTCTGTGTACTGGGTGTAGCTCTGAATGGATTAAGGGGAATAAAATGGATGGATTCATGTGTGTGTAGGTGTTTAGTCTCAAAAGCTCCAGTCCCCGTAGACATAAATGCTGTTTGTAGTTTGTAGTTTGAGCTTATCCTCTTAACAATAAACATATTTAAATAATGTACCAACATAAATGGTATTTACCTCCTACTGGACCTTACTCAGAATCCCCTCACATAACCAAAGGGACTTGCCTGTCTCGACCAAGACTCGGGACTTGCCTGTCTCGACCAAGACATGGGACTTGCCTGTCTCGACCAAGACTCGGGACTTGCCTGTCTCGACCAAGACTCGGGACTTGCCTCTCTCGACCAAGACTCGGGACTTGCCTGTGTCGACCAAGACTCGGGACATGCCTGTCTCAACCAAGACTCGGGACTTGCCTGTGTCGACCAAGACTCAGGACTTGCCTGTCTCGACCAAGACTCAGGACTTGCCTGTGTCGACCAAGACTCGGGACTTGCCTGTCTCGACCAAGACTCGGGACTTGCCTGTCTCGACCAAGACTCGGGACTTGCCTGTCTAGACCAAGACTCGGGACTTGCCTGTCTCAACCAAGACTCGGGACTTGCCTGTGTCGACCAAGACTAGGGACTTGCCTGTCTCAACCAAGACTAGGGACTTGCCTGTCTCAACCAAGACTCGGGACTTGCCTGTCTCGACCAAGACTCGGGACTTGCCTGACTCGACCAAGACTAGGGACTTGCCTGTCTCAACCAAGACTCGGGACTTGCCTGTGTCGACCAAGACTAGGGACTTGCCTGTGTAGACCAAGACTCGGGACTTGCCTGTGTAGACCAAGACTCGGGACTTGCCTGTGTCAACCAAGACTAGGGACTTGCCTGTGTCATCTCAGGACTTAACGTGATTCCTCTTTGGGGGATTTAAACTTTAAACTTTTTAAACTTCAGCTTTTTAAAAGGTTTAAAAATGGATTTCACATTTTACAGACGTAGAATAATATGAGTGCTTTTATGACGCAATGCAAATATGTAGACACATAATCCACACATTTTATATCTGTCTAATTTCAGTTTGGACAGTGAATTAACTAATAAATCAGAGCCACCTCTCCTGAGTAACTTCCTGCCGGCTCTGTGTTGGTTCTCTTCCAAGCTGTGATTAAAGCTGAGGGAAAAGTATATACCCTGATCATATTTTCATCATCTCACCGCTTTGATTTAAATGTTAATGCATTTTGCCCCTGCGTCTCCCTTCTTGTTTGAGACTTGGACGACCGTGTTTTGCATGCATTTCCGCCGAGGTAAGCACATTCAGTTTTGGGAGCGCTTGATTCTAACCTAATTTGAATAACTGTGTGAGCGGCAATTTGGTTTTAATTGAGGTCTGCGAATCCAAACACCTGCAAGTAGATTAGTGGCTGACATTAAGTTGTTTTGCTGCATTGGACCTCCGAGTGCTTCCACAGACATCATCGCCGACTCCAAATTTGTTAATTCGGCGCCATATGTGCAAAACGGAAAATGCGATGAGCTTGGCTGGGTGTTTCAGGGAGTTCTGGGGACATATGGTCAGGAAGGTGGGGATAATACAAGGCCAATTCATCCTACTTTCCAATGCTGTTGTGCACCGTGACAATGGCCGAGTGCTGCCGTTACCATTGGCGCACACTTATCAATATGGATCAGAGATATTCTTCTCCGTTTCAGGGTACAATCATTAATATTATAAAATTGCTTTCATCTCAGAACTAAATCCAGATTAAACTGTTTAACTGACCAGCATCAGACTATGCGTCTAATACAAATAATATGTTGGGAATTTGAAAAAAAACAAAAGGTGTTTAGGCTCTATATTTATTTGTTTATTTATTTACCCATATTTTTAACATCATTATCACTTTTGTCATTCTGCGGACGTGTATGATTGAAATTCTCACCCAATGATTATGGACAACTCTATATGGGCAGCACGGTGGCTGAGTGGTTAGCACTCTCTCTTCTCAGCAAGAAGATCCTGGGTTCAAATCCCAGTTGGAACAGGGCCTTTCTGAGTGGAGTTTGCATGTTCTCCCCGTGTCTGTCGTAGATTTCCCCCGGGTGCTTCAGTTTTCCCTACCACTAAAAACATGCGCAATAGGTCTGAATGTAAATGAGAGAGTGAATGGATGGTGTCGATTGCGGGCTGATGGTCTAGTGTGTTTGGCGCCTCGACCCGTGTGTGGAATGATTGGAACAATATCTGAACTCTGAACATTGTAAAGCGCTTTGGGTGACCTTGGTCTGTATAATGTGCTATATAAATAAACATTACTTACTAAACCACTCATTGAAAAATGAAATTAATGATGCATCCCCCTTGGACTGCCACCCCCCCTTGGACTGCCACCTTAACGTGGTGGGGGAGTTTGAGCACTCGGATGATCCTGGGAGCTATGCTGTCTGGGGCTTCATGCCCCTGGTAGGGTCTCCCATGGCAGACAGGTCTCAAGTGACGAGTCAGACAAAGAGCAGTCCGAAGCCAACCATGGACAGCACGACAACGAGAACCGTGACGTCGCCCGGCATGGCGCAGCCGGGGCCCCACCCTGGAGCCAGGCCTGGGGTCGGGGCTCGCAAGCGAGCGCCTGGTGGCCGGGCCTTAGCCCGCGGGGCCCGGCCGGGCTCAGCCCGAAGGGATGACGTGGGCAGTCCCTCCTGTGGGCCCACCACCTGCAGAGGGGTCCGTGGTGGCGAGGTGCAGAGAGGACTGGGCAGCAGTCGAAGGCGGAGACCTCGACGACCCAGTCCACACACCCAACATCTGGCTCTTGGGACGTGGAACGTCACCTCACTGGGGGGGAAGGAGCCCGAGCTTGTGGGGGAGGTTGAGCGATACCGACTAGAGATAGTCGGCCTCACCTCCACACACAGCTTGGGCTCTGGAACCCAACTCCTTGAGAGGGGTTGGACGCTCCACTTTTCTGGTGTTTCCCGCGGGGAGAGGCGGCGAGCTGGGGTGGCCATACTCATTGCCCCCCATCTCAGCCGCCACGTGTTGGAGTTCTCCCCGGTGAATGAGAGGGTCGCGTCCCTCCGCCTCCGGGTGGGGGACAAGTCTCTCACTGTTGTGACGGCCTACGGGCCTAACAGCAGTGCAGAGTACCCGGCCTTCTTGGAGTCCTTGGGAGGGGTACTGGACAGTGCACCGCCCGGGGACTCCGTTATGCTCCTGGTGGACTTCAACGCCCATGTGGGAAATGCCAGTGACACTTGGAGAGGGGTGATCGGGAAGAACGGCCCCCCTGATCTGAACCCGAGCGGTGTTCAGTTGTTGGACTTCTGTGCCAGTCACAGTTTATCCATCACGAACACCATGTTCGAGCACAAGGGTGTCCATCAGTGCACGTGGCACCATGACACCCTAGGCCGGAGGTCGATGATCGACTTTGTTGTCGTATCATCTGACCTTCGACCGCGTGTCTCGGACACTCGGGTGAAGAGAGGGGCGGAGCTGTCAACCGATCATCACCTGGTCGTGAGTTGGATCCGCTGGCAGGGCAGGAGGCCGGACAGACCTGGCAGGCCCAAGCGTGTAGTGAGGGTTTGCTGGGAACGTCTTGCTGAGCCCCCTGTCAGACGGACTTTCAACTCACACCTCCGGGAGAGCTTCTCCCAGGTCCCGGCAGAGGAGGGGGACATCGAGTCCGAGTGGACCATGTTCTCTTCCTCTATCGCCAATGCGGCGGCTCGTAGCTGTGGTCGCAAGGTCTCTGGTGCTGGTCCCGGCGGCAATCCCCGAACCCGGTGGTGGACACCGGCAGTAAGGGATGCCGTCAGGCTGAAGAAGGAGTCCTATCAAGCAATGATGGTTCGTGGGACTCCTGAGGCAGCTGTCCAGTACCGGCAGGCCAAACGTGCCGCGGCCCGGGCTGTTGCAGAGGCAAAAACCCGGGTCTGGGAGGAGTTCGGAGAGTCCATGGAGCATGACTATCGGTCGGCCTCGAAGAGGTTCTGGCAAACCGTCCGGCGCCTCAGGAGGGGGAAGCAGTTCTTTGCCAACACCGTGTATGGTGCGGGTGGAGGGCTGCTGACCTCGACTGGGGATATTGTCGGGCGGTGGAAGGAATACTTCGAGGTTCTCCTCAATCCCCCCGTCACGTCCTCCGTCCAGGAGGCAGAGGCTGAGGATGTTGGGGCGGATACTTACATCTCCCTGGCCGAGGTCACCAAGGTGGTTGGCAGCCTCCATGGTGGCAAGGCGCCGGGAGTGGATGAGATCCGTCCTGACTATCTAAAGTCTCTGGATGTTGTAGGACTGTCTTGGCTGACACGTCTCTGCAGCATCGCGTGGCGATCGGGGGCGGTACCAATGGAGTGGCAGACCGGGGTGGTGGTCCCTCTCTACAAGAAGGGGGACCGGAGGGTGTGTTCCAATTATCGTGGGATCACACTCCTCAGCCTCCCCGGTAAGGTCTACTCCAAGGTACTGGAGAGGAGGCTACGTCCGATGGTCGAATCTCGGATTCAGGAGGAGCAGTGTGGTTTTCGTCCAGGTCGCGGAACACTGGACCAGCTCTATACTCTCCATCGGATACTCGAGGGTTCATGGGAGTTCGCCCAACCTGTCCACATGTGCTTTGTGGATTTGGAGAAGGCGTTCGACCGTGTTCCCCGGGGTGTCCTTTGGGGGGTCCTCCGGGAGTACGGGGTCCGGGGTCCTCTGCTGAGGGCCGTCCGGTCCCTGTATGACCGGAGTCAGAGCTGTGTTCGCATTGCCGGCAGTAAGTCAGACCTGTTCCCGGTGCATGTTGGCCTCCGCCAAGGCTGCCCTTTGTCACCGGTTCTGTTCACTGTATTTATGGACAGAATTTCTAGGCGCAGCCAGGGGCCGGAGGGGGTCCGGTTCGGGAACCACAGGATTTCATCTCTACTTTTTGCGGATGATGTCGTCCTGCTGGCTCCAACGAACCAGGACCTGCAGCATGCACTGGGACGGTTTGCAGCCGAGTGCAAAGCGGCTGGGATGAGAATCAGCACCTCCAAATCCGAGGCCATGGTGCTCGACCGGAAAAAGGTGCCTTGCCCTCTTCAGGCGGGTGGAGAGGTCCTTCCTCAAGTGGAGGAGTTCAAGTATCTCGGGGTCTTGTTCACGAGTGAGGGGAGGATGGAGCGTGAGATTGACAGGCGGATCGGTGCAGCGTGCGCAGTGATGCGGTCGCTGTATCGGACCGTTGTGGTAAAGAGGGAGCTGAGCCGAAAGGCGAAGCTCTCGATTTACCGGTCAATCTTCGTGCCCTCCCTCACCTATGGTCATGAGCTTTGGGTAATGACCGAAAGAACGAGATCGCGGATACAAGCGGTCGAAATGAGCTTCCTCCGCAGAGTGGCTGGGCGCTCCCTTAGAGATAGGGTGAGGAGCTCAGTCACACGGGAGGAGCTCGGAGTAGAGCCGCTGCTTCTCCACGTCGAGAGGAACCAGTTGAGGTGGCTCGGGCATCTGTTCAGGATGCCTCCTGGACGCCTTCCTGGGGAGGTGTTCCGGGCACGTCCCACCGGGAGGAGGCCCCGGGGAAGACACAGGACACGCTGGAGAGACTATGTCTCTCAGCTGGCCTGGGAACGCCTTGGGGTCCCCCCGGACGAGCTGGAGGAGGTGTGTGTGGATAGGGAAGTCTGGGCGTCTCTGCTTAGACTGCTGCCCCCGCGACCCGGCAACGGATAAAGCGGAAGAAAATGGATGGATGGATGGATGTTTCCCAGGCTAAGCAGGAGCATTAATCGCTGAGCAACCGTTCATGGTCACAAACCACAAGATAATATGGAAAGTTGCAGTGGCTTTGTAAGGACATTGTTGATTATAATAAAGGATAATTAGAGTAATTTTATTAAAACAAAGAAAACAAAAGATGAAATGTTTTCTCCTCATTCAAACATATTTGACAAGACTCTTTCTGTGGGGAACTACACAATTCATCCATCCATCCATTTTCTACCCTTTAATCCATTTCTGGGTCAGGGGGGTGGCAGTCAGAGATGCCACCCAAGTCTCATAGCACCAGCCCCTCACTGACCCTCTGCAGGTGGTGAGTCCACAGGAGGACGGCTGCTCTCTGAGTGTGAGCATAGCCTTGATCTTTCAGTCACAAACTACATATTTGTGGTTTTAATTCTACGCACATAGTAGTTATGAAAAAAGGTAAATGCCCTGTGACTTGGACAATGTGAGGCAAACAAAACGAGAAATCCATGTGGAGAAAGTGTGACAAGTATGTGCCAGAATATTTTTTAACCTTCAAGCGCCAAAGTAGTAGAATTGCTACACAAACTCCTAAATCCAGGGCACAATATTTAGGCAAAATACTGTGTACAGCGACTTGGCTTCCCACAAATGTCTCTCTACATTTTTCTCACATGATTTTCTTCAATGTATTTCTGTTAATGATTTATAGGGTTTTGTCTATATCCGAATAAATGTATAAAAAAAAAAAACGCTCTGGGGCCTTAAGAGTTAGGTTATATTTTGACTTGAGATGTGTTCCTTTCAATGGATAAGTAAGTAAGTAATGCTTATTCATATACTGCCTTTCCCACACCAGAGTACTACTAGGATACTACTTCCACCAGTGATGCACTAAATAAACTAAAATGTCCAACTCCTATTGCTTCCTTCCACAGACTCACATTCTCAGCAGGTCCTGACTCTCCTAAAACTATCTTCAATGTGAATACTCCACGCTACACGCAGCACGCCCGGCCCCCCGCAGAGAGAGAGAATGTGTCTGCATGGGAGAAGACAGCAGCACATGTCAGCCTGTCTGAGCATGGTCCAAACACATTGATCCAGTCACACCCAGAGCGCCGCTATGGCCAGACGGCTCCTGTGATCTTCTGTTATTCACTCAACAGCGTTTTACCACCCGGCGTATGGCAACGTTACAGGGACCTACCACTGATGGGAATGGAGAGAATCCAACAAAGAGATGGCATCAGATCCAGAGACATTGGCTGTTTGGTTGTATTAGCCGTATGCGTGACATTTGGTTGGATAGTAAGAGAAAAATGGATTTGGCTACAGCCTTTTTTGAATCTTGTTTTTTTTACCATGTCAAAGATTATTTTTGCTACTTTGAGTAAATACTAATAGGGGCGACAGGGGCTCAGTTGGTAGATCTTTGGACCTAATGGTTGTGGGTTTGATCCCCCCCACGACTGATGTCACCTACTTCCTCTAATGTCCTTGGGCAAGACACTTAACCCCACTTTGCCTGAAGCCCCCGCTGAAAGACCAAGGCCATGTCTTGGATGAAGGGGGGCTGGTGCTTTGAGCTTTGGGTGCAGCTCTAATTGCCCCGACCCAGAAATGGATTAATAAAGGGGAAAACAATTACATGGCTTGAATAAATAGTTGTAGATACTCCATAAATAATAGCGCAGGTGTAGTCTGGCCTCATCCATACGTACACGCCGGTCAATCATCATTTCACTGCATGTAACGTCTGGTCCCTGTGTTTGTGATTACATCGGTAGAACTCCATCCGACCAATCAGAGAGCGCGGGAGGCAGGTGTTGTAGTTAGTTGTGGGTGACGTCAAGAGTTTGCACCGAACGGGCAGGTTGTAGTTTGGAAATGGTGAAGAATGCCATAGTAAAGTATTCTGGTCTGGTTCTATCACGTAATTGAAGCCGGAGCAAGAGGAATGTTTAGCAAATGTAATCACTGGAAAAAATTGTGGCGCTACTCCCCACGGGCTCCGTTAGTGGCAAAGGAGATGGCTAAAGCTAGGCTAAATGCTAAATGCTAACGACTCACTCGGGCGCATTACAAACGTCACGGTAAACTAAAATCCAATCGTTTCAATCTGCAAAAGGAGTTAGCCCCTCCCACCTGTTAACGGAGTCAATGGAGCACCTCCAGACCTTAGTGTGAAATGTAATTCGTTCTATGGTGTGGTACGACCAGGCTAGTGCGGGTGTAATTATTATTAAGATTATTGATTACGATAAAATTTATTGATTAATTTTGTTAAACATAATTATTAAATATGATCTTGTGCTTTTATGTATAAATTATCATATATTGTCATAATCTCAATACATATATGATAATAATAAAATCATGAACAATAGATAAATAACTTAACATGCGAAAATCACTCTAAAAAAACTATGGAGGACCAAGGAGAAGAATAAAAGGGCCAGAAATTAAGAAATTAAGTGTTTTGCTTTTTTCTACTATCAGGATTAGAATGTAGACAGTGTAAAAGTCTGTAACCTAGTCTAGAAATAAAGGTAACCTAGCCTATATAAATTATGCCAATGGTAAAAAGGCCAATTGTGAATGTGCAAAAAACAGTACAAAACAAAAGTACCATAGGGCTAAAAAGTAGATATTGTTTTTCTGTGTCTTGCTGTGAATTTTCTGTTCAACTCTGGTCTCAGAAGGCTCAAATCAGCAGAGGGGAAATTTCAGAATTGGTATACAACCTCCACGCCTTGCAGTCTCACTTTTCTTTCCAAAAGTTGTTTCAGTTTTATCAAGAGGCATGGCGAAGTTTCACAAAACAAAAAGCACAGGTTTTTGCAGATACATCGAATCAGCTCAGGAGAAGAAATGCCAAAATCACCAAAGCTTTCAACACAATCAAATTAGATGAATATAAAACACATTTATTGGTAATATTATCAGTCAATCAATTTATTTATAGAGCGCTTTTCCAGTCCCTGTGCTCCTCTTTTGTCATAAGGACCACATAGTATCTACAGGAACTACACTATCTCCGTAAGTGCAGTAACATCACCTGCCTGAGGGTGGCACTCTATCACTACCAAAGCATTGCCTTGTCTTTAACGCCGTCATCAACATATGACCAGTGGAAAGTTCTCAAGACTTGAGTCAGTAGTTTTTGTGTTGAGAAGGACACAATCTGGCAAATTATTGACTTTTAAGAGCATTTAGCCACTTAAAACAGGGGCGTCAAACTCTTTTTAGTCAAGGGCCAAATACAAAAACTGGACTAGGAACTGGACGGGGGAATAGAAGGGATTTCCTTTTCTTTATGCTTCGTATTCTTGTTATTGTTTTTTATTTTAAGGTGTTTTGACATGAATTTTATCTAACGTGAGTCTAAATATAATTTTCAGGTCGATTTTTCTGAAAAAAAAAAGTGTTTATTGTTTAGATTTAACCAAAACTGGACCAAATAGGAAGTGAAACATTTATTTTGTATTTGATTATTTAACTTCGAATGACGTGTTTGGTTGAGATTTTATAATACAGAATATAAAATGTGGGTAGTTTACCTGAGATTATGTATTACCCTTTCCCAAGTTAACAATAGTAATTGAAAACCATTTTAGGGGCCGCTAAAAATATAATTGTGGGCCAGATTTAGCCCACGAGCCTGAGTTTGACAAACCTGCCTTAAAGCATAGTTACAGTGATTCCTACGTGTATGAATGTTTTAAATGTATACACTTTAATCTAGACAACATTGCAGTGGTCAAAATGGAAGTTTTCAGTCCATGGCCTAATTTCTTACCTTTGTTTTGGATTTTATTAGAACTGTTTTGTAGCATGATTCCAAATTCAACCGGAAAAAAGACATAAGAGTTCAGATGAATAACATTTAATTTACTTTTACTGTTAAATGCCAATCCTTTCAGAGCTCCTATTTCCCAAACTCTCCCTGTTCAGACTGACAATGTTGTAGCAATTTTATGAAAATGTGTAGAAGAAGTTTTGCTAAAGAACATTTTGCTCCATATATGGTAAAACTAGAGAGCCTAGTCTGGGTCTTGTCTGGTCTGGTCCGGTCTGGGCTCATCTCCAAATAAGGCTTTCTGCTGTTTTGCACTAAACTCATTAACCTCAGGCTAGAATAATAACCCATAATATGACAACACTTTTATGAAAACACTGTACTCCTGAGCAGCACAGTGGCTGAGTGGTTAGCAGTCTCGCTTCTCAGCAAGAAGGTCCTGGGTTCGAATTCAGGTCGGAACAGGGCCTTTCTGAGTGGAGTTTGCATGTTCTCCCCGTGTCTGCGTATCTTTCCTCCGGGTGCTCCAGTTTCCCCTACCACTAAAAACATGCACAATAGGTTCTGGCATGTGCCTCGTGCGCTGGCCCCGTTCCCATCTCTGTGAGTGAGAGAAAAATGCCCAAAAAAAAACCAAGCGCTTTGTGACTCTGGTCTGAGAAAGGCGCTCAATAAAATAAAGATAAAGATTACTTAATGATTGAATTAAGAACTCAAAATAACTCTTTAATATGAAAAAACATTTAAGATAAGAAAGACTTTATTGATCTCACACTGGAGAAATGTACATGTCACATCTGGTATGGATAGAATCACTCAAGATTGTGCAAAAGAAATAAATGTGCAACACGTTAAATGCAGGATATAATATGTACAATAATAATTTCATGATTAAATCTAGAATTTCATAGTTTGATAAAAGTTGACACATGAATGAAAACATAACAGTGTTGTTGTTTAGGCGTGTGCTGTATTTAAAACCCACAACAACCGTCAGGAGGACTTCAGAACATTGTCAGAAATTGAGAAGCTAAACATGTGAACTTTAAAAATAAAAAAATAGCAAATAGGGGTATAATTGAAACATCCAAACAGTAATTTCAAAGTAAAAGAAGGCCGTCCGTGTGACTCAAAGTACGGCTCATCCCTCTCACTTTAAAGGATCATAATTAGCTTTGCCTTGGATTTTCTCTTTTCTCACAAATTACCGGTATTTTTTCATACTGATCCTGATGAGCATGTAGCACTCTCTCTGGTCTCTCTCTGGTCTCTCTCTGGTCTCTCTCTGGTCCCTCTCTGGTCCCTCTCTGGTCCCTCTCTGGTCTCTCTCTGGTCTCTCTCTGGTCTCTCTCTGGTCCCTCTCTGGTCTCTCTCTGGTCTCTCTCTGGTCCCTCTCTGGTCCCTCTCTGGTCCCTCTCTGGTCTCTCTCTGGTCTCTCTCTGGTCTCTCTCTGGTCCCTCTCTGGTCTCTCTCTGGTCCCTCTCTGGTCTCTCTCTGGTCTCTCTCTGGTCTCTCTCTGGTCTCACAGCCCACGGTCCTCTTTGCAGAGCGGAGCACCTTGTTTAAAGCTCTTTTCTTTATCTGTGATGTTTCCAAACCACACAGACACAGAACCAACAAGTAAACTCTCAATGGTGCAACAATGAAATTTAAGCAGAATCTTAGAGTTAGTGGATTAATTTTCTAAGTATCCGCAGAAAGTATAGATGCTGACAAGCTTTCTTAACGACCCGGTCAGTGTTTTTAACCCATTTCAGGTATTAAAGAGCTAATTTTTCCACACCAAGGTGTAACAAGCCCCTGACCATTAGTGACCCGACCGAAGCACTCACTTCAAACTTTGGTCAAAAATATTATTCCGCCCGAAACATGAAAGTCTAAACGCGCTATCAGGACTAATAGAAAAGGCGTTCAAGTGAAATTACTGGTGAAAATTAAAGCCGCGCTTGCAATGGCACACATTAATACGTACATTTGCGGCTTCAAACAAAGTTTACTCAGATAGCAGCGGGACGGAAAATCAATTACCACGCTCTGCAAGGGTAAAACGTGAAAGCTACAGTTTCCAATTAAAAACGACACCAACAAACAGAACAATAAACAAAATGTCACTCCCTTTTCACCAAGCCCATTATTTTAAGTGATGCACAACTTTACTATAAAAAAAAACATGATCAGAACAATTAGCTAGTTTGTATTTGCTTTGTAATTAAATTATTTCGCCTGCAGACATCTCGGCTGAGTTTTTGAGAAGAATCAGGGGCTGCGGCATCACCCAAGTTGTTGAAATTACAAAAAATATTTGAGAATTGGCTTTGCCCTGGGGTTAATTGTGATATGAGAGAGAAAAAAATGCATCGGGGAGGACAGGTTTGCTTGAGTTCACCGAGAGAGAGCTTTGTGAACCACCCATAACGTGCCCAATTTGCTTTCATCCTAATCTCTTACTGGAGAGGGAGGAGAAGGACACAGCAGCTTTTAAATAGCAGCTCCAAGGAAAAGTCCAAACCGCCACCGTGTTAAAAACCATCCCTCCCGAGATAATGTATGTTATGGAAATGTGTTTAATCCAGGATAAGTAAACATCCTCCCCATAAACTATACGCTCGATTTGCCTTCTTTCAGTCTTTTTCAGTCATTGTCAAAGAAGCCTTCAGAATAATGGTTAAGGTAATTTAAGTATATATCTAAAATTATACTGATTTCATAATCATAGGCCTTTCTGAGTGGAGTTTGCATGTTCTCCCGTGTCTGCGTAGGTTTCCTCCGGGTACTCCGGTTTCCCCTACCACTAAAAATATGTACAATAGTTCTAGCATGCGCCTCCTGTTCGGCGACCCCGCTCTGTGTGGAGTGAGAGACAAATGCCCAAAAATTAACAATTGTAAACCGCTTTGAGACTCAGATCTGTAGTGAAAAGGCGGTATATAAATAAAGATTACTTACTACTTACTTACTTACTACATTGGTTTTATATAGTGCTTTTCTGGACACTCAAAAACACTGCACATGTCATTATTAGGGCAGATGTTATTAGCCACAGCTGCCCTGGGGCACACTGACAGAAGCGAGGCAACCAGTATGTGCCATCACCGACCACATTCACTCACACATCGGACTCATTCTAGGCAATGTGAAGGAAGTGTCTTGCCAGATTGTCACTTTACGGTCACCCCTGTGAGACCTTGTGAGATGATGGGATGTATTTTTCACATGCAGGTGGCGCCAGAAATGAATGTATTGCCTCTCGCTTCTCAGCAAGAAGGTCCTGGTTTCGAATCCCGGTCGGAACAGAGCCTTTCTGAGTGGAGTTTGCATGTTCTCCCTGTCTCTGCGTACGTTTCCTCCGGGTGCTCCCACTAAAAACATGTACAATAGGTATGAATGTAATGAGTGAGTGAATGGATGGTGTTGGTTGGGGGCTTTGATGGTCCAGTGTGTTCTGGACTCGCTTCCGTCATCACCGTGTGTGGAATGATTGGAACAATATCTGAACTCTGAACATTGTAAAGCGCTTTGGGTGATCTTGGTCTGTAAAATACGCTATATAAATAAAACCTTTCTTACTATTTAAAAGCCATAAATTGTTTTGCTCTTTTGTAATTAAAGAAGCAATGTGTAAGATTTTCACGTCAAGTCATCATTAAAGGGCCCTAATCTGTCAAAAGGCTTTGATAAAACATGCTCTTTTTGAATGTTTCTTTAACTGATGACTGGAGTTCAGCCGAGATATTCAGATTTCAAAATGACTTTTACAGCCTTAAATCTTGTTATTGTTTTCATTTCGATCTCCCGCCCTCCACCGTTTCACCAATCAGAAAGTCTGTAATCCGGGCGCCAGAACTCACCTCGTGGAGCTAATCTCACTGGTAAAGTACCATGTGGCGCAGAACTAAAAAAGGTCTCGTTATGATTCTCAAATCATTAACGACAAAACACGGAATAAAACCAGGATTTCTATCTTTGTGAAAAAGGTGTTGGTTATAGATTTGTTGTTGACAAAACTCTTGTCTATTCAGCTGTTATGGTCCCAGCTGGATTCGTCTGCATATCTGGCAACCTGAGTCAGGGAGAGTGGGAGAGGCTGCAGTACCACTTTAGACCAGATTTTTGCATACTGCTCCTTTAACATTACAAGAAATGCAAACTCTGGGCATTTCAATGTACTTGCAATTTGTTGTAAATGCAGATCAGAACACAGCACTTTGATTGCTTCAGGATGTGTCAAAGGATCGTTTGAATCTGAAATGTATGAAGTACTTTCACTGTTTCACTGTTTGCATTTAAAAAGTACCCGACTGGTAATTCGAGAGGCAGCATGACATAACGGCTCCAACATGTTACGTGTGCGGGAAGTTTCAGAAATGCACAGTTTTCACCTCCTGCTGTTCTCAGACCAGACTTTAATGCAGTTCGTCAGAAATACCACGGCTGTCACCAGGGGAACGGAATCCTCAAATGAGAGCTGGTCACGAGGCCATGCAGCTTTTTTTTCCCCCGACCATGTTAAGGTATCCATTGTTGTCTCAGTAAGAAGAAAAAAAGATTAAAAGATGTTTTATTATACGGAGTTATGTTGAAGAATGTACCTCCATTTAGGAGTTGGAGATTTTAGACTTGCTTTTTTATTATGCTAAAGATAGAGATTACAGAATACGCAAATGCCACACAGATGATAAGATAAGATATACTTTGTTGATCTCACAAAGGAGAAAGGTCTGGAGATGGAACCAAACCCAGGACCTTCTTGCTGTGACGCACAAACGCTAACCACTGCGCCACCGTGCTACCAGGTAAGTATGAGATATACCTCGATTTAAGAATTTGCGATTTTTTTACTTGCTTCGTTTTCACACTACAACTAATTTTTATGTACTTGATGTAAAGTTAGAGATTTCATTTTACCCCTGCTATTTTCTAACCCTACTGCAACACTGACATTTCCCCACTGTAGGAAAAATAAAAATCTCTTCATCTTTATGTTTCAATTTTCCAATCCAACCATGTTCTTCCGCTTCATCCCTTGCCGGGTTGTTTTCCCAGGGACGCCCAGACTTCCCTGCACCCTACCCCTCCTTATCCATAGATACCATGTGAATCAATGATGATGCTGGTTACTTTAAATGCTCAGTTATCTTTGGGCTTTAGTGTCTTGACCTGAAATCACAATGGATATATATGATACAGTAGTTTACAGAGGTGGGACAAAGTCATTGTTTAGCAAGTCACAAGTCAGTCTCAATTCATTGCCCTCAAGTCCCGAGTCAAGTCACGAGTCAAGACAGGCAAGTCCCGAGTCGAGTCCAAGTCAAAGGCCAACAAATCTCAAGTCAGTCCCAAGTCCTACGGTTTGACTTTCGAGTCCTCTCGAGTCTTTTTGACCGCGATTTGTTTCTTGTTGGTCTCCACGTACTTTTGTAGGCAAACAAAATAATGTTAGGAATCATTTTGCTGGTGCATTCTCGTTGGTCTCTGACCCATGGACTAACAGTTTGTTCCATGTCGTTGGCTGCTGGTAAATCATAACTATCTACGTGATCTAATTGGATGTTGTGCCAGATGCAGGCTCAGTTACACATGCACAGACCACACATAAAATCAGAGCAGTCCGTGTCAACATACTTTTTATCTTTGGGGTTTTTAATGGGAAGTAGTAAGTGCAGCATATATGAATATGAGTATTGGGCTAGGACCTGTATCTATGTAATCAGTTTAATGTCCGTAGTGGTTATTGTTCCAAATGTCCTACTGTAGAATAGGGGTAGTATGAGGGGTCTAGGCTTTGGACCTGGGGCAGCTCGCCATCAACTGGACCAGCATTAGCAATATCTCATAATTACCAATATATCATTACATAATAAAATGTCTCATATAAATTAATTCAATCAGTCAAAGCACTGATTCTCATATCAATGCACCATAAACAATAGTGCAAATATTAATCTAGCTTAGTGCACATAATCAAAACAACTATCTAATGTATGCAAACTTTAGCAGGAGGAGCACAGCAAAAACATACTCATAATAATAGGCCTCGGCGCCCACACAGAAAAATATAAGAAAGAGCCAACAGAGCAGCGCAGGCTAGCGCTAGTTTGACTCACCAGTTCCTCTTTAAAACACGGCACACAGTGTGACAACTGCGTCGATTCAATTGTATGAGGCGCCTGTAGTGAAAGCATATCAATTACGGTTTGTAGAACAAAATATGACGTTAGGTCGCGATAAATACCTGCAGCTCGCTCATTTCCAGCTCCCCTACGACAACACACCCACCGGTGAATGCAGTCCGCTTGTTTAGGGAAGTGTTGCTGCGCGAACTGCGGAGAACTCACGTTCGAACTCTCGCGCGAGCGCTACAACTACCGCGAGGCTTTGTTTCTTCAGAGACGGCATAGATAGAAAGAGAGATGCGGAGAAAGGTAAAAATGGCCCGGGTTACGCAAGTCTTTACAAGTCAATTGGCGCAAGTCCAAGTGAAAGTCAGAGTCATTGATGTTAAAGTCCAAGTCGAGTTGCAAGTCTTTTTATATTTGGTCAAGTCGAGTCTAAAGTCATCAAAATCATGACTCGAGTCTGACTCGAGTCCAAGTCACATGACTCGAGTCCACACCTCTGGTAGTTTATGATGAGCCCGCCCAGGGACAGCGTCTCTGTTACACTTGTAAATCCGCACAGACAGCCGCGGGCCAATTAGAGGCACGTCACAGCACATGAGAGATGCAGCATGTTAGCGTTGCTTATGGCTGTCAGCGTATAGCACCACAGGCAAGTTACCGCAGCGCCACTCCGGACAATATCTCCTTTTTTCCCTTGTTATCCAGCTATTTATTGTGGTTTTTTGTCTTGCCCTTAATAGCCAACTAAGTATTTTACCACCAAAGCCTTTCTGTTTTTGCCAAGTCTCCTCTGCAGTTATTTGTTGTCTGACGTTTTCTGTTTTGTGCCTGCAGACCAAGCACTGTCAGGTGTTTGTTGAGCTGTCAGATGGATTTTTGGCACGCAGCAGGGTGGAATTATTTTGGCTTGCAGTTTTGGTCATTTCCCGGGGCCTCATTTTTACAAGAGTCAGTCAAATTCAACTTGAAACTGTGTGTTCTGGGAAAATGCAATCATCACTTCCGGACTTGAAAAGGTCGCACATCTCGCGTCCTCTTTCCACCTGCGGTTCACCGTGAAAGGAAGTGCAAAGGGATTTTATGAATGAGATATGTGTAAAAATGAGGCGATAATAGGTCTGTTTGATTGGTGATAAGTCATACCACACTTTTTCTTTTGTGGCAAGAGTGTGGTCATAAAAACAATGGACATCCGGCTTCCCATTTGAGCCACGGGCCTCTATGTGTTTCATATGATTTTTCTAATTCCTCGACAATTTTTGTAATGTCCTTTTAATTATTTGAATAGACCAGACCCTGTCTAGTTCTAAAATTCTCCAAAAAACAATTAAATCCAATCCAGTTTATTCATACAGCACATTTCATAAACAAGCTATACAACAACAACAAAAATAGCAACAAATAGATACATACACATATATAAACTCAAATAAAAGCACAGAGGACCACAGGACTCACGCGGTGTTTAAAGCCAGAGAAAAAAAGTGGGTCTTAAGACTTAAAAGCTGTCTTGAGGTAGGGAAGCAGAGCGTTCCAGAGAGTTCCAGAGCGTTCCAGAGTTTTGGTCCAGCCACAGCCAAGGCCCAGTCCCTGTAGGGTTAGGGTTTGGATCAAAGTTTAATGGAGTCAGAAGGAGACGGTGTACACACGGGAAGCCAAAGTGAATTTATAGTGAATTCCAAGTGTTCTTTTTTTTAATAAAGTTTGCCATATTCTAGAC
This sequence comes from Knipowitschia caucasica, assembly GCA_964034765.1. Lineage (NCBI taxonomy): Eukaryota > Metazoa > Chordata > Actinopteri > Gobiiformes > Gobiidae > Knipowitschia > Knipowitschia caucasica. The sequence goes on along the minus strand of OZ035828.1, from coordinate 42,189,095 downwards.
CAAACTAAGGCCCACGAGTCAGATGCGTCCCTCAGAACTATCTTTGGTAGCGTTTTGGATTTTATGGAAAGTGGCACAAATCTAAAATCTACATTTTATCTCTTATTAAGCCAATAACAAACTTTTTTTTTTTTTAGGTAAGGTTCTGTACTTAAATAGATAGATTTTTTTTGCAGTCTCAACCTCCAGATCAACACAGACAAGATAAAAACATACAGTGGCTCTTAATGTCTTGCATGGTCCTGAATTGGCCCTATAGCATTGTCTGTGTTTCAGTACGCGGCCCACAGTTTAGACAGCCCTGTTCTAGACCTTTCTTTCTTATTTGTAAATGATCTGAACTTTCCCCAATGTGGAACAAATAAAGCATCTCATAATTATTATCTTATAAGAATACTAAAGAATGTGTTTTATTGGCACACTGTGAAAGAAGTCCAAGCCAGGCCAATACCTTCATGTTGGCACATCCCCGAAAAGTTACATAGTGCACCTTTAAAATGCTGAGGCGCTGATGCAAAGGCATTTCTGCAGACTCAGCCCGTCTGTCTGTTGGTGCATTTAGAAAAGGCAAGAAGGTGAAGAAAGTGCAACAGATTATATATAAGAAAATCCACTGGTGAGAGAGTGAAAGAGAGAGAGAGAGAGGGAGAGAGAGAGAGAGAGAGAGAGAGGGAGAGGGAGAGGGGAAGTTTTTCATTTTATTTTCCATTTTCATTATCTGTCTGCTGAAAGTATAAATGCCAGGAGGATTAGAGCAATGACATGGCTCTCTCCTCTCTTGCTTATCCCTCCTTTCTCTCTCCGACTCCGCTCACTCATCCTCCTCTCCACTCTTCCCTTCCATAACGCCACTACCTCAGCATTACGGGTGCTATAATACGATTTGTACCTGAAACAAGACATCTGTGTGATTCTGTAGGGAAAGCATTCATTAAAGAAGTGGGCCATAAACAGATTTGGCTGAAGGTTCACTTTATTTCCATCATGTTTAACATAAAAAAAAAAAAATGTGTTGATACTTTTATAAAAACGAACATATTACTTTGAATTGCATTTCATGAAAACATGTCGCATTACATTTTTATGAAAACAAATAGACCCTATTTAAGTTTTTTTCTTCATTGAAAAATAGGTGCTATGCTTTCTCTTGCCTTCAGGTATTTTGAGAGTATTTCAAATATTTAATTGGCCCAAATGTTTATAAAATAACATGTTTGCCCCTAACTCATGTATTAATAATAATGATTTAAAAAAACATTTAATAATAATGAAACAATTTTACATTATGCTTTTCAGGACACTCAAAGACGCTTCACATGTCATTATTAATTCACACCATACACTACTGTAGCCAGAGCTGCCCTGGGGCACTCTCACAGCAGCAAGGCAACCAGTCTGTGCCATGGACCCCTCCCACCACCACCAGCCATCCACACACACCACACTCATTATCAGCAAAGAGCATAAGATTTGTGTCATTATCTTCATTATGTAACACCTTGGAAATGCTTTCGCTGATGAGTTCTTTCTCCCCCAAAGCCACGCCCCCTGAAGTACAGCAGGAGGAGAGAGGCCCTCGGGTCCCTCAGGCTTCCCGTTCACAGCTCCGAGGAGTGTCTTAAGCAGGAGCTGTGTAATCCTAAAGATCTATTACAGATAGCAGGGCCGACACAGGCGACAGAGATTAGAGGGGGCAGATAGTGACTGTATTGATTGGCCTTTGCGTCCCGGGGCTAGGCCTGCAGCTTGCTAGTGTAATAGCTTGTTGTAATGAAATTCAGCCAGTGCGTCGCTATGGACCCTGCAGACCTAAATGCGTAAGGACTTAAAGAGGAATGTACAGAGGCGAGGTGACACAGCAAGGGCAAGGAGCAGGGAGCAGACCACTGTGATGTTGGAAAGACTTACAACGAGAAGTAATTTGTGCATTTTTAAATATGAAGAATATAATTTTACATCTAAATCAGAGAGTTAATGTACTCCAAAAATGTCAATGTTAAGTCTTTTGCATCTGCTTATGATTATATTGTTAAAACCAAAAAGAAGAAGATTTCACATGGTCTAAGTCCAACTGGAACGCATTCAGATTATACAATTTGTTATCTATTAAAATATTTTATAATAGATTAGAAATAAATTAAATTACTTTTCGCTTTGTGCCAAAAACAAAAGCCTATAATAGTCCTGTTCTGTGTCTTATTGTATACCAATTTGTTTGTTTTATTTCTGTACATATAACCTTTTTTCAGTTGTGTACTTGTCTTGTGCACACTGGGGACTTTTGCGGGTGTATTCTTGGGTTTCATTAAACTGGCCAGTAGGGGGCGCATGAGGAGAGCTGGGACAACTCCGTTTTGCTCCCATTGAAAACCATGTAAAGTCTGTTTTGGAGTCAAAGGCTCTCCTCCTGTGCGGTGTACGGTTGTTGTACAGTAACAGTCTTAATCGGGGACACTCAATTCTAAGGAAGTACAAATAAATATTTCTCAAAAGAGTCTTCATTTTGGGCATTGTTGGGCAGAAAAACAGAAGAAATTGCTGCGTTTCATTGGGGTGGCCTGCAGGGGGCGCTTATCTGGGAAAGCCTTGATCCACCTCGCCCGCCTCATCCCAGTGATTTTTTCAAAGTGTCCTCCTTTATATGAGACCACAGTTGGAACATGAACAAACTCTGGTCTTTCTCTCTATTTGTGCGGTTGCTACAAGCGTACACTGCACAAAAAGATGGCATTTTGACAGCGCTTCTTCTTCTACTATATCTCCGTGTATAAACCCGGCAGACTGCACCGCCAGGATACGTCACGTCCTGTCCTACGTTTGTTATTCGCGCCACTGCCCTGACGTCATATGAAACCCAAGAATTCCAATGTGGTTTTACTGCAAATGGCAAATAAAATGAATCTGAATCTGATTTGAAAAGGTCTTAACACAATTGCATGTTCACCTTGTAGATGTAATATTGTGAACTGCGGGTTTAATGGCCTCCTGTTTGTTGGGGATTTGACTTTGGCACAATTACTTAGACCGATCTCCGGAGCCAAAATCCGAGGACCAGCTGGAACATTCACACAGTTGTCCATTATTACAGTTTACCTGGCCAAGCTCCTTTGTGCACGGCTGAAGTGCCCATATGACAAATTAGCAAACATTGTACCGTGGCTTATTTAAACTCTATAAAAGCGTTTTGATTATTCATTCAAGGCCTATAGTTTTCTCATCTGCATACAGTGCCTTGCGAAAGTATTCGGCCCCCTTGAACCTTTCAACATTTCGCCATATTTCAGGCTTCAAACATAAAGATATAACATTTTAATTTTTGTCATGAATCAACAACAAGTGGGACACAATCGTGAAGTGGAATGAAATTTGTTGGACAATTTAAACTTTTTTAACAAATAAAAAACTGAAAAGTGGGGCGTGCAATATTATTCGGCCCCTTTACTTTCAGTGCAGCAAACTCAGTCCAGAAGTTCAGTGAGGATCTTTGAATGATCCAATGTTGTCCTAAATGACTGATGATGATAAATAGAATGCACCTGTGTGTAATCAAGTCTCCGTATAAATGCACCTGCTCTTTGATAGTCTCAGGGTTCTGTTTAAAGCGCAGAGAGAACCATGAAGACAAAGGAACACACCAGGCAGGTCCGAGATACTGTTGTGGAGAGGTTTAAAGCCGGATTTGGATACAAAAAGATTTCCCAAGCTTTAAACATCTCAAGGAGCACTGTGCAAGCAATTATATTGAAATGGAAGGAGTATCAGACCACTGCAAATCTACCAAGACCCGGCCGTCCCTCCAAACTTTCATCTCAAACAAGGAGAAGACTGATCAGAGATGCAGCCAAGAGGCCCATGATCACTCTGGATGAATTGCAGATAACTACAGCTGAGGTGGGGATGGTGTGTTCAGGGTGATGAGCTGTGTTGCTTTTACGCCAAACATATCGTTTTGCATTGTGGCCAAAAAGTTTGATTTTGGTTTCATCTGACCAGAGCACCTTCTTCCACATGTTTGGTGTGTCTCCCAGGTGGCTTGTGGCAAACTTTAAGAGACTTTTATTGGATATCTTAGAGAAATGGCCACTCTTCCATAAAGGCCAGATTTGTGCAGTGCACGACTGATTGTTGTCCTATGGACAGACTCTCCCACCTCAGCTGTAGTTATCTGCAGTTCATCCAGAGTGATCATGGGCCTCTTGGCTGCTTCTCTGATCAGTCTTCTCCTTGTTTGAGATGAAAGTTTGGAGGGACGGCCGGGTCTTGGTAGATTTGCTGTGGTCTGATGCTCCTTCCATTTCAATATAATTGCTTGCACAGTGCTCCTTGAGATGTTTAAAGCTTGGGAAATATTTTTGTATCCAAATCCGGCTTTAAACTTCTCCACAACAGTATCTCGGACCTGCCTGGTGTGTTCCTTTGTCTTCATGGTTCTCTCTGCGCTTTAAACAGAACCCTGAGACTATCAAAGAGCAGGTGCATTTATACGGAGACTTGATTACACACAGGTGCATTCTATTTATCATCATCAGTCATTTAGGACAACATTGGATCATTCAAAGATCCTCACTGAACTTCTGGACTGAGTTTGCTGCACTGAAAGTAAAGGGGCCGAATAATATTGCACGCCCCACTTTTCAGCTTTTTATTTGTTAAAAAAGTTTAAATTATCCAATACATTTTGTTCCACTTCACAATTGTGTCCCACTTGTTGTTGATTTATGACGAAAAATTTAAATTTAATATCTTTATGTTTGAAGCCTGAAATATGGCAAAATGTTGAAAGGTTCAAGGGGGCCGAATACTTTTGCAAGGCACTGTATATGAAAGGAAAATTCACACATTAAATAACCCTGAACAGGTGCCAAGGAGAAGAGGCCAGGACAGTCTGAAAGAGAATTATTGCATTTTGGCCGCACACAATTCAATGTGCAAAAAGAAATGCAGAAATGTTGAATGTCCAATACATTTTTAGTTCAAAGACTTAATCTAAAAATATAAAACATCACACAACAATGTCACTAATAATGGTTGTTACAATAAAGATTATAAAACACAAAATCAACATATGTAAACAAAAGCTTCAAAAACCAACATTACTATTATAACATTATACAGTAGTTCAGTATCTACATTAAATTAGGTTCACTGTCGTCTGTCATCATGTATTTTTGTAGAACAGGCTGGAGAGCTTTTCTGCGGGGTCTATCCAAGGTCTCTGGAGGGCATTGCTGCTTGGACTCACGCTTGTCATGGACTTTAGGTTTGACATTTGATGTGAGATCACAGTCATTATTACCGCTGCTGTCAGCCATAAAGGTTCCCTGGAAGTGCACGAAGTTTCTCAAGGCAGTCACACACTCATTCTTCTTATGCAGACACCATGATTCCCAGGCCTTAGGCCCTGTTTATACTGAGACGCTGCGCAGACGTTTCCAGGCTATTAACAGAAACGACCAGGCTCCTAATGCAAATTTCTCAGCGTTCACATGAGGTTGAAAAACGATGTAGTTCTAGCGCCCGGCCAGTAGTGGGCAGAGAAACTTTACAACACGACACACGACCCCCAGCCCCCCTCCCGGCACTATATTCACTTCCTGTGCCAGACCCTCAGAAAGTACCAACATCATTCTGCATTTTAACAGCAGCTGTGAAAATGGAAACTGAACCTAGAGCTTCGCGTGGTCTCGTTTGGACGAACGAAGGAGTAGAATCTTCCTCTGTGTCACGCTGGAAGCCCACGAAGCTAGTTAGTGTGACCGCCGCCATTGTTGTTGATGTTTGTTCTCCGCTACTGCGCATGTCCAAATTTACGTGGCGGGGAGCAGCGCGGAGGTGGGGGTCAGAGCAGAGGGGGATTTCACACCTTTTTCCCTCTCGCGGGTGTGAAAGAGCTCCCTGCTGTGCAGCGTATCTGAGTTGTCCCACTCTGCAGGCTGGATCTGAACACTTACGTTTTCACCCCCCTGGAACACAGTCTTCGTATGAACGGTTGGTAGCAACCGACATCCAACTATACCGTTTTACTGCCACATTGTCTCCGTGTAAACTCGGCCTTAGTTTAAAAAAATAATACAATGCAAAGTGCATTTGTTTGTAGGCCTAATCAGCAGAAGGTGTGGGCAGGAGTTTGTTAATTCCCTTTAAGCAATCAGGTAAACCTAGTGGCTGCTGCGAGAGCCACACTGCTCCTCTGGCTGTGACTGGGTTGGTTGTGTGTGTCACTTAATCAGTGCGATCTGCAACACAAAACTGTTTTCTGCTTTGTTAAGGAAAAAAGGTTTAAAAGGAGTGTGAAGCGGCTGGAATGAGAGTCAGCACCTCCAAATCTGAGACCATGGTGCTCGATAAAGGTGCCCTGCCCTCTCCAGGTCCGGGTCCTCTCCAGGTGGGTGTATCGGAGCGTTGTGGTAAAGAGGGAGTAGCGTCTGCAGTCAGAGCTGTAACACACTGTTGTAAATGGTCAATCTTCGTTCCGTCCCTCACCTTTGGCCATGAGCTTTGGGTAATGACCGAAAGAAAAACGCGGTTTTTTCACCGCGTTGAACCCAGAGAAGATGGCGCCGTGCCAGGGCGCCGCTGCAAGAGCTCCGTGGTGCACCGTGATTGTTTTTATCCTTTCACTGTTTTTATCCACACTTGCCACTGTGGCATATGATCGACAGACTCTTATGGACATACGGGACTTGGCTTGTGAGTCAGTGTCGCCTGCTCTGAGGTGTGAGGGCTTCGACGAGTGCCCAACTCGAGGAGAGCGGCGTGCGGACCGCGACAGAGACGGGGAACAGGGCGATGAGGCCGGGCGCCTCCCCCGTGTTCACCACCGTGCGGAGCCGGGTGTCTCTCGCCGACGGAGGAAGCGCAGACACCGGGGAAAGCGAGGCGGGCTCAGTGTTGCCAACTCCTCAGTAAGGAAAGTAGCTATTGGCTGTCCCAAAAGTCGCTAGAAGTCGCTAAATGACGTCATCGCCTAATTTGCATAATTTGCCATTTGCAAATAACTGTAACGGACGCTGTAGGAGAGAGGAATAAGGTCGTGGGAGAGACAAAAGTGAGTAAAAACACCCTAAATATGTTTAGAACTACAAATGTACAAAAATAATTTCAACATTAACAACATTTAATGATTTTAATGCTTTGTCTAGATCCACATTACACACATCAGTTTTGTCCTGTATTGTTAAATGTTATACCAGCAAATGTAATCAAAAGATTGTTATGTAGGGTGAAATTGCTAGCTCTACAACCAACCCTCCTCCTTTATCCGGGCTTGGGACCGGCAAAGTGACCCAAAAGACACACTCTGGCATAGTTACTTAGGTCTATTTTTGTAAGTTTTTTTTTTTTTTCATAGTTTGGCATAACAAATGATTTAATGTGACCCACTACTGAGAGAAAACAGAGTCACGGACAGAGCTGCCGCGGATGGAGTGGGGGGGAGTGGGGGGTGGCGGTGGTAGGAGTGGCCGGGGAGCTTTGGATGTGTGGTGGTGGTGGAGCTGAAGTTCAGTCTGCAGCAGCCTGAAAACTTCCTGTGCTTTTGAGTCTCCTCTCTCTCTCTCTGCTCCGCCCATAGACTGTAGCTGGGACTGCTGCGCAAGGCTACTGTGAGACTGGCCGCCTGTAAGTGCTTTGGGACGGGGGAGGGGCTCACGTTGAGGACAGTAACTGCAGAACAATACGTGCTTCACGAGTCTCCAAAACACCAGATAAGTCGCCAATAACACCAGATAAGTCGCCAAAACACCAGATAAGTCGCCAATAACACCAGAAAAAGTCGCTAGATTTGTCGCTAGTCGCTTTTTTGAAAAAAAGTCGCTATAGGGGTCTGAAAAGTCGCTAAATCTAGCGACAAAGTCGCTAAGTTGGCAACACTGGGCGGGCTTCTCGTGCGGAGTCGCGCCCCCAGGGTCCCACTGCCACCCATTTACCTTGCAAACGTTCAGTCTCTCCCGAACAAGTCGGACGATCTCCTAAGCCGAATCCAGTACCAGCGCGAGGCTCGGAACTGCGCAGTGTACTGCCTCAGCGAGACGTGGCTGCATCCGAATATCCCGGACTCAGCTGTTCAGCCGCCGGGATTCGCCATTTTCCGCTCGGACAGAGAGAAGGAGAGCACGGGGAAATCGAAAGGCGGAGGTGTGTGTTTTTTAATTAACCAGCGCTGGTGCACTGACAGTTTTATTATAAACAAAACATGCTCTGCTAACCTGGAGTGTCTGGTTTTGAGATGCCGCCCGTTCTATCTTCCCCGAGAATTCTCAGTGATCTTCCTATGTGCTGTGTATATTCATCCTCGGGCTGACTGTACAGCTGCACTGAATGACTTAAGTGACATTTTGCATAAACATGAAGCTGCTCACCCCAATGCTGTGATTATAGTTGGTGGTGATTTTAATAAATGTAACTTAAAGTCTGTATTACCGAACTTTTATCAGCATGTGAGTCAGCCTACCAGGGGAGCTCACATCCTGGATCACTGCTATAGTAACGTGAAGGCAGCTTACAGGTCCAGTCTCAGACCTGCTTTTGGGAAGTCTGACCACTTCGCTGTTCTCCTTCTTCCTTCTTACACACAGAGGAACAAACAGCACAAACCTACTTCCCGCACTGTGCAGTGCTGGTCTGAGGAGGCCAACATGAAGCTGCAGGGCTGCTTTGATGCCACAGATTGGTCTGTTTTTAACTCTGAGAATGTTGATGAATTCTGTGAGGCTGTGACAGGATACATACAATTTTGCATTGACTGTTGTGTCCCCTATAAAGTTATTAAAGAACACTCCGGCCAAAAACCTTGGATGAACACTGACGTCAAATTAAGAATTAATGAGCGGACACTGGCGTTTCAATCCGGTGATGAGGGTGCTTACAAGCTGTCCTGCTACGCTGTGGAACGCTCTATAAAAGCTGCTAAGCGTTGCTATGGGGACAGGTTAGAGGGCTTCTTTGGGGAAGAGGACCCTCGACGCATGTGGAAGGGGATCAGTCTCATCACGTCCTGGAAACCAAGTGCAGGGAAAATTGCTGCTGGCCAAACTCTGCCAAACGAGCTCAACGACTTTTACTGCCGCTTTGAATCTGCTGATCCCCTGCCTTTTGTCTTCCCCGAATGTCAGGGTGCCTTCACAGTGACTCAGGAGGAAGTACGGCGGGTCTTGTCCAGGACCACAGCTCGGAAAGCCGCAGGCCCAGACTGCATTCCTCCCCGCGTCCTGAAACTGTGCTCCGAGCAACTTGCCCCTGTTTTAACGGACATTTTTAACTTGTCACTCAGGAGCTGTACGGTGCCGGTGAGCTTTAAAAGGTCCACCATTATTCCAGTTCCTAAGAAGTCTCCAGTGACATGTCTCAATGACTACCGCCCTGTGGCTCTCACGTCTGTTCTTATGAAGACTTTTGAGCGGCTTGTGCTGGACTTCATTAAGAGCCAGATCCCTGTGAGCGTTGACCCGCTCCAGTTTGCTTACAGACAGAACAGGAGTGTGGAGGATGCCATCTCCTTTGCTCTGAACTCTGTCTACACTCATTTGGACACTAGTAAATCTGTCGCGAGAATGCTGTTCATTGATTATAGCTCTGCTTTTAATTGTCTTGTCCCAAGCATATTGGTTGAAAAACTAATGTCCCTTGGTCTGAATGTTGCCATGTGTAAATGGATTTTTAGCTTTTTAACTGACAGATCTCAGAGTGTAAAAATCAATGACTGTTTTTCTGATGTTGTTTCTGTGAGCACTGGTTCTCCTCAGGGATGTATTTTGAGTCCTCTGCTTTTTACTTTGTACACTCACGATTGTGTGTCCTCCTCTGACTCTAACTTGATCATCAAATATGCTGATGACACCACCATCATCGGTCTCATCAGTGACAATGATGATTCCTCTTATAGAGCAGAGATCGAACATGTTTTTCAGTGGAGTAAAGTAAACAATCTCCAGCTGAACACTGCAAAAACATGTGAACTTGTCTTTGACTTCAGTCATAGCAGTTCTCACACTCCTGTTGTTATTGACAACTCCCAGGTGCAGATCGTAGAGGAGTGCAAGTTCCTGGGTTTAACTCTGTCTAACGACCTGAAATGGGTTAAAAACACTGACCGGGTTGTTAAGAAAGCTCGTCAGCGGCTCTTCTTTTTGCGGAAACTTAGAGAATTTACCACTAATTCTAAGATTCTGCTTAATTTTTATCGCTGCACCATTGAGAGTTTACTTGTTGGTTCTGTGTCTGTGTGGTTTGGAAACATCACAGATAAAGAAAAGAGAGCTTTAAACAAGGTGCTCCGCTCTGCAAAGAGGACCGTGGGCTGTGAGCTTCCTGTTCTGGAGGTTCTTTACAGATCCAGACTTTTAAACAAAGCTCTTAAAATCATCAACGACTCTTCTGGCCACCCTGGGAAAGCCATGTTCCAGCTTCTTCCCTCTGGTAGAAGATATCGGTCACTGAGATGCAAGACATCTCGCTATGCTAACAGCTTCTTCCCACAGGCTGTTAGGTGCCTAAACAGAGCATTTTAATTTCTGCTTTTACCTGCTTTTAAACTGCTTTTACCCCTGTATTGTTTTGTTGATCGGTGCCACAGTGTCAGCTGTTTTTTTTTTATTGTTTTATGTTCAGTGTATGTGTGTTTTGTATTGCATTGTGTCGTGTTTTTGTTCTGTCGGTGCACACGGAGTGCCTTTCTTGCGAATGTATTCCAATGTGGTTTTTTTTTAACTGCACATGGCCAATAAATGAATCTTGAATCTTGAATCTTGAACGAGAACGCGAATACAAGCGTCGAAATGAGCTTCCTCCGCAGAGTGGCTGGCTGCTCCCTTAGAGATAGAGGAGCTCAGTCACACGGGAGGAGCTCGGAGTAGAATCGCTGCTTCTCCACGGCACGTCCCACTGAGAGGAGACCGCCGGAGAGTTTGTGTTTCCTCCTCCACACTTGTGAGTTCTGTGCTACAATTGGCCAGTCATTTCTTGCCGGGAGCTGATTGACTACTATGCCTGGGACCCACACCCGTTCACCTGGAGGACCCGCCCACACAACCTGCCAATCTTCCGCCACTCCGAGCAGCTGTAGTCTCCTTAATTCTGCCATTTGCTTTCTCAGTATTACGGGTTATTTATCTACCTTATTATTATTTACCTATTCAGTTCCCATTTCAACATCTTGGTTTTATCGTGACATCCTTTTGCACCCAAGCTGAGCCAAGTTGAAACATCACCCCTACTCATTTCACGGTTCGAAAATCGGGTATCATATCTAAATGTTCCAGAAGCTTCCTCACTGGGTCGTAAGAGTGGACAGGCCCTCCCCGAGGTTCAGCATGATACAATGGATGGCCAGGAACAGCCTCGAGCTACAAGGCCGATGCTAATCACACTATTGATCCTGTAATTCCTCCCATTTGAAACTCTTTACCTCGGTAGGTGGTATCAATGAATAAAGCCAAAGTCTGCAGCTCTTCCCCGGTTTGTGGAGGCACCCAGGATCCCAGGGGACGTGATTGAGATCCGAACAGAGCGCAAACACCGTGCCGCGGCTCTCTTTAGTATGCAGACTCCACACGCACCACGGGACGGGCTGCCATACCGAAAACAAACGCAAATGGAGAATGTTTGATCGAACTCCTTTGTTGCGTCTGAACGATCCTGCCTGGATATGTTGTGTTGGTTTCCCTTTCTTGTACAGTTAGGGCTGTTCTACAAGATGGAGTGTAGGTGGCAAACACAACGCAATTTTAGATTTGGAAAAATTTAAAGGTTTATTTTATTGTCCTTGAGAATTAAATATTTTGCAATTTTGACGGGAAACATTGGTTTATTAAAATGTCATACATGTCTGAATATTAATCGATCATTATTAAATGTATGTTCAGGTCAGAAATTTAGCGTAATAATAGTCATCAGTAATTTCAGCAGCTTTTACCATAAAAAAACAGAGTAAAAAAATGTTAAATGCAGAATACTACTTGCACTAGAATATAAAGTACATAATTTTATACATGCTCCTTATACTGCAAAAGTCAGGGGTTTTTGTAATTAAAGTAGCAATATGTAAGATTTTCATGTCAAGTCATCATTAAAGGGCCTGAATATGTCAAAAGGCATTAGTAAGAGATATTCAAGTTTCAGAATGAGTTTTACAGTCCCTTAAACTTGTTATTATTTTCATTTTGATGTCCCGCCCTCCATTTTTTAAACCAATCAGAAAGTCTGTGATCAGGGCGCCAGAACTCACCGTGTGGAGCTAATCTCACTGGTAAAGTACCCAAAAAAGGTCTCGTTATGATTCTCAAATCATTAACAACAAAACAATTATTCTATCAAGGATTTCTATCTTTGTGAAAAAGGATTGGTTATGGATTTGTTGTTGACAAAACTTTTGTCTTTTCAGATATTAGGTCCCAGGTGGAGGGAGTCAAGGAGAGAGGGAGAGGTTTCAGTACCACTTTTGGCCAGATTTTTACAAACTGCTCCTTTAAAGATGCAGTCAGTTTTTTTCCAGACGTATTATTTTAGATATTGTGGGAAAACGTCCCTAAACCATAAAAGTAGTCAAGTTATCATGTGTTTTTGAATAGTAATGGCATTGACCCGATGTCTATAGTCTACAAAAATTAATAAAACATATTTTGGAGTGGACCGATAAAAATAAACCAATAAGATGTGTTAACCCCCTTCACCGTCTTCCTGTTTCTCGCGAGTGCACCGGAGTTATCGGATTTTCTAAAACCTAAAATGGCTGAACAGAAAATGCCAATTTCAGGTTCGCTCCACTCTCCCTGTTGTGACGAAGAAAAGAAAATGCTGGATGTTTGGTTTGGTGGAGAGGGAGGGGAGGGGGGAGCGGTTTTGGTGTCGGTGCTACGGCTAAGCTAACAACATCGCTTACTGCACCTTTAAGTCTTGCTTCTTCATCATCATGCTAAAGTTGGAGATTTGAAGACTTATTTCCTTACAATGACAAACAAAGAGATGTTATACTGATTTTTTATGCTTGAGTTATAGATTTCATTTTATTTCAGTTTAGACTTATAATTCATTTATATTGTGTTGCGTGCTCCTCTTCCCTACTGTCTGCAACTTGTGATGCAACCCTGACATTTCTATGGAATCAAATCAATTCTTTTTTAATGCCAATCATGTTGTGACCCCCACTTGGGAACCACTGGGTTAGACTGTCACAAAGCGGCAGTATATTTAAAATGCTAGGCAAGGCAAGGCAAGGCAAGGCAAATTTATTTGTATAGCACAATTCATACACAAGGCAACTCAAAGTGCTGAACAAGATAGCATTAAAATCATAAATAATCACAGAACATTAAAACAAAAGATAAAAATATAAAATCCCTCAGTTGTATGCACAGCTAAACAGCACCGTTTTTAATGCTACAGCTCAAGTCGTGACCAGAATCTTCATAATAAACTTGCCTTAGCTAAACTCTTGCCTTAGCTTTGCCTATACCCGCCGCTTCTATGATACTTCACAGTGATCTTTAAAATGGATAGGGGCACAACATGGACTCCTAGAATGGGTAATGGTCCGTATAGATCTACATGCTTTGGTCCACTGCTTACCGTTCCCAGAGCTCCGCGCCCTGCAAAACTAACACATGTTGTGTTGTGATTACGTCATCCGTTTCTGTCACTAAATGAAATACTCTGCACGCGACACATTTTCCCTGCAATAATTATGCGCACCATGAGCAGATTCAGCAATGCTTGGATGGATACGAGGGGATTTATGACAATGAGCTGAGCAGGCAAAGGCAACAGACTGTATACAGACGTGCGAGGAAGCTAATGGAGGGGTTAATTTATCCCAGCATGTGATAATTGACCTTTAATTGTATCAATAGAGAGATATGCTCCAATTCCCACAGAGATAGTAAGTCAGTAAATAATCTTTATTTATATAGCACAGACCAGACTCACAAAGAGCTTTTGTTGTGGGCGTGTGTCTCTGACTCGACAGAGATGGGAGCGAGGTGCTGTAGTACAAACAGTGTTGGGGAGTAAGGAACACATGGATCACCATTAAGATAATAACGGCTTATTAAACGAGCAAGCGAGGTTAATAAATGTTTTATTATATGACTATTTTTAATTTGAGCAAATATCGATTGGTTTCAACTAAAAACACATGCAACCAAACTGTCAAATGGTGACATGGAGAACTTATCAGATGATTGAGGCGCCCGCTGTAAGTTCTCAGTCTGTGTTTTTACCGATGTTTTTTAGATATTTGTGAAGTATGTTCATGTCCGACTTGGTTTCCCTAATCGTGTTTTTACCTTTCTGTTCTGTAACGAAGTTGTCAATCTCTTCTTGACTGTGAGGAGTTGTGTTTTTGTCGTTATTTGCTGTTTTTACTTCCTCTGGCTCTTCCAACTCGTCTGGATCAGAGAATTCACTGGAGAATGCTCCCAGTCGTCGCTCATTATTTATTATTTTTTTACAGAGGAAAGATATCAGATGTGATACGCGCTGCGGCCCAATTGTCACGGTAACGGTCCGAGATGGGAAAATATCAAACCGCAAATCAGCCAATCAGAGCGCGCGTACGATCCAAGTCATATAATAAGATTTCAGATTTCTTCATTTGTCGCACAGTGGGCCAGTTTCAAAATACTCTTTCTGAGTAACTGTATTGCACTACAGTTACTACTTTAAAGTCTAGTGTTTAGAGTACAGTTACTTTCTGAATATCACGGGAATACATACTTTCACATTACGTTTTAAGGTAAAAAAAAATAAAAAATAGATAAAAAGAAAACATTGGGTGTTCTTAACCCTCTGGGCGCCACGATTGACTTAAGTCGACAATATGCGGTACTGTTTAAAACAACCGATTGTGTCAAACAGGGTGTCAACATTCATTCAAACTCTTGCTATAATGTTTTGCACTGTTTTACTATTTCCTGACCCTTGTGTGTGGCACAGAGTGAGTTCTGGTTGTGTGTTCATGTCCTAGTGATCTGTGTCTGTCAGTAAAATAAATATAAATTTCATGAAAATCCATGATTGCTACCACCATATGAAGTCATAACATTGCAATTATATGAGTACATTTAGTTCCTACATAAACTTTGGGTCATTCTTATCATTTCTCTGATTTACATAAAGTCTCAATCTCTTATCACTTTTAAGTTATTAAGAAATTAAGATGTCAAAATCTCAAAAACCTCTGGCGCCTAAAGGGTTAAAGGTCGAATCATGTTGTATTTATTTCACAATATAAGGTTATATATGTTTTCTTTGCTTGAATGTAGTTTGTCATGTAAGATTATTTTACTAGTTTTAAGTTAATAATACTTCATAAACTTATTAAAGAAAAAAGTATTGTTTGAACTATTTTGTCTTATTTCCAGATAATTTTTCTTGTCTAGATAATTTAAGTTTGTAAAGACATAGTACATACTTTTTACATTACGTTTTAATGTAAAAAAAAAAAAAATGTTAAATGCAGCTGTTGAATCAGGTTTTTATTTATTTCACATTTTATAACATTATTTATTTTATGTTTACGTTTATTGAGGTTGTAAATATCTCTAAATTTACCTTTATACGTTTTGTAAAAATACAAAATAATTTAAAATAAATATAATTATCGTGTTAATTATCGTGTAGTCGTTTTTTTCCAAAGTAACAGGATGCCTTACTTAAAATACGTTATATGTATTATTGAAAGTATTCTACCCAACACTGAATAAACTGCTTCTGCTCCTGAATATAGAAAAGCTAAAACGCCATAATTTGAATACACCTTGTCTTTTTGCCTGTGATGTGGTTCATGAAGTCCTAGAGTGAGACGGCTGTGAGAAGCTCAGGTTTCCATGTGAAGACGCAGGTTGTATACATTTACTGACTGTATTTGTCAACAATACCATGGCATCTTCATAATATCACAGTGCGTGTGTGTGTGTGTGTGTGTGCGTGTGTGCGTGTGTGTGTCTTCCATGGCCGAGAGAAGATTTACAGCAACTTTATTGACGCCGAGCAAAAGGCAGCGGCAAATAAGTCTTTGAAATTTGGCTTTTTTCTTTTAACCCGATGACCTCCGGCACAAATGGACGTTTTTCCATAAAATTCCTGGAGTGATTCAAAAGCACCCAAAATAGGATCTCATTTTGCAGTATTGCCCTCCCCGTTTTTATTTTGTATAAAAGTATGATTGTAAGTGTTGTAAGAGTCGGGTGTATTGTGTGTGGATGGATCTGTGCTTGGTCCAAAAATAAGTTTTCCACGAATCCTGAGTTCTTCAAATGATGTTTAATTTCCATCTCCAATAAGGCGTCGATGCACTGCAGCGTTTATGTTCTCCATCATAATGTAACTTCAATGCCGGTAACTGAATTTGTATATCAATTTGAATCAGACCTGTAGCTACACTAGAAAAAAATCCCTTGAAAAAATACACAAAAAATATATGAAAACAAGTAAAATGCTGCTGAAAATAATAAAAATGATCTGCCAATAGAACAAGAAAGTGTGACTTGACAAGAATTCTGAAAATAAAAAAAATAATTCTAGCCCCAAATGACTTGATTCTGGTTTAAAAACATACATTTCAATTATTATTTACTTATTTGCAAAAAAGACAAATTGAGAAATGTTTTCTCAAGATACAGAAAAACAAACTTATTTCATATAAACAAGACAAGTTGTCTGGAAATAAGAACAAAATACTTTTTATGATCTTAAAACTAGTTCAATAATCTTACAGTATATGAGAAACTAAATTAAAGCAAAAAAAACCTTCATTTACGCATCATTTATGTTATTTTTAGATTGGTATTGCAGCATTTATAGCAGGCTAAGAAACCCATCCATCCATTTTCTTCCCCTTAATCCATTTCTGGGTCGGGGGGGTGGCCGGAGATGCTGTCCAGTCCACAGAGCACCAGCCCCTCACTGATCCTCCTGCAGGTGCTGAGTCCACAGGAGCCTTTCAGGAGTCCTTCAGTGGGGGCTTCAGGCAAAGTGGGGTTAAGCGTCTTGCCCAAGGACACAACGACAGCAGACAGCCACTGTCGCCCGTAGCTAAGAAACGTGTATTTGTATATTTTGTGTGCTCTCTGTGTGCATCCACTACTGTCCTGTATGTGCGCTGCAATATTGAAATTTCTCCACTGTGGGACAAATAAAGGTTCTCTTATCATATCTTATACATATTACCAAGATTTTACTTTTTTCAGTGCAAAGAAAATGGGTAAAAGTAAGAAATGTAAAAGTATATGCTTGTCTATAGGGTTACGTCCTTTGTTATAATTACTGTCAATAAAATATAAAAAACTTGCTAACAGTGTGTTGTCCGTCATAGTGATATCGTAATCTCCCGTTCACTAACTACATTCAGACTCAGTTAAGACCACAGGTACGTTTTTTTCCCAGAGTAAGAACATTGTAAGGTGAAAAGGTAGGATGCATGCGATAGACGAGGGTGGATTATGAAAATATCAGAGAAGAATAAGAAAAAGGGATTTACATAAAGCAGTGTGTTTGAATGGATTCTCCTGCAAACAGAGTCGGTATATCTGATGGATTTGTGCCGAGCGTATCTGCCCTATGGGAATGCACCGGGGAGCGAGGCGTAATGTTGACACAAGGATAAAGGTATTACACAAAGTGAGCAAAAACACTGAAAGATTGGGAGATTCTAGAGGAGAAAGACGGAGAATCATTTGGGACGGTTGGATTGAACAAAATAGCAGATGTCTATTTGAGAATGTGGAATTCCAATCAGGATTATGGAGCTTTTGCGCAAGTTCACCGTGGTAGACCCGGCTGCTGCTGCCCAGCTCTACAGGCCTGCTCTCATCCTCGGCTCATCGTACCAGCAACGCCCACATCCAGTCAACCAATAACCGCCAGGACAGCAAGTTAAAAGCCGGAGACGCCCACTTCCCGGCCTTCTCAAGTCTGCAAGCCTCCGCCGCCCCACCTCCTCCTTCTCTCATTGGAGCGTGCTTGCCTGCTGCCTCTGCCGCCACCAGTGCCTAGGCCAGGGGTGGGCATACTTTTTGGCTTGTGGGCCACATTGGGTAATTTTTTTTTACAGGGGGGCCGGTTCAGTAGCGTTTGGATAGCGTTAATACTAAATCGCTACATGTAGAGTGCAAACCTTATAGCACAGTAAGCACTTGCAAAAAAACTTCAATAAATGCACTAACATTGAGCACTGCATCTTTCAAATGTGCAAAATAGTCCTGATCCTGGTAGTACATTTGTCTTGATGACTATGCAAGATACTGCATTTACACACTATTGGACACCATACTGGGAGAAGACAATGTAAATAGATTAAAATATACTCCGATCTATCAAACCTGGAGATTGCATTTGATTTAAATACAATTAAAGGCGTAAAGTTAAATAAATCAACATTTATTGAAATAACATGAATTATATTACTTTTAACCTTCACACTTGTGATGCAACATCGACATATCCTCACTGTGGGACAAATAAAGTGATCTCTTAATCTTAATCAAACATATAATTACCCAACTCTTTTTTTAATGCCAACTTAATCAAAACACGCAATTTCAACCTTTCCAAATGTATTTTTTGTCATGACACAGTAGAAAAACTCACCACATTCAGTGGGAACAGTGTTGTTGGTCTCCCTTCTTAGCCAGTGCATCAAAGTCTGGGGCTAGTTTTGTTGTGGCAATTCTCAAGATAGATCTGAGATGTTGGTCCGTTAACTTGGATCTGTGACGAGCTTTGTTGATGTTCATGACGCTGAACGTCTGCTCACACACGTATGTTGAGCCAAACAACACTATCATCTCCTGTGCCAATCTCCGCAGGTTTGGAAACGTGGCTTTGTTAAGTGAAGCGTAAAAGTCAGTCAGTTTAAGAGACTTGAAGTTCTCCTTGGAGGCAGGGTCGGACTGAAGATTGATCAGTTCCAATTGCAGCTCCTGCGGTGCGGTGTCAGGGTCTTGTGACAGGGGACAGGACACCAGCTGGAGTGACTTGTCAATTTTTTCAAAATCAGAGAACCTACGGTAGAATTCTCTCTGCAGGTCATCCAGTGATTTGCAGTATTTCTTCGTGTTTCGGGTGGCCTCTTTCTGCGTGGCTAGTGTGGGGAAATGAGTGAAAGATTTGTTTGACATTTGTCTGGAGAATAAAATCAGCTTGGATTGGAAGGCTGTCACATTTGTGTACAGGTTATGTACAAACTGATCTTTCCCCTGTAGCTTCACGTTCAGCTCATTCAAGTGTGAGAAAATGTCCACAGCAAACGCAAAGTCACAAAGCCAGTTCTCGTCGATCAGCTCGGGAAATTCTTCGGATTTTTCCTTTAACTCCAAAAACTAGCTTATCTCCTCTTTGAGCTCCCACACTCGTTGCAACACTTTCCCCAAACTTAACCAGCGGACACGGGAGTGGTAAAGTAGGTCCTGATGAGCCGCATCGGTTTCCTCTAAGAACGTAACGAACTGACGATGATTAAGGCCTCTTGCACGTATGAAATTTACAAGTTTAACAACTGGATCCACGACATGATTAAGCTGCAATATAGACTTACACAGAGACTCCTGGTGAATGATGCAGTGAAGGAAAACAACATTCTGCGCAGGGTTTTCCTCTTTCACTTTATCCTGAATTCTTTTAAGCAGCCCGACGTTTTTTCCAGTTAAATTTGGCGATCCATCCGTGGTGACGTTGGCCAGTTTACTCCACGGTAGATTCCTTCTCTCGATGACAGCGGACACCTGTTCATACAAGTCCTCTCCTCGCGTTTTCCCCTTCAGCGACTCCATGCTCAAAAGCTCCTCTGTTATCTCAAAACTCTCATTTATCCCTCGGATAAAAATAAGAAGCTGAGCAGTGTCCTTTATGTCAGTACTTTCATCCAGTGCTATTGAAAATAAAATGAAGTTTCTGGCCTTTTTGTCTAACTCGCTCACTATATCATCATCAATCAGTTCCACACGGCGTGTCACCGTCCTGCGCGATAAACTGACTTTTTCAAACTTCTCTTTGCTCTCCGGACACAGGAGACCTGCGGCCTCGACCATGCATTCTTTCAAAATTTCGCCTTCGGAAAAAGGCTTACTAGCCTTCACCAACTTGAATGCCAGCAAGAAACTTGCCTTGGTACTTGCTTCTTGAATAGCAGTTTGTCTGTGAAAGAGATGCTGCCGAGCCTGTAGCTCAGCTGCCAGCCTCTTTGCAGTAGCAGCCCGTTCTTGCGTTGATTGCTTGCTAGCATAGTTTGCGTGTTTCGTGGTGAAGTGACGGCTGATATTATATTCTTTGAACACCGCAACCGCTTCTTGGCATATCAAACATACAGCTGTTGATCGTACTTCAGTGAAAAAATATTTTGTCGTCCACTCATTATTAAACACACGGCATTCAACGTCCACTTTCCTTTTCTTTGGCCCGCTCATGTTTACAGAAGTACTTGAATAGCAACGGAAAGATAAAGGGAAATAAAGAGGAAAAACAGACACTCCAAAAGGCCCGCCAATGGTCAGCGCGCCATCTATTGGGAAAACGTGGGCATTGCAGAGACAAGATGAAATGAATGACTGATATATATGTATACATTTTTTAATCGGACACGGTCTGCGGGCCGTATTAAAAAGCATGGCGGGCCGTATACGGCCCGCGGGCCTTAGAATGCCCATGTCTGGCCTAGGCCCTGGGGGGGATTATGCGCGCGAGCAAGCGCCGCGCTCAACAGCATCGCTCCCGGGCCTAGGGCCCTAAACAACGCATAAACTTCTAACTGCATTCCCCCTTGTGGGTCTCTCCAAGGTGAAATATGACTCCAAACAGGTCCAACTAGAAGGACTGTGATGATCCAGGACACTTTAACATTCTACAACACGTATGGACATTTATCAACTTTCAAGGACATTGGTCTCTCCCTATGGACCAGTTCATATGTGTATATTGTGTGTTCTAATTGTTGATTCTCTGATCTGTGTTGGTGATTTCAATGGTTTTGTTAAATCTCTGAGATGACTTCTGTTGCGATTTAGGGCTATACAAGAATTAGTTGTTGTTGTTGTCATTAACTCATTGACCGCCATAGACGTATTTGGCTGAGACCGCTGATTTCTGTCAAACTCTCTATTCGAATGAAGATTACAGCAGGACAAAACTAGCTAGATATATAGATGAAAGTAAACAGTCCAATCTTTCATAATCTGGTTTCATATTTTACATAGTCACAGCACTCAATATTCTGTGGGTCTTGAAAATCAGTGAAATCATCAAAAACGGCTGCAATCAGTGAGTCAATTATTATGTATTTGAGTATTTTTTAGTATAGGACACTAGCTCCAAAGTGGGAGTTGGTACGTAATTTTTTTCTGTCAGTATGTTTGCCTTGCATGGATTTAACAAGGACTGTGGTACATTCTACAACATGTATGGACATTTGTCAACATTCATGGACATTGGTCAACTCCATTATGGACCAATACATGGTAAAAAAAGGTATATTTTATGTGTCTTAAATGTTGATTCTCTGATCTGTGTTGGTGATTTCAATGGTTTTCGTAAGTCCTTTGAGATGACTGCTGTTGGGATTGAAGGCTATACAAGAATAAATTGTATTGTATTGTAACATTTTTGGTTCTTCAGTACAAAACGATAATAAGATGGCAGTGCTTTTCTCTTGACATGTTTCGGGGCTGGTGCTCAGTGAGTTGGGTGGCAGCTGATTGCCACCCACCCGACCCAGAAATGGATTAAGGGGAAGAAAATGGATGGATGGATGGAAAATGATTAGCTGCTCTTGTCTCTGTTCAAAGCGTCTGTGCCACTTCTACACAAGTGGTCTGGGCTGGGCTGGGCTGGGCTGGGCTGAGTTGGCCATCACCACCACCAGAGGAATCAAGGAAAATGTTGAAAATCATGCAACAATTTCAATCTGGGAAACTCAAGACAAAGAATGATCTTGAAGTTGTAGCTGTATGTTTAGGCAAATGAAGGAGATAAATGATGTGAAACTATGCACCTATGACATTTGAGACATGAAAAGATCAAAAGGTTTCGGCGAATAGGTCCCAGCAGAAATACACTGAAAAAAGTTAGATCTCGGTAAGATCTATTCACAAACAATAATATAGATTATGCTTTTTTTTATGGCAATTCTATTTTCGAATGTACTTTGTCATGTAAAGTTTATTTTGCTAGTTTTAAGTTAATAAACTTCATAAACTCATCAGAGAAAAAAGTCTCAGCAGTGAGTTTTTAAGCTTGTGTGAACTATTTTGTCTTATTTCCAAAAAACCTTTCTTGTTTAGATAATTACAGTTTGTTATGCCATAGTTTAAGAAAACGTTTCTTACAAATGTTTAAGAAATAAGTGAATTATACATCAAAGGTATATTTTAAATATATAATCAGGTCATTTGGGGCTAGTATTATTTTCTCTTTTTCAGAAATCTTGTCAAGGCACATTTTCTTATTCTATTATTAGATCATTTGGAGCAGGATTTTACTTATTTACATGTAGTTTATTTTTTTTTCAAGGGATTTTTTCCAATGCATGACATAGATCTTGCTTACCATAACGAGTCCAGACCCTGATGATATAATGATTCCTCCCCTGATGATGGGGAGGAGGTGGGTTGCTGCACAAATAGCCGCTGAATACAAGAATACACTAAATGCCAGTCTTCCAAATTGAATTTCCTTTTTAGCTGCATGCTAAAATAAAAAAACAAACATACATTTCAGTCAAAACAAACAGAAAAGTTCAGTCCAGTTTAAATACATTTTCCGTGAAGGTTTTTGAAGGGGTCTGAGCCCTGCTGTGCTGAGGGATTGTAAAATATGGACAGGGTGTTTGGAGAGCAGAAGGGGCTGTTCCACACAGTTGGCTGTCATTTTGGATAATAAGGTGCAACTTTTCTGACCTTGGAAAACAAGTGTAAGGGCTGCTGTTGTGTCTGCTGCCCGGGCAAAGAACCCCACAAGCTACAAACCCCCCCTACCCCACCCCCCTCTGTGATCTCAATTCAGCATTCAGGCTTTGTCTTGTCCCGGTGGAGCATGGAGGTGACCCTTTGTTTATCCATCAACAAACACATATTGTTCTAACTGTTCTGTATAATTCTGTTTTAAAACTATTTGAAAATTGCAAAAACATTGATCTTGATTTTATTATTATTATTATTTTAAATACATGAATCCACATAATATTTGTGCCTCTTTACAGCATCACACCTCACTCAAAACACATCACCAGAAATGGACAATATTAACATTAGTTTATCTTATTTTAATGGGACAATGCACATGAAGTTGACACATTAAACTGATACAATACTCAAAGGTATAGAGGAGGTTTTTCTGCTTCCGGGTGGATCATCAAGACTATTGGTCCATTCATTCTGGTGATACTTGCTCATCAAATCAGCAGAGAGGGCGATACTTTCCTAACATTTGGGCAAACCCTTGTGTATACCTTTAAAATATACTCAAACATGCAGAAGAAAGGCCTCTAAAAACAAAGTTATGCAAAGAAGGGCAATGCAAATCCCTTTTGCAGCTTTGTACTCTATAATCAAGCTGAAATAACATAAGTGGTTGATCTTACACTCTATCTTCAAAGAAACGAGCAGAAATCTATAATTTTATAACAGCTTTGTATATGAAAAATACCTTTGCGACAGAATAAAAAGAACAATGTGTAAATCGCAGCTTAACAAAATGTCACTCTTGACCCTGAACTCCTTCTGCACCTCACTCTTTCAAACAACAGGATTCCGATTGTTCTTTTCTCTCGTTTTCTTCTCAACGATTAAACCACTCCAACCCTCACGGCCCATGCCTTCATTTGCCTCCATCGTTGTTGAAGAGGAGCCACCGTCACTGCGTTCGTCCCACTCTTCCCGCCCTCATCGGACGCAGGAAGAGCCCAGCAGGCTTTGCCCTCGCCGCGGCCCATTAACGTCGTCCCACCGCAGCCGGCGTTTGTCTGAACCACCGCAGTTGATTCTCGATAAGCGCAATCTGTGAATGGAGCTGTGTGGGCTGCCGAGGCTCTCCACAAAGCGCCGGGCAGGGGAAAAAAAGCTGCTTGTTCGCCTTTTGTCTCTGCATTTTGTGGTGCACTTTGAGCTGAGGGCAGTGGCCTCGGTGGGCAGGAGTTTAGCAGCGGACGGCAAGGGCGAAAATTACTCAAAATTGCTCCATAATTGTATGTTTTCATTTGTAGAGTCAGTGAACTTTGTAATAGGTTTATTTATGTTACTGCAGACTCTGAAAGGAGTTATGTCAGCAGTGAATGCTTCTGAAAGAGCTGTATAAAAAAACCATGCATTATTATTATTATTATTACTACTACGCTAGTTTATTCATACACAAGGCAACTCAAAGTGCGGAACAATCAAGACGCAAACGCACAATCATAAAAATCATAAATAATCACAGTACATTAAAAAAACAAAAACATGAAATCCCTCAGTTGTAGCAGCTCAACAGAACTGTTTCAAACCTGGAATCAAACATTGTCAGAAAAGAAGTCTGTCTCACATTTTCAGGAAGATTGTTCTATATTTTAGCAGCATGAATCTGAAATGCAGCCTCCCCATGTTTAGTCCTGACTCTGGGACCAGCAGGACGACAGTCCCTGTGCTCCTCAGAGTCTCAGCAGGGGGCCAATCCCTGTGCTCCTCAGAGTCCCAGCAGGAGGCCAATCCCTGTGCTCCTCAGAGTCCCAGCAGGAGGCCAATCCCTGTGCTCCTCAGAGTCCCAGCAGGAGAACAAGTCCCTGTGCTCCTCAGAGTTCCAGCAGGAGGCCAGTCCCTGTGCTCCTCAGAGTCCCAGCAGGAGGCCAGTCCCTGTGCTCCTCAGAGTCCCAGCAGGAGGCCAATCCATGTGCTCCTCAGAGTCCCAGCAGGAGGCCCGTCCCTGTGCTCCTCAGAGTCCCAGCAGGAGGCCAGTCCCTGTGCTCCTCAGAGTCCCAGCAGGAGGCCAGTCCCTGTGCTCCTCAGAGTCCGGTGCAAGGCCATGGAGAGACTTGTAACAAACAGATGGTGTTTCAAAGCCATTTGCCGGAGATTTACTTTAAATACCTGTTTTGTTTCAGAATGTAGAACATATTTTTTGTCACAAGGAACTTTTCCATTAACTGCAATGATCTTTTTTTTTCATCAAATAAATATCAAACAGTGGGAGAACAAAGCAGTTGTGAAATTGTCTGCTTTGAAAAGAGAATGAGAAGAGGAGATTTCAAAATAAGGATGTATCTTTTCACTCCTGAACAATAAGCACAAGAAAATAAATAAATAACATAGAATTCAATCTGTTTTTGTTCAGCCCTAGATCACAACAGCAGTCATCAGAAGGAAGTTGTTGATTTGCCAACACAGTTCAGAGATTCAAACAGTTGGAACACAAGAAATGTATTTACTGTATATCTGAAACATTGGAGTCATTGGTCCAAAGGGGACGGATGACAAATGTCCATAAATGTCCTCTTATGTCCTGGATCATCACCACTGTCCTGAAACCCTCCTGCATCGCCAAGGAATGACTAAAAAACCAAATGGGGAAAAGTGAGAAACCTCGGGAAGGCCATGAGTCCGGGCCAGAGGTGCAGAAGCAAGAGGCCGGATTCAGGGGTCCCACCACCACGGCGTTTGTTCATAACGGCTGCTGCTGAAATGGATTGTTGTGATGTTTGATTAACCTTGCCACGATTCTTTGTTGGAATCATTGGTAATAATGATGTCATGCCATTGTGATGTTTTGTGTGTATTTGACAGAGTTGGGCTGAAGTAACCAAAGGAAACATACGGGCGGCGTTTTTCATTTTCTACCATGGAAAACAAGACAATTTACACATTACACGTGTGTGTGTGTGTGTGTGTGTGTGTGTGAGAGGATGTATGTCTGTATCATATCAGATGTATGTCAAATATGCATTCAACACAAATGTATAAGTGCATGTAGTAACCACTGCACCTCAGTGGCTAACGGAGATCTAAAGGTGAAGTTAGCGGTGCACTTTATTGATCCCCGTAGGGCAATTCCTCCTCTGCATTTGACCCATCCTGATGCCACTAAGGCATACGTCAGGAGCAGTGGTCGCCGTAGAAACAGCGCCCGGGAACCCATCTCCACACGTTGATCCTCGGTTTGGTCATGACTACCGGAGCTGGAGGATTTAACCTAGTGTGCATGTTTATAGTGGTAGGGGAAACCTGGGCACTCGGAAGAAACCTACGCAAGCACAGGGAGAACATGCAAACTCCACTCAGCCACCGTGCCTATCTTAATAAAGACTAAACTAAACTTTTCATCCATTTAAAAAGATACATAACTCGATCAGATTGGCAAACCTCCACTGTGAGTTCATATATGTTGCATGTGTTTCATTAAAGCTTTTCTCTTCCACTCAAAAAAAGAAACAAAAACCATTCTTCCTGTGGGTCACCTGTGATCTCACCGATATCATGTCCTTGTGATGTTGTCTGCTTGTCTCCATGGCGATAACATCCTCGGGCAAAGCATTAACGTGTCCTAAAAAGTGGCTCCTCCAACAGACGGCAAAGTGTAGAGAGAGGTGATGAATGAGAGCCGTCTGGAAGCTGAAGAGGTAACTACATTTTTGTAACACTGTTGTCCATTTGTTGCCTTATCTATAGTAGAGTGTTTTTTATTTTGTTTTTTTTAGTTTGTAGCTTCCTTCAAAGAAATGTCAACGGGGACCGAGCAATCCTGTCACACAGACAATTTGGACTCAGCATGTGTAAAAGCAAAGCAAAAGTCACCTGTTTCATCGTTCTGAGATCCACTCTGCACTGTCGGCTGTTTATCAGAGGCTCCAGCACCTGTTGTTCTGTGTTCACTGGGTTTGTTCACACTAAAGGCTACAAACATGTGACAGAGGCCAAAAGTTAGATATAAATGATCAGAAGATGTATTAAGTTTTTCCTAATTCCAAATCCCTCTTCTGTCCATTAAAAGTTGCCATAAGAAAACTGTTTGATAAATGAGTTAGTTAGGGCACGATCACATAGGTCGCCACAGGGGTGTGAAAACGGCCCGCGGTCACATGGGCTTGTTCTTTTAACCGTGCCAGAGCAACTGTGCTGTAGTACAATGCTCGGCCCAGCTGGTGGCGCTATTACTAACTCCAGCGACGACCTCCTTAGGGTTCATTTCTCTTCCTGTTTACATTCTGCTACTGTAGCTAACAACTCGAGTACGGATCGCGTTGTTTAGGGAAAGACACATCTCACACTGGACCACATTGCTCTGATGCAAAGTGCAGCAGTTCAGTGGGTAACGTGTGTGTGCCCACATCCTTCTGTACAATTCTGTTTTAAAACAATTTGAAAATTGCACCAATAGATTATTTATTAAAACACAGAAGATTTGTGACCGCCTCTTTACAGAATCACACCTCACTGTAAACACATCACAAGGAATGGAAATTGGTTTAGTTTCTTTTTTTATTTGATGGGACAATGCACAGACACATTAAGCTCATAAAATACTCTATAAAACAAAGTGAAGAAGGACAATAGAAATCCCTGTAGCGTTGTACGCCATAATCAAGCTGAAAAAACATGAGTGGTTGAACTATCTTTCAGTCTATCTTCAAAGAAACAAGCAGTCTTGTTTATTATAAATCTATAATATAATAACGGCTTTGGGATAAATATGATAACACCTTTATGAAAAATAAAAAGAACAATGTGTAAATCACGGCTTAACAAAATTAAACACCTGACCCTGAAGCCCTTCTGCACCTCACTCTTTCAAACAACACTAACCAGTTAGTACTGTGATGGGAGACCTCTGGGAACACCAGGGGCCACAGTGGGGCGGCTGCAAATGTCATACTCTGGTTGTGTCCTTAAGCAAGACACTTCACCCACATTAGAATGAGTCTGGTGTGTGTGTGAATAGCTGGTGGTGGTGGGAGGGGCTGATGGCACAGACTGGTTGCCTCACTTCTGTCAGTGTGCCCCAGGGCAGCTGTGGCTACAGTAGTAGTTTATCACCACTGTGTTTGGAGTGAAAGATTAATAACATGTGAAGTGTCTTTGAGTGTCCTGAAAAAAGCGCTGTTTAAAACCAATTTAGGTATTCACCAAATATTTAATGTGTTTCTTTTACACTTTTCAATAATAGCGTATTTTATTCTTGTCTTAAGTTACATGATAGAACTTGGGTGCATGTAAGTTAACATTCGTAGTCCTCAGCTCAAGCTTGGTCACCCACACCCAAGTAGCTTTAGCCACAATCCCATTAATCGCATTAGCCCTCGAAGGGGAAGGGGACGACTTGGATTAATTGGCCTGCACTATGCAAAGCAGGCGATCGTAAGAAGAATCCAATAACATCACAAAGAGAACCGATGTCTGCTTACAAAAAATAATTCTGCTGTCACCCCTTTAGGAATAAACAATTTCATGCAAGCCAACTCCTTATACACAGTGTGGTTTTACAATGAATTATCGCCACATGTCCCCGTATGCATACATTAACGGGCGGAATGCCAATAGCTTGTTTTCTCTCTGTCACAAATGTCAAAAGGATTTCAACGTTCTCCTCTATCACTCACTTCTCATTTGTCGAGTTTCAAGCTGTACTAATGCTTCCTATATGTCCCCTCTGGCTTCCCATACATCAGTGAAGCCCACGGGAGGAGTTCTGAAAGGGGAGATCATTCATTATTGAAGCGTCGAAAGAAAAGGAGTGAGGTGGGAGCACTCTCGCAGCCATATTTCTGTGGATCTACAGAGAGACATCAAGGTTAATGTGCCGGCCTGGGATTTGACTTTACTATTTCAAAGTTTTGGAAAATATGTGAATCTTTTTTTGCATACTGGCACCCCTATTGTCTGGCAAGACCCACACCATTGGGGCGGAAATGTGCAGCCTTGGTTTTGTTAGTCTACCCCAGGGCAGCTGAGGATACAGAAGTGAATTCTAACTGTAGAGTATAGTTTGACAGGCTGGTTGAGCTTAAAAATCCCATGCTCTGTTGGTATTTAAAAAGTGTTCTTACTATGATCTTATTTGTCTTACTTGCTACTCTCTCCAGGGCAATTGTGTTCAAATGGCTTTATATAATGTGGATCACAGTTATTTTTTGTGAGAATTTAAACTTTTTAAACATCCATCCATCTATATTATCTTCCGCTTCATTTATTGATATTAATCTATTTAGAGGATAAGCCCCTTGAGATTAATCATCTTGTTTTTAAGGGGGTCCCAAGTTTTTACAAGGTGACAGATGCAGAAAAACAGAAGTAAACAAAACAAAAATACGAGAAAAAAACCAAAAAAAACCGAAAAGCTACCAAAAAAAAAAACACACTTAAACCCTCAATCACTCACACTCTCAAACACACAGACACACACACGCACGTACACACACACGCACACACACGCCATGACTGAACTGTAATTACAATAAATAGAAATAATAATATTAATAGTAATAATAATAATGAATCCGTTGGAACCATGTTATGACAATCCCAGATGGAATGATAAGCAGCCATTCTCAAAAACATACATGTCATGTTTTCTACTTTACCCAGTCTTTCAACTATTTGGCCATTTTTCTGAGACTATGAACGATTTTGTGAAGCTATTTGTTGAACTAAAACATCTTTTCTATTTCTAAATCATTATGGCAACATCGACTTCTCAAATGATCGTTATTAGAAGCGTACATCTCCCAGTTCCCGAGATTCTCCTCTCTGATGGAAGCTGCTCGTTATTCTTGGTAAAAAAAAAGCTGTCAGTTATTAAATTCATCATTCAGAGCTTCCACCCAATCTTCATTAACCTGACTCTCGCCAGATCCTTGTAGTTCGTTGAGGCTCACACAAGGGTCTGGGATTTCTCAATTGTAGATAAATTTCAAAAGGTGCGGCCTTAGAAAAGTCCTTGTATGTGATTGGATAAACCACTTGTCTGTTTTCTTGAAGGACATTATACTTCAGTCACGAAGCACACGACTCTTGCTATCGCCGCTATTCTTGTTTCAATCAGGCAGTCGCTTTGGTGCTATGTAACATCTATGAAATCCTGCCTGGGGATCTTGATTGGTTCATTATTTTTTGCATTTTGCATTGCCCCCGATTCTAGATCCTTGTGCGGAGCTCAGTGAAACGCCTCTAGTGGTGAAACATGGCGGAACTACATGGATCTGGCGAGAGTCAGGTTAGCGTATCCCCAGTTCCTGATATTCTCCTCTCTGATGGTAGCTGCCCAATATTCTAGGCAGAAAAGCTGCCAGTTATGGTAAATCCCTGGCCCGCCTTGGATGCACTGCACATTTGAGACCTCCCAGAGCAGCTCAATGATTATATAATTTGAAAATACACAACTCATTTGACAATACAGGACGTTACACAACCACTATTGATGATTGAGGAAAGTGTTACGGGCGGCACGGTGGCTGAGTGGATAGCAGTCTCGCTTCTCAGCAAGAAGGTTTTGGGCTCGAATTCCGGTCGGAACAGGGCCTTTCTGAGTGGAGTGCGCATTTTCTCCCTGTGTCTGCGTAGGTTTCCTCCGGGTACTCCGGTTTCCCTCAACACCAAAAACGTGTAATAATGTGTAATAGTACAGGGTGAATGAGTGCGTGTTTGTGAGTGCAAATGTGGGACAACGGATACAAATTAGCGCATTGCTACAATCCAGAGAGATGTGTTCATTAACATGTACTGTCCCAACTAAATTTGCATCCCCTTTATTAATCCCTTTCTGGGTTGGGGGCAATCAGAGCTAAGATAAGATAAGATACACCTTTTTTGTCTTCCATAGGGGTCTTGGGACAAGGGTTCACATGCTTTACACCACATACATCTGCAAACACCACAGTAGACAATAAACGTTAAGTAAAAGCACCTTCAGAGACCTTTAGGACCATAGATAAACAGTTAGTGACAGGACATCAAAACACCAATCTTGCACATGTAAAATCTAGCTGCACCCGATTCTCATAGCAATAGTGGCAAAAGTGAGAAACCTAAAAATGTGTATATACATTTTTTTTTTACTTCCACACAGACAGAGGAGAGCAGTATTCACAGTCTCCACAACACTGCCTTGTCAAAGCTGGACAAACAGCCTACCGTGTGATCAATGAGGTGGTTCTGGGACTCGCAGCTATGACAACACAAAGCCACCCCATATATCTGGAAATGCCTGCAATAACAAACTGCTATGAATAATGCGGAGAGTACAGTATACAATAAATAAGAAATGAGTTTGTGGCGTCCGACCCTGTGTGTCTTTCACCCAGCCATGGCGATTTCAAAAGGTTGCACATTCATCAAAAGGTTGTCCAAACAGCAAGAAAGGTCATGCTGGATGTCCTCGCTCTTCCTTTGGTGCCAATCAGATGGATAATGGAAAACAGATGTCTACATTGATACAATACTGTACCTATGTTTAGCCTCCAGAAGAGTCTACAGCAACAAACATTGGACATTGAATTATTGTAACCACCCAATTCAATTTTTTATTTTTTTTCCCAATATCACAACAGTAGTTTTCTCAGAGGACTTAACAAAACCGTTAAAAACGCTGACACAGATTAGAGATTCAAAAAGCTCCAACACAAAGTAATTAAAGACCTTATGCTGGGTTTAAAAAAAAAAAATTGTGGATATCAAAATTGCATGACAATGTCGATCTGAAATAGATTCCGGCAAAAAAAAATCCTATATTTTATAAAAAGAACGAGTTTTTCATGAATTTAAGTTGTCTATGCTCTAACCTGTGTGTGACGTCATAGCGGGTAACGCCCATGCATTGAAAACCATGGATCTATGCCACAGGACTGCCTTTTCTCTCTTCTCTCCACTGATGCCCAACACAATACTGCCCTCAATTAAAATAAAAAATAAAACAATTGCTCACTACACATAAATTGCCGTTTTGAGAGTGAAAATGTGAGGTGGGATTTGAACCCCCAATATCTGGATTGGCAGTCCATCAACACAACCACTGGACTATCTCAGTGCAAATGAAATGTTACAATCTAGTATTTATGTCAGACTCGCTGTACACGGCCTTGTCATCTTGAATATCCGCGAAAAAAGAACGAATACCAAATTGTAAACAACTTACAGCGTTGAAACGTACCCACTCTGACGTCACCAAGGACTGTGAAGTTTTTTCGTCTCTAAGGGCGTTGCTATGGGGTTATTTCGATTTGGGGGGATCAGACAAAAAAAACAACAACTGATTTTGAAACCTTTAGTAGTTCTCTTCTAATATAAAATGGTATTAAAACTGTATTTCTAAATAAATCAAACCCGGCATAAGGTCTTTAAAAGTCAGTAAGTAAGTAAGTAAGTAATGTTAATTTATATAGTGCATTTTACAGACCAAGGTCAGACCCAAATCACTCTGAGCACTACCATGCTCAGAGTTCAGATATTGTTCCAATCCTTCCACACACACAAACAAACTGGACCATCAGCTCCAATCAACACAATCCGTTCACTCTCTCATCTACATTCAGACCTAGTGTGCATGTTTTTAGTGGTAGGGGAAACTGCAGCACCCGGAGGAAACCTGCGCAGACACAGGGAGAACATGCAAACTACATACAGAAAGGCCCTGTTACGACTGGGATTCGAATCCAGGACTTTCTGTATACAAAGAATATAGAACACATGGTATTGGTCTATAGGGAGTTGACCAATGTCCACAAAAGTCGATAAATGTTGTCGACTTTTCGGCCTCTGTTTCAAAATAATCTCCGTTTCTCTGATGATAATATGTATTAGATTGAGATTTGATTTGCCATTTGCAGTAAAACCACATTGGAATAAGTCCCCAGTGTGCACCAGACAAGTACATACATAAAAATAGGTTAAAAGTACAGAAATAAAACAAAACAATTGTCACAGTGAAATCAATCAACAAAAAACAGTTTCAATATAAATGCAAGATTATCTAAGTGCTTTGTTTAAACTGATATTAGCTTGTGTGTGTGTGTGTGTGTGTGTGTGTGCGTGTGTGTGTGTGTGTGTGTGTGTGTGTGTGTGTGTGTGTGTGTGTGTGTGTTGTTGATTCTCTAACAGGTGCCAGAGTGGGGTGGCTGCGACTGTATAGTGCCAAGCTTTTGATGTATCCTTAGGCAAGACACTTCACCCGTATTGCCTAGAATGAGTCTGGTGTGTGAATGGCAATGAACGGACACAGCCATTGGTCCACAGGGAGCAGGATGACCACTGTTCGGAAAAGTTTATAATGTCCGTAGATGTCGTGAATCATCACTGACCTCCAGGAGTCAGGCTGTAGAACAACGACTGAGGCATAAAGAGCGTTGAACAGGCATTTTTGCTCAAATGAAAGAGGTTGCTGATCGCTAACTTGATCTGCGGCCATAGCAAAGCTTACAGGGCCTTTAACGTGAGGTTTATTCTGCTAGTGATTTTGGTGATGTGTGAATTTGCGTCATATTACATGGTTTTATATCAATATTGAGATGAGCCACTTATGCCTTTTGAGAAGAAGCATGAAAAGTATAATCAAACACATTTCATTCATAAATGTGCTTTACCCAGGCCTGTCAGAGTCCCCAGGTGAGTGATCATGTAGTGGCTGATGGTGTGTCAGGCCAGAGAGTCGAACATGCTGCTGAGCGCCAAGGCCCCAGCTGCCGTCCCGAACAAATACTCCAGAATCAGGTTCCAGCCAATGAAGAAGGCCACGAACTCCCCCACGGTGACGTAGCTGTAGGTGTAGGCTGATCCCGTGGTCTTTGGGACGCGCACACCCAACTCAGCGTAACACACACCTGAACATACATCACACAGCATTCTTTTTTAACCATATACTACCCAGACAAGTGAGTCTGCATGTATACTGAGACAAGAGAGGTCTGAGTCTGCATGTATACTGAGACAAGAGAGGTCTGAGTCTGCATGTATACTGAGACAAGAGAGGTCTGAGTCTGCATGTATACTGAGACAAGAGAGGTCTGAGTCTGCATGTATACTGAGACAAGAGAGGTCTGAGTCTGCATGTATACTGAGACAAGAGAGGTCTGAGTCTGCATGTATACTGAGACAAGAGAGGTCTGAGCTGATGAGCCTCTGCCATATGCTATGCTGCGGTGTGCTGGGCCCCGGGCAGCACAGAGAGGGACAGGAGTAGACTGAACAAGCTGGTCAGGAGGGCCAGCTCCACTCTGGGCTGTCCCCTGGACTCTGTGGTGAAGGTGAGGGACAGGAGGCCCCTGGACTCTGTGGAGGAGGTGAGGGACAGGAGGTTCCTAGACTCTGTGGAGGAGGTGAGGGATAGGAGGTCCCTGGACTCTGTGGAGGAGGTGAGGGACAGGAGGCCCCTGGACTCTGTGGAGCTGAGGAGCTCCTTCAGTGGAAGAACGAGCGCTACCACAGGGCCTTGATCCCCACTGCTGTCAGACTGTACAATAAGTCAATCTAAGTCACTTGCATTAGGACTGAAAAAACCTGCACTACTTATTGAAACCTGACTGCCACTTTTGAACACTTTTTATTGTACATAATATATCCTGCATTCAACATGTTTGCACATTTCTTTCTTTTGCACAATCTTGAGTGTTTCTGTCCATGCCAGATGTGACATGTACATTTCTCCAGTGTGAGATCAATAAAGTCTATCTTATCTTATCTTAAATGTAGTTCTACAGTTGATTAGCACAGGTTTAACTATATTGTATAAACTGTATGTATTTTAAACGTATACAATGTCAAGAATAAAACACACCATATCTACTCTTTAGTCATTGCTCTCAAAACACAGCTAGCCTGTATGGGGATTGATCCCACATCCTTGGCATTATTAGCAACACGCCCTTTCCAACTGAGCTGATCAGCCTTTGTATCATCAATTTTTGAGAGCAATGTGCATTCATCAAACCTCAAGTTCTATTTATGTATTTTCACAGTTGATGAATCTATCTTTATCTCATTTTTATTATGAACAAAGGTAAGCAGGGACTTCTAGACCAGTGTTTTTCAACCACTGTGCCGCGGCACACTAGTGTGCCGTATGATATTGTCTGGTGTGCCGTGAGAAATTCGTCTACTTTGTCTAAAAATAACTGCATTCGCTGTTGACGAGCGGTGACTTGTTTTGAACTGTGGAGTAACCATGTAATACTTTTTCAAATCAGTAGATGGCAGCAGATAGCTAAGTACTTTGAAACTGAAAAATTGGATGCGACCACTGGCTGTAACAGGTCAGCATTTTGGCGAGAAAGGTAAAATTGGATGCGACCAACAAATGTGGGAGGGAGCGAGACAAGAGCTTTGTGGCGAGTGAGAAGTGAAAGTGATAGAGACGTTTTTGAAAATGAATTATGCCGTTTCTGAACAGGATTAACATCCTCCGCTCTGCCCCGGGGCAGCTGTGGCCGCGTTGTAGTGGTTTAACTATGAAATGTACAATTTTTGTACAACAGCTCTCGCGAACGCACTTCTGAACTGGGTACCGAGCGCAGACCATAGTCGAGTGGACAGAACCACAGACATGCGGACCGGACAGAACCATGGACTCGCGTTCAGGACCTCCCGTGTCCCTCATCCAAAACTCCTGAATTTAAAGCTCGGATACCTAAATTGTTCCCATGCACTAACAATGCATGTTCTTTGTGTGAGTTATTATTTGACTATTTGGGCAGAGAGTGCATTTTCTTAGTTTTTTCCACACAGTTAGTGCCACTTTATTCCCAAACTCTTGTTAATTGTATCGAGAAATATTAAATAAAGCTTAATGTCAAGGCCAGGACTTAAGCATTTTGATGAGAATAACTGTATATTGTGAATATAGGCTACAGAGTATACTGTATACATTATAAGATAAGATAAGATATACTTTATATATCACACAGAGTATGTACAGTATATATTTTTACATTAGTACTGTATACATTTTTACATTTTCTCCTGGAGGTGTGCCGCAAGATTTTTTCAGTGAAAAAAGTCAATAACTTTCCAATTGCACCTGTTTTCCTTTGGCATGATCTTGTTGATATTCAAGGGAAAACACATGGCAAGGTGGGGGCTTACAATAAAAAACATGCAGTAAATTAAAAAAAGGCCTAAAGAACCCTTTCGCGTTTTTGATGCTATGAGCACTTCACCCCAGTTCTTTGTTCACTTGACTGGCCCTTGGCTGGAATGTGATTCTTCACAAATCACATTCAAAGTGAGTTAGCAGTCACTTTTAATTAAATTTTGTTAATTTTTTACTTATTTTGTAATTATCTTGTGTGTTCAATCCATATCTATTATAATTTTCATAATTAATATCCTTTATTTTCAATGAGGATTCTTTGCCAACATGTAAAGTAGCTGCAAAAAATTGCCACGGTAACAGAAGCATGGAATATTCTATCATCATGGCAACAGGGATTCCATTAGAATCATTACGTCATCAAAGCTGCTGTGTGTGTGTGTCTCTCTGTGATTCGTAAATAAGGTCAGACAAAAAACGGACTAAACGGATTAAACGAAGTAAACGGAGTAAACTGAGCAAAATGGCGTGTTTTAGAAGGCAATCAAAGAAAGACAAGCTGATTGAAAAGCTTGAAGACGATGTGATCGTGTTGGAGAAAAAACACAAGAGTCTTTTGGAGGACCTGCAGAGGGAGAAAATGCAGAGGAATGAAATGGAGAAGACTCAACTGGAAGAACGTCGCCAACAAGAGGAGCAACTGATCCAGCTCCAGACAGAGAGATCTGCCTTGGAGACTGCTCTGTTGCAGGCGGAAAAGAGATCTACCTCTACTCAAGAAAAACTGGATTCTACCATTCAGGAGAAGACAGCTATCCAAGAGGAACTGCAAAAGGCCCATGAGGACATTGAGGCCTTGGACATTGCAATGAAAACGTCTGCTAAAAAGACAGACGCAGTGATTGGAGAACTGCAGAATGAGCGTTGTCAACAGCAGGAGAAAGTGAGCCAGCTCCAGACTGAGAAATCTGCCTTGGAGACTGCCCTAATGCAGTCAGAGAAGAACTGTACTTCTATCCAAGACAGACTGAATTCCACCATTCAGGAGAAGACAGCTATCCAAGAGGAACTGCAGAAGGCCCATGAGGACAATGAGGCCTTGGACATTGCAATGAGGACGTCTGCTAAAAAGACAGACGCAGTGATTGGAGATCTGCAGAATGAGCTTGTGCATGTCAAGTCTGAGAACAATATGACGATAGACTGCCTGAAATCTCGCATACAAGAAGGCGACTGTTTCATAAACAAGCTCAAGACCCAGATGCAGGACAGAGAGACGGCAAATACCCGTCTGGAGGAAAGTCTGGCAAGCACCCAAAAGGAGTTGAAGGAATGTAGCACAAATTTCCTTCTGAAAAACTTTGAAATTGCCAAGATGGAGGAGGAGAATGGGAAACTCACAGCTCTGTGTCAAAGGTTCAAGACAAAAATACTGGATATGGAACAGCAGCTGAAAAACTTGCACGCTGCGTTGGAGAAAAGTCTTCTTGTGGCCCAGGAAAAATCAAAAAATGAGGTGGAGGATGTCAAGAGGACCTGTGAACACTCCATTCAAGAGCTGAGGAAGCAGGAGGCCAACGCAAACGAGACAATTAAAGAGTTGAAGACCAAGCTCTTGCGTCTGGAAAAGCATTCTGAAGACATGAAGAAAAAGTGGGAGGAAGAATGCAAGGAGGTGCAGAGGATGAAGCAAAGTCATCAAGAAAAGATTCCGCCGGCCGCACTGGGCGGAGAAGAGGACCACACCGAGAGAACCGCTGATGTTCTGGTAATTGGCAGCTCTATTGTAAGAGATGTTGAGATCCCAGGGGCCACTGTTCTGTGCTACCCTGGGGCCAGGATGGGTGACATTGAGGGGAATCTGAGGGTCCTGAACCAAAGCAAGCAGCGTTTTCGTCTAGTCGTCGTTCACGCGGGTGGCAATGACGTTAGGCGGAAACAAACAACAGCAGAGATGTTGAAGGTGCAGGTTGCCGCCGTTTGTAATCTGGCGAGCACAATGGCGGACACGGTTATCTTGTCTGGTCCCCTTCCTAGCACCGGCAGTGAAGAAGCATACAGCAGCATGTTATCTTTCCATCGCTGGCTGTCTGGTTGGTGCCCTCAACATGGTGTTGTCTTTGTTGACAACTGGAGCACCTTCTTGGGAAAGCCCGGTCTCATGCGCCCAGATGATGTCCACCCAACATTGAAGGGTACAGCCCTTTTGATCAAGAATATGGAAATGACTCTAAGTTCTCTGACTCGCTCAAATGACAGTCCGCCACAACTTCTGAGTTCCCACCAGAGAAGAAGACAAAACCTCCGAGTGCAACGCTGGTAAAAACACAACAATGTGTTGTGTTTAGGCCAAACCAGCCACCACAGGTCACAATCAACACAACCGGACAGAAACCAAAACCGAAGAAGACACCAATACCAACAAATTCCTTTAACTCCCAACTCCCATTACCTAAAGTCTGATAGAACTTTTCCACAATGACAACATAGACTTCCAAACAGCAAATTCCAAAGTGTTAAATTCAGATCCCTACTCAGCGAAAGGATTTGTAAGTACTCTTTTTATATACAGCTTATCTTTTGTAAACCTGCATAAATAATTTTCAATACTTTTTTTGTTCTAAAGGAGCACCTTTATGACCCTCTGGGTGGGTCTGGTTACCTGCAATGGTTAAGTTAACCCGAAAAGGAAGCGTTGGCTAAAACTTAAAGACCAGCTATTCGGAGATGACTGCCAAGAAGCTATAAAGATGCTGACTCTCTAAACACGTCAAGCGATCACAAAGGATACTTTTCAATCGCCATTTTCTAGTACATGAGCAACAAGGCTCTGTCTCTCTTTTGGATGTTTTTTCCAAGATTACTTGACACACCAGATTTAGTAAGTATATATTACTTTTTGCTTTATTATTTCCACTTCAGTCATAATATAATTCATCATGTCTTCTAGATTAACCAAGACTTTGAGATTATGTTTGGCGGAGATTTTGCTGATAGTTTTGTCTCTAAATGGTCGACTTTATCAAACCAAGGATCCTCGCTGAAAGTCTGGTAAGTTTCTGCTTTGCTAGAATAAAAACCGGATCTCCAGTGGGGAGCTTTAGTATAGCCTGTAATGGGCATCGCCACATGCTGAATTGTCTTTAATAAATGTATCTGTTATTGTAACATACGTATCTGTTTTTGTAACACTTTGTGTTTTCCAGGATTGGATAGCGACATGCTGTTGGTCACTTGCTTCCACCAATTCCAAAAGGATATAATCGAAGTGGCAAGTGGAGCTCACCTCAAGCTATTGACGACCTTGTCAAACATCTGCAGGTACGTTGGTAATATTGAAAGAAACATTCTTTAAAGTTCTCTACTTGTGTAATTTTTTGTTTCCTTTGTAACCATTTATATCTATTTTAAGTATGTTTAAAAAGTAACGA
Source organism: Knipowitschia caucasica (assembly GCA_964034765.1). Taxonomy (NCBI): domain Eukaryota; kingdom Metazoa; phylum Chordata; class Actinopteri; order Gobiiformes; family Gobiidae; genus Knipowitschia; species Knipowitschia caucasica. The sequence goes on along the minus strand of OZ035828.1, from coordinate 42,149,703 downwards.
TCCTCACTATTTTACAGATTGGAGCCTTGACTCTTTTCTTGCTGGGGTGGAGCCTGGACAACCGTTGCTTTTATGTGTTGGTGATGGGAAGCACAACATCCAGATTTTCTACATGGTCGTTGACCATAAGGTGCTCCATACCAGCCACAAACACTTTGTGCGATGGATGAACTCTTCAAGGTGCACTTCATCTTCAGTTGGAACTGTGCAGAGTCGCTCAAAAACTTTTAAATCTACAAACAGACAACGGTCTACAACATAGACTTTGGACAAGTGAAGGAAAACCCCAGAGTCAAAGAGCTCAGAGCAAGGATCCAAAATGCGGAGCTCCAAGGAATCATCTAAAGAGTCTGGACAATGTTTATGTTCCTTCTGTAAAGGACAACATTCCAGTTCTGCAGCACTCTGCCAACATTTAAGGCACAGTCATGGACTATATCCACACAAACATTTGAGAATCAGTTGTGGACATTTAAAAGGCATCTAGCCATTCGTCATAAGTTCTAGTTATAATCTATAATTTAGGCTGTATGGATAAAGGGATACAGGGATATTTGTGATGAGTCAACATTTAAATCACATTAATTATTCTGAAAATCAAACTATGCTCTCCAAATTCAACTTTATTATGACGGGCGGCACGGTGGCTGAGTGAATAGCACTCTCGCCGCTCAGCAAGAAGGTCCTGGGTTCAATTCCTGATTGGAACTGGGCCTTTCTGAGTGGAGTTTGCATGTTCTCCCCGTGTCTGCGTAGGTTTCCTCCGGGTGCTCCGGTTTCCCCTACCACTAAAAATATGCTCAATAGGTAAAATCCTCCAGCTCTGGTAGTCCTCATCAAGCCTATAGTATCATTATCTAGAGATGGGTTCCTGGGCGCTGTTACTACGGCGACCACTGCTCCACATCAGGATGGGTCAAATGCAGAACTCATTTACATTTAGAGACTAATCCTTTGGGTTCCAAGAAAGGGATACACAAACTAGGTGCTACAGTGGGGCGACTGTAAACTTGTCGTTGTGCCCTTAGGCAAGACACTTCACCCACATTGCCTTGTATGAATGTTGTGCGTGTGAATGATGGTGGTGGTAGGAGGGGCCGATAACAGGCAGCCTCACTAGGAGCAGTTTGCCTCAGGGCAGCTGTGGCTAGTATCTCACCACCACCGTGTGTGGGATGAATGGTTAGGATGCAATAGGAAGCAGTATTTCTGATTGAACAGTTTGAGAGCGCCAATAGCACTTTAGTGTCATGACAGGCCCTTTAAAATGCAAATGATTTGGTAATAATGGCTCCAATAATAGGTTAGTGTAGTTTTCTTGCTATCAAGAGGATGTGGGTCCACAGGCCTGAGTTATATCAGTTCCTGTTGAACCTGTGATCTTAAGGAACCTGCAAGACTTTTAACAGGAGTGGGAGCTGTGCTGTGAAATTTGACTTTCAGTAAAATACAAATACAAATTATATTAAACCAATCAATGTCTGTATACTCAACTTTTTTATTCAAAACTCCTGGGCTCACCAATGACGAACATATTACCAACTTTTACCTTCCAAAAGTGACTCATTAAGTGGGTTTTGGTGAAGAATCGTTGGTGCAATGACAGCTTCATCATCAGTCATGTATTTTTACAGATTTACTTCTGAAACTTAGAGGAAACATAACTTTTCAGTGGTTTTGACCATGTTTCCCCTCATCATTATTCCACGACAATTAGTTTTTTTTATCCACCAAAATTCTGTTCTTCAGTGGTGGTAGTTTTTTAGCGTGTTTTTTTCCCCAAGGAAGAAAGAATTGCTGATCACGAATCCCCAAGTGTTTAACACTTCATGATTCAGTCATTTCTGTCACGTGGAGTGAAAAACATTACATTACAGTACATTTTCATCTCTTTATTCCATTTCTGGGTCAGGGGGGTGGCAATCAGTGAAAAACCCAAACTCCAAAATAATTGTTTTACCAAAAAGTAATACAAATCAAGATCTAGCAAAAGCACCACAAAAATCAATCAATCAATCAATCAATACTTTATTATCTCACAGATGGAGAAATTCATTTCGATGAATAAACATCAAGGCCGGCTGCGGACGACATATCCGCGCTCCTTATGGCAGTTATTCAACAGCAGAGAGCAAAACAAACATTTCAACAGACATTATTGGATGGAAACAGTACAATGAAAGCATGCAGATCTTTTTTAAGGGACATTGTCACTCTGACAGAGGGGGAGTGTGGTGGGGGAGGTGGAGGGGAAGACCACCGTAGACCATAGACTGTATATATTAACGAACAGAGTCACGCCTATCTCCGCCGTTCTAACTAATGGGCCAAAAAATTTGCTCTACTGGAGCAATCCAAAATGGCCGCGAGTGGTCCCGCCCACAAGAAAATTGTGAAAAAACGCATCTGCGCATGCGTCAGCCGGAGAGAGCTCCATTCATTAGAACGAGAGACTTCAAAAATTCATAGCGAGTAAACTAGAGTGGACCAAAAAAATCCACCCCCCGCAGCATTGACACACATGTGGAACGGGAGCCAAAAGAGCCAACTTTTGGACCATCCTGTAAAGACGTTTTCGAGAGGTCTGCCAACGCTATATGTTAGCATTGGCTAATTCCTCTTCTGGGTCCACCCCCATCGGCCCGGGGTGGTATTGCAAGCATGTCAGTGCACGTCATTTTGGCCACTTTTGAGCTGGGACCCGCCCCCACTGCCGTAGACAGAAAGAGAGAGAGACAGACATGTAGGGGGAGGGGTGAGCCAAACAACGGGTATACTGATGAGTCTGTAAGTTATGAGAGAAAGTCCATCTTCGGCCTTGAAGGCCGGCTGTGTGGTGGAATGTGGAGGACAAAGATAAGAGCAGGTGCCTACGGACGTGGGAGACAAAACAACACATATGCCTTGTGGGAATTTGTAAAGCACTTTTAGCTGGTCAAATCAAAGGCAGTGTAGACTTTAACGCCAAATAAGTCCAAATTAACTGGAACTGGATCCCTCTGTTCACCGTTATCCAGAGTTGACCACGTCAGTGCGAGTGTTCGCCATGAGGCCCAAGTCCTTCAATCAATCCCTCCAAACGTTTATGTCCTTCCATAGATCCCATAGATCTCATAGATCCCAGGTCTCTAAGGGAGTGTTCGATCTGTACCACAACCCTCTGTGTCCCTACAGCGCCCTCGACCACCACCCTGGTCAACTCACGGAAACTCTTCTTGTTTTCCGCCGAAAGCCGCTCGTAAATCTTCTGAGTGGACATTCCTCTCACGTTGCGATAGATCAGGCCAACTCCAAATCCAATCAGGAGGAACCCTGCTACCATAAATCCAAAAATGTATATATCCTCAAAAAAGTCACCAAACCAGGAACAAGGACAAGAACTGACACAGACGAGGAACGACAATGACAGAACAGGGAGTGAAGGAACACACGGGGCTAAATACAAGATTTGGCCACAAGCCTGGACACCACGTACATGCCTGTGCCCACGCAGCGGCCCAAGCCCAGAGAAGTTGGAAGTTAAAATATTGTCTGTGCACGGACTTTTTACAGTTTAATTGATAACAGCAGGATTGAGATATGAGAGAAAGTGACTTAGATCGAGCTTGGGAAGAGCCTAATGAGTATAAATGACAGTGTGTATGTGTGGGGCTAAAAGTAGCTAAAAACCTGACAGTGTGTATGTGTGGGACTATAAGTAGCTAAAAACCTGGCAGTGTGCATGTGTGGGACTAAAAGTAGCTAAAAACCTGCAGTGTTGGGCACGTTACTTTGAAAAAGTAATTAGTTATAGTTACTAGTTACTTCTCCCAAAAAGTAACTAACTAGAGTTACTAACGGAGTTACTCCACTATAAAAGTAACTAGTTACCAGTAAAAGTAACTATTGCGTTACTTTTTCGTTTTGTTCTGGAACATAATGTGCACCCGACGTGCGCATTTTTACCTTTAACAGTGCCAATATTTCCATCTAGAAAAGTCTGTTTTGCTGCTGAAGTCCTGTTCACTCTTCATCTCTCTCTGTGCTGTAAGCACTAAACACCAACACCCGCCACTGTGAATGTGGAAACACCGGTGAAGCACTGACTTCAGCCCAATCAGATGAACATATATATCATATAAATCAAGTGGACAATTTGTTTGGCTACAGCAAAATATGTTTCATGCCCGCATTGTTTGTTCATACAAAACGCAAAACTATGAGTTATGGGTCTTACCTTATAGCTATAACTTATAAATGACCTGCACAGTCCACTTCGGTTCAGACCAGTTCCTTGTTTAAATCCAGTTAATGGTTTGAGTGTAGATATGTAATCCTCCATTTGGAAATGAGTCCAATGAGTTTTAAAAAGTAAAACAAAACGCGTGTGTCCTCCATAAACTCCTGTGTTTTGCGGCAGCCGAGTGCATCCAATTTCTAAAATCAACCGTCTTACACTTCACCTCTCTTTCTTATCATTCCTATAGTAATTGAAAAATTACCCTATGTGCATTTTAGATTATGTAAAAATGTGTTATATGTATGTTAGCCAAACCTGTTGCTGTCCTTAGCAGATAAACCAGGAAGAGCAAGGAGCTTATCGATGGAATTGTATGCAGCCGACTTCTGCGCTCACATGCGCTACTCTGTGGCTGACCTCACGGTGATACAAGCCGTGGTTGAGCGTGATTAAGACCCATATTTGTTTCAAAAACACAATTTATGAGCCATCCTCTCAACTGTAGACATGTGGATTGTAAAGGAAATATGTTTTACATCAGCCAATAATTGCTGAGAGGTTTTCTCATCCTCCCTTCTCTCATGACAACACGTTCATTGTGCGTCTTGAGTAACGCACAGTAACGGGATGTCGGAAATGATAACGGCGTTATAGTTACTGTCAAAGTAATTAGTTAGATTACTCGTTACTGAAAAAAGTAACGCCGTTAGTAACGCCGTTACTAGTAACGCCGTTATTCCCATCACTGAAAACCTGACAGTGTGTATGTGTGGGACTAAAAGTAGCTAAAAACCTGACAGTGTGTATGTGTGGGACTAAAAGTAGCTAAAAACCTTACAGTGTGTATGTGTGGGACTAAAAGTAGCTAAAAACCTGACAGTGTGTATGTGTGGGACTAAAAGTAGCTAAAAACCTGACAGTGTGTATGTGTGGGACTAAAAGTAGCTAAAAACCTGACAGTGTGTATGTGTGGGACTAAAAGTAGCTAAAAACCTGACAGTGTGTATGTGTGGGACTAAAAGTAGCTAAAAACCTGACAGTGTGTATGTGTGGGACTAAAAGTAGCTAAAAACCTGACAGTGTGTATGTGTGGGACTAAAAGTAGCTAAAAACCTGACAGTGTGTAATATTGGGCATCACAAGTATAGCAATACCTGCTAAGTCCCCAGAAACATAGAAACAGTCTGGTGTGGGACATTGTTTGTGAAATCTTGGATTTTGAGGTGATATTACTGTTCAGGGCCTCCAGGGGGCCATGCCTGATTTTTTTGGCTGCTGTAAACCCTACAGAAAGGCTGGGTCCCACTATGCATGTCCTGGTCTGGTGTTCCCACAAGATGCTAAAGACAAGTATGTGTGTGTGTGTGTGTGTGTGTGTTTGTCTTTTTCTCTTTGAATATTATTATTCATGGATGCATTACCATCTGCCTTTTGGAATCTCTCTTTTGGTGCAATTTTGAGGCCCCTCTCGAAAAGACAAGATGTTTCCTCTCTCTGGGCTTTTACCTCCAAATAAATACATTTTCAAAATAAGAGAATAAGGCACAATGATTCACTCTTCAAGCAATGTTCATGTGACATCACAACATTTCGTATTGTTTAAAATTGTGATGGAAGACAGCTGATACATAATACCTCAAAACTAGAACTGTTCAATCAATCAACGCACAGTCCACACAGATTGCAACCCAAAGTGCTTCATATTGGCCACATTTAAAACCAATAATAAAACATGTAAAAACAAATACAAAAGACAATTTAAAATAAATTAATATATTCACTGTATATGTGTACATATCAATAATAAAATGACGATCAGCTGTAGGGACAGCTGTAAAGAACTGTTTTCAGCCTGGACTTGTATATACTGTCGCCAGGGTAGCAGCCTGTCTCACACCTTCAGGAAGATTGTTCCAGATTCTAGGTGCATAGAAACGCTGCCTCCCATGTCTAGTGCCAACTCTGGGGAGAAACCTGTTTAGAGTGAAGTCTGAAATTCCTGTGGCAATCCACCCAAAACCAAAACTGTTCCACATCTTCTTTATCGGTGCAGACTAACTAAGGTGCCCAGGAGTGGTGACAGTGTTAAAATAAACATATCCCTGTTGTTGGCCAGAAGAAAGAACAATCAGACATGAGATAAATATTACAGACTTTTGATTAAAAAAAACAATATCCAGGGAAACATTTGGGCATTTGCGATTTTTAAACATTTCTTTGAACAATTGTGTCTTTGCCACTTACTGTAATTGTACTGGCTCCTGCCCTAGAGCTGCAAAAGAGATCTAGAATACAACCTATGTATGTATGTATGTATGTATCTATGTATCGATCTATCTAGTTCAGGCTAAATACCCTGGTCCAAGTATAGTGTGTAGATGATGAAGTTATTATTCTATGATAATCTTTCCAAGATTCAGTCTGAATGTATTCCGTATTTGGTCTTAAAAGCTTGAAAAGTAATCATTAAACAACATGGAGCCCCTGTGGAATTAGATATTTTTAGAAGCTAATGAGCAACTGGGACGAACATTTTTCAGAGAAACATAATGATCAATAAAAATACAGTTGTGAAACGAGGTCTGTTGTAAAAAAGAAGTTGGTGTTGACATTTGTTGTAAGAGCTTTATATGTCTTTATTGTTTCAGCACATTACTTATTTGAGGAGCTGTGGAAAACTGACAAAAATAATGTTTTCAGAAGCCCTTTATCTGCGGAATCCTGGCCCCCGAAAGTCAGTAGCTATTGAAGAGTTCATTTGCAAAAACAGATATCTCCGTTTTCTTTCTTTAGCTTCAAAAAACAATAATCCACATGTTTTCTTATTGGCAGAACACTTGAAAGGATTTGCTCAACAAAGGGTGAAACATCATTTGTGTAGCACTCAAATACACCTGGATTTTCAAAACACTACTTGGTAAATGATAACTTCTAAGTCATTTTCTTAAGGTGCTTATCTGTTTTTGTAAATTAACCATTCTATTGCAAATAATTTTAGTGGTAGGGGAAACCTGAGCACCTGGAGAAAACCTATCAGACATGGAGCAAACATGCACATTCCCTGATAGTGGAGTTGTTGGATTTTCATTAAAGTGAATGAATTTATTCAAAGTTTAGACAGCTTTGGGTCTAAATGTGTGTAGTCTAGTAGGGTCTAGTATAGTTAAGCAACTCGTGATGGGACGCATCAGCAGCATTCTCCCATCCCCCAGTCATGAGTAAGCAGGAAGCCAAAGACATCTGCTTTTGGTTTGGCAATTGAGGAAGGCTCTTCTTTCTGTGATTTGACCAATCAACGACGCTCTGCGACTATGAGGGGCTGCGTCTTGCCCCATTCTTTGTCTTTGCTTTTACATCTGCCGAGACCCAGACTGTAGTCTGTAAAATGTCTGTGTGTGCTGATGTCCAGGTAACCTGTAGTTTGAACCAGCAATTTATTAAAGACATAATGTTGTTCAGATGTGACTAGTTTTTTTCACATTCCCAGAAAAGCCCAGGACGTCCCTGCAGGGAAATGCTAACCACTCAGCCACTGCGCCACCCAAGCCAAAAGCGGCCTTTAAACCCATATGGTTCTTATCCAAAAAAATAAAAAATAAAATAATTACTTTCTAAATCTTTTTTTGTGTGCCTTACAATAAAATATACAAGGACAAAGCCTAAAAACTTATAATAGAGAAAAACCCATTCCAAAAAATACCTGTTCCAGTTTGTAGAATTTAGTCCAACACATAAACCTTGACAAAAGTTATCATTCCAAGTGTGAATTTTCTCAAACTTATCAAGTAAAAAGTCTACCCCCTCACACAAACTTTAATCCCTTCTGCACTTTGCTAAGACCACTTTGTTTTTACTGCAAATGGCAAATAAAATGAATCTGAATTGGCTAAATTTTACTAAGAAAAACACAATCACTTCCCTTCACTTTTGTCAGAATCCCTTTGTTGTTGTCACTCTACACATTTCTTCATGCCGCCGCGTTTAAATATAGCACGCACCCTCCAACGCATGCATCTCAACATATCATTTTCACACAACCAAAACATAAGAGTGCTAATTTTCCATCGGGGACCAGTTAACCTATAATAGCCTGTGCTGTGTTGATCCACATAGAAAATAAATGCAGCTGTCTTCTCAAATTGCCTCTACTGCGAGTTAATTGTGGGTGAAGCATATTTTATTCATTACAATGACGCCGCAGCCTCTCTTAGGTCTTAGGTGCCTGCCGGTTGGAGCAAGCGTGTAATTTAGTTGGAATATAACGCATTGAAAGCCACGGAGGTTGTCATGTTTCTGACTACTAATTATGTTCTTGGGTTTGCAGAGTGTTTTGAGACACTTTGAAGGCTACTTTACATATATACACACGTGGATAAGCCTCCAGAGTGTGCGTGGCTCTGCTTTCTCCCCCCGTGGAAGCTCCCTTAAAGGTGTTTTCTGAATTAAAAACTCCTTAAAATGTCATGGCGGCGGTGCCTGCAGGTGATGGGTCTCAGATGGCTGCACAGAGGAGAATTTACAGAGGAAAATATTGAATCGTGCAGAGAGGAGACGTCACATATGTGCACTCCATCACGGAAAAGAGTTTGACAAGTTTTACCAAAAGTTCTTTCATATGTGAAAAAAAAAAAAAATCAATATATAAAAGCAAAATTGTCTTTGTCTTTCATGTATATTTTTAATGGCACTAACACTGTATCTGTTTTTGAATATCAAGTATCTTCAGTGCTGTAGTTCAATTCATATATATATAAAAAAAAGTCTTTCTTTTGTCGTATGAAACACAATAGTGTAAATAACAAAATGGTTGTATTTATAACAATAGATAACGTCTGCTTTATCCCCTTTTCAAAACTGTCTGTTATTTTATTCTTATAAAAAAGAAATGTGTTCAGGTTTTGGGCATGGATCTATAATAATAACTGGATAGGGTTTTACTAGCTTATAGCTGTCGAACCCATGGGCACAGGGGGCGCCGTGGTACTGCAGACTAAATTCAGGTGGGCTACCCAGAAAAAAGTCCCGTAAAACTCAATGTAAATTAAAACAGCTCGAAACAGGTCGGATTTTGTGGATATTTTAGTGTCCCTTGTCATCCTTTTTATCTTCTTAAATCCTTCTGTTTTCTTTAAATCTACACTTTACTGCCACAAACTCTGCTCCTTTCCTTCCCGCTCTGACTCCGCTCTAGCTCCGCTCTGATCAGCATCACCCTGATTGGTCAAAGCGTGGCCGAGCCCCTCTGTGCACATGCATGAGAGCCACACACGCGTATTTGGCGCAAAGCATCATGGGAGATAGCGCAAAGCATCATGGGGGCTCGTCCACTGTGTAGAACTGGGAGGACCAGACGATGCAAATATCGCCGAGTTCTGCTAATCTCCCGGTCTCCATGAAGTCCCATGTGCTGCTGAGCACAAGCCATTCATTTGAATAGGGCGCCATCTTGGATCACCGGGGCTTGGTTTCGGGACAAACATCTGGATTGATAATAATTGTTACAAATGAAGGTGTATTAAGAAATTAGTTTGGAATTCTATGTCTTACGGTGTAGCTACATCTTGTTAGCCTGGTTTCCAACTGTAGTGATTATCAGTCTAGTTTTAGCCACATTTTTGCTTGATTTTGAAAATAATATCAGCCTATTAAGTAAATTTTTTTAATTTGAATGAACAGTTTTGTCTTGTGTTGATTAAAAACCAAAGAAATAATAACAACTTGCATCTACATAATATTGATGTATGGAAACTGACAGACGTAAAAGCGCATTTATTCTACTGCGGAAACATTATTAAATTGCAAATTTCACTTTTGAGTGGTTGAGAACGTGTCAAAATGAATCATCACTGTTTATTGTCCTCTGGGAGGGCTCTCATCCAGAACACTCTATTCTTATACAACCACAAGCAAGTACTTTTCCACTCCCAGGTCGACATCCACCAACAGACACGACAAAGTTTAACCTTTTTAGATTTTTAGAGTTTAAATCACTAAATCTGCTGCTGCTGGTCTCAGTCTGAGTGTTGTGAGTGTCGGTGTGACTGACTCGGCGGAGGAGAGCATTAGCACAGGGGACACTGAATGACGGGGGATCAGGCTGTGGCACGGCTGCTGGAAGGTGTCGTGGAAACAAAGAAGAATGTTGTCGTATATATCTTTAAAGGTGCTTTCAACGTACGTGACAAAAGAAACTGGATAGACCTCTCTCGCATTTAGGGCTTTCCAATAAAACAAATAACATCTACTATTTGGTCTGAAACTTGTATTGAGGAGTGATATAGATATAAATACTAAAACACACCACACCATATTAATACTTTTTAGTTTAGAGTGTTGTTACCCTAAAAAGTACTATTGTTTTTTTTGACAATTAGCTGTAATTACCAAAAAAATAAAACACTTTCATCGTATGTTTTCTATTACCCTGCTGTTGCACCTGTGTCTGTACCGGCCTGAACACTCTCATATGTGGACATTTTTCTCAATGAAATATAGATGTTCATATTTTGTCAATAATTGGAATGTATCATTTGGCACTTTATGTTCTACAGGTAAACAGAAAACTAGATTATTGATACAAAGTTCATTATTTTCTGTGGTTCAACTAAATGTGAAAAAAAATTATGTTGAAATTCAATTGTTTTCTTGCTATAATTTCAATGTTATGAAAGTCCAAAATATGAACTTTTCCTGAGATGTTTCATTTGGGGTTTTTACCATGGACTGTAAATATTAATGACTGGAGGTAGTCACGCCTCTCTCCGCCGGCGAAACTAATGTGCCGTCACTTTTGCCTTCAGTGGGCTTTTTCAAAATGGCCGTGGGGCAGAAAAATGTGAAAAAACGCAATTGCTAGCCAACACGAGCCTCATTCATTTGATGAGTGCATTCAAAAGTCCACAGCGGCGAAACTAGACTGGTCCAAAAATAATTTGGACCAATAAGCATTGACAGCATCTGGAACGTTGGACCAAGAGCGACTTTTGGACCATCCTGTAAAGACGTTTTCAAGAGTAAAGAAGACGCCACGCAAAACCATTGGGTAATTCTGTTTCCGGGTACACCCCCACCGGCAAGGAGTGAGATTGCACCATGTCAGTGCACGTGCTCATGGACTTTTTGGAGCCGTGATACGCCCCCACTGGTTTTTTTTACAATCTGTGAGTCAATTATCATCATCCAAAAAATAAAATCTTGATAAATCTCACTTTGTGTGTTTTAAGTCTTTCAATAAGTTTCACATTCTAAGTTATTAAAGAAGCAAATGGATTTTTGAACGATAATTTCATAGTTTCACCTGTATACCATGGCAACAATACATAGTTCCCACATGACGTCACTACATACGGGGATTTGCCGACCCGGCGACATTTGTGTTGGCATTCTGTGGGAAAAACAATAGAAAAAGAAGCTGAAACGTGTTAATGTCGTGATAAAGTTGAAAATGGTCATCTCCTGCTGGGTCAATGGATGTTCAAATCGTGCCGGAGGTTCCGTTAAACTTGGATTTTACAGTATACCCATCATTAGACTTCATGAATGTGAGAAGACTAAGCTTTTGTCAGAACAACCATGGAGGTTATGGCTTGCGAAGATAAACAGGCAAGAAACTCCCTCAAAACACGCAAGAATATGCTCGGAGCACTTTGTGTCAGGTGCGTATCGTATCTTATAATGTGTTGACAGACGTAATTTACTCAGTACTAACTTGTGTATGCTGATAGCTGGTAACTTGAGAGTTTCATTATTTAGATTACTTTATTATGAGGAGGATCGGTGTCGCGTCCGAGGCTCTCGAGGGCAACGTAAATGTATTAAATAGATAATAATAGTTCTATGGTGGGCTAAAACAATGTTCACAAACAGCATTGCTTCTGTAAAAAGATCTGTGTCATAAAATAAACTGCTCTTTACGCCTGGAAAAATCAGTTGCCCACCATTCACCAAAACATACGGTCAAAAACGCGGAAATAAACAATAACAGCAATCCAGAGTGTCCGTGTGGCATTAGCATTAATTAAATTAATTGTTAATATAATTAAAATAATTAAATGGAGCTCCAACTGGTATTAAATCTAAAGTTTTTGAGAAATGTTTGCATTGCTTGTTAATTTTTGCTGCATAATTTGATCAAATATGTAAAACATGTCCGTAGCACGTTAAACTGTGGTGCCATTGTATTAATATACAATTATTTGCTCAAAAGTTGCCCTTTTTTTTCCAATTTGCGTTTGAATATCTACATTTATTCTCATTCTTCTGTTTAATGGAATGCACAAACACAGCAGCGTGCCATCAAAGATGGCGTCTCCGAGGAGGTCATGTGACATTCATTCGTCTGTGGGAACTATGTATACCGCTGTCATAAATTAGAAAATAATCCGATGCCTTCCTCAGCAAAAAACACAATTGGTATTTAACCTCCAACTACTTATACCAGTCCATCCTTTATCATTGAAGCAGTGACAAAGCAGAGTTTTGCCTCCTCCTCACATAACTCACTGTCACAGCATCCGCACTAAATCATTGACCAGTTGTCCGGCGGGCACTGACCCCTCCAGCTCTGTGCGAAGCCATTTTTCTGCTGATTTAAACAGCTTCAGGTCTCTATCAAACCATCCGAGCGTGGAAATGTGGGCCACGTATACCACAACATCTGCTCACGTTATGGAGGCAGTAATTCAAAATGACCCGCGACATACATTTTTAACATTTTTCCGCGGCCCCCAGTTTGGACGCCAGCCCCCGCTCACCCTGGCAGAGTCACCGCAATGCTTTATGCAACACAACTGCAGCAGCTGGACGTCGAAAGAGAGCAAACTGATTCAAAATGCACTCACATCCGCCGTCAAAAAAGGCTATGATTGGACACGCTGCTGGATGATCGTTTCCAAGTATGTAGCCTGTAATTTTCCATGTGAGTGCAAATGCTTTTTACAAGGCTGATCTTGTTGACAGTTGACAGTGCCCTTTTTATTCTCCAACTCCATTTTGGCAACAGTTCCTTTTGGAAAACGATGAATGTAAAACCGCTGTGTATCCCTTGATCTAGTCATTGCTTATTCAACTGTGGACCATTTTGACGGAATCACTTGCTGTTGGGGAAAGTGCATTTAGAATTTTTTGAGGTGTAAAGTATGTAGTGCGAGGAAAAATCTTAAAAATAGACGGCAACATCTCAGAGAATTTCTGTTACTACGAGATTATTAGTTACTTGTGGATTCATTTGCTTGTTTTTATTGTATGCATTTATCACATCATCTATATTACTTCTTATCATTTGCAAAATGCACATTTATGAATGCAATCAGTGAAGTATTCAGATAAAGAAAATGTATTTCTCTGTAAAAGAAATAATTTTACATTGATTCATTTGATTTTGAAAACAAGTAGAAACTGTAGATCTCATAAAAGATGTTTTCATATCTTAAGATTCAAACTGTTCAATTGATAAGAGATTTGTTAATGTGACTTTGAAAAGCGTGTCTGTGCTCCTGAGTGTGTGTTTTATTATTTGCACGTCTTGCGTCATTAAAATCATGTGCATGAATCATGATTTACAAGTTTACTTTCTTTGCCTGCATTGTTTCTAAAATGTGTATCTGTGTTCCTCTTTTTGAATCAGACGTTTTCATCCTGAGCAAAAAACCAGAAGGCAAAATGATCTTCAGACGTTTGATCTCCTCCTTTGCATGAACAGAGCAGCATCATATCTGTTTTAAAAATAATCAAGTTTGTGAAGAGTCAGGTTTAGTCTGAGCTTGTGGAACAAGCCACTTCTTCCCAAAGTTAATCCAGTGTTCAAATAATCCCAAATGGTTTTGTAATTTATTTAAAAAATGGCAATGCAGTCATTTTCTCTATAGCTTCCTCTAAATTAGAATATCAGAATTTAAAGAAGAAACATAAAAAACACACCCTAAAATATATCTAAAATGATTGTGTCTCCACCTTTTAGACTTTTTTCATTTATATCATTGTTCTTTGATACAGCTGTTTGAGAACCTCCAACTTCTAACCTTTTGGGGCTTTCTCTCTGGAGGATGTCAATGATTCATATTTTTTGCGTCAGGTCAGCAGTCTTCCCCATGATGGTTAATTCATGGTTAAATCACCTGAGCCAAATGCATAATGAAAGAATATTATAAAATTGTTAGAACTATGCTCTCTTTAACTACTGTCCACTGTCTGAACTGAAAATGTAAATTTTAATATAATCATTATTATATTTTACCATATCAATTCAGAACTAGATCATATAGATAACATTGGTAACTATACAGTACAGTTTTGTGTACAGTATTTTTTGGATTATAAATCACAGTTTTGGTCATAGTTTGGCCGAGGGAGCGTGGAAGTGTGAAATATTGAAATGTAATATTTTAAATGTTATATTCCATTTACCATAACAAATCGAATAATAGCCGGGGATATTAAGTTGAGCGATTAAGTTATTAAAAATGCCACTTATCCTCTAGTGCGACTTATATATGTTTTTTTCCTTCTTTCTTATGCATTTTTGGCCGGTGCGATTTACAATCTGAAAAATATATACCTGTATGTAAAACGGTAAATCACCTTAATGTATATAGCCCATTTCACAGACTAAGGAGCTTTTGGTCTTGGGTTTGAATACCAGGCGGAACAGGGCCTTTCTGAGTGGAGTTTGCATGTTCTCCCTGTGTCTGCGTAGGTTTCCTCCAGGTGCTCCGGTTTCCCCTACAACTAAAAACATGTACAATAGGTCTGGCATGCGCCTCCTGTACTGCCAACCCCGCTCTGTGTGGAGAGAGAGGACAAATGCCCACAACTGTAATTAATGTCTTTCACAAACATGCTCCACGCACTTTCCCCACCAAAGGTTTCTGCATGGCCCCGACTTCACTTCATAATAATTACTATAGAAACAGAGAGTATTTATGAACAAAACAACATCATGGTTCACTCTCCGGCTCTTCCCCCCCCACCTCCCGGCTCTCCCGGCTTCTCTTGGGAGGATAGGTGCGGTTTAGTGAAGCGTTCCCATCTTTCCATTGGGAGGCAGTAGTGGAAAACCAGTCAAAAAAACAAGGAGGTGCTCACTGCGACACAGTTAAGTCGACTACACGCTCTCTGAACCGCACGAGCCCCCCCCAAAGACTACTACATCAAATAGTTTGCTGTTCAAGGAATTTATTCATAACTTCATAATGTGCCAGATATCCCCCGCGTGTCTTCCTCCAGAGATAAGCTGTGCTGGAAAAACAAGTCCACACATCCAAAGTGACAAAAAGGTATTTAAATGACTTTGTTGCTGTCCTATGCATTAATAAAAGGACACAAATATACAGTATAGTATATAAAAAATCACTTTTGTTGGCCAGGATATTGCAATCAGGAGGGATCTGCTCATTCATCACCTGGTTCTTACTTAATGAACACTCCCGCTCAGCTCCCCTCACTTTGGCACAGGTGGAGGAGCCAGCCAGCCAGCCAGTCTCCGTTTCCCATGAGCCTCTCTGTTACTGTACACCAGAGGGAGCGCAGTTCGGAGCTGTCCGTGGTGGTTCTTGCGAGGTGCATTGCCATCTGCTCGCTCGACATTGCGTGGCATTGCGATGATGCTGCAGATGTGGAGAAGGCTGTTGGCTCCATGCGGTGTTGGCTCTCTGAGAGTTCACACACAGGCAGATGTTGGATAATGTCGGATGATACGCATGTACGCTCTGAAGACATTTCTCCAGCTCTGGATTATTCTTCAGGTGAAAGCTCGGAGTCATTATGTGTTTCTCCCTCTGCTTCCTGTGATTTATCGGTAAATACTGGGGGTTGTTGCTGAATCTGCAAATGTACCATGCAGCAGCGACCGATCTTCATAACAGCGTGTTGTTTTGTGTTTCCAATTGGGAACACAAGAGCTGCAGAAATAAAAGTGAAGTGGATGACGACATATTCGACCTGGCCCTCAAACGTGCATTAGTACTTCTTTATAACAGTGGCACAAGGGGCAGAGGAGGTTTGTGACCATGACCTCCTTCTTATGCAAACAAAATAATATTATTTCTTTTCCCAATGGAGTCTAGCAAAAAGGATGTACTTCAAGACTACTCATAATAACAATATAAATAATAGTAATAATATATTGGTTAGATATAGCACATTTCTGGATTTTCAAGGGTGATAATATTCATTCACTCAATACACAGTGGTGGTAAACTAGTCACAGCTGCCCCGGGAGACAAGGCAACAAATTTCAGTTTGATGCATACACATATACATACACATCATATAATAATTAAGTAAGTAATGTTTATTTATATACCACCTTTCACAGACCAGAGTCTCAAAGCGGTTTACAATTGTTATTTTTTGGGCATTTGTCTCTCACTCCACACAGAGATGGGAGTGGGGTCGCCAGAACAGGAGGCGCATGCCAGAACTATTGTACATATTTTTAGTGGTAGGAAACCGGAGTACCCGAAGGAAACCTACGCAGACACGGGGAGAACCACCGTCCCGCCCATATAATACACAGCGAACATGACTTCCGCGCTCCTTTTGGGCAAAGTGGGTTAACGACAGCAGACATCAGTGGAAGTCGGTGGAGAAGGTCTCGCTGTGGGCTCGAACCCTCGACCTTTGGGCTCCAAGGCCAATGCTCTACCAACTGAGCCACTGTCGCCCCTGAAGTAATTTAGTCCATTGACATTTCGGTACCTGATCACAAGCTTCCAATAGTCTTGAAATTGGAAGTATAGGGATTTTCTTTTCATTTGTTCCTCTGCGACG
Source organism: Knipowitschia caucasica (assembly GCA_964034765.1). Classification (NCBI taxonomy): domain Eukaryota; kingdom Metazoa; phylum Chordata; class Actinopteri; order Gobiiformes; family Gobiidae; genus Knipowitschia; species Knipowitschia caucasica. The sequence goes on along the minus strand of OZ035828.1, from coordinate 42,132,716 downwards.
CTGCCAAATCACCCATTTTAGAATTAACTACAGTATAAAACCAGAACAAACTCTGTCAAGAGTAAGTGAGTATTTATTTATATGGAGCATTTTATTTCCAGACCAAGGTCACCCAAAGCATTCAGAGTTCAGATATTGTTCCATTCTCTCCACACGGTGATGACGGGAGCGAGACGCAAATCCACTGAACCATCAAAGCCCCAAACCAACACCCAAACATTCATACCTACTGTGTATGATGTTTTAGTGGCAGGGGAAACTGGAGGACCCGGAGGAAAACTACACAGACACTGGGAGACTCCACTCAGAAAGGCCCTGGTCTGTCTGGGATTTGAACCCAGGACAAAAAAACGAACAAAGTAAAACAGTGGATTGTAGTGGTAAAAATATAATTGCATGAAACACTTGAAAACAGCTTTGAGTCGATAAATGAGAAGTAAGACAAAAACAACCTTGTGTTATTGTGATGATTTATCCCCAGCTCATCCACAGAGGGACAGTGTCACACCTTCAGGTCTGTACCTGGCGTCTCGCTCATGCTTGAGGCCTGGGGCATAAATAGAAACTATGATACGGCGCCTGCTGTGATCAATACCTTGTAAACAAAGGATGGATTGTGAACAGTTAAAGCCATAAAACAAAAGCCTGCGTGTATCGACACGGTCATCTGTACCACTCTCCCCATCCTTTTCTGCTTTCTGTCTGAACTAGATTGTGGGTATGTATTCTTTCATGATGACTGAACATTTGACTTTATATCATTTAGGGCCTCATTTATCAAAAGTGTGCTTGTAAAAGTGCACTAATTTCATTTATCTCACAGCCAAAGTTAATAATGATGAATAATAATAATGCATTGTTTTATACAGTGTTTTTTAGGACACTCAAATATGCCTCGCAGGTCATTATTCTTTCACTCTATACACTGGAAATAAACTACTACTGTAGCCGCAGCTGCCCAGGGGCACACTGACAGAAGCGAGGCAACCAGTCTGTGCCATCGGCCGCTCCAACCACCACGAAAAAATTTACACCATTCACGCCTAAGGATACGATGACGTTTGGCACTTTACAGCTGCCCCACTGTGGCACCTGGTGTTCCCACAGGTCTCCCATCACTGCTCTAACCAGGCCCTGTCCAGCCTATAGCTCCAGAAGCATGACAGGATCTGACGTTCACAGACAAGTATGGCCCCAATTAGGAATCTGTGACATTAAAGTGATGCAGAACTGATCCAAAAAAATCCCTAAATGCTCAAGCTCTCAGGTTGACCACAACACTGCAGTAAGGTGGTAAAAGGAGGGAACATTTAATACCAGTGTTAAAGTTACTCCACTTCCTTTGACGTACAGATTAAAAATGCACAGCGCAGCGGTTTTTCTTTTCTCATACTTTGTTAGCATTTTTCAAAAAGTTAGCATTCCTCCAGTGGAAATTCGCCTGATCCGCTTGTTTCGGACCATGAATCCTCTTCGCTCTGGTCTGGACCAGTGCAAAACCATGAACACTGTACTGCAGCAACATCTCAGGTATAAAATCAAAACAAAAAAACAAACAAATGAAAAGCACAAAACAAATTGTTTCAGAGCAACTTGCTGCCTTTTGATTTTTACATTTCAGAGAATATGTCGTGCGGTAAAATGAAGGAAGGACCTAATGAGCAGGAATGCAAAAATAATGTTTTATGAAGACAATGAAATTAAAGTCCAGGAAAAAATGAAATGCCGGAAAACGCCAGACGAGGATGAACAGAAAAAGAAATTGGACCAGCAACACATGAGGGAGAGCACAGGTTCATATAGTCCAAGCATCTGAGATCCAAGATGGCGGCCTTTTCAAATCAATGGCTTGTGCTCAGTAGCGCATGAGACATACACAGGGACTGACCAGCGGAACTCACTCTCATGCACAGAGGGGCTCGGCCACGCTCAGACCAGTCAGAGTTGCTGTACAGAGTGTTAGAGCAGGAGCCAAACCAGCAGAGTTTGTTGCTTTAAAGTGTGGATTTATAAAAAAACCAAATGATTTAAAATGAAGAAAAAAAAATCAGGATGACAAAAGGGCGCTACAATCCGCACAGAATCTGACCTTTATGAAAGCTGTAGGTTCTCTGTCAGCTGAGACCGAGTTGTTTTTGTTCAGAGTTCTATGGGATATTTTTCTGGATAGCCAGCGTGAATTTAGTCTGCAGTACCGTGGGCGCCCCCTGTGCCCGTGTGTAGGACAGCCATAAGCCCGTAATACACTATCCAGTTATTATAATAGATCCATGATAGAGACAGAGGCAGGTGAAACACATGAGGGTGTGACAGACAATGAAACAGGGGAACAGGACAGGAAGTTGAACTGAAATGAAACCACAGAGAACTAATTTCAAAATAAAACTCACAAATAATCCAATATTTATTGAATTACATGTATATACATGGATAGGGGACAGTTTGGGAAGATAACAGATTAAACAAAAATCAGAATAAACTCGTTGGCATATGATATTAACCATTTGGTGCCAGAGATGTGACAAATAACAGGTGGAGCCTTGAAACCTTACAAGAGATAGATGACTGCTAAAATCAATCACATCAATAAATAGAGCAAAGAAGGGTTGCTCACCCATTATCTGTACTTCCCGACGTCTTCTGGTTTTCCCGACGTTTCGTTCTTACCCAAATAAAATGTTCAAGGGACTGACAAACAAACAAGCTTATCAATATAAAGAAATATTTTAGTATTTTCCCAGTTAGCCAGGTCACTGAATAGAAAGAGTTGATTCAGGAGCTTGTGCATCAACTGAAAAACTGAAAGACATAATCATTTCAGTTATTTACATGATCTTACCAACAATACAATGTCCATCCATCCATCCATCCATCTTCTTCCCCTTCAGCCATTTCTGGGTCGGGGGGGTGGCAGTCAGAGCTGCACCCAATTCACTTAGCACCAGCCCCTCACTGATCCTCTGCAGGTGGTGAGTCCACAGGAGGACGGCTGCTCTGTCAGTGACAATACAGCCTTGATTTTTCAGCGGGGGCTTCAGGCAATGCAGGGTTAAGTGTCTTGCCCAAGGACACAACGACAGCAGTCATCAGTGGGAGTCGGTGGAGAAGGTCCCATGGTGGGCTTGAACCCACAACCTTCAGGCTCAAAGGCCAGTGCTCTACCAACTGAGCTACTGTCGCCCCACAATACAATGTCTATAATGTTAATTTTTGCTCAGTGTATTTAGCACTTCCAGAGAATGCTTTTCTCTTCACTAATTCCTGTTGCTGTGCAGTGTCATAAAAGACCAGAGATGTGATGAGAGTGATACTTATTGATTTTTAATAAGAGACATCTGCAGCTTTTAAGATATTGCTTTTACAATTAGAAGTAGAGCAGCCATTAGACTAAGTGTGCTTTACACATACTTTCATCATTTTGGTTTTTGAAGCTCATGAAGTAAACTGTGTGAGAGACTATGAGCCACTATGCTGTTTTACTACCAATGAAAATATATAATTGTAGTATAAAACTGTTAAATACCCAACTAAGATTGGGAAAAAGAAAATACTGATATACAACTATAAGTGACTCTCTGGACTTGATTCTAATTTGGCTTCTACAAGAAGTAAAATCAGCACTGAATATATTAATAATCAGAACTGGTTTTCAATTACTATGATTATATTCTCTTGTATATCAATCAATACAATTTAATAAAATCATATTAAGCATAATGGGCGGCACAGTGGCTGAGTGGATAGCACTCTCGCCTCTCAGCAAGAAGGTCCTGGGTTCGAATCCCGGCCGGACCAGGGCCTTTCTGAGTGGAGTTTGCATGTTCTCCCCGTGTCTGCGTAGGTTTCCTCCGGGTACTCCGGTTTCCCCTACCACTAAAAATATGTACAATAGGTCTGGCATGCGCCTCCTCCCATCTCTGTGTGGAGTGAGAGGACAAGTGCCCAAAAAATAACAATTGTAAACCGCTTTGTGACTCTGGTCTGTGAAAGGCGGTATATAAATAAATACTTACTTACTAATTCATACAGTGTAACCCAAAGTGCTACACCGTTGGGTTTGTTTTTTGTGCTCTGCCTCCCCGATCTCTTACTGTTCTTTCAGGATCATAGACTATTTATTAACAGATGTAGTCACGCCTTTCACCACCGTTTACACTGATGTTCCACCACCTTTGCCTTCTGTGGGCTTTTTCAAAATGGCTGCAGGGCAGGAAAATGTGAAAAAACGCCGGCATTAGCCCGGCTAACTAGTGCATTCACAGCATCCACAGCGGCTAAAAAAATTATTCCCCTCAGCATTGTCAGCATCTGGAACGTAGCGTTGGACCAAGAGCGACTTTCGGAGGCAAGGCGGCATTGGGTAATTCTCTTTCCGGGTAAACCCCCACCGGCCCGGATTGAGATTGCAGAATTTTCCACATCCTCATCTCTCTGGCGCTAAGTTTCTGGTCTGGACATCACTTCTCTGCCAGATCTATGGCTAAAGTCAGTGTAAGTATTTGTCCATCTTGTTTTTTTTTTTATTTTTTACTTACCGCTTTTTGTGTCCTGTGTTCAGTTCTGTTTCCATCCACCCAGCCAGCCATCTCCGTGACTCCACTGCCTACTTTATGTTTTAGTTTTTAAGTAAATTCATATTGAAATCAAGCTGTCTCTGTCTCTGCTGCTTTGGGGTCCAACACACTACCATAAAATTCACAAGCAATTATCATTAGACATTTATGCATAAAAAACAACGCAAATACATATGTAACAAACTGTATTAAAATTATGTAAAAAGGATAAAAGTTAAAACAATTAAAAGATTGTTTGAAATTAGTCATGTGCAGAGAAGCTAAATATTCAAAATAAGACAATTTTCAGCCTGGCCTTAAACATTTCCAGGGATGAGGTCTCTCTCACAAACCCGGGGAGACTGCTCCAGATTCTGGCTGCATAAATCTGAAATGCTGCCTCCTCGTGTTTAGTCCTGACTCTGGGCACCAGCAGGAGGCCCGTCCCTGTGCTCCTCAGAGTCCGAGTTGGTTCATTTGGCACTAACATGTCTCGGATGTACTCTGGAGTGAGGCCATGTAGAGACTTACACACAAGCACATAGATAAATACAATAGATGTGTACTTCATTGATCCACGTAGCAGAAATAAATACATCAGTTTAAAGCAAGGAAGGTGAGTGCTGCAGTGGGTACGAATAGTAGAAGGCTTAAACAAACAAGTGCTCTTAAAAGACAGGGCAATCTAAGCAGAATTAGGATGTCAAAAAGAAAAAAGGCACTCTGTTGAAGTGAAAAAAATAATACAATTTTCAATAATACAAATGAATACATAATTCTAAAAGTAGCTACTGTAACAGTAGTATTAAATGCAACAGTACTTTAGGTCACAGCAGCAGAGGTGGACTAGCAGCTTGGTTCGGATCTTTTTCTCTGCTCTGGTCCAGAGTAAAATGCTGAATGCTTTGTTAGCATTTTTCAAAAAATTGTATTTCTCCAGTGGATCTCTGCTTGATCCCCTTGCTTTGGACCACGAATCTTCTCTGCTCTGGTCTGGACCAGTGTAAAGCCATGAACACTGTGCTGCAGCAAGGGAGAAAAAAAGTAAGAAAAATAATAATTGTAAAACACAAAACAACAGCTGTTTCAGAGACACTTAAGCCTGGTTCATACGGCAGGATATTTAGGCCGATTTTGGACCCAATTTACCCCTACGACAATCGTAAGAACGTTCCGAATGTCGTAACAAAAAATCTGATGGATTTTCCTGCCGTGTGTGGTGTGTTAAGACTGCGCTCGTCGCTTGGAAGGACTTCGGGACTGCTCCGATCTCAAAACCGGGGATATCCAACATGTTGGATTGTTTTGGCCCGATTTCTCTTCGTGTGTGATGTTGAGCGTGTAGCCAACACTGTGGCGTGTAGCCAATCAGAAGACGAGACGAGGCGGCGAGGAAACACTGTAAAAAAACCACTCCCCTCCAGATCACGATGAAGCAAGTACAGTCCATGCTCGTGTTGTCTACACTTCTTTGATCATCGCCTTTTCTTTTGATTACGTCTTTTCTCTGCTAAAAACAAACTATCGCCACTGCATCCTCTTCGTCCGCCATGATTGTTTACTCTGAAGTCACGCTTGATCTCGAGAGATTTTGTGAGATTTCTGTCTGATCTGGGAATGCTCGGGAGTGAAATTGGTTCGTGTGTGATGTATGTGTTTTGCGTGATTTTTGCCGTGTGGCTGCGCACCACACACTGTACGACCAAAGTGGTTAGACCCGTGATTTTTTATCTCCGTGTGTGAGGTCTCACACAGAGAAAAAATCGGCCGCCAATTTTAAAATCGTCTCGTGTGAACCAGGCTTTAGGACTTTCCGCCGTTTCAAGCGTATTCAAAAGTGAACATTAACACAATGTAACACAATACTGCTACTGGACACCTGAATTTCACAACTAAATACAACATGACAAAGTAGAGCTGCTTAAAAGTCTATTCTCTGAGCTACACACTTATTCACGCACACATGAAATATACACTGGCCTTAGCCATCCGTACACTCCGCTCAATCATCATTTCACTGCATGTAACGACTGGGTCTGGTCCCTGGGTCAGCGTTTACAATCGGTACAATCAGCGAGTGCGGAGGGAGAGCATTGTTTTTAGTTGTGGGTGATGTCAAGAGTTGTCGAACGGGAAGGTCGTAGTTTGGCAATGGCAAAAAATGCGAGAGTAAAGTAATCTGGTCTGGTTCTATCAAGAAATTGAAGCCGGACCAAAAGGAATGTTTAGCAAATGTAATCGCTAGAAAATATTGTGGCGCTACTCTCCACGGGCTCCGTTAGCGGCAAAGGAGATGGCTAGGCTAAATGCTAACGACTCACTCGGGCTCATTATAAACGTCACGGTAAACTCAGATCCAATCGTTTCAATCTGCAAAAGGAGTTAGCCCCTCCCACCTGTTAACGGAGTCAATGGAGCACCTCCAGACCTTAGTACGAAATGTAATTTGTACTATGGTGTGGTGCGACCAGGGTAGTGCCTGACGGGTTGACTAAAAGTTATCCTCTGGTGCTAGCATAGTAATTCATGAACTTGAATGTTTGACTCCCTGGTTCAAACTTATTTCACTCCTAGTTTTTTGTATTTGTTTTCTAAGACTCCAATTATCAGAAGCAGCCTCTCCCTGTTATTGACTGAATCCAACAATGCATGTTTTCTCCCTTTGTCTCTCAAATGAATGGCTTTAAATCGCCTTTGACTTGCTCAATGAACTGCTCATTAGATGTTTGGGTTTAGGAGTGTGTCGGCTTGCATGGGAATTAGGATCAGAATTAAACTGGGAGGAGAAGAGCACTCCTCAGAAATAAATGTACCGGGACTACCAACAATGGCAATCATTTTTGTCAGCAATAAAAGCATGACATAAGTATAAAGTTTATTTAAATCGCACATTTACAACTTCAAGAGACCAAAGTGTTGTGTCTGTGAGTAGGCGGCTGTAGCTTTTGACAGTTTAATTTCAGGTCATTGGATACTGTGTGGTAAATATACCTCACATTGTGTAAAACCTCGAGACAACAATCAAGTGGCTTTAGCTATAAACAAAAATATGACCTTTTAAGTGGTTCTTTCCAATATACCCAATCTTTTTTCATTTAAACTCATTCATTCATTCATTTGGATAGGAACACTAACACATACAGGTCCAAGACAACAAACACATTAGAACAGCCTGCACACATCAAGATCAAAGGTGGATGAGTGGATATTTCTGAGTGGAGTTTGCATGTTCTTCCCGTGTCTGCGTAGGTTTCCTCCGAGTGCTCCGGTTTCCCCTACCACTTTAGAGTGACCTGAAAGAGGGACTGGGAAGAGAGAGAGAGACCACAGAGGAAATACCGGCACCTTCTTCGAAATCTGGAATCCTGAAATGGATTATAGTAGAGAAGATGGAGCTAAAATATTAAAGAAAGGCTTCTCCAACACATAACTTGATGCACTGAAGTGAGGAGCACTGACCCTGACCTGTGTGTGTGTGTGTGTGTGTGTGTGTGTGTGTGTGTGTGTGTGTGTGTGTGTGTGTGTGTGTGGGTTAGTCTGGGTATGATGTTGAGTTTGATTACAATTCTGTTTTGTTTTGTTACTACTCTTTTATTAATCATAATCATCTTTTTCCCGAACTCAAGGTCCTTACAATAGACAACACAAGGACAGCACAAGACACAGAGAAACACAAATAAGTAAAGTCTAATGACTCATTTAAGAAGAAGACACTTGCACCAGTTTCCCAGAAATGAGAAATAACGTAGCGTCTTGAAATGAACTTAACATTCACCAATCCATCTATTTTCTTCCACTTCATCCGTTACTGGGTCACGGGGGCAGCGGTCTAAGTACAGACGCACAGACTTCCCTATCCACACACACTTCCTCCAGCTCGTCCTGCCCAGTCCCACATTCACCAATACAACAACAAAGAGTTTCTGTTTTAACATATGATTGGTTTATCTGTACAGTATTAATGTAATGCACATGTACTGTAAAAATCTGTCTAATACATTTAAAGAAGTAAAGATTGAAAGAAAGATTTATACCAATTCAAATGGTGAATGTTTGTGCCTATAATTGATATAAATAATATCTGGACTAAGATCATGTTTCCAGTGTTGGTTTGCACAGAGGGTGACATGTAGGCGCTGCGTGGTGATCGTGTAATGCTGTGTTTGTGAATGTGTGTCGGAGCAGCAGCAGGCGCCTCACCGCAGCCTGTCGCAGTGATAGAGGCTGACATTCAAGCATCTGCCTAATGTGAAGTGTGTGCCATCCAGACAACATATGCTCATGAGGTCTCACACCGGGAGCAGCAGGAGAGCACCTTAACCTGGGTCTGCCTTTTCACTTTATTACGGTTTTTCATGATGTGGACTTGTGTATAGGCCGATAACATCAACATAATTAGCTTTATTCAATGCTGCACAGATAATGTTCCGAAGTTTGTGTGCGTGTTTAAAGGGGATGTCATTTAAAGATGCATTACCTGACTTTATTTTTGTATTCATTACCAAAATTCAATCCATATCCATGCAGCGCATTGGGACATACAGTACGTCCTTTTGAAGAAAAAGTAGCACAGGTTTGTGCTGGCGTGACATTTTATTTTGGATCGGGTTTTCGTGAGACAAGGAAGAGAATTTGTTTCGGGACCAGATTGTGACCAATCACAGCGGACCACTGGCCCCCACTTTCTTGAGAAAAGCTACAGGTTTCTCGTTAGCACAGACAGCTGAGGTAAACAAGCGGCGGAGGCTAATCTGAAACTCCCTGAAACCTGAAACTTACCGGTTACTGCTTACTCAGCGAAACAGCCAAAAGAAATTCTCGTCCTGCGCGCTTCCCGGTTCTATCATTCTATGGTCACGCCACGTTCAAATGTGTGTCCATATTGTGAGACGCGAGCTCCGTAAACAATTAGCATGTGAGCACAGACTGAGGGGGAGGGGGTAGTGGGGGGCAAATCTCCGTGCGGGGAGAGTGAGCAGAAAGAGCGAGGCCAGCGCTCACGAAAATTTCACAAAGTCACTTAGTGCAGCTTTAAACTAGATCATAGATGTTTTTAAATGATCCTTCTGGGTTTTTGGTGTCATGCATGTTTGTTTGATTATTCTCTTGCATACAAGTTGCCATGGTTACTGTTTTCACTTTTTGTTTTAATGGAAAGGGATTGTTCAAATTAAAGAGAAAATAAATAATATTTTCCTCTTCACTATCACTCAACAGCTGAGTGTCATGTTTCATGTTTTGACATATCACAGTGGTGTGACTGGGGTTCTTACTTCCTGTGTCCTTCTGCAAATCTAGTATGAGTCTCGTGTGTGTGTTTGGTGGTCAGAGATGGCAGTGCCGCAAATTGGAAGCCTCGGTTCTGTCCCCAGGGCGGCTAGGGCTAGAGTAGTTGTTTACCACCACCATACAGGGAGTAAACTAACAAGGCCACATTAAGTCATAAGTGTCTAAAAAGTGCCATGTAATAAGCGATGCAATGGTCGGCCAACTCTGTCCTGTAATTCATAATATTGGTATCGGCCCGAAACAATCTGAAAATCTGTCCCAAATATCGATGCGTCTCGACCACCGTCTGCATCCATGTGTTGTACTGCATATCTTTCTTTACATCATATTTCTTATAAAAAAAAGGTTGCCCCCCAGAGATAACTCCTTAAAATGGTGTATATTCTATTAATGACCTTTCTTTTTTTACGTTATTATTATTGCAGTCGTGATAGTCATCATTCATTCAGTCATTCTTCTTTTAAATCAATAAATAACCAGTGGTTCGACAGTATTTCACCTGAATAATTTAATCACATCTGATCTTTTCTTTTTACCTTTAATTCAGTTAAATATCAGAATATTTACTTATAAGTTTTAATATTAAAAATACATTGATTTAATTTTTATTTTTATTTGATTCATTAAATGCATACAACCCACTGTATTTAACAACCTATACGCATTTAAAAGTCAGTAAAACATATAAGAGGATATGAGAATCTAAACCATAGACTGTATATATTAACGGACAGAGTCACGCCTATCTCCGCCGTTCTAACTAATGGGCCAAAAAAGTGCTGGAGCAATCCAAAATGGCCGCGAGTGGTCCCGGCCACAGGAAAATTGTGAAAAAACGCATCTGCGCATGTGTCAGCCGGCGCAGCTCCATTCATTTGAACGAGAGACTTCAAAAATTCACAGCGACTAAACTAGAGTGGACCAAAACACTCCCTTCAGCATTGACACACATGTGGAACGGAGCTTTGGGCCAAGAGACAACTTTTGGTCCATCCTGTAAAGACGTTTTCGAGAGGTCTGCTAATGCTATATGTTAGCATTGGCTAATTCTTCTTCCGGGTCCACCCCCACAGGCCCGGGGTGGTATTGCAGCATGTCAGCGCACGTCATTTTGGCCACTTTCGAGCCGAAACCCGCCCCCACTGGTCTAAACATGTCTCCTAACGCCATTGTTCCATCTACAAGGAGCACGATGGGAGAAAGCTGCTTCTCCAACCTTCAGCCTCACATGAGAAATGGCGAGAAAGTTGACGACCGAGGATCTGAGACACAGGACCAAAAGGCACAAGTAAATCAGAAATATGTGAAGGTGCCAGACTTTACAATCTGGTTCTCAATCTGTAGAGGAACTAGTGGCCATTAATAATTGAGATCCCTTAGAAAAGGTGCAATGGCCTGAAAAACTCACAAAAAAAATACATTGAGAAAATCTGTGTCAAATATCATTGCGTCTGGACCACCCTCGGCCTCCGTGAGGTTGTTTGCACTCTGCATTTATTTCTTTACATCATAATTCTTATAAAACGTCTGCCCCCAGAGATAATACACTCCCTAAAATTGCGTTTATTCTATTAATTACCATTCTTGTTTTATGTGCGCCTCTACAGCAGTCAGGCCTATCTACCACACGCAGCCGGGGAAAAGCAGCTAAACCCCCCCCCTCTCCAAGATCCATAAAAGTCTGAACTGTGGGCACCTCCTCTTCAGGGGCTCTTAATAGCTCCGTGTCTTTCACAAAGTGTTAGAATGTAAATTATGGAGGGTTTTTACACTTCTCAATGACAGCCAGGGGAGTAGTCATTGGCTCTGCATGGCTGGATCCCTTTACGAGCATAAGGCCAGTACAAAGATCCAGTTCTGACACGGCCAAAACCCAAATGATACAAACACGACTGTGGGGCTGTAAATACCGCGGCTGTGATCCACTGGAAGAGCAGAGCAGGGGGAGAGTGTGTTTGAGGAAATCTAGCTTGAACAATATCTTGCTTTGTTTAAACAATTATGCAAAAAAAAAGGTTATTTCTTGCATATAACAGAAATGTGTAAGAATGTGAACTTTTCAGAATAATAATAAATTACCAGTCTGTGAAACCAAAGTTATTCTGATGGTGATGATGATGAGAAGAACTTCTTGTTACTGCTAACATGTACAGATGCTAACATGTACAGATGCTAACATGTACAGATGCTAACATGTACAGATGCTAACATGTACAGATGCTAACATGTACAGATGCTAACATGTACAGATGCTAACATGTACAGATGTAAACATACTGCTGCTAACATGTACAGATGTAAACATACTGCTGCTAACATGTACAGATGTAAACATACTGCTGCTAACATGTACAGATGTAAACATACTGCTGCTAACATGTACAGATGTAAACATACTGCTGCCAATGTACAGATGTAAACATACTGCTGCTAACATGTACAGATGTAAACATACAGCTGCTAACATGTACAGATGTAAACATGTACAGATGCTAACATACTGCTGCTAACAAAAAAAGCATAAAGGATCTCTTATTCTAATCTTAAACCTTAACCTTTTTCCCACATAACTCCGTCATGTTGGATTTCTTCATAAAGTCAAGAAGGTCCAACAATATGGTTAGATTTAATTGACTTTATTAATTAAACTCAGCACGTTTTTTTCTCAGAGTGTGTCGTGTGTATTTTCAATCGTGAATCTTATTGAAATTAATGAGCAGAGCCAGAGCCTTTCTGAGAAGCTGAATGTGAAAGTTAAATATATCTGTAACGTGCTACGGCCGCGCCAATAAAGCTAGTATGTTTTTACTACAATATTAATTACCGAGATACAGAAAATGTTTTTTTCTGAGATCCATACAATGTTGGACCACAGTCGATAATAATTTCAGGTTTCAAGTGTACTAACTTTGAAATCACAAACAAAAATAAAAAAAATTTAATAAAAATTGTGTATCTCGTCCCTAACTGGTTTTTACTGCATGTATTTTTATATCAGCGTTTCCAGTGAAAACAACAGAGCACCCAATCAAAAACCGTGAATAATACTGAGAATGAAAACGTTTAAATAATTATTTCCATGAAAATAACCGTGAGACTAATTATCAAGAACAGACCCAGCCTGAATAAAAGACATTATTCTGTTCAGAGCCTGTTTTTAGCCACAATTTTAGCCTCTGTTTATAAACCGTATTTTTAGCTCAGGTTTTTATTGTTTTAAGGGATTTTATACTTTTACTTTTAATTCAGTGGTCATTTGAAACGCAAATCCAAACAGCCTCTTTTTCCCACATCCAACATATGTATATATATATTTTTTTCTTATTATTAAATTCATATATTAATTTAAATATAGAGAATTGTATGTGCTGTAAAGGTGTTTTGTGTGCGTCCTTCCCTTGTACAATCCCATTTGTCACATTTGAATCTTGCCTGCAAAGGGTTTTACTGAACGAAACAGCTTCATCAGATCAAACTTTGCGAGCTCCTCGGGGGTCTGAGTGAACAGAGCGTGATTACCAGGAGCAGGCAGAGCGAGGGCAGCAGATTAAACACCAAACAGCCTCAGCGGGCCCGAGCTCGGAGACTACAGGGTCTGTCCCGGTTCAAACAGAGACAGGTTGGAAGTCCACGTCTGAATCCCAATGAAACAATATCTGAACTTTGCAGGGATTGCATAATATTTTGGGTACATGAAATAAAATCTCCCTGCAGCAACCCCCGGAGAACTCCTGGATCTTTGAAGCAACTTTTTTTGTTTTTGTTTTGAACCTCCTCACTTGTCCACGTTCAAACCTGGACCTGGAACCTGCTTTTTGATCACATTGCCTTTTAGGATTATGCATCTTCACCCAGATTGAAGTTAAAACATGCTTTGATTTAGAAAGTTTCTGCGTGGTCCCTGCCAAATGAAGGAACACCGAGTCCACATGAAAATGGAAGAAACATTTTCTATCTGCAGTCGTCCAAACAAATTAGCATACGGCTGGAATTAGACCCAAAACATTCACTCGGTGGATCAGACTGATATGTTGAGAGATAGAATGTATTTTATGATGTTTCTGGCCTGTTTTATGCGTTTCAAGTGGTTTGCTGCATGAAATTCACTAGTAAGCTTTTTATTTATATACCGCCTTTTCACTGCACATCGGAGTCTCAAAGCGGTTTACAATTGTTGGGTGGGGGGTACCAGTACAGGAGGCGCATGCCAGACCTATTGTACATATTTTTAGTGGTAGGGGAAACCGGAGCACCCGGAGGAAACCTACGCAGACACGGGGAGAACATGCAAACTCCACTCAGAAAGGCCCTGGTCCAACCGGGATTCGAACCCAGGACCTTCTTACACTGAGGCTTGTGTTTTACATCCCACACATCAGATGGCTTCAATCAGAGGACGGGAAATGTGTTTACAAGATAAGATGAGATAAGATAGACCTTTTTTTGTCCCACAGTGGGGAAATTTAAATGTCATCGTTGCACACATATAAAATACAATGTTGGAAAAAAGAGTTTTCAGATTGCACACGTCAAACTGGATCTACTGTTTATTTGTGTTCCAATTTTTCACAATTGTATCTACTGTGGCTAATACAATCCATGAAAGAGTAGATAGATAGATACTTCATTGACCCCTGTAGGAGAAATTCAAATATCCACTAGCAGCAAACATAACAGATAAAAATGATCATTCTAAAAAGCTAACAATAGTAAAAAAATAAGCAACAGGTCCCAGCAGCAGAGGTGGAGTAGCCTCTGGGTGGATCAAGACAAGTCACAAGGTGGAGCAGCCGCTTGGTTCGGACTATTTTCTATGCTCTGGTCCAAAGTAAAATGTTAAATGCATCGTTAGCATTTTTCAAAAAGTTAGCATTCCTCCAGTGGATTTTTTCCTTATCCACTTGTTTTGGATTGTTTCGGCCCACGGTCCGTTATTCCCTATCGTGGGGATCACTGTAGTTTCTCCCGTGGTGTCGGTGTGTTTGTGTTCCCTCCCTTTACTGAAGACCACGCTCGTGAGTCCTGGGCTCGGGTTGGCCAGTCGTTCCCCACCTGGAGCTGATCGACTGCGATGCCTGGGTGCTGATTGGGCAGCAGCTGAGGCGGTCCTCCAATCAGCGAGCGCTCACCTGGAGGACCCGCCCTTATAAGCTGCCAATCTTCAGCAGCTGGAGTCAGTGTATTTAATGTTAAGACACTTTGGTTTCTATTAAACTTTTGGTTTTGTCATTGCTTACTCGTTTAATAGGTTATTTATTTACTCCGTGTGTTTTGTAGATGTTTAATCCTATTTTGTTACCAGTTTTAACTATTCTGTCATCCTAATAAATTATGATTTTAGGTACCATTCTAACATCTCGGTTATTTTGTTGCATCCAAGCTGAGCCAGGTTGTAACACCGACCATGAATCTGCTCCGCTCTTGTCTGGACCAGTGCAAAACCATAAACACTGTATTGCAGCAGCATACTAACATACTTTCTCAGGTAGAAAAAAGCATAAAAAAATAAATATATTGTAAAGCGCAAGACAACTGTTCCAGAGCTTCTTGGGACTTGCTGCCGTTTTCCAGCGCATTTAAAAGTGTAGGAAGAAGGTAAGAAAAGTTATTTACCATTATCTATTCGAGATAAGCTACACACAGGTGGCTGAGTGGATAGCACTCTCGCCTCTCAGCAAGAAGGTCCTGGGTTCGAATCCCGGTCGGACCAGGGCCTTTCTGAGTGGAGTTTGCATGTTCTCCCCGTGTCTGCGTAGGTTTCCTCCGGGTACTCCGGTTTCCCCTACCACTAAAAATATGTCCAATAGTGCCTCCTGTACTGGCGACCCCGCTCCCATCTCTGTGTGGAGTGAGAGACAAATGCCCAAAAATTAACAATTGTAAACCGCTTTGAGACTCAGATCTGCAGTGAAAAGGCGGTATATAAATAAAGATTACCTACAGAGATGGGAACGAGGTCGCCATACGGGAGGCGGATGCCAGATCGAATATGTTTTTAGTGGTAGGGGAAACCGGTGCACATGGAGGAAACCTACAACACAGGGATAGCATGCAAACTTCACACAGAAAGACATGGAAATGGAATCGAACCCAGAACCTTTTTGCTGCAATACACAAGTGCAAACTACTGCACCACTGTGTCACCCCAGAATGCTTCTTTAATGTAAGAATAAAAACACACAGGTTTTTTAATACAAAGTTAAATGCTCAAGCTCTGAAGCAAGTTTTTTTTCTTATATAACGGCTGGTTTTCTACTGTATCATTTGCAGAGCTATATTTCCCACAAGCTGCAAGTTATTTTAAGTGTATTTTTATCACTGCAATCATTGCGGTGGAGAATATTCAGAAAAGAGAATTAAGTTGAATGATTGCAGTCACACTTTTGTTCATTGATTTTCTTTCATAAGAGTTTGACACTAGAGTTTGCAATTCAGATGGGAATTATTATTCAATATTAATATACAATTTCCTTTGGTAAACACTTTGAATTTAAGGCAGGCACAAAACAAATTGCTTTGTAAATCAAACAGCGGAGAAGCCTTCAAATCAAACAATGAGCATGGGTAATAGATGTGGGTGTGTGTTCTGAAGTGTGTACCAGAGTATTTATGGACAAGACTGTTTAAGAACCAAGTCACACGAACCAGTACATCTAATTGTTCACACCCCTGTTATGGATTCTGTCATTCACATTATTATTAGAAAACAGTAACTTGAGCAAAAACTACAAAACGCATGTCAATTTTTTTGAGAAGGGCTCTTTCAGTGTGTATGAATCTGAAGTTCAAAAGTGAAAACATCCCTAACTTTTTGTGAGTAGTCTAGATGTGACCATTTGCAATTTAATGCTACAGGGGACCTTTCAAACCACAAAAAGTGCACATCTTAGATCTTTTTCAGACAGACAATTTCAAAAGAGAGGACGACCCGAACTCATCCAATCAGCTCTCAGTCCAAAGTGCCAACTAGTGCCTAAAGGCCAATTTATACTGCTCAATTAAGGACCATACGTAGCCGAGCGTGGCCCCGAGGGGTGTCCCTCCATAACCTCCGTCTACATGAAATACTTTTCTGCGGCTACGAGAGGCGATGGAGAAAAGAAAAGCTCAAAGAGACGAGCCTGCTCGAAAACCATGTTTGTCAACGAAAAGTGCACGTTATATTAACCTGTGCACAATGCTCCTGGACCTCAGCCTTTCACCGCTCCTGCACTGACTGCGAGGGGACGGCGTGCAGCCTGGAGATCAAAGACGACCAGGTGATCAGCGGGGGGTCTTTTGCATATCTGACACCTCCACAAAGACGTATGTGGTTCCAGAGGTGCATGAGGGATGAGGGATCCCTTTGCAGAATACTGCAACGGGATCCCTCATGCAAGCCCTCGTGCTTATTCAAACACGATACGTTTTAGAATAAGATGAAGACATTTAAAATGGCTGAGGTATTGTGTCGAAAAGCACGTGTCGGTTTAGCGTCTGATATCTGCTGTTTACTTTTTAATGAAAGATGATTTAGAACACACAAGGTTTTAGATTGTTGACAAAGTTTCGATGCAGTCCACATTCTGCCACTACATTATGGAGCGATAGTGCACCTTTTAAATGTATTTAAATCCAAAAACAGTGATAAAAAAGCACAAGAAGTGTGCGTTGTTGTTGCCGGAGCTTCACAACAGACACGTACCAGAAATAGGGAACTTATTCTGAATAATGCTTTAAACTGGAGTTATATAAATGTTAAACGTTACAGAGGAATACTGAGGACTCTGCTGTGAGTTTACAGCTTCACTTGAGGTGAGTGTTGTTTTGGCTGTTGCAGTCGTGTGTTTTATAGTTTTGCAGTTTTAGATCTCTTGAGATTCTCAACTGAATTTATTTAAGACTTTGACATTGATTAATGCATGGTGCATAAAACCCACAACCTTCAGGCCCACAGGCCAATGCTACTAACTGAGCCACTGTCGCCCCCTTTATCATTTCAATATACTGTGTGAAATCACATTAAAACATAGTAATTTAAATTATCAATTTGTTCCATGAAAAAAAAACATTTAATTCTTCCATCCATTTTCTTCCGCTTTGTCCGTTGCCAGGTCATGGGGGCAGCAGTCTAAGCAGGGACGCCCAAACTTTCCTGTCCACACACACTTCCTCCAGTCTTCCCCGGGGTCTCCTCCCGGTGAGATGTGCCTGGAACACCTCCCCAGGGAGGCATCCGTAACAGATGCCCAAGCCACCTCAACTGCTTCCTCTCGACAGGGAAAAACAGCGACTCTACTTCGAGCTCCTCCTGTGCGACTGAGCTCCTATATTTACGGGAGCACCACTTCTCGCTTGTATCCATCTGTGTAACGCAGCCAGGACAAAAACCACACTGTTCCTCCTGAATCTGGGATTCGACCCTAGGTTGGTATCTCCTCTTCAGTGCCTGTAGTAGACCTTACTGTGGAGGCTGAGATTCCTCGATACTAAGAACACACCCTCTAGATAATTAGAACACACTCTCCGTTTTACCCTAAAAGGTTAAAATAATTAGATTAATTACATGAAAAAGCGCACGCCTCCATCTCAGCATTTAATTGACTTGCGCTTGTTAATAAAAGGTTTAAACAGCGTTTCCAAAATGTGTGCGCTCTCCCCAGCCATAGAACTAAAGGCCGGGTGTGAATTTAAATGGCCATTGTAAATATTTATAGTTTAGCAGGAGTAAAATTATCCAGTCAGCAACAAAGCAGTGCCAAAACCAGGCAGACGGCCATGAACTGCACATCTGTTGTTGACTGAATTAGTGTGATAGTGAAGGTTCAGCACAGCCCATATGTTTCACTGTCACCTCACACAAACTCAGAACAAGGTCCTGTTTGAAAAACCCTCTCTGAATAATGCAACACAATCCCTGCGCCATGTCTGCATTGACCTGATCAAAGAAATGAAAACATGCATATTATTCAACAGTTTGGTCCACTTTGAGGAACACCTTTTTGAACCGAGCTAACTGGAGATTAGTATTTCCCATCTTTTCCAGAGAACGGCTTTAACTATTATGATACGTACGCACAGTCAGGAGGATAATCCCACAATAAAAACAGGGCAAAATCTCTTAAACATAACCCAGACAGACTTTAATACATTTATATTGTTTTCAGGCCCAATGCCCGCAATTCACTGTTTTGAGGATCACTTGAGTTTCTCCTGTGGCGTGGAGTTTGTGTTTTCCTGGGTGCTGATTGGTCAAAGGCAGTCCTCCAATCGTGCACGTTCATCTGGAGGATCCGCCCATATAACATACCAAACTTCCGCGGCTCGCCTTTACTCCCGTTCGCCAATATGTTTTTCTTTGTGTTTTGTCATTTCTGCCGGCACTTTAGAATAGTGACGTGTGTACTTTTTGAGCTTACACTTTTCGTTGTATCAATTTCTTACTAGTTTCACACATTGTTAATTTACTTTTTTTTTGCGTGTTTCGTAAATACATATATTTTTAACCTGTTTTATCTATTTTGTCATCTGATTAAATTATGATTTTAGTTACCATTACCTTATCTTACTTCCTTTACACCTAAGCTGAGCCTGGTCGAAACACAGGTGATTTCTACTGAGACCTTTCAGATTGTAAATGGAATCAAATGCAAAATAAGTATTCCCTGCATTTAGCTGCATTTGAAACCGTATGAATCGGTGATGGATGCCGCCTCATCAGTAAAACACACACTGAACACCTCTCAGACCTGTCAATTACAGAAGCTTTTGGCGACATCATTCACTTCACTCTCGTTTTGGTCAATGGAGGCTGTGAGTGGGATCTGATGACAGACTCTTCCTTGGGGTTATTCACATCTAATCAAGCAGAGAGACATGCAACAGTAAACCAAAGTGCTACAAATCCTTAAAGGGATCAATGGGACCTAATATCCTCCCCTAAGGCATGTGGTTTAGCTCTTTATCTCCAGTAAAAATAGACTTGACGGATGGG
Organism: Knipowitschia caucasica; assembly: GCA_964034765.1. Classification (NCBI taxonomy): domain Eukaryota; kingdom Metazoa; phylum Chordata; class Actinopteri; order Gobiiformes; family Gobiidae; genus Knipowitschia; species Knipowitschia caucasica. The sequence continues at coordinate 42,112,901 of OZ035828.1, read as the reverse complement.
TTAGGTGGAAAAAAGAAAAGCCCCAAAAGCACACTCACACTAACACATATCTTCGCCGTCATAAGACATTCCAATGTTGTTTTTATTATAGTTTTTATGCGTTGGTATTCTAAAGAGGGCTGGTACAGTGGTTTTGTTTAAAATTGCATACAGTAGAGCTTTCACGGTTTCTTAAAGAGCGACTAAAACACCTGTAACCAGCCTTTCTCCGCCCACATTTAAAAATGTACTCTTATGGTGCGTTCAGACCAAACGCGATTTCTGCGGCCAAATCGCGTCTATCGCGCGGCTTGAGCCGCTTGTGACAAATTGTGGCAGCCGCTGTCACAGAGAAACTTGGCCGCGCGGCCAGGACACTAGAGGGCAGCCGCTGTCACAGAGCGTTGAGAGCGTCTAGGGGCGGGGCTTGTCTCTTTTGCCTGTAGCTTCCCAAAATGGATGTCAGCGAAGGAGTTGCTTTATCTGATAAATAAAGCCAGACACGTCGTCAAAGGGCGAATCGACGACGTGTCTGGATTCATCAGATAGTCCGTAGACGGTTGGAGTTTGGTGAGTTTCACCATTTGCTCCGGGAGCTGCGCTCGGATGAGGGTCGCTTTCAGCGGTACTTTCGTCTCTCCCTGGCCCAGTTTGACGACCTACTGACCCGCATTGGCGCTAGGATCTCCTACCAGGACTCCAACTACAGGCGCTCTATTCCAGCTGAAGAGCGCCTGTCCATCTGTCTGCGGTTAGTGTTTTTTACCCCATTCAGAATTCCTAAAAACTTACAAAGTGTGTCATTTTTCAATCACAATCCACAATGTAATTGCTCAGAAAACAGTATTATGCAACAATATGGTGTCTATGATTACTGTCTATGATGTTTACTGTCTACTAGTTTAACGTATTTTATGCTACACAAGTTTTGTCACGTGATTTTTATGAATGTAATTGTGATAAATATGTTCATATCATTTTGTAATTGCAGGTTTCTTGCCACTGGGGACTCCTACAGGACCATTGCGGGGAGCTTCAGAGCGGGCATATCCACCGTCTCCATGCTCATCCCAGATGTGGTGGCAGCCATCTGGGACTGCCTCGTGGAGGAGTTCATGGCTGTGCCTGGAGCAGAGGAGTGGAGGTCCGATGGAACTTCCCTCTGTGCTGTGGGGCCATTGATGGGAAGCATGTGGCTGTGAAGGCACCCCCCAACTCTGGGTCCATGTTTTTTAATTATAAGGGGCACCATTCCCTTGTGCTCCTGGCTGTAGTGGATGCCCAGTACAGGTTCAGGGTGATTGATGTGGGAGGGTACGGCAGATCCAGCGATGGAGGCATCGTGTCCAACTCTGCCTTTGGTGAGGCTCTGCGCGAGGGCACACTCGACCTGCCTCCTGACCAGTGCATACCTGGAGCTGACCACAGAGGACCCCAGCCCCATGTGTTCGTGGCAGATGAGGCCTTTTCACTGCGCTGCAATTTAATGCGCCCTGCCCATCTCCAGGATGAGGATGAGGATGGCTGGAGATGGGCAGGTTCCTGCACCGAGGGGAGTGCTGCCGGTGAAGAACCACTTCCAGGCGTGCAGCGGATGGCCGCCTGGAAGCCAGCAGTGGACATAAGGAAAGTGTTCATGGCCCACTTCAGTGAGGAGGGAGCACTGCCGTGGCAGCCCACAGAGTAGTCATGTCCACCACAAGACTGACCCACATCTGGCCATAGTCCAAACCCATATTGATTTGCACTATTCTATTCACCTGTATACCTTCTGTTTCTAGGTAATGACTGCCAGACTCCACTGCGACTCCACTCCAACTTCAGGTTAATCATATGCACATTCAAGCTTTTCCATAATTACAAGGTTGTTAAAACAGTAAAAGGTGAAATGAATAAAAAATACTGTCAACTACTGTATCGCTCTTTAAGTGTTTGTTATTCCATCTTCTATAAAACCCAGTCAGCTCTTATAAAAGTAAATGTACAAATATAGAATAGCATTTTCTGTCAATATTATATGAAAGGTAGTAATGGTTGGCTTGAAGTAGAACACATGAGGTTTGAAAAATATTTTCTTTATAAAAAAAGGAACAAACAATGAAAAATAAATGAAATGTACATATAAACAAATGAAAAGGAGCTTGCTTGGAGGAGGTGCGGTGGAAGAGGAAAGGGACACATGTCTGTTTCCTCCCCTGCAAAAGGTGTCACCTTAGGTCAAAAAACTGTCTGTTCTGGCCAATGGTTCCAAATTAAGCAGAACGGTGCTGCTTTCATATAGAAGTTGATACATTTTGAATTTAACAAATTCTCTTGACTCTGGTGCCACCCTTTGCAGGAGAGGAACGAGAGAGAGCAGGAACTGATGTTCTTCTGAGTTGTGGGGCGGTGCGGCTGCTTTGGTCCGTAGAGTCTCCAGCAGCTCCCGCTCCCACTCTGAAGGCGGCTCTACGGACGTGGGCCTCTTCCGAGCCCTCTTCCTTGGTGGGCCTTCAAAGAACACAGGGCAATCACAGTGTTAAAAAGTGGAACATGTATTTCAAAAAAGCAAAATGAAGAGAGCAAATAATATCTGTATTAAAGCCAGAGTGTGTAGACATAGTTAAACACATGTAAAACACTTTTAAGTTGTGTGTTTGTTACAATTAACTTGAACATTGCAGTTATCAATGAAATTACTCACACATGCACAAATTTCGACAGTTACAAACTAATATCTCTGAAGTGTATTTCGCAATGAAATTTGAAATTGGCTGTAAAAAAGTAATACTCTATTGTCTGCATTAAACAGGATAGCTGCCATCTTGTGGCAACCATTGCATGTATTTGTTCAGTACTTTTATAGCATAAGGTATTTCAGTAGTATGTTTTTATCAAAGAAAGAGGGAAGATGTGTTGTATCAGACCAAAGCTTCTTTCCACCTGTAGTGCCTTGACATCTTGTCGTTTCTCTGTAAATTTGTCGTCTACACTGATGTAACAGCCCTTGGGTAATTTTGGCATATTATGCAGTAACATTTTGTTTATATGAACAGTCCTGTAATAAGAATAAAAATAAAACAATGATTAAAAAAAGCCACACCTGTAGGTGCAGAAGCAGGGGAAGGTCCAGCCCTCACAGAAGAAGAACCGGCTGAGGAAGCAGCAGCAGCAGCAGCAGCAGCTCAGGCCAAGATGTCTCACCTTGTGTGGTGGTGGCAGTATCTGCGCCAGAAGAAAACAAGAAATACAATTATTTCATATCATGTGTACATTGCGCTTATGACATTTATATGTACATAATAATGTACATTATTATGTACATTTAAATGATTTGTTCATATAAAAGGGAAAAGTGAAATTTAACACAACACATGATCAAGATCTATCCTGGTTTGAAAATAGCCAATGCCTATTTTTCACCTGGCCATGATGTTAAGAAAGCATTAAAAGAAATGCATACACAGAAAGCAATATAAATGTAAAAGTCAGCAAAATGTGGGTAATAGAAAGGAAAGAAATGTATTTTTTCCAACTGTTCGAGGTCTCCGTTTGCTGCATGACACCGACCTTCAGCACCTCATATGTGTCCCTCAGATTCTTCCACCGCTTTTTGCAAACTTCCACTGAATAAACACATCAACTCGTAAGCAGGAAAGTAGTAGTTTTTTTCGCGGGGAAATATTTACAACATTGAAAAGTTAAAATAACTTACCCGAGACACCAACCACCTCGCTAACCCTCCTCCAAGCAAGCTTCTTTTTATTTCGGTCCCGGTAGCTGTGGTCCGCAGTGTTATATAGCTCAGAATGAGCACCGACCTGAGCAATTGACGTGTCCTCCATAGCTGTCATCTACCAGTGTTTTTCCGGTAGTGAAATGCGTCACTACGTCACTGGAGGAGAAAGCTCCTGATTGGTCGGCACACGCGAATTCTCCCAAAAAGTTCAACATTGTTCAACTCTAGCGGCGGCCGCGTTGGAGGCACGAATCGCGCGAAACGCGCGTCAAAACGCTTGACATCTCAAAACACGCCGCGCGAATCGCGCGAAACGCTCGAATTCGCGCCGCTCTGGCCGCGCGAATCGCGCCGCGTGATCTCTCGCCGCTCCTTGGCGCGCGTCCCCCATGTTGTGTCAATGTAGACCCGCCGCTTTGGCCGCAGAAATCGCGTTTGGTCTGAACGCACCATTAGGCTGTATCCGAATGTCCACACTATACCCTATCCACTCACTCACTATATAGTTCGGGACTATATAGCGACTGAGTGAGTGAGTCAGTGCACTCATTCTGTTGGCGATTCGGACAGCTGCACACTATTTTTAGCCGCGGCCCACATCACACCCCTGTCACATGTCATTGGATCAATATAATTTTATATATAAATAAAAGTATATTAAAATATCAATATTTGTCTAATATACATGTATAAAATGTTTTTACAATTTATATTCATATTTATTAATTTTGGTTGACTTATTCGCTTAACGTCTTTCATATTTTCGCCACCTGACCGGCTCCTCTAACACTGGTGAAATGGCACCTCCACTGAATTTTGCGGTGTTTTTGTTAACAATTATAAAACTTCTCATAATGCGAATTAAAAACCGCCGAACAGAGAGAAGGCGAAGACAGGCGATGAGGCGGAAGAGGAGAATGGCTCTTCTTTCATTAGCAAGGCGTCGTATAAGTATTGTATTCGTCCTTTGTCTATATAGCATTAGCACCATCTACTGGGTAAATTATAGTACTTTTGGTGTACTTACTAATTAAAAATACTATTCTCAGTCAATGAGAAACACATTAGTCATATACATTTAGACATATTTCAACAAGAAAACACATTGTATAGACACACTCACTTTAAATGCAAGAACATTAAAATATTTTATTGGTTGAAAGAACACAAAACCATAGCAAGGGAAATGGATTAAGTACTCATTTTTTTCTAAATGAAAAATGAGTACTTAATCATTAAACAATAATAGAATTTGCTTGGCCATGGGGCACAGGGCTTCTGTGATTTTTTTGTGTGTTATTAGGTGCGAGTGATGTAGTGAGGGTTTCTACTTCAGTTGTCTCAGGGCAGCTCCAGCTCCCTGCAACACACAATACATTTGGCAAAATCAATGCCAGGGCACAAAAGAACATGACTTCAGCTATATACTCTTCATTTTTATTTACATTTTTAAATCTCAAAATGAAAAATGAGTACTTATTCCTGTGTCTGCACTCATAACTAAAAGTGCAGATACAGAATTAAATCATGAATCTAGAAGCACCATATTAAGTTTAAGAGAATTTTTTTTTTTTTTTTAGGGTGAACCACCGGTGTACTGCCGACTGAACCACCATGTACCCCTAGTCAGCATGTACTTAAATGGCCAGTCTGACCTTCGCCCCGATTTTCGCCTCACTCGAACCACCATCACCCGTCTGGTTAGCCACCTGAGGAGTGCTCATCACCAGGGCTGGAGCCAGGACATGGAGGTTCTGGTCTTCCTCTTTTGGTTGGCCAGTGGCACCGCGTACCGTGTTGTCGCCAGGGCATTTGACATGCCCCAGTCCACAGTCCACGATGTGATCCACAGGGTGGCCAACCAGATCCTTCAAATGCGTGGCCAAATAATTCATTTCCCTTCCCTGGAGGAACTTCCCCAAGTTGCAGCTGGGTTTCAGCTGCTGGCTGGATCAGCTGCTCTCAATAATGTTGTGGGGAGCATCGACGGCTGCCACATTAGAATAAAGCTCCTTCAAGAAAATGCACAGTGTTATTTTAACAGGAAATTGTTTTATTCTATTCAAATGCAGGCTGTGTGTAATCACCGTGGCTTATTTATTGATTTGTTTGTTGGCTACCCCGGATCTGTGCACGATTCTCGAGTGCTTAAAAACAGCCCCCTCTACGTCCACCGGCTCTATCCCCCAAATGGACACGTCCTCCTTGGGGATGGTGGTTACCCTTGCCTCCGTCAGCCCATCACACTCCTCCCTCCATACAGAGAGCCTGTTCGGAGCCCAGTGGAAGCCCGCTTCAACCGGCACCATGCACGGGCACGATCTGTAACAGAAAGAGCGTTTGACATGATGAAGGCAAGATGGCGATCAATTTTTTTCCAAGGCACTGGAAGTCCAACCCACCTTTGCAGTCCAGGTGACTGCCTGTTGCGCCATCCTGCACAACATCTGCATCAGCGATGGTGATCTCTAGAAGCCAGTGGAAGAGGAGCCAGGGCCTGATGATGAGCAGGACCAGCATCAGCAGCACCAGCCTGATCAGCAGTGTGGACAGGAGCTGTGTGGACGGATGGCAGCAGCACTTTCCACCCCAAGGGCCAGGCTACCAGCTCTTCGGGACCACGGCTATTAATTAAATGTTTGAATAATCTGTGTTTTGGCCCATTTAAATAAAAACAAAAACAATTGAATATGTCACAAATTAGCTTCAAAGAAACAAACCTTGTAGGTCTTTTTCAGGTTCTCCCACTTCTTGGCCGCTCTGGCAGGGCTGATCAGGCGGCTCAGCCCCATTTCCTTTATTACTGCCCTAAAGTAACGATACATAAAAACATTTGAATATGAGTAGACGTTTTTTGAATAAGTATTTATTCATAATGGTCATACTCCCATCCAGCCGCCGAAGCAAATTTTTCACCCGCAGTCAGATGAGTCTCTCCACATCAGTGTCTGTCCCTTTAAAAAACATTAAACACACAATAAATGCTATACATATAACACAAGTGCTTTAATAACATTAATGACTGACCACCAGTGACCCGTTTCTGTAGCGTTCGCTTTAGATGTTAATATTATGATATGCGAAAATGCTAACACTTTCGCGGCATAACATTGGTACGTTGTTTCGCAGTAAAAGGCAATGGTATTCAAATGTGTATTTTGGCAGCTTATCGTCAACAATATATCACGGTTTACACATTTACATATTTATGATGATTAAAAACTCACATTTATAGCTCATGTGTTGCTCCTCTTCCAGCTCGTCTCTCGCTGCCTCCGCCATTTTACTTCCGTATAGTGACCATCGCTGCTCACTACATTTTCGAGATGCATTGTGGGAAAATTCCAGTGCACTACTTTTTCTCTCTGGACATTCGGACACCCCTACAAAATGGCGTGACCACTATATAGTGCACTATATAGGGTATAGTGTGGACATTCGGATACAGCCTTAAAAGGGCGTTGCCTGGAGCACCAATGGACAAGAAGGGTGGCTAGAGTTGGGCGTGGTCTGGGCTGTGATTGACAGCTCACTTGTCACAGGACAGTTGTCATTGCTGCTTAAAGCAATAGTTTACACAACAGAAAGTCTCATTCTACCCCTGTTCACACACTAAGATAATTGTAGAGCACATACAAACTGACATCACATACACAAACTGACATCACAGACACCAACAGACGTCACACACACCAACTGACATCACACACACCAACTGACGTCAGACACTCCAGCTGACGTCACACACACTCCAGCTGACGTCACACACACCAACTGACGTCACACACACACCAACTGATGTCACACACACCAACTGACATCACACACACCAACTGACGTCACACACACCAACTGACGTCACACACACACACCAACTGACGTCACACACACCAACTGACCTCACACACACCAACTGACGTCACACACACCAACTGACGTCACAGTATTACAGCGTCAACGGAGAGGACCAAATGCAAATGTAGTACCACCAAAAAGGTTGAGAGGGCGCCACACAGACGTTTTTAGGCTCAAAAGTGAAATTTTATCTCATTTGCACTAAAATGTTAAAAAACGACCAGGATATGTAGAGAGCACAACAATAAACATATTTTTGCTAATTATGAGTTCAAAAAAGTTGATTTTTGTGTTTAGCCGCTCTTTAATGAACCAGAGCAGTGAAAATGGCCAGAACCAAACAGACAGGATGTAAATGCCCTATTGGAGAGGCCCATAGGAAGCAGTGCATGGGAGGAAGAAGCCTCACTGCAACAGGCCCAGGACCGTGGCTCTGAGGAAGGTCCACTGCTTTCAGCAGTCCACGGACCTGTGCCCTATCCACATCATCAGGATTACCATCATACCCAAAGGAAATCCAGCTGGTCTGTATGCTTCCCTGCGGAATCTGGCCTTCATGAAATGGGCAAACACATTCAAGTGATCAGACCTTTAAGGTCACGGGGACTTCAGTCATGTCGACGGGGTTTGGATTGGCGAACACTCATGGATTAGCGTCTTTGTTGTGACGCAAATTGTCGCATAAAAGCCTTCATTCTCAACAAACCGCTTTGTGACCCTTGTCTGTGAAAGGCGGTATATAAATAAAAGCTTACTTACTTACTTACTTACTTCTGTTTAAAAATCTGAAACAATTGGAAGCTGAAACAAAGGCCCATTAGAACTTTTATGCTTAGAATCCAACCCAAGAGTTTGTCATTTTTCGACAGCTGTATGCGGCAAAACATACAGAGAAAATAACATACACACAAGGTTTTTACTATTTATTATGTATACAGTATGTCTATATTTTATTTGTTGTTTATCTGTCTGGTTACTGATGGGTTCTCTGGCAAGAAATGTGCAAATGTTTGGAAAAATTGTTGTTTGAAAACAATGGGTTTGGGCCAATTTGTTCCATTCTCTCCACACGGTGATGACGGAAGTGAGACGCACAACACACTGGACCATCAAAGCCTCTATTGTAAAAAAAATTGTGGTAGAGGAAACCGGAGCACCCGGAGGAAACCGGAGTAGCCATGGGAAGAACATCCAAACTCTACACAGAAAGCAGGTGAAATCGAACCCACAACCTTCTTGCTGTGAAACGCAAGCTCTAAAAGCTGCGCCACGAGCCACTTTAAGTAATATAAAATGTCAGAACCTTTTTCTCTCTTTCAGAATTAAATTGAGCGATATTGATCAGTCCTGCTAAAGTCAAAGACTGCTGTTTACTTCATGTACTTCTGCACTTTGTGGACGTGGTCTAAATATAACATGTTGAAGTGACAGTGAGAGAGGAGCCGCTCTTCACCTCCTTTTGAACAGGAACAGTTTGTTAATGCACCAGATGAGCAGACTCCAGAGGAGCATTCGTCAATGCAGTGTCCAACTGTGCACACTTTAAGAGCATTAGGCTCAAGCTGACACCAGCCTGTCCATCACAGGGAAACTACCAGGACTTGCATCATTGTTGGCTGCACAAAGGAGCACAATATTCTGCTTTATTTTGTGATATAAATATTGAATCATAACAATTGTTCAACAATATGATATAAAGTAAGTGTATATACTGTATGTATGTATATATATATATATATATATATATATATATATATATATATATAAACACAATATATATTATTATTATTGAAAATAATCTATATTTAGAATTATGTACAGATCATATTGTTGCAATGACTTTTAATTATGAAAACATGTCATTTTCTTCTGGGTCCGGGGGGTTTGGCAATCAGAGCTGCCACTCAAGTCTTAAAGAACCAGTCCCTCACTGATCAGGTGGACAGTCCACAGGATGATAACTTCGCAAAGCGGGGTTAAGTGTCTTGCCCAGGGACACAACAACAGCAGACATCAGTGGGAGCAGATGGCATTGGTCATGGAGGGATCGAACCCACAATCATTAAATTATGAAACATGCTACAAAGTAATTGTAAAATGATAACACTGAGAAAAAAGCTGTCGCTCCACCCGCTGCCTGAAGGTCTGTCTGTGTCCTCTATTGTTGCAAGAAGACTCCTTAACCGTCCTAACTCCATCATAAACCGACCACAACATGAACCACACCAATCCTCATGGACCATTGAACCGCACCGCACTGACGATCTCAGGGGAAACCGGGTACCATTGTATTTATATAAACATGAACAAAATCAAACCGTGTCAAACATTGAGTAAAAACAAAATGATACATTTACCGTATATTGTCCCCATTTCAATAAACTAATAATATAAATGAATATTATTGAGCTAAGATTAGTCATTAGGACGAGGTGCTGCCAGGACTCAGCACAACCACAGCATGATGCTGCCCCCACCAGGTTTCACTGATGGTGAGTTTCACATCATAGAATTTTATATTCAAGCCAAAGAGTGGCACTTTTGTCTCATCTGACCACAGCATCTTCTTCCACGTGTTGAAAGTGTCGCCTATGAATGGAAGTTTTTCATGGATGTGTTTCATTTCTCATACAGGAGTGTGAAAAAGTGATCTGAAGGCCAAGACACTGAATGCACTTTTCTGAATGATAGTCCTGTCCATTGAGACTGAGTTGAACTAAAACTTGGCCTGTGATGTTCACTTGTCTTACGAGTTTTACAATTTCTCCTTCTCAGCTTTTTCGTAAACACCTTGAGGCCGACAGCTCTTTCTTCACAGCTGTCAAGAACCTCTTTAGTATTTGACGAGTCTGCTTTCTGCCATGGTTCTAAACGAAGCTGCATTATTCAGATTGAAAAACACTTGTGCGTGAGTCTAAACATTTAGATTTAAAAACCTACGTAAACCTCCTGTACCACTTCAATGCACAGAAAACACAATGAAACCACAATCCATTGATTTTGAAACGTGAAATGTGCTCTATATTTTCTAAAAGACCACATCCTCCTGCAGGTGGTGGGTCCACAAGAAGATGGCTGCTGCTCCATCAGCGGTGACACAGGCTTGTTCTTTCAGAGGTGGCTTTGGGCAACGTGGGGTTAAGTGTCTTTCCCAAAGTCAGAACGACTGCAGACATAAGTGGGAGCAATTGGAGTAGGTCTTGTGGGAGGATCAAACCCACAACCTTCAGGCCCAGTGCTCTACCAACTGACCCACTGTCGCCCCCCTGTCCAAACTCACATAAAGAGGGTGCACAAACTGAGGATGTTGCACATTTCCTCGGAAGTAATCGCCAAGACGCAGCAGGGCATTGACGCTCTTTTTGACCCCTTGGATGAATCACCCCATGTCGATATGTTTCCTGCACAAAGACAGTAAAAGTAAAGTTAAGACCAAAGCCTCAACTGCCCTTCAAAAAGAAAGTTTGACACTTTAGATAATCCACATTATTTGTCTTGAAACCAGATCTGAATACGCCATATAACTAAGTGCTCATTTGCTTTATTTGCTCGTAACATCTGTGAAAACCCCGAGTGGGTAGTTGGTAGATATTTGTGCACCACCTGTTTGTGTGGACGTGACCGTGAAAGTCTAAGGAACTGGAAATGAAGCAACCGATCAACCTCGCTTGCCAACATCCCCCATGGCAACTCACGACACAGCAATCAGAAGAGCCCCGAGGCCGGCAAACATGTTTTTTTTCTTGACACTAAAAGCAACATTTTCAAAAAGTTTCCAGCATGAACCAGCTGCTAAAAGACGGGGGATATCATTGCACCACGCAGAGAAATATCGAAGGTGTTGTGTCACTTGTGATGTGATTTGCAATGTGCACAAGCGGCGGCAATGGCATATCCGCCGGCGACAAATGTAGGTAGGAACCTTGAGTTTTGAGTTTTTGGGGAATTAAAACGGCTAATAGCTCAATATGCAGCTCATACAGATTCGAGCATATTGTTTTCATAGATCATAAATTATAAACAAGTTTAACAAACAACAGATGGGTAATCTTTTACAGCTCCCGAAGGATTAGTTAAAATGCATCTATATAATGTTCCAATGTTTAGAATAGGGGGCGACAGTGGCTCAGTTGGTAGAGTATTGGCCTTAGAGCCTGAAGGTTGTGGGTTCAAGCCCACCATAAGACCTACTTCACAACTCCCTCTGATGACTGCTGTTGTTGTGTCCTTGGGCAAAACACTTAACCCCACTTTGCCTGAAGCCCCCACTGAAAGATCAAGGCTCCTGTGGACTCAGCACCTGCAGGAGGATCAGTGAGGGGTTGGTGCTCTGTGTACTGGGTGCAGCTCTGACTGCCACCCCCCGACCCTGAAATGGATTAAGGGGAAGAAAATGGATGGATGGATGTTTAGAATAGTTTATCCACACGAGGAAAGGATGGTACATCAATATTAATACATTAATAGATGCACAATTCAATTAAATTTATTCTTGCATCGCTCTAAATCGCAACAGTATCTGAGAGGTCTCAACAAAACCATTGAAATCGTCAACACAGATCAGAGAATTAACCAGTTCAAACACAGACAATATAGAACACATAGGTATAAGTCCATAGAGAGTTTGACCAATGTCCATGAAAGTTAATACATGTCCACACAGAATGTTATAATCCTGGATGATCACCACAGTCTTACGTTCTACAGTCTAACAGACTCCTGCATCAGAAAGGAACAAAACAATAGACATGCACAGAGTCAAAATGAGACTCCTCTGCAAAGTGGCTGGGGGCCCCCAAAGAAATGGGATCAGTCCATGGGAGGAGCTCAGAGAGGGGCCGCTGCTCCTCCAGGAGTCAGCTGTGGTGACTAAGTACTTGTAAGTGTTCTGAGCATCTCCCTCTGGAGTAGCTACAAATGTAAATGTTATGTTTCCCTCAAACATTGGCCTTCCCCTTCCTTCATTTATTGTTCCAATGTTGTGTTTTAAAAATGTGTGTTCTCACTGATTGTGTGTGTCTTGATATGAACAAACACAATCTTGATACAATACAATACAATGTATTCTTGTACAGCCCTAAATCACAGCAGTATCATCTCAGAGACTTAACAAAACCATTGAAATCACCAACACAGATCAGAGAATCAACAGTTAAAACACAATACATATAGAAGACATGTGTATTGGTCCATAGGGAGAGACCAATGTCCATTAATGTGAATATTTGTCAATACATGTTGCAGAATCGGTAATCCATATTTGTGTGGATTCAGATTCAAACGAGTCCATGTGGCTCGAGGACAGCATGCGATGAAGAAACAAAGTTCTTACATCTTATGAAGAATGAATGGGCCTTTAATGTATTTGAGAAAGTATAATTTCTGTGCAGCCAATGTTTGAAGACATTTTCATTTCATCCTTATTTCCTCACTCGTGGGGGTTGTCTTATTGCATATTGAATGGCCAATGTTTTGCGTCTCTGAGTGCACATTAGACCATTTACGATCCACCTTGAATGTCGTGCCTCCTCTAAAACTTGTTATTGTTGGCATAATGACATGAGGCCATTTTCTATATCTCACCACTGTTTTGTTGTGACTTACCAAAGTAGCTTTCTTCAATCATTTCCTGAATCATTTCTTTTATGTCTCGGTTCAGGCTGTTTGCTGCAGGCAGACCCCATTCACTTTTGAGCTTTGAAGGAGACTGGAAACGTACTCACATGCCCTCTTTTATGTTGGAGGAGACCAAATAAGTCTGCCTCTGTCACATTTGCTCTTTAAGGTGTATTAAACGCATCAGACTAACAGGAGTATTGATTATTTAAAAGCCTGAGGGAATGGAATAGATTTAGCAGCAGTAGATGAGCTGCATTCACCAACTAATTATATCATCCCTCATACTTTACTTTTGATTTAGAGCTCAGAACGACATAATATCTTGATTGAAAATATTAGAATAAGGTGAGATTGATTTTCATCCGGGAAATAAAGTTTATCTCAATAAACCTGCATGAACACTGTATACATTATTATCTGTTTTCTGAAATGAACTTTCTGACTTTGTAGAAAGAAGTATAGAGAGTTCAGACAAATGACCAATGTCAACAGTTGCTCCTTATCTTTGAAGTTTTTGAGCTACATTTTTCAATATTTCAATGGGGTATAAGTGCGGCTTATAATCCAATGCGGCTTTTACAAGTACAAAATTAATCTTATTTCTAAAAATTAGAGCCTGCACATCATAATCAGGTGCAGCTTATAGTCTGAAAAATACAAACTATACACCTGTGTCCAGGAGGCAAAGTGACGACCAGTGTCTGTCTGTTATAATGTCTGTTTTGGACGACAACAGCCCTGTGAACATCTCAGTGTTGAAAGGAATATGAATCACAGTCTGGTAAAACTATTTTTAAAGGTCTGTGCTGTAAATTGATTTTCATGATGTTTTCAACACTGCACTGAACATTTACGTTCAAATATACTGTATATCCTTGTACAGGTTACTTTAAACATGTAATAAATCATAAATATTGCACATGGCAATTAAAAAGGATAATGTTTCATGTTTTAGAATAAATGATGTTTGTGCCAATTAAAAATGTGGACTGAAGTCGCACACTTCTGTCTTTTTTGCTCAGTCTGAGTCAATCAATATTTTCCAAACATGTACATTTCTGCATTTTTATCTTATCTTATCTTTTGTCATGAGAAGAAGAATTTTGTTTCCAAGTATGAAAACACCTGCAAATAAATGTAAACGTAATTTCACTTGAGAAACTAAAAAAACCTATTTATTGGCTGAGTGGGTATTACTTGGGCGACAGTAGCTCAGTTGGTAGAGCATTGGCCTTAAGGCCAGAAGGTCGTGGGTTCAATTCCCACCTCTGCACCTTCTCCACCGACTCCCACTGATGACTGCTGTCGTTGTGTCCTTGGGCAAGACACTTAACCCCACTTTGCCCAAAGTCCCCACTGAAAGATCAAGGCTATGCTCACACTCAGAGAGCAGCCGTCCTCCTGTGGACTCACCACCTGCAGAGGGTCAGTGAGGGGCTGGTGCTATGAGACTTGGGTGGCATCTCTGACTGCCACCCCCCTGAACCAAAAATGGATTAAAGGGTAGAAAATGGATGGATGGATGGATGGATGGATGGGTGGTCCTGGGTTTGAATCCCGGTCAGAACAGGGCCTTTCTGAGTCGAGTTTGCATGTGTCTGCGTAGGTTTCCTCCGGGTGCTCCGTATTTCCCTTCCATTATAAAACATGCACACTAGGTAAAATCCTTCAGCTGCGGTACTCCTGACCAAGCCGAGCATCAACATCTGGAGGTGGGTTCCCAAACGCTGTTACTACGGCGACCACTGCTCCTGAAATAAGCCTTAGTGGCATCAGGATCTGGGTCAAATGCAGAGGATGAATTGCCCTACGGGGATTAATAAAGTGCACCTTTACCTTTTAGCAATAATATTATGGAATTGATATGAATGTGATTCGATATAATAACAACTCCTGATCTGTCTTTGATGAGGGAACAAATTTGTAACATTATCAAAAGCTAAAAAAAGCTAAATTTGCACCAACTGTTTCCCTCCAAGTTGAATCATGACTATTTGACATGCTCGAGTTAAAGAGAAGGATGTGTTATGGCTATTCCCTCAGGAGAGAGCAGAGATGAGGAGAAAGACAGGAGAAGGTTAACAGAAGCATCCTGAAGTCACATGGAGGAGGAGATGGGATCCTCAGGTAAGTCACATACTTGGGTGACAGGAAGTTCAATGTTGATTTAGCGTGACTGGTTTTGACTCACTCTCTGCACCTTCTAACCGAAATACTTTACCACGGCTGTGTCACAAGGCGGGTGACAGTCGGTGTGTTTGAGCTGTCATCCTGCTCCTGGATCGCAGACGAGAGTACAGTAAATGGAGAAATAAACGCCTGGAATCAACTCAGACACAACAGCAGCTCAAGAAACATGAGAGAACCCAGATCAAAACAGAATACAACTGTTAAAGCTGTGGTTTCCCCTCACACTAACACACATATACACATACGCATGCACACATGCACGCACGCACACACACAAAAACAAACACAGCAAAGTACCATGAGCTCAAATGAAAGGTTTTTCAAGCCTGTGTTTCATCCAAGTTATAAAGCAATATTTAACTCAACAATCATATACATCACCTTGTCTGCACCGTGCGACCGCCTGTGACAGGTCTGTCTCATAATAAACATATCTGTCCACTCAAAAAGTGAAGAGGAGTTGACACAGACAAACACTTTTATGATCCATACAAACCAGCTCCAGTCCCTCGGCAGTGTAGGTGCAAAGTCCACTGCAGTCCCTACAGAGTCATTTATTTTACACGGCAAGCAACATGTTGTGGTATAACTGCAAATGGCAAATAAAATAATCTGATATTTAGTTTTTTCTAAATCTTTTCACCGCATATGATTTATTTCGCACGCCCATTTACAAGTCTCTGGCGAACTCACAGACAAGACACTCTTGATATCTCTATGATCACTAACTCTCAAAACAGAGATCAGACTCTCATCTGTCGCATAGACGTCTTTGCTCTTTCTCAAACGTTAACCGCTGAGCAGAGGGGCGGAGACAAAAGACCGGGTCAACTGGTTCAGGACCAATATTATCATCATGCTTCATAAGCCCCTTTGCCTGCAAGCATAGGGCTGGTGACCCCTGCCCTGGTCTATGCCCCCACCACTGTCTGAGTGAGAGAAAGAGGCGACAGTGGCTCTGTTGGTAGAGCAAGACACTTTTTCCTCCAACAACCACTGACACCTTGGCGCGACACTTAACCTCTGGGAACACCAGGTGCCACAGTGGGGCGGCTGCGGCTGCGGTTGAAAAGTGGCAAACTGCTGTTGTGTCCTTCGGAAAGACACTTCACCCACATTGCATAGAATGAGTCTGGTGTGAATGGTTGGTGGTGGTGGGAGGGGCCGATGGCACAGACTGGTTGCCTCGCTTCTGTCAGTGTGCCCCAGGGCAGCTGTGGCTACACTAATAATTTATCAAAACTAAAGAAGGACATGGCGGCCAAAGCTTCGCCGGCCAAAACTAGAGAGTACAATCTGTGGGAAGAGGTGGAACAGAGGAGGCTCAGAGGATTCGACAACCTGAAGTGTCCCAAAGATGTCACATTTCATGCTCTAATATTTATGAATGAATTAAAGCTGCATTACCTCACTTTATTTTTGTATTCATTACAAAAATCCAATCCACATCCGTGCAGTGCATTTGGATATACGTCCTTTGAAGAATAAGTAGCGCAGATTTGTGCTGGCGTGTCATTTTATTTTAGATCGAATTTTGGTGAAACAAGGCAGATAATTTGTTTCGGGACCAGATTGTGACCAATCACAGTGGACCACTAGCCCCCACTTTCTTGAGAAAAGCTACAGGTCTCTTGTTAGCACAGACAGCTGAGGTAAACAAGCGGGGGAGGCTAACCTGAAACTTCCTGTGTCTTCGTTACCGGTTACTGCTTACTCAGCGAAACAGCTGAGTGGGGAGGGCGAGCAGAAAGAGCGAGGCCAGCGCTCACATTTTAAAAAGTGAGTTAGTGCAGCTTTTAGCTTCCAACAGTATGAGAAAGAGTATAGGAGGTGAAGTTGAATTAGCTCAAGAAAAACAAAGCAAACAATCCTTTGCTCATGAGATCCAACTCAACCGCCAAGCCTAAGACACAAAGCTGATAAGAGACAAGTGAAAGAAGAAGATGCATCACTGCTCAATGAGTCAGAGGAAATAAAATCACAAATTCAAACAAGGAACTGCAAAATAGAGAGTTTGACAAGCCAGGTCGCTGAACTCAAAGCCATGACTGGGAAATTAAAGAAAATTCTCTGCAGCAACACCACACATGATAGATTGAAAGACAATTTCTCAGCCTACAAACCGAGGAAGCTAAGTCACGACTACTAAAGACTGAGACAGAAAGCCTTGCTTTCTGTCTTAGTTAGTTGTCTTTTCAAGCATTAGTGCTTGAAAAGTATGCTCTAATGAAAGTTTCTTTTGGAAATCTCATAAAGGAGCTGGAGGAAGCTTCTTAAAAATGTGGTAAACTTGATTCCCAGCTGCAAGAAGAGGTTCAAGAGATCCAGGATAAAGACATGGACGTGATAAGAGATGTGATCAACACATCCAGGGATCGGAGGATCACTTTTTTTTAAACTTAAAACATTTTAGAAGAGAATATTCTTGTCTTTTTGACTAATATATTGAGCTGAATCCAAACGTGAAATTGCAGCATCAGCGCTCCATACTGAGGGAGCCAAAGTTATACATGAAGAGAAGAACATTTTCATTTTTTAAATAGTTTAAAGTTTTGTATTTAGCTTCCTATTTTTTGGGTAATTTTTATAGAGACACGTCAAAGTTCCCATGCTAATCAACAGAGGCACAAACTCACATTATGATACAATTTTACAACAGTTTCTTTCATGAGAGCTGTAAGAAGTTAGCGCGTTAGCACCACCTCCTTTGGGAAATGCAGTGAGGGCTGTTAGTGTAACTTGCGGCTTCAAATTTGTTTATTTTTCAAAAATAATTCTCATATCTTTCAGCCCTAAGTGGGGAGCTGTGTGGCTCAATCTTGCAATATTACCTACAGCCATAAACCAGCGAGGCAGACTGACGACAGCAGCCTTGGACGGCCTCTTGGACACAAATTCAACCACAATGCACCAATGTGTGTTTGTGTGTGTGTGTGTGAATAATTGGTCGCTGGGGTTGATGGCTCGGATTCAGTTTAGCTGCTGATGGCCAGTTGTGCCTCAGTCTGCCTCAAGGCTGCCGTGGCGACAATAGACAATCGTCTCCTTCCTTATACCAACTTCTGTGGACCGTCCTCCAGACAAGTTTCATCTACAGTCTAACTTTAACATCATAAGAAGTCTCAGAGGTCAAAACCCCCACCATACAGTACGGCTAGACTCTAGAGCGACATAGACCCTGTCCCATGCTGTGCCACCTTTGAAGCCCTGGCTTTATGAGCGCTGGGTGCTGACTGCCAGTGCTCTCTGCTCTACCACCAGCTGTGTCCTGCTCCTGGACCGGACTAACGCTTGGGACCGCGCTACTATCAGGCGGCCCACAGAAGTGCCTCTGACAGCCTGCTATGCAACAACTGGCACCACTACAGAGATAGAGCCCCTTCCACACAATATGTGGCACTCTCCACTGCGGCTGTGTAAAGCACTTTGTAGTCACCCAGAGCCCCACAGGCCTAGTGCGAGAGTCCAGGCTGTGTCTGTGTGTGGAACAGGGGCGCACGGTACTCCGAGGGAAGGGTTAAGCTGTGGCCAGATGTTGCAAGACGCCGCTCCAATATGGCCTCCAATGTGTGCAGACAGGATTATGGGAAGCTTTTCAGAACTGATTCACTTTAGTTTTGCATTGTGAACTCATATGCACTTTGTATAAAAGTTGAACCAATGGAGATAATTATTGGGAGCTAAGCCTGATTTTTAGGTTTTTATTGATTAGATTTAAATTGTACCAGAAGTGATGCGTCACACATCAACTTTAAGTAATCTTTAGACAACTAGACAATCTTTAGAAATGTCCAGGGCTGCACAAACAACTTGTTTGAACAACATTAGGTTTGCGTTACTATTGTTCAAAAGTATACATTTTATTTATTTATCTAATCCTTTCAAACCTGCATATATTTTCACAGAAACATTAAAGACACAGACACAGCACAAGGTTTCAAAAAGAGTCGGTTGAAGCAGATAAAATCATCTTTTATGTAGTGCTGTCCAAAGTATTGTGTTTTTAACCTGTTAACGCAAATCAATATGAACAACGTCACACTTTAAAATTGCATGATTCATTTGTGTGAACTACTTAACTATTTATTTTTTAGTTCTGCCCACCGCTAGTAGCGTTAGAAAAACTACCAACATTTGGACTAAACATCGGCAATAGCAGCGCACACGTCTGCTCCGCCGCTCACACAGACGTCTGTGGTGAAAGTCCTGTACTTGACTAGAGAGAGAGAGAGAGAGGTCACAGGGAGGTGCAGCTGGGTGGTCCGTCAGGAGGGGTGGGAGGGGGAAGGACATCCCTGCTCACACTTGTAATAATGTACTTTTGAACACATTTGTTTTGTATCACTCTGTTTTGATCCTTAGAAAGGGAAGTTTATTTATTTATTGACCGCATTGAATTGTTTGACATTTTGCATCAAGTGTGAGTGTGAAATATAACACTACACGTTATTAATAAAACAACTATTGCACACTGTGAACCGTTTTCCACATTGATAAGAGAATTAAAATGAAAATACTAGGGACATGAATAATAGGTTAAAATGTGTGAGTAATTTGCGATTAATTACAAGTTAACTATGACATTCATTTGTATTCAAAAAATTCAACAGTTGGACAGTCTAATTAGTGAATCACCACAAAAGTCCTTGTGCTGTCAGAGAACAAATCACGGAATGAATTAATGAGAAAATGCAGACGCAAAACAAGCAATAACCAGTTTGCGTGATACCACCCGGCTTCATGCTTCGAGAAAGGAGAGATCAACTTTCATTCAACAATCACTATCACCACAAAAAATGAATTACATAATGGAAAACAAAAAACAATCATGGGTAAAACACTGTACCTACAACATCTTCTTTCTCTTATATGTATTTATTTTCTATTCCCCTCAGTGATAATGACCTGATGACCTATTCCCCGATAATGTTTAGTGTTTTTCAGTAACTTACACAGTTAAAAACTACATTACCTCCACACTGAAGAGTCGTCACCAGCCGTTGTTCTGCCTGTGGGCCACCGTCCTGTACATCAGTGGTTCCCAAAGTGGGGGTCCCGACCCCCTGGGGGGTCGCGGGAACCCCTGGGTGGGGTCGCAAGATGATTTCCGAAAAAAAAAAAAAAAATAAAACATTTTGCTAATTAATAGCCCTTAAATATTGATTTAGCATTTGATTTGATTCAAAAGGACTACTTGTTAAATTGTGTTAGGAGAATATAAAATATTTAAATTACGTTTGTAATTTTGTCCAGTCATTGACAGCGTCAATCAAAATCAAGTTACGCAGCTTACGTCACGCAGCGACAAAGCGTGTCCAGCTGTTGTTTGCTAAAACTACTGTAAAGGTGTTTGGAGGCTTCAAACAAATAATACCTGCTTTAACATGAAACGTGGTTAATATCCACAACAGAAAAACCCGGAGGGGGAGAAAAGTCACATGTGAGGTCAGGCTGATGGTGCGAAGAGAGGGAGAGAGGGCAGCGGAGGGAGAGAAGGCAGCGGTAGAAGAGGGTGGTAAAGAGGCCCGGCTTTTCGGAGTCAGTGGTAAAGAGGTCCGCACATTAAAAGCGGGTGGCTGCTTTATACTGTTACTTACAGTAACTTTGGAACAAGAAGCCGCGGGGATGAAGCGCATAAAGTAACAGCAGAAAGCGGCCGCCCGCTTTTTATGTGCGGACCTCTTTACCGCTGACTCCGAAAAGCCGGGCCACTTTACCGCGGTATGAGAACAGAGAGGGCGAGCCGCAAGAAATGCGCTCCACTTCTGCTGAGGAGGGAGCCCACCAAGCCCATCACTGTGTCACTACGTGAGTAAAAATACGCAAGCCTCCTTTTTTGGGCTGGACAGTGCAGCTCAGTAGTGGCGCGAGTCTCTGCATTACTCCGTATCAAGGAAATACATGCTCATTGACGGGAAGGACTGTTGAGGTGGGGGGTCGCGGAGGAGCAGCGCATTTATGATGGGGGTCGCGGGCTAAAAACTTTGGGAACCCCTGCTGTACATAACCTGGACCCCCGTGTGATTCTAAAGCGGTGCATTTGAGGATTTGGTAAACCTGTATTGGTGTCCTGTCGGATTACTGCAGCTCTTCCTTACAGGGCTCCTGGGATGGCCTTGGTTGGGAATACCGCCTGGGAAGAGGAGGGGATTATGCATAGTGGAAAAATCATATGGAATTACAGGATAGGGCTCAAGAGTTTCGGTATAACGCAGTAAAAGTGGCTGGATTGAGAAGGAGAGATGAAAGCGGTTGGGGGAGGAGGGGTCTAGCAAAGTGTGAGGCATAGATTTGTGTTGTATTTTTTAACACTGTCATGTTTCATTTTTATTTCACATGAATTGCATACACAAAGCTTGACAAGAAAACCAGGTCCAGGTTCATTGGACTGACAGACAAGAAAAACCAGTCATCTTTGATTGACAAACATCAAGAGGATGAGATTGGTTTGACACTTGCAATGATAAAACTGGAAATGGCCAAAGTTTTATAAAACATGTCTGTTAAAAGAGAAAAGTGCCTGGAAAAAAAAACCAGAGACAAGAGTGTGAGTGTCAAAACCAGTGGGGGCAGTCCTGGCTCTAAAAGGTCCACGTGCGCTGACATGCTACAATCTCACTCCGGGATGGTGGGGGTGTACCCGGAAAAAGAATTACCCAATGCTTTTGTATGGTGTCTTTTTTTTCCTCTCAAACACGTCTTTACAGGATGGTCCAAAAGTTGCTCTTGGCTCAATGCTACGTTCCAGATTCTGTCAATGTTGAGGAAAGATTTTTTTTGAACCAGTCTAGTTTAGCCGCTGTGGACATCAGAATGCGGCCGTTAAATGAATGGGGCTGATACATGCACAAATTAGTTTTTTCACATTTTGCCCACGGCCATTTTGAAAAAGGCAAAAGTGGTGGCACATGAGTTTAAATGGCAGAGGTAGGCGTCACTACGTCCGTTAATATTTACAGTCTATGGTCAAAACCAGAATCCATCCATCCATTTTCTACCCTTTAATCCATTTCTGGGTCAGGGGGGTGGCAGTCAGAGATGCCACCCAAGTCTCATAGCACCAGCCCCTCACTGACCCTCTGCAGGTGGTGAGTCCACAGGAGGACGGCTGCTCTCTGAGTGTGAGCATAGCCTGTGAGCATAGCAAAGTGGGGTTAAGTGTCTTGCCCAAGGACACAACGACAGCAGTCATCAGTGGGAGTCAATGGAGAAGGTGTAGAGGTGGGAATTGAACCCACAACCTTCAGGCCTGAAGGCCAATGCTCTACCAACTGAGCTACTGTCGCCAATCCAGAATCCCCGTAGGGCAATTCAATCCTCTGCATTTGACCCATCCTGATGCCGCGAAGGCTTCCATCAGGAGCAGTGGTTGCCGTAGTAACAGCGCCCGGGAACCCATCTCCAGATGTTGATGCTCGGCTTGGTCAGGACCAGAGCTGGAGGATTTAACCTGGTGAGCATGTTTTTTTAGTGGTAGGGGAAACCGGAGTACCAGGAGGAAACCTACGCAGGCACGGGGAGAACATGCAAACTCCACTCAGGGAGAGCCTGTTCCGACCGGGATTCGAATCCAGGACCTTCTTGCTGAGAGGCGAGCGTGCTATCCATTCAGCTGTACCGTTCTTTTTTTATTTACCTAAGTTTCTCCATAAGTTTTCCCACATTAAATGAATGAATGCATTCAGCAGGATTCAACTCTACCAACAACCAGATGCAAATGGTATTGTCAAAAGTGAAGGAGCAGCTCAGCCGTATGAGTTTTCTAAAGACTGTGTTAAAAGCTTACCAATCGCACGCTGAATTCTTAAGGTATTTGTGTCATCACAAAGAACTGGGCTCAGACATCTATAATATCGACTGAAATCCTTGAACAATGAAATCATATTGAAAACACAGTTGCAAGGTTTTTATAGCGAAAACTTGAAATGGAAGAAAGCAGCAACCAAGTCTCGAATAAAGCCGTCATCTTGAAACCCTGTAGATCTGAAAGTGGAGCAGGGTTGAACACAGAAGAAGCAAAAGACCGAAGCATTGGAACAAACAGCTGATGAAGAAGAAGAGGGAGTTCTTCTGAAGCTACTGTCAGCCACAGAGGGCACGCTGCAGGAGAAAACAACTCACTTTATTTGGCGAGAATAAACAAGCATAACAAAAACATAACATTAGACGTCCTGGACCTAGTTTTAATTTGTATTACTACTTGTTTTTTAAGTTCATCTTTAGACCTAACTCCCTTTTTATCCATGGACCACAGAACCATGAAATATTACAATCATTGCCAATGTTTTCCTATTCTTGGGTTTCATATGACGTCAGGGCAGTGGCGCGAATAACAAACGTGGGACAGGACGTGTTGTATCCTGGCGGAGCAGTCTGCCGGGTTTATACACGGAGATATAGTAGAAGAAGAAGCGCTGTCTAAATGCCATCTTTTTGTGCAGTGTACGTTTGTAGCAACCGCACAAATAGAGAGAAAGACCAGAGTTTGTTCATGTTCCAACTGTGGTCTCATATAAAGGAGGACACTTTAAAAAAATCACTGGAATGAGGCGGGCGAGGTGGATCAAGGCTTTCCCAGATAAGAGCCCCCTACAGGCCACCCCAATGAAACGCAGCAATTTCTTCTGTTTTTCTTTCCAAAAATGCCCGAAATCAAGACTCTTTTGAGAAATATTTGTTAGTACTGCCTTAGAATTGAGTGTCCCCGATTAAGACTGTTCCAACAACCGTACACCGCACAGGAGGAGAGCCTTTGACTGCAAAACAGACTTTAAATGGTTTTCAATGGGAGCAAAACTGTCCCATCTCTGCTCAATCGCCCCCTACTGGCCAGTTTAATGAAACACAAGAATATCTGATAGTTAACAGCATGACAACAACTAATATTTTTCTTACATACATCTTTTTATGGCAAGAGCTCTGGTGTGTGCCGTCTTCTCTGTCTGGTACACACTGGGGTAGTCTTGCACGGTTTTTCCAATGTGGTTTTACTGCACATGGCAAATCAATTCTTGACTCTTGTTACCATCATTAGCGAACCATTCCAACCGTAATAAATCTGTCCAACGTACTCTCCTTCTTTTGAACCCTACATGTGTGTTTGAACTATGACACACCAGTTTGACAATTTTCTTTCAAACCGATCACACGTTTTTCATTGAACTTGATTAAAGACACAACCTCTTTTCTGATTCTCTTTCTTCTCGCAAGTATTAGGCAACACCACTCGCCGCAAAAGTATCCATCTTCAAAATAATCGTGGTTTAAATGTTGTTAGGTCTGCTGGAACAAAAGGATCTATTGTGAAGCCAGGCCACGCACACACTAACAAGATTAACGTACCTGTGTTTAGTTTTGTACAGTGTATAAAGACAGGGATAAGACACAGCAATGAACGCTTTTTCATGTTGCCGGTTTTCTGTCGTTACCGCTCACACTGTGCATCATTGAGTGGCATGTAGAGCTCAGGGTAGGACCTTTTGATCTCGCTAACTTAGCCTTTAAAGGGGAAGTCAGACCCTCGGTGGGGTACAAAGTAGCTAAGGCAAAGATGCTGCCAAGGTTCGCTTTCATTCGCCATACAGAGTATCTCGTAGTAAATACCAACATAGACCTCATATTTGCGGTCTATCGCCAACGCTGCTGTTTGGGTTAGCGAAGTAACCGTAGGCCAGTGAAGAATAACTATTGTGCATTATTTTTGGTCATTGAAAGATATTTTATCTTAAAGCAAAGGAAGGTTTCTCACCCATCATCTGTACTTCTTTGCAGGTTTTACCAACGTTTAATCCAAGGACTTTCTATTTTGCTATTTCATGCTTTTACCCTCTAGGCGCCATGGTTGACAATGTGCGATATTGTTTACAATGACCAATTGGGTGGCAAAATTCATTCAAACTCTCTGCCACACACAGACTTGCATTGTTTTACTATTTCCCTGACCCTTGAGTAGAGCAAAGAATGATTGCTGTTTGTGTGGTCATGTCAGAGTGATTTGTGTCTGTCAGTAAAAAAAAATCCTAAAAATCCATGATTGCCACCACCATATGATGCAAATTAGATGAGAACATTTAATTCCTACATACACTTTGGTCCATCCTTATAATGTCTCTAATTTACATAAAGCATCTATCTCTTTTCACTTTTAAGTTATTAAGAAATCAAGATGTCAAAATTGAGACTTTTAGGTAAAAAACCTCTGGTGCCTAAAGGGTTGTGTGTGAAATTAAAAGCTCCACTAGAAAATAAATGGCAACACATTTTTTAAAAGGTAAAACTTGCTAATCGCATGTAACTATGAAGGAGAAGTTGAATCCTCTAAATGTTATCCTGCATTATCCATTATCTTTATATTCCCAAGATTGTTATTCACAATTCTAAATGTAAACTCATCTCACACTGCACTGCTGATCTATTATTTACATATTTATTCCAATTCCTAGGATCAACAATATCTAATTATATTTATTATACTTCTGAACTTCAGCTAAACATTATTGAGGATTTTAAGGCTAAAGTTATGGGGCTTTGGACTCATCTTTTGCTCTTTTCCAACAAATGCCATCCATGTTGGAATGTACAATTCCCTTTTAAACGTCCTATATTACGTTTTTCAACTTTTCACGGCCTTAAACATTAAAGTGCTCTTTGGCTTCATGCACATGCCCAGTGAAGTTTTTCATTGATTCCCTCAAGGTTTAGATAGAGAGCAATCTTTCTCTTTCATTCTTCGATTTGTGACGTGGCACAGAGCTGGAAAAGCATAGAGCTGGAGAAGCATAGAGCTGGAGAAGCATAGAGCTGGAAAAGCATAGAGCTGAAAAAGCATAGAGCTGGAGAAGCATAGAGCTGGAGAAGCATAGAGCTGGAGAAGCATAGAGCTGGAGAAGCATAGACCTGAAGAAGCATAGAGCTGGAGAAGCATAGAGCTGGAGAAGCATAGAGCTGGAGAAGCATAAAGCTGGAGAAGCATAGAGCTGGAAAAGCATAGAGCTGAAAAAGCATAGAGCTGGAGAAGCATAGAGCTGGAGAAGCATAGAGCTGGAAAAGCATAGAGCTGAAAAAGCATAGAGCTGGAGAAGCATAGAGCTGGAGAAGCATAGAGCTGGAGAAGCATAGAGCTGGAGAAGCATAGAGCTGGAGAAGCATAGAGCTGGAAAAGCATAGAGCTGGAGAAGCATAGAGCTGAAGAAGCATAGAGCTGAAGAAGCACAGAGCTGGAGAATCATAGAGCTGGAAAAGCATAGAGCTGGAGAAGCATAGAGCTGGAGAAGCATACAGTAGAGCTGGAGAAGCATAGACCTGAAGAAGCATAGAGCTGGAGAAGCATAGAGCTGGAGAAGCATAGAGCTGGAGAAGCATAGAGCTGGAGAAGCATAGAGCTGAAGAAGCATAGAGCTGGAGAAGCATAGAGCTGGAGAAGCATAGAGCTGGAGAAGCATAGAGCTGGAGAAGCATAGAGCTGGAAAAGCATAGAGCTGGAGAAGCATAGAGTTGAAGAAGCATAGAGCTGAAGAAGCACAGAGCTGGAGAATCATAGAGCTGGAAAAGCATAGAACTGGAGAAGCATAGAGCTGGAGAAGCATAGACCTGAAGAAGCATAGAGCTGGAGAAGCATAGAGCTGGAGAAGCATAGAGCTGGAGAAGCATAGAGCTGAAGAAGCACAGAGCTGGAGAATCATAGAGCTGGAAAAGCATAGAGCTGGAGAAGCATAGAGCTGGAGAAGCATACAGTAGAGCTGGAGAAGCATAGACCTGAAGAAGCATAGAGCTGGAGAAGCATAGAGCTGGAGAAGCATAGAGCTGGAGAAGCATAGAGCTGGAGAAGCATAGAGCTGGAGAAGCATAGAGCTGAAGAAGCATAGAGCTGGAGAAGCATAGAGCTGGAGAAGCATAGAGCTGGAGAAGCATAGAGCTGGAGAAGCATAGAGCTGGAAAAGCATAGAGCTGGAGAAGCATAGAGTTGAAGAAGCATAGAGCTGAAGAAGCACAGAGCTGGAGAATCATAGAGCTGGAAAAGCATAGAACTGGAGAAGCATAGAGCTGGAGAAGCATAGACCTGAAGAAGCATAGAGCTGGAGAAGCATAGAGCTGGAGAAGCATAGAGCTGGAGAAGCATAGAGCTGAAGAAGCATAGAGCTGAAGAAGCATAGAGCTGAAGAAGCATAGAGCTGGAGAAGCATAGAGCTGGAAAAGCATAGAGCTGGAAAAGTCCGCCTCCAGGAGATGATTGACAGGGGCAGACATCAAAACAGTGAATCAGCGGATGCGGCCTCTCTCCTGAGCCCCGTGTCGCTTTAGATCTGAGAGTTCTGCATTTTTTCTGCTTTTGTCACTGACTGAAAGTGAGTCCATCATGTCAACTTTCAGGTGTGTATATGTGACAACAATATTTGGCCCAAAGACAAAAAATGAGGATGCAATGTGAAGAGAGCAAAATCTGGGACCTTTAAGTAATTCCTCTTAGGGTGTATTCAGACCTGCACATTTGGTCCACTTTAAACGGACCAGGATTCGTTTGGAACTCTGATACGAACCTTTTATGCAGGTCTGAATACACACAAACGAATCCTGGTCCGGACCAAAGAACCGGACCGAGACCCACTTTTTAGTTCAAACATTTTGTCGAGACGTGTTGATGGAAGCATGCATTTGATAAGACACTTGTTTAAACCAGGAAATATACTTTTTCCATTACCAACTCAAAGGCAAGGACACACAGGATGAAGAAGGAGAAGACATAAGAATACCTTAAGTGGAGTACAAAGAGTCTTCTTTTCCTGAAGACCTTCAGTCTCCTGCGTCACTGCTGCTGAAGAAGACGTCCCTCAATGTTGTGGCAATTACTTTTGTCTTCTCATGATTCAAATTTTTATCTTCATTTTTACTTAGTTACCCCACATCTTATCAATATTTAGTTTCCTGTTTGTGTAAAATGTCATGTCATTTTACACAACTATGTATTGTGTAAGGTTTTAGGACATAAAACCTTACACAATACATAGTTAGGGCAGCAGGGAGTGAGTAGCTGATGGGGGGGTCTCTGCCCTCAGCCAACTGGCCACGTCACGCCCTTGCTTTTTAATGCATCTCACTTAAAAAGGCAAACAACAAAAAGTAATTCTACAGTCACAACCAATATTTTATAGTGAATCGAGAATGACGGCAAGAGGACATTCTACAAAAATGTGTAGTGCAAATAAATTATGTGATTCTAAAATGGGAATGATGGTAAGGGGACTTATAATCATGATTATGTATTGTTGAGAAAGAAAAATTATGACAAATGTAATGCAAATAATAATGAAATCCTGATCAGTAAAAAGATTGGTGATCGGTATTCTTAGGTAATGATGGTATATGGTTATCATACGAAATGAAGAAAACATAAATAAATAAAAAAATAAAAAAATTATATATATATGTCTGTGTATGTATATATGTATGTATATATATATATATATATATATATATTATATATATATATATATATATATATATTATATATATATATATATATGTGTGTGTGTGTGTATGTGTATGTGTATGCATGTGTATATATGAATATATAAACCCACATAAATAATAATAATGATTATTTTACCTTGGTAGTCGTGTGAAAAACTTGTGATATATTGTATAATCATGAATGCTTTTCTAATCAATGCTGACGTGTGTTTGGTTAACCTGGACAACTGTAATCGTAGAATTGATTGTGATCATGGATGAGCACATCCACAGAGCCTTGGGTGTGTCTATGTATGGAAATGATCATTCACTAATTGCTTGTAAGTAAACAGGCCCATGCACCTTCTGATGTGCATGTGCCTGGGTAACTCAGGAACTCGTGTTTATTGTATGTAAACTGTATGATGCCTGTGTTCACGGTTATTGTCTGCAGCTTAAAGTGATCACTTGGAACAGGGGGTAGGCACTAATAAGCTTTCTTGCTTCAGCCTACTCCTTTTGAGCCACTTTATAACAGTGTAACCTTGTAACAATGAAAAATATGTTTGTAAAATGCTCAAATAAATAAAAATCAATCAATCAATTTTCTACACCTCTATTTATCCATTTTTAGGTCGGGGGTGTTAATCAGAGCTACCACCCAAGTCTCACAGCACCAGACCCTCTGATCCTCCTGCAGGTGGTGGATCCACAGGATGATGGCGTCTTTGTCATCGACGATATACAGCCTTGGTCTTTCAGCGGAGGGCTTCGGGCAATGTGGGGTTAAGAGTCTTGCACAGGGACAAAACAACAGTGGACATTAGTGGGAGCAGGTGACGTGGGTCGTGGTGGGATCGAACCCTCAACCACTAGGCCCAAAGACCAGTGCTCTACCAACCGAACTACTGTCTCCCCTTTTTGTGCAGTATAATTATCAAGAATAGGATTGACAATAATCAATCTATTCTGAATTTCAAAGATTTACATCCTCAATAAGACATCATTTGCTTTTTAATTTCAAAATGTATTTTCAAAATGTGTTCATTGTATCTCACTGTAAACCCTAACTTCAATCGTACTTCAGATATCAAAGTTATTTTAAATAGATTTTTCCCAGTACTGTAGATATTACTCATTTATTGTTAGTTTATTTAAAGCTTGACGTGAGCAGAGAGAGACGTGAGCAGAGAGAGAGAGACGCGAGCAGAGAGAGACGTGAGCAGAGAGAGACGTGAGCAGAGAGAGAGAGGCGTGAGCAGAGAGAGAGAGGCGTGAGCAGAGAGAGAGAGGTGAGCAGAGAGAGACGTGAGCAGAGAGAGAGAGACGCGAGCAGAGAGAGAGAGCAGAGAGAGACGTGAGCAGAGAGAGAGAGACGCGAGCAGAGAGAGAGAGCAGAGAGAGACGTGAGCAGAGAGACGGAGCAGAAAGAGAGAGACGTGAGCAGAGAGAGAGAGGCGTGAGCAGAGAGAGAGAGAGGTGAGCAGAGAGAGAGAGAGAGACGCGAGCAGAGAGAGAGAGAGAGGTGAGCAGAGAGAGAGAGACGCGAGCAGAGAGAGAGAGACGCGAGCAGAGAGAGAGAGACGCGAGCAGAGAGAGAGAGATGCGAGCAGAGAGAGAGATGCGAGCAGAGAGAGAGACGTGAGCAGAGAGAGACGTGAGCAGAGAGAGAGAGACGTGAGCAGAGAGAGACGTGAGCAGAGAGAGAGAGACGCGAGCAGAGAGAGACGTGAGCAGAGAGAGACGTGAGCAGAGAGAGAGAGGCGTGAGCAGAGAGAGAGAGGTGAGCAGAGAGAGACGTGAGCAGAGAGAGAGAGACGCGAGCAGAGAGAGAGAGCAGAGAGAGACGTGAGCAGAGAGAGAGAGACGCGAGCAGAGAGAGAGAGCAGAGAGAGACGTGAGCAGAGAGAGAGACGTGAGCAGAAAGAGAGAGACGTGAGCAGAGAGAGAGAGGCGTGAGCAGAGAGAGAGAGAGGTGAGCAGAGAGAGAGAGAGAGACGCGAGCAGAGAGAGAGAGAGGTGAGCAGAGAGAGAGAGACGCGAGCAGAGAGAGAGAGACGCGAGCAGAGAGAGAGAGAGACGCGAGCAGAGAGAGAGAGAGATGCGAGCAGAGAGAGAGAGAGATGCGAGCAGAGAGAGAGAGAGATGCGAGCAGAGAGAGAGAGAGATGCGAGCAGAGAGAGAGAGATGCGAGCAGAGAGAGAGAGATGTGAGCAGAGAGAGAGAGACGTGAGCAGAGAGAGAGGGACACGAGCAGAGAGAGAGACGTGAGCAGAGAGAGAGACGTGAGCAGAGAGAGAGGGACACGAGCAGAGAGAGAGACGCGAGCAGAGAGAGAGAGACGCGAGCAGAGAGAGAGAGACGTGAGTCCGCGTGTCTATGGTCCGCGCTCGGAGCCCAGACGGCAGTGCGTTCACTGAGCTGTCAGAGCGGGGGTCACAGCAGCTGCTCTCGGGGCCAGAGCGGAGGATGTAACTTAACGTTCGGTTTATCAAAACATATCACAATATTTAACGTATAACACTAGTGAATTTCACCTAGATTTTTTCAGACATTAAAGACAAGATGTTATATAATAATTGTTTAATGAAAAAACAATTTTGCCACAAGCAACCAAAAGATGTGCCTCAGACAAGAATCGAACCTGGGTTCTCGAGGTCCCTGTATTTAATGCTATCCATTCGGCCAACAAAGCACCTCTGGGCTAGACAGGTTTGCACGCAGTCTTATACCTGAGCGTCTAAGTCGCTGGCAGAGCTAAAGCGGACTTAGCCTGCCACCTTGTGGCGATAAGATGTACTATTTTTCACGCAGCTGCGTGATTCCCGAGAAGCGTGAATGAAGACGACAAAACGGAATGGGACCTACTGTATGTCACTCAGGGTTTTCTTTGAATTGAACTGTTTCTGTTCAAGTAAGCCTCACTTTTGACATTTTGACGTGTAGACCCTTTAATGAGGCAGGTGTGACAATGGCAGGGTGTCCTGGTGGCTGAGTGGGTAGCACCATTGACTCTCAACTACAAGGTTCTGAGTACTAATCCCGGTCTCCTCATAAGTAGAAATTTAAACTTTATTGCAATCACTTGAGTTTACTTGGTAATATCAAGTAAAGGATGTACTCGAGGAATTCAAGTTAAGTTAATACGCAATTTATTTCCATGGTTTTTTCAAGTAAAATTTACTTGTCAGGGTTTACAGCTATGACAGGACACAATAGAAGACACACATACACTACTCAGCTGACCGTTAAAAAACTGCATGTTTCACTGTAAAGATAATCACAAAGTGCTGACAAACAAAGCAGAAACTAAACTTATGGATTGGAAAAGTCTTGACAAATTCTTCAGAATGTTGACAGTGTAAAAACGTTCTAAAAAATATATATTCTGCATACACACAATCTAAATAGTTGAGAACAAACATGAATTATATTATCACGCAAATGAATCACACAGAAGGTAGTTTATTAATGTCATTCACACCAGTTCAAATTTGTGATCATAAACGCCGCTACTATTTTCTGTTGAATTTTAATCTGTGCCCTAGTACTTCAATGCCTCATTCGGAATTCAATAAAAGATATTCATGCTCTGGGATTGTGTTAATTTTTTCCAACCAGCACAGAACCTTCGATTAGATTTATTCATCAAATTAAAATTCCCTCATACGTAAATAAATTGGACAAGCTCTCATTTGATATGCAGACACAAAACACCAAACTAAAACGCTTTAAAAGAAAAAATCATTAGGAAGTGGCTTTTTGGGTTGCCATGTTGAAAGCAAAGAGACCATGACCACAAACAAAGCAAACATGTTTACACCTTTTATATTGACGTCCGGTGGATCGCGCTCGGCTTGACGTGTCCAAAACCATCGACCTCCTCAGTCCACCACCTGTCAATCAAAACCGCCTTGGAGTTGGCTCTCAAACAAACCCGCACGTCCCGCTGCTGACCTCACATCAGCTGCTGTCCATTAACAAAGAGGCAACCCGTCACATCGTACTCAACTGTCGAGCCGCTTCCCACTTTGCGTTTTCTGAAACGGTCACTGATGGAAGCTGACGGATATTTGCAAAGTCTGGCCCATGAACTCTCTCACTGGAAATATGGGTCAGGGGCTGAGTGGGTATGAAGCGGTCAGGCCTCACACCAAGACTTTTGCTGGTCCAATTCCCATAAAGCCCAGTGTGCCTGTTTCTCTCCATATACATGTATATGGCGGCGGCAGGGCTTTCTCCGGGTATTTCGTTTAAGGAGTAGCACATGGGACAACCTTTGGGAACTAACTACTTTATATACATCATTTAAGATTATGCCCATTACAGTTTTGAATATTAATGCCTGTCTAATATTCGTTCGATCATATGTATATACAGTATAAGCAAAGGAAGGTTTCTCACCCATCATCTGGACTTCTTAGCAGGTTATCCCAAAGAAAACCTGCTAAGAAGTACAGATGATGGGTGAGAAACCTTCCTTTGCTTTGACTAATCCCTGTACGACTGAGGGCTTACACAAATATATACAGTATATATATATTTAGTATTCGAATTATATTCGAGCACGAGCGCGATGATTGACAGCCCTCGGTTTCACTTGATTCACTTGAGCTATAGCTAAACTAAGGAAGGACTTACCCGTATTATTATAATTTATAAAAATGACTTATTTTATATCAACATTTAAGGCCAGGAGGTCAATTTAATACAAGTCTTAAAATGTGTAATTATAGAGTTCCAGACCATCCCTTTAAGGCTGAGAACAAAGCATTGGGAACATGTTTTCTACATCAAATGCATAATGTAATCGTACACATCTAAATAGTTTTCTCATTTGAGCGGATTTGATTTTCTTTTTACTGTAGGAATCCAAAGTACAAAGATATTTTCTTTGGTCCTGTCAAGACCATTCTGTATTTGACCTACACAGATACACGCATTGGCTCACAGCACAAGCTACATTTGGGAGTAATCTCTAAATCACATTTGCTTGTTTACATCTTGTTGGCTCTTGAGGGCGACTTTTTTCAAAGATAAACAGCAACCCTCCATTTTAGGGATATTTCCTGGGCTTTGAGGTCGGACAACAATTGGATGTGGCTAAAATAACTGGTCAAAACAGATAATAATGAGTGGGGTGTGTGGATATTGGTCCCCGTGGTTTCTCCTGGGCCCGGTCGCTTCCTGCTGCGAGGTAATGCAGCTGCTCTTTGAAGTGTGCAGTGTTCCATTCACTGTCTAAAAACACACACAGGGAAACACAACCTGCTTTACTCCACTCTCTGAACATACACAAATGTATTTTAGGACGCACAGGTTAGTAGCATAAGTCAAAGCAGATATTAACATTTTACGGATATTTTTAAAAATAATTTAGACTTAAATACTATTGCACTAGGACTTATAATTATATCCTGCACAGACAATGTTTTTAACCTTTAACTTGTTGCACACTTCTGTCTTTGGCACAGTCGGAGTGATTCTATCTATGTCAATTTTTTCAGTGTGAGATCAATAAAGTCCATCTTTTCTTTCCTTATCTAGACAAACTTTATGGATCCACAGGGAAATTAACACTTTTTCCCCCATAATACATTTTTAAAATTTTATTTTATCTTATTTGTATGGATCTTAATGCCAGTTCTAACGACTTAGATGGATGAATAAATGCTATTTCCTTCAGCAGCTCAATACAGGATGTGAACGTCCTAATTGTTGCCTAATGTTTAAAACATTTTTTTACTAACTTCACTTTTTTTTCTTTTTTGAGCTAAGTGGAGCTAATACGGTTTGGCTCATCCTAGGGCTGGGCAATAAATCGAATTTAGGAAATTAATCAGCTTTTGAAAAAAATCTAATTTGTGAAAAATGTGAAAATCGTGAAATCGAACGAAGGATATTCTGAGGGTTCCAGCAGCACATGAATCATTCTTGCAATATCAGCACATTCTGTACAAGACTTTTATAATATGTATTGGGGGAAACAAAATAAAAATGGTTTTGAAACTTGATTATTGAGCGGAAAGATCAAAGAAAAAATTTAAGGGCAAACTTTAATGAAAATTGATTTAAAATCAAAATCATCCAAAGCAGGAAATAAAATCGACATTTTACCTTTTTGCCATATCGCCCAGCCCTAGCTCATCTACTGACACATGTTGGATAAAAATCACCCAGAATAAAAGACATAGAAACTTTCCCCTCTAGTTGAAGTTCAGAAGGAAAAATGGAATTGGACTGATCATTCACTCATGAAGATTATACACACAAAATTACACAGAATTCATTAAAATAGATCCATCGAGAGCAAGGAAGAGGGTGAGACCACACAACACCTGGAGCAGATCTGTTGAAGACCAGGTGACCACAGCTGGGTTGAACTGCCACAAAAGAACAAGGAGGACAGCCTGGCTCTCGTCAGACACTTGCAGTTCCGTCATGCTCCACCAGAGGCGTTTCGCTTCTGGTATCGAGCGCACAGCAAACTCCTTCAGCAGATCAGAAAATAATTGACCAATCAGGATCGGCGGTGTTGTGTTGGGTTTGCACCGCCTTCTCAAGCGTGTCTCACGCGGCAGCGAAAGCAATCCCATCTTAAAAAAAAGTTTAAATACGAACAAATTAAGACACGGATGTCACTTTTAATGCAATATGAGGCGTGATGTTGATGGTTCCATGTTGTTATATGTGGGTTTTAAGAGTCAAATGTTTGTGTAAAGTTTGGTTTAAGTACTAATTTAAAAGCACTTATTGTGTATTGAAACGGAATGTTTAGCAAATTATTTATGCAAAGGGGTTGTGGCTGTTAGTGACTGTGGAGATGGCTAAAGCTAGGCTAAATGCTAAACATCTCATTCACTCGGGTGCATTACATACGTCAATTTGTATGTAACTTTTGTCCAGGACTCCCTTGAAAAATGGGTTCTTAATGGGACTCTCCTGGTTAAATAAAATAATCCTGGTTAAAAAAAATAAAATAGTGTTTTGATCTGAAAAAGGAGTTAACCCCACCCACCTGTTAATGAAGCTCAATGGAGCAAATCCAGACAATAGTACGAAATGAAATGAGTATGATGGTGTGGTAAGACCAGGCTAGTTTGATATAGCCGTCAGATGGTTGTATAAACAGTTCCTCTTGTGTTTGGAACCACTGCTGTTATTGACTCCCTCTCTTTGGAATCTTCCCTCACTCATACATCCTATTTCACAGTAAAAATCTTACGTGACCAGGCTCAATAATATGTGTACTTACCATACAGCGTGATTGCATGTATTGCACATGAGTGATGGACTGGACAGCCATGTTTCTTTTATTAATCATGCCTATGCCTACCAACCACTGCACCTCCAGCCACGACTCCGTGAAGCTGATCAAGTTCGCGGACGACACCACCCTCATTGGACTCATCTCCAACAACGATGAGTCCGCCTACAGGAGGGAGGTGGACCGGCTGGTGTCCTGGTGCAGTGGTAACAACCTGGAGCTGAACGCCCAGAAGACAGTGGAGATGATTGTGGACTTCAGGAAGAGCACTGTCCCCCCGCCCCCACCCTCCGTGATGGACTCCCCCATCACCTCTGTGGAGTCCTTCCGTTTCCTGGGCACCACCATCACCCAGGACCTCAAGTGGGAGCCGACCATCAGCTCCCTCATCAAGAAGGCCCAGCAGAGGATGTACTTCCTGCGGCAGCTCAGGAAAGCCAAGCTGCCTGCACAGATGTTGGTGCAGTTCTACACGGCCATCATCGAGTCCATCCTCACCTCCTCCGTCACCGTGTGGTTCGCTGGAGCCACAGTCAGGGACAAACAGAGACTACAGCGCATTGTGCGCTCTGCAGAGGAAGTGATCGGCCGCAGCCTTCCATCGCTGCAGGACCTGTACGTCGCCCGAGCTCGAGGCCGGGCTGGTCGTATCACAGCCGACCCCTCTCACCCTGCACATGGACTATTCCAACCACTCCCCTCAGGCAGGAGGTTGCGGTCCATCAGGACTAGAACCTCCCGCCACAAGAACAGTTTCTTCCCCTCTGCTGTTGGACTCTTGAACACTTCTTAACCTGTCCCCCCGCCCTTTATAAAGTCACTTTACTGCCCATCATACGTCACCTTACTTCACTGTACTGCTGTCACCTTACATTGTGTGCACCATGTGCACTTGTATATTGTAAATAGTAACTGTAACTCTATTTTAAATTTAAATTTATTCTTTAGAAGTGTTTTTTATTCTTATTTTTATTATCTCTTTTTGACTGTTGCACTGAGCCAAAGCAATTTCCAAGTCTGTGACCTCCCGTTACTTACGTTGGCAATAAAAATGATTCTGATTCTGATTCTGATTCTATGGGTGTGAGTGTCATTTGTACGGAAAAGGGCAACCAAGGTGAGTCTAACAGCTGGCAGCAACATGGTATGAATTATCATGGCTGTAGACACACTATACACCTTCGTGAAGCAGTGGTGCAGTGGAATTGCCTACAGGAGAAGCTGCTTATATGAAATTGGCCATCTGCTGTCAGTTTGAATAGCAGCTAACTGGTTGTTATAGTCACACAGGTGCCTCTTGTATGGGGTTATCTTTATGACTTTGTGTTTTATGGGCTTTGGATTGCCGTAGAAACTGTGATGATATATTTTGTACTGGGATTCTTAGCAGCTGAGTAAGGCAGTTTAGCATTGTTTGTTGTACGGCTGATGCAGCTCTCAAGGGGAGCAAACTGTGATAGAAATAGGTGTGATGCCATGTGGCCAGGAGTTCCATAGAAATCCATAAATTACAGCCCAATGCGATAGATATTCTTTTGTACATGAGATTGGATTGAATTGGACTCAACTTTATTCTCATTATAATTTTCAGAACAATGGCACTGTTCTGTAATTTAATGTAACTTCGTAGAACATTATACCTCTGGTCCTTTACTTATAATCTGGACTGTTAACTGTCCATCCATCTTCTTCCCTTTAATCCCTTTCTGGGTTTGAGGGGAGTGACAGTCACATTTCAGGTATTTTCTACTGTTTTATAACTTGTTTGAACAATATGCCAAAACAAGTTCCTCGTTTGTGACTTCCTGTTCAATACAATGGCAGTAAAAATAAGCTGCTGAGAAGCACGAGTGCTAACCACTCAGCCGTGCTGTGATGAGATGTAAGGATTAGCCCTTTGAGAGTGGGAGATGGCCTCCTCCTGTTTGTGGAAAAACTGGTGACGGTCCAGGCCTGGTGTAATAATGGCCTTCAATCAATGCCAGGAACTTTTTGGACTTACTAAGTTTGATTCAAGTTTAAATCCAAACCAAAAGTGCCAAATGCCAATATTTTCTCACATGTATTATTTCCAATTCCATTCATTTAAAATAGGGCCACTAATTTCCATCCATTGAACTATTTGTCTCATGGTTCTAAAACATGTCCAGGGTAATGCGACAGTGATTGAGCTAAATGTTAATGTCTTCATTTTACACCATTCATTAAATGTATCATTATTTCCATATTTATGGTCGAGGAGCGAAGCCTTCCTCTGGTGATCACATGGATGACATTTAGACACACAACCATTTGGTGCTAGAGTCTTTGACAATCGACAATAGATTCGTAATTCGACTGAACGTACGTCGATAGCAGTCTACAGTTGCCATCACACGGACGCACAAACAGCAGCACATGGAGGAGAAGTGTGTAGAATTGTGAAAACGGCATGTGACCGGTAAGTACAATCTGAAGATAAACAACTCTTTTTAAAACTCAGGACAGTTCTATAATTCATGTTCTCGGCCCACAATGCCGAGGTAAAGACCTGGACTTCATTATGTCTATACCAGATGTAGATATTTCCCAGGGTTGTTTTGAAGGCACTTTGTTGGAATGTCCTTCCAGTGTCCAAATGGCTATAAATCTCTATTATAGTACGCTTCTTTACTCTCACTCTTGCGGGGCTTATGATTAAAAATAATAATCCAAAATCGTGTTAGTCCAAAAATCTGCTTCAGCTCTGTTTACTCAAAATGTCATTATGGAGCATCAAACGCACATTCGTCCCCAGTTGTCATGTTTCTGAGCACAGGCCAGGCTTTTCATGTGTCAATAAAACACCCGACATCTGTGTGGCTCAATGTGAAATTGAATCTTTTTAGTTTGCAATAAGCTGCACATTAGCCATGACAGATGTGCTCCAACACTTCAATGCTGTCCATTCGTGTTATTGGCTCTGCGTCAGTGTTGGGCAGTGACAGAACACATGTAATGCCGTTATGTATTCAGAATACTCTTCCAAAGTAACTGTATTTAGTTACAGTTACTTCTTTAATATCTAGTATTTAGAATAATGTTACTTTCTGAAAATCATGTGAATACATACTTTCTCATATTACGTCATTAAGGAAAAAAAAACAACAACAAAGAAAACGTTTTACACGCTACACATCCAGAAGGTCCCGACGAACGGCAGCGAGTTCAAGAAGAAGACTGTATCATCAGAGACTGCATCATCAGGGACTGTATCATCAGGGACTGCATCATCAGAGACTGCATCATCAGGGACTGTATCATCAGAGACTGCATCATCAGGGACTGTATCATCAGAGACTGTATCATCAGAGACTGCATCATCAGGGACTGCATCATCAGAGACTGTATCATCAGAGACTGCATCATCAGAGACTGCATCATCAGAGACTGCATCATCAGGGACTGCATCATCAGAGACTGTATCATCAGAGACTGTATCATCAGAGACTGCATCATCAGAGACTGCATCATCAGACTGCATCATCAGGGACTGCATCATCAGGGACTGTATCATCAGAGACTGTATCATCAGAGACTGCATCATCAGAGACTGTATCATCAGAGACTGCATCATCAGAGACTGCATCATCAGAGACTGCATCATCAGAGACTGTATCATCAGGGACTGCATCATCAGAGACTGCATCATCAGGGACTGTATCATCAGAGACTGCATCATCAGGGACTGTATCATCAGAGACTGTATCATCAGAGACTGCATCATCAGAGACTGTATCATCAGAGACTGCATCATCAGAGACTGCATCATCAGAGACTGCATCATCAGGGACTGCATCATCAGGGACTGCATCATCAGAGACTGCATCATCAGAGACTGCATCATCAGAGACTGCATCATCAGAGACTGCATCATCAGGGACTGCATCATCAGGGACTGCATCATCAGAGACTGCATCATCAGAGACTGTATCATCAGAGACTGCATCATCAGAGACTGCATCATCAGGGACTGCATCATCAGGGACTGTATCATCAGAGACTGTATCATCAGAGACTGCATCATCAGAGACTGCATCATCAGGGACTGTATCATCAGAGACTGTATCATCAGAGACTGCATCATCAGAGACTGTATCATCAGAGACTGCATCATCAGAGACTGCATCATCAGAGACTGCATCATCAGGGACTGCATCATCAGGGACTGCATCATCAGAGACTGCATCATCAGAGACTGTATCATCAGAGACTGCATCATCAGAGACTGCATCATCAGGGACTGCATCATCAGGGACTGTATCATCAGAGACTGTATCATCAGAGACTGCATCATCAGAGACTGCATCATCAGACTGCATCATCAGGGACTGCATCATCAGGGACTGTATCATCAGAGACTGTATCATCAGAGACTGCATCATCAGAGACTGCATCATCAGGGACTGTATCATCAGAGACTGTATCATCAGAGACTGCATCATCAGAGACTGCATCATCAGACTGCATCATCAGGGACTGCATCATCAGGGACTGTATCATCAGAGACTGCATCATCAGGGACTGTATCATCAGAGACTGTATCATCAGAGACTGCATCATCAGGGACTGCATCATCAGGGACTGTATCATCAGAGACTGTATCATCAGAGACTGCATCATCAGGGACTGTATCATCAGAGACTGTATCATCAGAGACTGCATCATCAGAGACTGCATCATCAGAGACTGCATCATCAGGGACTGCATCATCAGGGACTGTATCATCAGAGACTGTATCATCAGAGACTGCATCATCAGAGACTGCATCATCAGACTGCATCATCAGGGACTGCATCATCAGGGACTGTATCATCAGAGACTGTATCATCAGAGACTGCATCATCAGAGACTGCATCATCAGAGACTGCATCATCAGAGACTGCATCATCAGACTGCATCATCAGGGACTGTATCATCAGAGACTGTATCATCAGAGACTGCATCATCAGAGACTGCATCATCAGAGACTGCATCATCAGACTGCATCATCAGGGACTGCATCATCAGAGACTGCATCATCAGACTGCATCATCAGGGACTGTATCATCAGAGACTGCATCATCAGGGACTGTATCATCAGAGACTGTATCATCAGAGACTGTATCATCAGAGACTGCATCATCAGGGACTGCATCATCAGAGACTGCATCATCAGACTGCATCATCAGGGACTGTATCATCAGAGACTGCATCATCAGGGACTGTATCATCAGAGACTGCATCATCAGAGACTGCATCATCAGGGACTGCATCATCAGGGACTGTATCATCAGAGACTGCATCATCAGAGACTGTGTGTCACAGACCTTATCTATTGTCAGGGCGTTGTTTTTAGGACGTTGTCATAGATGCGAGGTAAAACAAATCTTAACCCTCCTCTGTTCAGAGAAGGTTTGTGTTTCTTAACAACAATGGCTTCTTTCACCCTTCTCCCAAACCAATTTTTGTCTCGTGCCAGAATTTTAACCTCTGTGTCGTTCACGGTAAAGGACGAAACGTCGGGAAAACCTGCTAAAAAGTACAGATGATGGGTTAAAGACCTTCCTTTGCTTTGACTAATCCCTGTATGACTGAAAGCTTAACTTAGCTTAACTTAATTTGATAAATATAAATATTAAATATTTAATATATTTTAAAAATAGAAATTATTTAAAGTATTCAGAATACAGTTACTATATTTCCAAACTAATGGAATACTAAACAAAATACACTTAATATCATGTCAAAACAAATACATTTTCAAAGTATCTGCCCATCTCTGCACTCGGTGCACAGGGCGGTCGACACTGGTGGTTTTTGTTGTAATTAGATTCAAACAGCAATAACAGATTGTAAAAGGTCTTTTGCAAAACCAACACATCCAAACAACTACTACAATGTACCCTATAGCAAAGGTACAAAAGTTTCAGAGTAACAGATGTGAATAAATTGTAAATCAGCGTTATTCTGTTGGAGAAATAGATGGTGTCATTAGGGCCCAAGCCTGCGCAGGATCCACGGCAGGCTCTCAGGTGGAATGCACTTCAGTCGAGCTATTCCCCCGTCGACAAAGCTAATGTACGGTCCAATATCTTTGCACAGAGGCAGGCTGCATTCTGGGCTTTGAATCATTGAGGCTCAGAAAAATAGAGCAATTCCGTCGCATTGAATGACAACGTGATCTTGTCAGAGCTCACTCCACCTTCTGCTTCCCTGTCCAGGCCCTCGCTGACCTGTGCCGCTTTTATTCATGGGGATAATTGTCTTCATAAATAATTAGGTGATGGTGTTTTCCCTGCTAATAGCTTGGGCAGTGTTGGCGCTATAAAGTTACTTACACGCCAGAGCAGAGAAGATAAAGTGAGGTGATGTCTAGGTTAAACCAATCCGACACATTTCTCCCCAGGACAGAGATGTAATCAGGCAAACAGCCCATCAGCAGCAGGAGACTGAAGCGCCCTTTCAGAGCGTTACTATATTTTTCAGTAGCTAATTCACAATCAAAGATGAACATGTAATTGCCTTTAATTTATTAATATGGATGGGTAAGTTTTGCACATTTTGTTTTTGTCACAAAGAGTCAATGTGTGTTTGAAACCAAAGTAAAAGAAAATGGGTCACACTTGGGCGACAGTGGCTCAGTTGGTAGAGCCTTTTTGGCCTGAACGTTGTGGGTTCGAGCCCACCATGAGACCTACTTCACGACTCCCACTGATGTTTGCTGTCGTTGTGTCCTTGGGCAAGACACTTAACCCCACTTTGCCTGTGGACTCAGCACCTGCAGGAGGATCAGTGAGGGGCTGGTGCTCTGTGGACTGGACGGCATCTCTGGCCACCCCCCCGACCCAGAAATGGATTAAGGGGAAGAACATGGATTGATGGATGGTCATACTTAATTTTTAACAGTGCATTTACTTTGACAAAAGAGTACAAAAATATGAGATTATTTCCAAAATGAATGCAGCCAACCAAACTAGCTCTATGTAATAAAATAAGACGTCTAGACCGGTACATTTGTATTAATATTTACCGGTCTAGAACGTCTCATTTCATTACAAACATACATTTTGTTGGTAAATGGTAAAATAAAACCCCAAAACACTAAACAAAATAGTGCCATAAGCTTTGGATTGAGCTACCGAGGAATCCAGAGGCTGATTGGTTAGCGAAGATGGTCCTGGGTTCGAATCCTGGTGGCAACAGGGCCTTTCTGAGTGGAGTTTGCATGTTCTCCCCGTGTCTGAGCATGCTCCTGTTTCCCCGACCACTAAAGATAAAATAAGATGTTCCTTTATTCGTCCTACAGTGGGGAAATGTCAATGTCGACCTCGCTCCCATCTCTGTGTGGAGTGAGAGACCAGTTGTAAAGCGCTTTGTGATTCTGGTCTGTGAACGGCGCTACATAAATAAAGATGACTTACTTACTTACTACATGCAGCAAATATTATCCATGCCCTAAACAAACCTGAGCTTCACAGAGCAATAGTGGTGAATACAAAGCCAGTTTTTAACATCTTGAAGGTGACGCGGTCAGATGAGACCAACAGTGAACTTCATGGCCCACGTGCAAAATGCTCAAAAGTGAACACTCAATGTCAATGTTGGTTTTATATATATATATAGCACATTTACAACAACACCAGCTTCCCAAAGTGCTTCAAAGGCACGAAAGATAAAACATATAAGAAAACAGCATAAAATACATACACATACAGTGAAGACCAAAAGTTTGGACACACCTTCTCATTCAAAGAGTTTTTATTTTTATGTTCATGACTATGAAAATTGTAGATTCACACTAAAGGCTTCAACACTATACATTTACTCATGTGGAATAATGTACGTTCTAAAAAAAAAGTATGAAACAACTGAAAATATGTCTTATATTCTTTTGCTCTGATACTGCTTCACTCTTGGCATTCTCTTGATGAGCTTCAAGAGGACCTGAAATGGTCTTCAACAGTCTTGAAGGAGTTCCCATGATGCTTTGTACTTTGTACTTGTTGGCCCCTTCACCCTGTGGTCCAGCCCCAAAACCATCTGGACTGGGTTCAGGTCCTTACCAGGCTGTGTAAGGGCTGTTTGACCAATTTGACTATTGATCTACAGGCAATAGTCATGAAAAGAAAGGAAACTCATTGAACAGAAGTGTGTCCAGACTTTTGGTCTGTACTGTACATAAAATGGTAGAGCTCAATTGGTATCAAAAGCCAAGGCGTA
Source organism: Knipowitschia caucasica (assembly GCA_964034765.1). Lineage (NCBI taxonomy): Eukaryota > Metazoa > Chordata > Actinopteri > Gobiiformes > Gobiidae > Knipowitschia > Knipowitschia caucasica. The sequence goes on along the minus strand of OZ035828.1, from coordinate 42,068,607 downwards.
AAAAAATGTCTTTAGACTAGAATTAAAAACCTCTAATGAAAGAGCTGCACAAATGAACAGAGGTAAACTATTCCACAGTTTGGGGGCAGCAACAGAAAAGACCCGGGCTCCTCGAGTTTGAGACGAGACCGGGGCAGGTCCAACAGGAGCTGGTTTTCTGAACTACTCCTCCCCCTCTGTGCCCCACACAGTGTCAACATATAGGGTGGAGGCCTCAAGCTCTGGGTCTGCTTTTCTTCAGCAGGGACAGGGAAGAGTGTCAGAGTTGGATAGCTTTGTAAAGTCCTTTGAGATAACTACTTGCTGTGATTTAGGGCTATTCAAAAACACATTAAATTGAGTGGTTTTGGGTTTCGGGTTTGTTTTACGTATGGTTGGTCTATTTGTACAGAATCAGTATGATGCACATGTAATTTAAAACTTTTTTGGAGTCTGCAAATGGATGGATGTGTTCTGTACCTACCATCAGGGCTATTTCCCTGAACATTGAAAAATAGTCTTTTCACTTTAAAGTTGACTTTTTTCTTGTGGGATTTAAAAAATAAAAGATAAACAAAACTAAAATCTACATTTTTGTGGTTGTGACATAATGTTGTATTTGTACTTTTGCAAGCCACTGTGTATTCTAATCCCGTCCAGTCGCAGTCATTTTGGATCCAAGCCAAAACTGGGACAAATTACATCTGTATCCATCCTGCCCATTTTTCACTTGTTGGAAAAGGTCAAAATAAACATGTGCTAATAGGTTTAAATATAAAACAATAGCAGAGATTTCTCAAACAGACACCACAAGACATCTGTCCATCTTCTACTCTGACGTTTTCTCAAAAATACCTCCATAAACTTCCATCTCGAGCCAATATAAAAACATAAAAGGCATATACAGAAATAGCATTATGAAGGTTGATTGGGCTTCTGTCCCCTGGTGTCTTATCGCTCGAGGCACTTCCTCTCCCTCCACATCGCTCTGCAGCACATCACATGAACACACTTTAAATGCCGGTCACACAGCGCTGCGTTGGGGGATTTCTCACACCCCCAGACCCCTGTATCACGCAGGGCCACTCCAGCTTTTGATGACAGCCCCTTGCGCTCAGTTCACAAGCTCCAATCGGACATGCAAAGGTAGGATTAATGATCAGAGGAGCAGCGATACATGTTCAAAATGATATCCTTTGATTTGGGCTTTGCTTTCATGACAACTGCAGACACATGTTGGGGTACATCAATGACACTCAATGCTCCGTTGATTATTTTGAACACATCAAAGTGGATATTGTTTGAAACTAAATCGAATGAACAATAATTCAAGAAACATCCCATTTCTTAACAGGAACACGGGTAATTGAAATGAAATGTGTGGTAATTGGTTCCTTAAAAGTCGGAGAAAGGAGGAGAAAATGGACATAACTTAAGATCCATGAACCGTTGGTGTCTTTTACAAACCCTTCCAGAAATAGAAGGAAAGATTCAGCAAGATTTGTGGCTCAGTCTGTACGATTTCACAATGTGGCTTTATGAATATAATATTACATGTACAAAATGATATGTTATTTAAAAACTGAATGAACGGGAAAATGTGTTTATTTGGATCTATTGACCTTTTTATTATAGAAAGTGCAAAAGATGTTCAGTTGTCCATTCATCCTTTTTCTACCCCTTTATCTAGCCATTTCCAAACTCAGTAACAATAAAAGCTTAAAAATACGACGGTCTGCGCGGCCCCCCGAAATACTAACCAAGAAAACAACGTTAAAAATAGGCTCTTCTCGTTATTTTATTTGGGGGAAATAGCCTCTGCTACAAACATGTAAATGACGCACCCGATTTAGTAATTCAAATAAATGACAATTTGATTATTCTAGTCAAAAATGAACACAAATAATTAAAAATTACAAACAAAATATTATTAATTTAACATACAATAATTATATATATATATATATATATATATATATTTATTTATATTTTTGATGACGTCTCGCGGCCCCCCTCCAATACCCTCTTTGGGAGACACTGCCTTCATCCATTTCTGGGTCAGGGGTGGTAGTCAGAGATGCCACCCAAGTCTCATAGCACCAGCCCCTCACCGGTCCTCCTGCAGGTGGTGAGTCCACAGGAGGACGGCTGCTCTGTCAGTGTGAGCATAGCCTTGATCTTTCAGCGGGAGCTTTGGGCAAAGTGGGGTTAAGTGTCTTGCCCAAGGACACAACGACAGCAGACATCAGTGGGAGTCGATGGAGAAGGTGTCGAGGTGGGATAGAACCCGCGACCTTCCGACCTAAAGGCCAATGCTCTACCAACTGAGCTGGTGTTGTATGTTTCTCATTGTGAAGTTCTTGACCCTGGTTTGTGAAAAGTGCACATAAATAAACGTAAAGAGGCTGAATGCCAGTCGCAGCTAAAGTCAAACCAGATCCATCCACATAACACAGTCCACGCGGCTCTGTGGTGCAGGGCTCATATACACATGTGGTGATTTACGCCCAGATGTCCTGGCTGGCAGTGTGCCCGCCTCTGCTGTCTGCTGGTCTCCTTTACAAACTCTTCACATCGGTAAGTGCTGCACGACCCCGTAACAGTATGCGAGTTAATGAATGACATCATGGATAGAAGCGAGTTGTGTGTCGCTGAACAAGGTCTGTTTAAGAATGAAGTCAATGTCAAGTCTGAGTCGAAGTAGAATTCTTCCCTATGATATTATATTTTCAATACCTTTTCAATAAAGCAACAATATATATAATGAAAACCCCAGGACTTTTTGGTGGTTTATATTCAGACGTTATTTCAAAAACAATAACATCAAAATGAATATAATAAAGAAGAGTTTGTGTGAAAAATACAGTAGAATAGTGTAGAACCTGGGGCTGTTTCATGGTGCTCTGCCACTGTTGTACTGCTGCTATAATTGTTACACTTATGAATGATATAAATGTCTGCTGTCGTTGTGTCCTTGGGCAAGACACTTAACCCCTTATTGCCTGAAGCTCCCGCTGAAACACCAAGGCTGTGGCACCACTGATGTAGCAGCCGTCTTCCTGTGGACCCACCCCCTGCAGAGGATCAGAGGGACCGGTGCTTTGAGCATTGCCCGGCAGCTCTCATTGCCTCCCCCCCGACTCAGAAATTGACTAATAAAGGGGCAGGAAATTAATGAATGAATGAAATGAAATGAATAAATGATATAACACCATTAGCCCTCATCAATCAGTCTGTAAAACAACACAAGTTTTTACTCTGACCAATAAAAGTAAAAACTTAAAAGCACACACCCCAAAAGTCCTGTTTTGTTGTCAACAATGATTTATATTTGAGACAATGTGTTGATTATTTATTTTGACTTAATGTTTTATTCCCAAATGAAAAGCCAACACTGTGGTCTTGCTGGGTCCATGCAGCCCCCAGCCCCCAAGCCTCAAGTTAAACCTATAACTACTGTTCAGAAATAGTTGAGCACAACAGAAAGCAGTGAAGAAGAGAGGCCTGTGAATGCTGCACAACAGAAAGCAGTGAAGAAGAAAGGCCTGTGAATGCTGCACAACAGAAAGCAGTGAAGAAGACAGGCCTGTGAATGCTGCACAACAGAAAGCTGTGAAGAAGACAGGCCTGTGAATGCTGCTGCTAAACGGTGACAATTCCCAGCGCAGGGTAAAGTGAACAATGCGCTCCACCTACACCACTCGCTCAGAGGAGGCTGTCAGAGGGCGGCCTGCTGCCCATCTCACTTCTTCACCATTTCAACATTAAAGTAATTGGGAACAATTATGATTAAGTCCAGTGAGTTTCCCATGTGACTGACAGTACTATTTTGTGCAGAAAAGGCCACATTGTAAAACGTTGAGAGCAGTACAGAATATTAATTCCAGAGTAAAAATGATAGCAGCGTCAGAGAAACTTAATTATGAGTCAAATGAATGGTTCTGACTTGGCCATTATGTTCAAGTTGAATAGATTTTTTACCATTTGTCATTATTAATTTCCACTGACCTGTAACTAAGTGACTAATGGTCAGCCCCTGTCAGGCCCCTGTCAGTCTACACCTCTGTGAACCTTTAAAATCCATTTATTATTTCAGTAAAATCATTTTCATGGATTCAAAATGCACTTTCAGTGCATAATCATGTTTGCTTTTCTAATGTTGACGCCACTTTAGGATTAGGTTTTATCTTCCTGAATGAAAAAACAAAACAAAAAACATTCATAAAACGGTTCTTTATCTGATACTAATTTTAATATGTTGCTGTGAAGGAGCGGGTGGCGTGGGGGTTTGGGGGTGTGGAGGTGTGTGATGACAGCTGGTGACCGGGGTGTGGTGGCTCTGGCTGGTCCGGGATGCAGAGGGCACTGGTGTGGTGTCAGGCTGGTGATGTGGTAGGGCTTTTATACAGGTGTCTCTATGTTCTCCCACTATACTGTCACGACTAAAAATGATGTATATATGTAAATCAACTAAGTATCAAACATCAGTATCAACTAAGAGGAAACAACAAACTATACTAACCCTACTTTAAAATCAATGTGTATCTCCGTGTGTACTCTGTGGAACGGTGTATCTGATTAAATTAAAACGTGTTCAAACCTGATTCAATTTAAAAGAGTGTATAAAAAAGAAATAGTGAAGAAGTACAAGGAGGAAAGAGAGTGATGCCCTCAGCACTTAGACTCAGCACAGGAGACCCAACTGCGTTGCTCAGTTTCTTTTATTTTCGTGGTCAGAAATCAGGATCGTTAACATCAAATTCCCACAGAGTCTGCACATGGACAAAGAACAAAAAAGTCAGTCAAAACTGAAAAACATACAAGAACAAACTGATATGATTACCTGCACATGGACAAAGACAATCTAACAGAGACAATGGGGAAGATACAGGCTTATATACACAGAGGTGAGGGCAAGGACACAGGTGTCACACATTAGGGGCGAGGCAGGTAATCACATAGGCGGGGAAACAGGGAAGAGCAGGAAGGAAGTCTAACGAGAAACAAATTTCAAAATAAAACAGCTTTACATCACAGAATATAACTTAACCAGACATGACAGTACCCCCCCTCCTAGGGCCGACTCCAGACGGCCCAGGCTGGGCAGAGTTGTTTATGTGGAAATCCCGTATAAGGTCAGGGTCAAGAATGTTCTTAGCAGAAACCCAACACCGCTCCTCAGGGCCATACCCCTCCCAGTCAACGAGATACTGTCGTCCCCGTCCCCGCTGCCTCACAGCCAGCAGCTTCCTGACAGTATATGCTGTGCCACCCTCAATCAGCTGGGGGGGGGGGTGGGGGCTTGACCTTCGGTACGAGGGTACTTTCCACATACGGCTTGACACGACTCACATGGAACGTCGGGTGAACTCTCAGAGATTTAGGAAGCTTCAAACGTACAGCCACTGGATTCACGACCCGTGAGATGGGAAAGGGACCCATAAACTTCGGAGCCATCTTGCGCGATTCCGCCTTCAGTGGGATGTCCCGAGTAGAGCCAGACTCTCTGTCCAACCTGGTAAGCAGGAGCGGAACTGCGGCGACGGTCAGCAGCCTTCTTGTAGGACTCAGAACAGCGGAGAAGCATTTGACGAGCCCGCAACCAACTCAGACGACAACGTCTCACCAAGGCCATGGCTGAGGGGACAGTAACCTCCTTCGCTAGAGCAGGAAACAATGGCGGCTGATATCCATAAACGCACTCGAAGGGGGTGAGACCTGTAGACGAAGAAGGTAGGGTGTTATGGGCGTATTCGATCCATACCAGTTGTCTGTTCCATGAAGTCGGATTCTGGGAGGCAATACATCGCAGGCCACACTCCAGCTCCTGGTTTAGGCGCTCAGACTGTCCATTGGACTGCGGATGGTAACCAGACGACAAGCTCGCCGTTGCTCCCAGCAAGGTGCAAAACTCCTTCCAGAAGGCGGAGACAAACTGCGGGCCCCGGTCCGACACTACATCCCTGGGAAGACCATGAAGACGAAAAACCTGTGCCAACACTATCTCAGCAGTCTCTTTAGCTGAAGGAAGCTTGGCCAGGGGAACAAAGTGAACCATCTTGGAGAAACGATCAACCACAGTAAGAATCACACTGTTACCTCCAGAGAGTGGTAAGCCAGTGACGAAATCTAGAGAGATGTCCGACCATGGTCTGTGAGGCACTGGGAGTGGATGGAGCTGACCAGTAGGCGCATGACGTGGGGTCTTGTTTTGGGAACAAATAGAGCATCCCGCCACGTAATCCCTAACGTCCTTCTTCATAGCTGGCCACCAAAAGCGCTGCTTGACCACAAACAAAGTCCTCCTGACCCCCGGATGACAGAACATAGAACTGTGGCTCCAATGGATAACACGGGAACGTAGGGGAGTAGGTACAAACAGTCGATTTGGGGGGCATCCAGCAGGAACTTGCACCGTAGACTGGGACCTCTTGACCTCCTCCTCGACCTCCCAGATGACAGCGCCAATCAAGCATGAGGGAGGCAGAATGGAGGTTGGAACCTTAGGAGCCATCTCAGGGTCAGAGAGCCGGGACAGGGAATCGGGTTTCAAATTCTTTGAGCCTGGGCGGTAAGACACAGAAAAATTGAATCTACTAAAAAACAAGGCCCACCTGGCTTGACGGGAGTTCAGTCTCTTGGCGGCCCTCAGATACTCCAAGTTCTTGTGGTCCGTCCACACCAGGAATGGCAGCTCTGCCCCTCCTAACCAATGCCGCCACTCCTCGAGAGCAACCTTAATAGCCAGCAGCTCACGATTCCCGACATCATAATTCCTTTCAGCGGCCGTTAACTTCTTGGACAGGAAAGCGCAAGGGTGGAGCCGACCATCCTTCCTTGACCTCTGGGACAAAACAGCCCCTACGCCGACCTCAGACGCATCCACCTCTACCACAAACTGAAGCTGGAGATCGGGTTGTACAAGGACAGGGGCCGTGGTAAAGAGCCTCCGCAACCGCTTGAAGGCGTGATCAGCCTGGGGTGTCCACTGAAACCTGGTCTTGACAGAAGTGAGGGCATGCAGAGGGGCAGCAACAGTACTGAAGTCTCTAATGAATTTCCTATAGAAATTTGCAAAACCAAGGAAGTGTTGTACCTGCTTGCGGGACTCGGGTATGGGCCACTCAGCGACAGCCTGGATCTTCACCGGGTCCATCTTGAGCTCGCCCTCTGCAACGATGTAGCCCAGAAATGATACCGTTCGCACATGGAATTCACATTTCTCAGCTTTGACGAAAAGCTGGTTTTCCAGAAGTCTTCGCAACACTCTCCTGACGTGCTGGACATGGGTGTTCTCATCAGGGGAAAAGATTAGAATATCATCCAGATACACGAAAACAAAAATATTCAACATATCGTGAAGGACATCGTTCACCAGAGATTGAAAAACAGCTGGCGCATTAGTTAACCCAAAAGGCATCACTAGATACTCATAATGTCCTGTGGGGGTGTTAAAGGCCGTTTTCCACTCATCCCCTTCCCTTATTCTGACGAGATGGTATGCATTACGAAGATCGAGCCTTGTGAAAATCGTAGCGTCTCTCAACAGTTCAAAGGCAGTAGAAATTAACGGAAGAGGGTACCTGTTCTTCAGGGTGATCGCATTAAGTCCACGGTAGTCAATACAGGGCCTCAGCGTCTTCAGATTCAGATTCAGAAAACTTTATTGATCCCTTAAGGGCAATTGATTTGCTGCAACCTCCGACAGATGTTGTACAAACACATCACAACACTCCCTGTGTTTCACTTCCAACAGTACAGACAATAGCAAATAATTAAAAGAAAACGACACATTTCACAAAGGTCGGTGTCACTTAATAAACACACTCCCTTCAGAATTCAACAGTTTAGTGACAGAGGGGACAAAAGAGTTGGCGAAACGATTTGTTTTCCGAGAGGGTACATAAAAACGACGTCCAGAAGGCATGAGCGAAAACTCAGGACAGAGCATGGAGAGGCTGACCCAAGATACATTTAGCTTTCTTTAGCGCCTGCTCCTCCCAAAGAGACTGTAGGTCTCTTTGTTTAACACCAATAATTTTAGAGCAGTCTTGTCCTTCTTTCCAACAAAAAAGAAACCTGCCCCAGCTGGAGAGGAAGATCGACGGATTATACCAGCAGCGAGTGACTTCTCGATATAATCCTCCATGGTCCGGGTCTCAGGTCCCGATAAAGAGTACAGCCGACCCTTAGGCAGAGTGGAACCAGGCAAAATGTCAATGGCGCAATCATAGGACCGGTGCGGGGGCAAGGAGGTGGCCCTAGCCTTGTTAAAAACCTCCTTCAGATCCATATAACAAGGTGGAACATGGGAGATATCAGGAAAATCAGATTCCGGACCAGTCTTGGCTGCAGAGAGAACGGCCTCAGGTAAGTCAAAACACTTCTTGGAGCACTCCACCCCCCAGGAAGAGACCCTCCCCTGTGACCAGTTGATGACCGGATTGTGCAACTCAAGCCATGGGTATCCCAAAACCAGTCTGTGCTGACCAGATTTGAACAGAAAAAACCCTAAACTTTCAGTGTGCTGATCGGGAAATGTAATCCTTACCGGCTCTGTATAGTGGGTCACTTTACTTAAGAGACGACCATCTAGGGCACTGGCGACAAGAGAATGTTCCAAGGGAATGGCCGCCAAATTAAGTTCTCTAGCCAGAGCATGGTCCATCAGGTTAGCATCAGATCCAGAATCAATCAATACGGGCATACTACAGGAACTAGAAGGAGAGGTGAGTGTAACGAGAGGTGTGGGACGAGAGGGGTTCACAGGACTGATATGGCTCCCCAGTGCCCCCCTCTTCACTGGCGAGCCCGAGCTTTTGCCGAGCATGTGGCTGAGAAATGACCAAATCCCCCACAGTAGTAGCAGCGCCCCTCCCTCATACGCTTCTCTCGTTCTTCGGGTGTCAAACGAGTGCGTCCTAGCTGCATTGGCTCGTCCTCTCTAGGATACGGGGCAGGGGTTTCAGAGTTAGCTGCTCCCTGGGCTGGTGAGAAACACGGCCCCCTATACTGTTGAGGAATCCTACGACACTTCTCGTGCTCCCGCTCTATTAGCCGCCTGTCAATCTTGATAGCCAGTGCTATGAGCTCATCCAGAGTCTCAGGTAGGTCAAGGGGGGCCAGCTGATCTTTCACATGGTCATTAAGTCCATTCAGAAATGCATCGAACAGTGCAGTTGGATTCCATCCACTCTCGGCCGCTAGAGTCCGGAACTGTATAGCATAATCAGTTACTCTCTGACCTCTCTGTCGCAGCTGAACAAGAGAACAAGCAGCCTCTCCACCCGGAGTAACATGGTGAAAAATCTGTGTCAAGGTTCTAATAAACCCCTGAAGTGAATCACAGACTGGAGAACGTCGACTCCACTCAGCAGTAGCCCAAGCCTCAGCTCTGCCAGTCAAATGGGAGATAATGTAGGCTATCCTAGCTCTATCGGTTTGAAAAACTGCTGGCTGCATCTCAAAATGGAGTTCACACTGAGTAATGAAGGCGCGACAGTCCCCAGAGAATCTCTCTGGGCGAGACAACTGTATCTGAGCTAAAGGCATGGTAGGAGGATGGGCGTTACTCACAGGTGGTACCAGTGGAGCAGATGAAGCTGCGCTTACTGAGGCTGAGTCTGGGTTGGCTTGGCTGGGACTTAACCGTTCTGCCAACATGTTAAGTTGGCTTGTGAAGGCAGCTATCATGGACTCCTGTTGGTCCGCCATCCTCTGTAAGTCGCCACGTAGTTGTCCAAGTAGTTCCTCCTGTTTGTGGATTCTGTGACCTTGGGCTTGGATGGCAGATCGAACTGGATCCTGGGTAACAGGAGTGGAGTCTGAGCCCGCTGGGTTCATGTTGGTCAGATTGTGCTATCAGACTCAGCACAGGAGACCCAACTGCGTTGCTCAGTTTCTTTTATTTTCGTGGTCAGAAATCAGGATCGTTAACATAAAATTCCCACAGAGTCTGCACATGGACAAAGAACAAAAAAGTCAGTCAAAACTGAAAAACATACAAGAACAAACTGATATGATTACCTGCACATGGACAAAGACAATCTGACAGAGACAATGGGGAAGATACAGGCTTATATACACAGAGGTGAGGGCAAGGACACAGGTGTCACACATTAGGGGCGAGGCAGGTAATCACATAGGCGGGGAAACAGGGAAGAGCAGGAAGGAAGTCTAACGAGAAACAAATTTCAAAATAAAACAGCTTTACATCACAGAATATAACTTAACCAGACATGACAGCACTGAGCAGTTGGAGGAGAGAGGTGTATGGTCGGGGAATGTTTGGGCCTGTGTGTGTGTGGTAGTTACTGTATTGTTGTTACTGTATGTACTGTAATTATTGTATTGTTTCTGTCTTCTTGTTTGTCCTGCGTCTGGGTGAGGGGGGTTTGGATTAATATAATATCCTTTTCAATCCCTGTACGTATTTTTGTTTTCTTGTTTCCTGTAAAATTATGTGTGCAGGTTTTGAAATAAATATTTCATTCATTCATTAATTAAATAGCTTGAATATAAACACCAACTCTATTTTGTGTAGTCCTAAAATATTCTCTGTCAGGTACAAACAAAATAATAAAAAAATAGGACAAACTAACAAAAAAATGGTGGTGCTTTGGTGCGTTGCTGGTTTGTTGCTGTTCTGGAGGCTGGGGTCACTGTGCTGCATGGGGATTGGCTGGGGTCACTGTTCTGCGTGGTGATTGGCTGGGGTCACTGTGCTTCGTGGGGATTGGCTGGGGTCTCTGTGCTGCGTGGGGATTGGCTGGGGTCACTGTGCTGCGTGGGGATTGGCTGAGGTCACTGTGCTGTGTGGTGATTGGCCGGGATCACTGTGCTGCATCAGGATTGGCTGGGGTCTCTGTGCTGCGTGGCGATTATCTAGGGTCATTGTGCTATGTGGTGATTGGCTGGGGTCACTGTGCTGCGTGGTGATTGGCTGGGATTTTATTTTTTTAAAAATTCTTCCTCTCACTCCTTTGCAAGTCTGAATGATGTGCAGTATTTTAATAATTAATTGTAATTGGATGGTTTGAGTGAAAGTTCTACCACAGGACCTTCTCCACCGTCTGCCACTCATGTCTGCTGTCGTTGTGTCCTTTGGCAAGACACTTTACCCAACTTTGCCCATACGTAAGCGCAGAAGTACTTGTACGCTGCATGCCTGGATGTCTCTATATTTCCCCACTGCGGGACCAATAAAGGATTAACTTCTTCTACGCAGTGATGTCTGATAATTAATGTGAGATGTACATTGACCTGGAAATAAATAAACGCCCACTTGACTCATAATGATTGAATTATAACAATATCATATTTTTAATCAATGAATGTGCTGTTGAAAATGTCAAAGTATTGTATCAACTCTAGTCTACAACATTAACAATATCAATGTACACATAGTTTGTTTTGGTTTTTTTCCACTGTTTTAACTTTTTTATAAGGTCAGAATACAATAAAACGTCATAAAACAATACCAGTGGTTTGCATTTCACACAGAAGCGCAGCGATCTATAATGTAAAAGTGAAGTCTCTTGCGTTGCAGAGGTTAGCAGTGAGGCCTGTAATCAAATAAAGGCATAGGGTGACTCGTGACTGATGAAAGGCCAGGCCACACTCGGATGTATTTAAATTGAACAGGCTAATCTACTATGGGTGGGCTGAGTGATGGAGTAGCCTATGGGTCTTCACAGGCCTTATGAATAATTAAGTATAGGTCCAAGTTTAATAGGCTCTATTATAGACGAAGAGGATGGGTTTTCTCCTCACCCAGCAGGCTCTGGGCTCCCTTAAATATCATTGTTCTCTGCAGAATCACCTATACATGTTTCTATCGAACTATTACAGTTGTAATGGAGGATTTCATTAGAGCAAAAAGTGAGAAAAATATGATAATGATTGATATAATTGTAGTTGAAAGGAGCATGTTCGACAGTACGAGAAGTATAAGAAGATTTTAGTAGTCTGTATAATCTTATCATTAATAAATTACTTTCTGCATATAAGTTATGTATTAGTAATTACATATAAGGCATAGTTATTGTTTGTGTATTTCATTCACTGTCACAAGATGTCATATTGATAATTCAACCGCAGTGACTTATTTAATATCTTGTTACTTATTTATTGTAGTCAAAATCTCATAGTTTCCGTATTTATCTCTTTTCATTCTAAAAAAAGAATTTTCTTAGTATGAAAGACAGATATCAACCCAGTTTGTTGTTGAAGATTGGTCTGAAAATCAGCCAAAGCATTTGAATCTCCGAGGCATCATGCCATTGGATCCTATGGGTCTATTCAGAGAGACAAGTGTATTTCAAACCCTAATGGATTCTGGGATTGTTTGCACTCAGAAGGACTGGTAGCACATACATCATGGCAACACATTGGAGTAAAACATGATGCATAAAGAACTTACCTTTAAAGAGCGACTAAACACCAAATCAACTTTTTTAAACTCATAAACTGCATAAGTATGTTTATTGTAGTGCTCTCTACATATCCTGGTCATTTTTTTGACATTTTAGTTTATTCTGGCCTCTCCATTGACTCTGAAGTTCTCTATGACATCAGTTGTTTTGTGTGACGTCAGTCTGTCAGAGCCAGTGATGTGAACCCATTCAACTCTCACACACGCCCCAGCTGCAGTTTGGAGTATTCTGGCGCCATCTAGTTGATTAAAATTAAATTACATGAGTCATTCTGAGATTATTGAGTGTGATTAGGTTCAGGTGTGTAGCTTTACAATTATCTAAGTATGTAAACAAGAGTGGAATGAGACTTTCTGGTCTGTAAACTATTGCTTTAAGCAGCAATGACAAATGTCTGTTTTTTTTAATGAGACAAGTGAGCTGTCAATCACAGCCCAGACCACGCCCAACTCTAAGCCCCCCTTCTTGTCCCTTGGTCCTCCAGGCAACGCCCTTTTAAAAGAAAAATTTCAAAGGTTCATGTGGGCGGAGTAAGGCTGTGAAAAGGTGTTTAGTCACTCTTTAAGTGTAGTAGTGGTAGGAGTAAGTTTACCAGAGGGTGCTAACAATTCATGGTTTTTTGCTCACGGTGGAAGAGAAACCATCCCTTTTAGCGAGTACTTCAGTCATACTCCAACAGTTTAGACATGGTTTCAGAAACGTTATCTAATTCTAAAACATAAGCTTCCAATCCAATCCAATTGGGAGTCATGAACGAGAACCACATCACAGCAAACAGGAGCAATATAACTTTTGTTGTATACAATGATATTTGAAGAGGACAAAGAAAGTCTGAGGCACAACTGAAGGTAATTTATTATTGAGAGATCACCACAATGATATTTACAGAGACAGTACATCTCGGTGCGGAAAACTGAAGGTGAGAGTGGTTTGAGAGAACAACTCCAAACATTAAAGGTGCAGTAAAGGACTCGTGTTAGCTTAGCATCAGAGTAGCATCTAAGTAGCACCGAGTCAGAACCACTCCCCCTGCCCTCCACCAAAACCCAACCCCCAGCACGCATGAACGCCGTTTCTGTAATAACACAGTCTATGACGAACCATTACACTAAATAAGTCTGAGAGTGATTAGCCTGCCATACTAGACAAACACTAGCTTCCCCTAACAAAGCCCTGGCTACGTCCTGTGTCTTCTAATATGGCGCCCTTTTTCCTCACACGATTTTTTCTTCTTTGCCACAACAGGACGTGTGGCAAACGTAAATTTAGCACTTTGGGAGTTATCAGTTCAGTTGTAGGTGTTTTAGAAAATCCGAATCAATAACAACTTAGACAGGTGCACTGACGATCTATCAACCCGCTCCAAAATATTCATGATTTTTTTGTTTACAGCCATCTGATCATGTCCATTCCTCTTTGAAAACACATGAATACTTGACTAATTTTGGGGTTTAGGGTCGCTTCCCTACAGTATTTAAACAGTTGCGTCTGGATAAATCATCGACTGCCTCTTTAAGAAGCTTCTGGGAATTATAGATGTGCTACTCTAGCTAATATTAAAGCTGAGGTACCTAGCTTTGTCTTCATAACTATTCAATGTAATTTGTCTCGGCAGAAAATCAAGTGTGAAGAAATCAGACCACAGCACACTCTCTTCTTCATATCTATAAACACATATGTGACAGAGGCCAACCATACATGCTCTTAGTGATTTAAGCAAACCCTTTTGAGAGATAGGAACTAGTCATTTCGGATTTTATTACTGAGTTAAGACAAGGCAAGGCACGTTTATTTGTATGGCACAATTCATACACAAGGCAACCCAAAGTGCTGAACAAAATAAGATAGCATAAAATAATAAATAATCATAGTGCATTAAAATGAATGATAAAAATATAAAATCCCTCAGTTGTATGCACAGCTAAACAGAACTGTTTTAAACATTGTCAGAGAAGAGGCCTGTCTCACATTTTCAGGAATTTTATTCCAGATTTTAGCAGCATGAATCTGAAAAGCAGCCTCCCCATGTTTAGTTCTGACTCTGGGCACTAACAGGAGTCCAGTCCCTGTGCTCCTCAGAGTCCCAGCAGGAGTCCAGTCCCTGTGCTCCTCAGAGTCCGGGCTGGTTCATATGGGACTAACATGTCACTAATATATTTTGGTGCGAGGCCATGGAGAGATTTGTACACAAGCAGAGCTGTTTTAAAGTCTATTTTCTGAGCCACAGGAAGCCAGTGCAGAGACCTGAGGACTGGACTAATGTGGTCATACTTCCTGGTTCTAGTCAGGACTCGAGCTGCTGCAAGTTACATGTTTTGGGAAGTGAAAGTTGGTGAGCCTCAGCCTGAACTGCTCAACTCAAGCTAACATGCTACAACAATAGACTTTATATTTCTCTGAGTCCCGTCTTTATAAAACACAACACTCATTTATTTCTATTGGGAAAACAGAAAGGTCACAGATGCATCATTGTCAGTGCCCTGTCAGAGCGCTCCCGAGGTTGTCATGGCACCAGATGCTAAGAACAAACACCCATCTCCCAAAGCATATGGCTCTTCGCTCACTTTTCAGCTGCATAAGAACGTCCTGTAGATAGCTTGGCACTATCGATTCTACAGCTCGGGAAAAGAAGCAGAGTTCAACTCGGGGCATGTGTCTACTTTTCGCTGTATCGGTCCCCTCAGGAGGATCTTGCTCGGTCATGGTCCTTAGCAGCAACTTGGGGTCAAAAGGATGAAAGATTACTTAAGCTGGGTCATAGGTGGATGTGAGCTACACTGTAAGGGCTATAGCCGCTTCAAGTCACAAACAAAAATTCCATGGGCCGCCTTAAAATAAACAAATAGAGGTGTAGTTTAATTATTTGTCCGTCTTCATCAACTTCAATTCGGAATGTTCAAGTCAAAGACATTAGAGGCCAAAAACACTAATTTGCTACAAGCTGAGGCATATAACCTATTGAACCAAGACCTAAGACAGTGGACTGTATTTTATTTAAAGATTTAATTCAGATAATTCAATATGTATGTGTGGCTCTGTCAGTCATATCAAGTGAAAACATGGTTCAACAGCTCACAGACAAAAACAAGCTTTCTTCAAAAAGAAAAAAATACGTCCTGGAAAATAAAGTAAAGGTATATTGGAGGATTTTCAACTTACAGGTGGATCGTCAAGAACTATTGGTCCTCCCAATTGTCAATCAGTTTGGTGATACGTATTTGTCAAAAAAGACCAGAAAGTTTTGTTAAAAAAAAGAGAGACAATTTCAAATAAAAAAATTGGGAACATCCTTTTATAGACTTTTAATAATCCAAAATGTTCTTATGGCTCTGTGCGGCCGGTTCTAATACTAATAAATTATAATCCTGAGGGCCGAGATAATTAATTTGCAGGCCTGATCTGGCCCCCGAGCCTTGACTTTGACACCCAGGACTTAAATCATTAATTGGCAATTGACTTGATTATATTATTACATATAAAACACAACAAATACAAAGTTAAGTTTTATCATTTTAAAACAATAACCATTGGGCCGTCTAACATTTTTTTCCCCTCTGCCATCTGACCATACTTTGACATCCCTTAATTTAACAAACTTGGTTTTTTTGTAAACTCAGGGATCCATCTTAATTATGTCAAAATTATCAAAATTATCCTAAGGACCGAGAAAACATGTGTAAAGTCCAACTGGGCACGAAGAGGCGGCTTTCGGTGTCACGCAGACGCAATGATGTCCTTAAATAAAAGTTTAGCCGAGCACATTAAAGTCAACATCGTTCAGCTTCTTAAAATGTATTTTTTTCCTTTACTTGTGAAAAGTAGTTTTAATTTTTAATAGATTTTTGGAATCTTTTTGCCAATTGAAGTCAATATCATGATAATCAAAAGTCAGAACTACAGTAGAACTTACAGAACAATAAAACTACTACTACTACTACTACTACTACAACTGTGTAAGTAAGTAGGTCATTTTATTTTGTAGAGTGCCTTTTTACAGACCATCATCGCCTAAAGCGCTTCACAATGTTCAGAATATATTGTTAAATTCTCTCGACACACGGTGAAGCCTTAGATACATTTCACTGCTACATTTCCGACTGGTCTGATTTATGACTGGGTGGAGTTGGTTTAGTTTCACACTTTTTTTGGATTTATTGTTAATCCAGCTAAAAACACTCACCAGTTAAAAGCATAATGTGCATGTCATTTTTCTAATATTACTGTTATGTATAGAGGAATTTAAAATGGTTGCAGAAGTGATTATCGGTGAGTAAATACATTTGAAGTCTGTGTAGTTGCTAGGGGTAAAGTTCAGATTCAGATTCATTTATTTGCCATTTGCAGTTAAAAAACTACATTGGAATACATTAGCAAAAAGTCTCCAGTGTGCACAGACAAATACAGACATAAAACAACATTAAAAGACAGAAATAAAACAAATAAAACAGTAAACAAGTGTCACTGTGAAATCGATCGACTAAAACAGTTTCAAAACAAGTGCAAATCATCAAAACTGTTAGCGTAACAAGAATTCCTGCATCTCAGAGAGCGATATCTTCTGCCAGAGGGAAGAAGCTGGAACATGTAGTTGTTCCACTTCATAAAGTTGTAGTAATAAATACATTCTGTCTGGTTTAATATGCACAAAAGACAAAAAAAAACAAAAATCAGTTATTTTGTTACTACACAAATGACGCAGTTGGATCCATTTTGCTTTCGTCAAGTCTTTGGGCAGACGGATGATTCACAAACCATCAAACCTCTGGCCAG
This sequence comes from Knipowitschia caucasica, assembly GCA_964034765.1. Classification (NCBI taxonomy): domain Eukaryota; kingdom Metazoa; phylum Chordata; class Actinopteri; order Gobiiformes; family Gobiidae; genus Knipowitschia; species Knipowitschia caucasica. Next base: position 42,051,424 of record OZ035828.1, on the reverse strand, counting down.
ATCCAAAGCAGCAGGACCCTCTTTCCCCCTAGGTCCACTGAGTGATGCTTCGTTCGGCTCTGCTCCTGTGGGGATAATCTCAGAGTTATAACGCTGGATTGGTCCGGGTAAGCCAGAAAACATCCCCAGGCTCTTGGAAACGCACCTTGTCACCTGAAAAACAGCCCTCAGAGAATATCTCTCAACAGACGGCTTTTATTCTAGTCCATATACCTCCGGAACCAGCGCGTCCGTGCCAGCGTCTTGCAGTGCTGGGTGAATGCGCCTGGCTGCTTCGCTCCGTGGACAGGGGGAGCAAATTGAGCTAGTCGTCTTCCAATAGTTTTGTGCAGAGATGAAAAGGGCCCTCTTTGTTAGAAGGATTCCTCTTTATGGAATGCACTGGTGAAAGGTTTTTGAGAAGGCATTACACTGTACAAAGTGTAAAGTTTGAAAGGGCACAAAAATATTAAGTACATTTATCACCTCTTTGTTATACTTTGGCTTTGACAGGAAACAGAAGAATTAAGTAAATCTACCACTTCAAAGTAACAGAAACAAGGCCCTTTGAACCTCTTACCTCTATTTATGATTAAAGCAACACTTTTTTCAGTGAAGTTGGAGCCATGTTTGGTCAGAGGTTAACGTCTGCCTCTTTGTGTTGGTCCTGCACAAAAACCTGCCACTTTCCTGACCCAGAAATCGACAAAGGGGAAGAAAATGTATGTTATTCTTATCGCAGGAACTAAATGTCTACATTCATAAATGATGATGAACAAAAAAGCCTGCGAGCCAATTCAATTCAATTCAATCTAAAGCGATCTTGTAAAGCCATAAGAAACATTACATTTTAGCAATAGTTCGATTGTTGAAAAGTCAGATAATGAATGATTATGCTAAATGATCTCCCATTCTCATCTTGACATCTATCCAAAGTCACATGAATACTTCTCCTTAGGTTTTTTACTTTCAAACTACAAGTCTTTGACAATCTTGCTACATTTTCACTTCTTCTTTTCCAAACTTACAGACTTCACATTTTAGGAACTGGGCAGAATACAACCTTTGTTTCCATAATGTTTGCCGACTTTAGCATTAGATGATTCATACACCACCGGATGCTGCTAACAATGGTTTACAGAGAATGGCAGAAAGACAAATTGCCACTAATCATTGCTTAATGTTTCATGAATGTTTCTCTCGGCTCTATTATAACTTCAGTTCTGTAAACTTTTTCAATTTGTAGCGTCTAAACTTTCTCTCATCTAGGTCAAATAAGGAAAATGTTGAAGAAGTCTGTAATTCAATAGAGTTTAGCCTGGTCCTGACATACCATTGTACTCATTTCATTTCGTACTAAGATCTGGATTTGCTTTTGCAGATTGAAGCGATTGGATCTGAGTTTACTGTGACGTCTGTAATGCACCCATGCATTACAGACGTCACATGCATGTGAGGCATTTAGCATTTAGCCTGGCTTTAGTATTTAGCCTAGCTTTAGCATTTAGCATTCTCTTTTGCCACTAACGGAGCCCGTGTGGATAGAGCCACAACATACTGCAAAAAGTGATGGAAAATATGTCAGAAATGACTCAAATCTGGCAAAATGTGTCTTAATCTGAGCACATTCTGACTGAGCCTTAAAACAAGATTCTCCAATGGGACAAAGCAAAATGATCTTGTTTTAAAAAGATACAGAAACGTCTCCCTTGGAAGTAGAAAATAAAGCAACAGTTCTTGAAATAAAATGTCTTACTTTGCAGCAATAACATATGGTAAACATTCCTCTAGATTCATTTTCAATTTCTTGATATTTGGAGCCGAACCAGAACGGATTGAAGAGCTTTCTTTACAATCGCTTTTGCTGGCATTGAAACTACAACCGGCAAATTCGTCAAAGAATCTTGACGTCACTGACACCAACCTACAAGACCTGCCTCCCCCGCTCACCGATTGGTTGGAGGGGATTCAACTGAGAAAACTGCAGCCACTAGGAACAGACTTCAGCAAACTCGAGATAGTGATTCAGACCAGAGACGCAAAACAGCACATCCCCTTTTGCTTAAATATTTAGACAATGTGACAAAACCTCATCAGTCCTTGTTTTAAAGGCCTTCATCGCCCACAAAGATCTTCTCTGGATATGGATATTCTTGCAACGTATAGGCGCACTTGTTTAATTATGACCAGTGTCGTTAGCATTCTCTCAGTAGTCCCATATAAAAGTATTGTGGCCCTCTTTTCATGTCCACTGTGTTCTGCAGCGCTTCAATGCCGAGGTCCTGACTGAGCCCAGGGGTTTCTGTAAATGAGAAACGGTGTGCAGACTCTGCGGAGACTTATGAAAGCTTAATGATGGGTGGGCACCTGCCTGAGTGTCAATACCACATGCAACCAATCAGAGACACAGAGAATGCCTAATCTGCGGCGCACGGAGAAGAAAAATCCCCCGCCTCGAACACCCCCCTGTGATCTTCAATGTACAACCGGACCCATGCGGAGGTGGAAGTCATTTCAAATGTTTGTGCTTGGATCGCAGTGAAGTTCAGCGTCTGTTTTGACAGTCTTAATTACGTTTCACTTCTAAATGTTTTATTAATTTATTACAATAATTTGCTCATTACATGTTACTGTAATGAATGTGTTTCTGTCTTGAATAGATGGAAATGAATGATTGTAACTAAAGCTGAAAGTGTGGGACTAGCTATCCATGGCTACACCAGGTAAAGTAGAATTAGAAATATTATAAATAAAACACATTGTGACAATTTTTGGTTTATTCAATGGTGAGGGAGGAGTCTGAGTGTGCAGACTTTCCAGAGCTCATCCAGACTTCTCAGAGGGATCTCAACCTGGTGGAGCTGTAGCTTTAGTCCAAGATCCTCCCATGTGAAAAAACGCCCGGTCACACACAAATGTCAAGTGAAAAATGAAATAACCCTTTTCACCTCACGTATCTCAGTAGAACTGGCCTGCACATATGTACAGTATGCTCCCTTTTCTTGCCCCGGTGCTTGATCTCCTGATCCATGCTCACAAATGTCATACCTGCGTCACTCAGTTTTATGAGGTCAAAATTAACATTTTATTGCATTCAAGTAATAATGTGATTTATTTATGATTAATGAAGGACTTATTGAGATCTTTTAAATCATATTTGCAATTGATTTGCAAATATTTATGATTGATTTCTGACCCTCGTGAGTAGCGGTGATTAGAGTTTCGCTTTTCAGCCCGAGCCCGAGCAGGCCCGAGCCCGAACCCGAGTTCGGGCCGGGCTCGGGCCTCATTTCCGCGCGCAGCTGTCGGGCCGTGCCGGGTTTGGGCTTCTTTTTATCATTAATATTATTATGTTTTTTTATCATGATTATTTTCTATTTATGTATTTATTAATAATAATGTCCGTTGTTTGACAACAAGTTATTTAAAAAGTTTATATATATATAACACCGTAACCGGCGTGTCCTACAGCCGCAGCAAGCCGTGAACGCATCATCCCTGTTTTTCCTGTTGAATGCTCTGGTCAACAGCGAACAAACGGAACATTAACAGAAATGGATCAGGTGGACGCACAAAACACAGTCAGAAGTGGCTAAACTGCAATTGGAAGGTGAGTGTGTACAACAAGGGAAATCAGATGTGTCGGGCTTTTGTCGGACTCGGGCCTATTACGTATACAGCGTTAATTGGTCGGGCTTATACGGGCTCGGGCTTAGTATTAGCGGGCTTGGGCCGGGTCGGGCTTGATTTTTCAGGCCCAAACGAAACTTTAGTGGTAGTTATCCACTTCAAGTTATCCATAACAACAACAAAATGACCATGAACAATATCTGCCACTTCGCCACAATCTGAGCCCTGCTCTGGGCTGTCCCCGGGACTGTGGAAGAGGTGAGGTACAGGAGGCCCCTGGACTCTGTGGAGGAGGTGAGGGACAGGAGGCCCCTGGACTCTGTGGAGGAGGTGAGGGACAGGAGGCCCCTGGACTCCGTGGAGGAGGTGAGGGACAGGAGGCCCCTGGACTCTGTGGAGGAGGTGAGGGACAGGAGGCCCCTGGACTCTGGAGGAGGTGAGGGAAAGGAGGCCCCTGGCCTCTGTGGAGAGGTGAGGGACAGGAGGCCCCTGGACTCTGTGGAGGAGGTGAGGGAAAGTAGGCCCCTGGACTCTGTGGAGGAGGTGAGGGAAAGGAGGCCCCTGGCCTCTGTGGAGGAGGTGAGTGAAAGGAGGCCCCTGGACTCTGTGGAGGAGGTGAGGGAAAGGAGGCCCCTGGACTCTGTGGAGAAGGTGAGTGACAGGAGGCCCCTGGACTCTGTGGAGGAGGTGAGGGAAAGGAGGCCCCTGGACTCTGTGGAGAAGGTGAGGGACAGGAGGGCCCTGGCCTTTGTGGAGGAGGTGAGTGAAAGGAGGCCCCTGGACTCTGTGGAGGAGGTGAGGGAAAGTAGGCCCCTGGACTCTGTGGAGGAGGTGAGGGAAAGGAGGCCCCTGGACTCTGTGGAGGAGGTGAGGGAAAGGAGGCCCCTGGACTCTGTGGAGGAGGTGAGGGAAAGGAGGCCCCTGGACTCTGTGGAGGAGGTGAGTGAAAGGAGTGCAGAGTGGTCTTGTTGTTGTTGTTGTTGTTGTTGTTTTGAAACAGGAAAAACCCACAAATCCATGTTTTTTCAGTTAAAAACCATTGCATATTCAAAATGATTATTTGTTCAAAATCATAATAAAGGGAAAATCAATATGGCGTCTTTTTTTCTGTTATCGTCCAGTATAATCGCGCATCCCGATAATTATTGTGCATCCCTGGTTATCATGCACGGCCATGAACCAATGAAAATGAAATGATTACTCAGTCCTGACTCTCTGTGGAGGTTGCAGCAGTGAAGCAGCTACAGAGCCACGGGCCACACAGCGCTGCAATAGCCTCAGGAACTATTTGACCAAGTGTCACTCCGATTTAAGAACCACCTCGAGCGAAATATAGGCTTTTCAGTTATTGATGACTACACGTGAAATATTTCTTACTTTTGCCATGTGACCAGAAAGAACAACCCAGTAGCAACTTGAGAAAAGGCATTTATAAAGAGGGTAAATCCAGTCTCTCTCCCTGAAACCCTCAACTCAGGTCAGAAATCTAGGAGTAATAATGGACTCAGACTTGAATTTCAATAGCCACATATCATCTGTGACATCATCAGCTTACTTCCACCTAAGAAACATTGCTAAAATTAAAAACATTGTGTCTAAAGCAGACTTGGAGATTCTTATCCACGCATTTGTCTCCAGTCGATTGGACTACTGCAATGGCTTGTTCACAGGTCTCTCTAAACAAGCGGTAAAACAGCTGCAGTACATCCAAAATGCTGCAGCTCGAGTCCTGACTAGAACCAGGAAGTACGACCACATTAGTCCGGTCCTCAGGTCTCTGCACTGGCTTCCTGTGGCTCAGAGAATAGATTTTAAAGTAGCTTTACTTGTGTACAAGTCTCTCCATGGCCTCGCACCAGGGTACATCCGCGACATGTTGGTGCCATATGAACCAGCTCGGGCTCTGAGGAGCGCAGGGACTGGACTTCTGTTGGTGCCAAGAGTCGGAACTAGACATGGGGAGGCTGCGTTTCAGATTCATGCGGCTAGAGTCTGGAACCGTCTTCCCGAGAGTGTGAGACAGGCGTCTACTCTAGCAGTTTTTAAAACTGAACTGAAAACAGTTCTTTTTAGCTGTGCATACAAGTGAATGATTTTACATTTGTTTTTATCTTTAATCTTTTTAATGCGCTATGATTATTTATGATTATTTATGATTGTAATCCCTTGTGTGATTTTAATTTTTTACGGTTTTTAACTACTTGTGTGATTTTATATATCTTGTGCTCTTAATCTGTCTTTTTATGTTTACTTAAATTCTAATGTTTGATGATTTATGCATGATGTTATATGGGTTGTGAGGCGCTTTGCGTTGCCTTGTGTAGGAAAGGCGCTCTATAAATAAACGTTGATTGATTGATTGATAAATCTCTTTCCTCAATAGGTCTTCATCAATTCTATATAACTGCGGTAACTTGGGGCACGGGCATTTCACGTTCACACACAAAAATAAAAGCAGTGTGTGTACATAAGTTAGATTACAACAATTATATTATAAACAATCTAAATGATCACTTTAGTCCAATCCTCAGGTCTCCTGTGGCTCTGTTCGTCACAAGTCTCTCTATGGCCTCACACCAAAGTACATCTGTGACATAGTGCCATATGAACCAACTCTGCGGAGCACAGGGACTGGCCTCCTGCTGGGACTCTGAGGAGCACAGGGACTGGCCTCCTGCTGGGACTCTGCGGAGCACAGGGACTGGCCTCCTGCTGGTTCCCAGAGTCAGAACTAAACACATGAGGAAGCTGCATTTCATATTCATGCTGCTCTGGAGCAGTCTTCCTGAAAATGTGAAACATTGTCCATTCTGACAATGTTTAACTCCAGGTTAAAACAGTTCTGTTTAGCTGCTACAACTGAGGGATATGTTTTTTTAATCTTTTTAATGAAACTGTGATTATCTATGATTTTAATGCCTTGTGTGACTGTTTCTATCTTGATTTGTTCAGCACTTTAAGTTACCTTTTGTATGGATTGTGCTATAAAAAATAAACTTGCCTTGTCTAAATTAAAGCACTAAAATGCACTGCATAGCTTACAATAATGTTTTTGTCCAGTTTTTTGAAAGGCAGACAAACTATGGCAGAGGGAAAGACTGTGTGGGTGTATGTTGAATGATAAAAAGCAAGTTATTTTGACACACACACTCTCACACACGCAGAAACACACACACATTGATCACAGCACAACGGTTGGCAGCTTTGCAATATGAAAAAAATATGCAGCAGAGTTTAGAAAGGGCAGGAAAAATGCCACGCACATATCTCACCTGAAAAGACCAGCGCTGTTTCATCACTTGTCTCTCGATGAAAAGAGAATCATGATTTCAGATAATAAGCCTCACTGCGTCTGTCTCAAAAAATGGTGTATTTATATTCATGGGGGTGGGTGTTAAAGTATTTCATATATGTACTAGCTTTCAGCTGACATTTAAGAAAAATACAAAGATAGAAAGTAGCGTGTTTTTTTCTGAATTTTATTATATAATGTTACTGCAAATGGCAAATACAATGAATCTGGTTATTTCCTCTTCCAAAACAACTGTAGAGGTTGACCTGCTGTTCCACCCTCAAAAATATACGATTTTTTGAATACTTTCCATGTGCCCTTGAGCATTACATCTTAACAAATATATGGCTCAATGGTGCAGGTCTAGCCTGGTCTTACCACACCATCGTACTCATTTCATTTTGTACTTAGATCTAGATTTGCTGCATTGAGCTCCGTTAACAGGTGGGAAGGGTTAACTCCTTTTGCAGATTGAAACGATTTGACCTGAGTTTACTGTGACGTATGTAATGCGTCTGAGTGAGTGAGGCTTTTAGTATTTAGCCTAGCTTTAGCATTTAGCATAGCTTTAGCCATCTCCTTTGCTGTTAACGGAGCCCATGGGGAGTAGAGCCACACCATCTTTTCAGCAATGACATTTGTTAAACATTCCTCTTGCTCCGGCTTCAATTTCCAAACTACAACCAGCAAAATCGGGGCAAACTCTTGACGTCACCGACACCTCCCTACAACACCCGCCTCCCCCGCTCTCTGATTGGTTGGAGGGGATTCAACCGCGGAAACTGCAGCCACTAGGATCAAACCCAGACGTGTTTTGGATTTTGTGTTTTTTGTGTGTGTGTGTGGCAACACCTCCTGTCTCCGGATCCCTGGCCTGCGATTAGTGAAAAACTGGCCCTCCTGCCTCCCAGACGTCCATGACAGTGCTGATTGGAGGAGCAGCGGTGCATCTGGCCAATCCAGCTTCCCCACCTGGAGTCACTCTCGTACTTAAGGCCACACTCTGCACCTGTTCAGGGCTGCAGCCCGGGTGCGGCTGGTATGCCATTTGGCCCTTATATAAATGTCTGTCATTGTCAAGAGTGGTGGCAATGACTTAAAGACAGAGTCCGTATAGCTTTGATTTGGTTTGTCTCTTTTTAGTTGTCACTTTGTGGTTTTGTTTGTGTGACAATTCGCTTTTGTTGAGACAGCAGTCACTTTAGTGTTTAGTTTCTATGTGTCTAAGTGTAAAGATTGAGTGTAGGTTTTATTTTGGTAACGTTGAGTTACTCCCTTATGACCTGTTTTTGCTTTTGATTTATGTCTTCTTGCTTTACCATTTAACATCTTGGTTTTTGTGTTACCTCCCTTACCCTAGCTGAGCTGGGTCGTAACAAATACTTTTTTCTCAGTAATCGCGGTGCAATACATTGATAGAATTTTGGCCCCAAAGAAACTGCCAATTGTGGCTCTGTGATACTAAACTAACTTAACTTATTTATTTCTACCCCAGATGAATAAAAACATTGAATATCACTTAAGTTTGAGAAATTATACAACTTAAGTTTTAGATTCAAATCGGTTCTTTAAATCTCTGGCTTCACAGCGAGGAGCTCTCAGTCGATATGTGCGCCCAGCATCAGTTCCAGGCCAGTGCACATGGCAGTGGCGTTCTATTAGGTTATTACAAAAGCAAATCAGTCAGCAGAATTCACTTTCTTGAAAAATATGAGTCCAACTAGACGGAATTAATGACCATAGTGTAGCAAAAAAATCATTCTTATTTGAAGGAAGAAAGATCTGTTTTAATCAAAGGCTCTTGTAAATAGAGATATTTTAGGAAAATGGGTTTACTGTATAAGATAGAGGACCCCCCATATGTGTACTGCATAACTTTACTGATTGTTAATTGTATTTGGTACGATGACGGGACCTCTGAGCCTGGCCTCTTCCATCTACACCTGCGGACTGCCCCGCCCGACCCGCCTGGGAGTGCTTCAGTCCTGCACCGGACCTGTCCACGTTCAGCGTCCACTGGTCCACGTTCTGTAGCTAGCTTAGGTCCTGGATCATTAGCCTGTCCGTCCGGAGGAGCGGATCCCTTTCTGGGTCTCCCTCCCTGTGGGTTTCCCTAGTTCTCCCCAAGGTTTCTCACTTTTTCCATCTGGGTTTTTTAAGAGTTTTTCCTTGTCGATGCAGGAGGGTCTTGTTGGACAGTTAGTGTCCAACAGAAAGGATTGGTGATGATCAGGACACTTTAGCATTCTACAACATGTATGGACATTTTCTTCTGTGTGTGCTTTATATTCTTCATGTGTTTTAACTGTTGATTCTCTGACCTGTGTTGGTGATTTCAATGGTTTTGTTAAGTCTCTGAGATTACTTCTGTTGTGACCTAGGGCTATACAAGAATAAATAGTATTGCATTGTATTTACTCCTTAAGTGCACAAATTTTACATACATTGTACAAGTATAGGTTTTCTTTTTCTTTATTTGCATAATCCGAATGAAGACTCATTCTCCAAGACCCATTCAAGTCAAAACACAGTTACTAATATCTAAATGTCAAATCTTTTTCTGGATTTTCTGAAAATTTAGCAGCATTAGTTGAATATGTAACACTAGATGGAGAAATATCCAAGTATTAAGGAAACACTATGACAAATGATTAAATGAGTGTTAGATAATTGCCCTCACGGATAGTTTCGCTGTTGCAAACGTGTGGCATCCAATTCTTATGTTATTTTTTAAATTCTACCTGTGGACTTTAACCGGGACACTGGTTTGTTACTTGAAAAACCAGGATCACCAACACAAACATTAGAACTATTTAGACATGATTTTTTAACTCCTCACAGCCTTTTTTTTCTATGTGTTGTGGATGTTTTGCAATGGAGGAGTAGCTGGGATCTTTTTTCCACATGGCCTGGGAGTTCCAAGGGGTCCCTGGGTTTTGGGAGATGGTGTCCAGCCGTCTGTCCGTCCCCCTGTCGTGCCTGGTGCCCTGCTCTCCTCTGGTCCTTCTTCTGAATGACTCTCGGCTTGAACTCAACATGGCAAAACAGAGGGTTACATTTTTGGAGGGGCCCATGGCAGCTAAAAAGATGATTGCTACAAGGTGGGAGCCCCCTCACTCACTGTCTTACTGACAGTGGATCTTGACATGTATTGACCTCTGGAGCTTTCCACAGCGCTACGCTCCATTAAAACTTGATTCCATCCATCGCCAGACTCTATTTGCGATATGATTTAGCAGCACTGTGTTAAGATAAACTTTATAGATCTCACACTGGAGAAATGCACACGTCACATTTGGCACAGATAGAATCACTCCAATAGTGCAAAAAGACTAAGTGTGAACAGTGTGAAAGGTTAAAATCATAGTCTGCAGGGTATAATTATATACAATAAAAAAGTGTCAAAATCAGTGCAGGCTCTTCAATCCTAGTGCAGGTCATGAAGGACTTAACGTGTTCTCACTTTGATCTTCACTTTGTTACCATGACGTGATGTTCGGTGAGTAATAATAATAATAATTTTAGAACAATGTTGTGTGTACATAAAGTATGTAAACATTAAATTAAAGCTGTATGAAACACACATTGATTACTCACAACATTCCTGAGAACATTCCCAATAGGATTCATACAAGTCCATTCCTACGCCTGTGTTTTTTTCCTGCATCTCTACCTGAGCAGCCAAGAGACACACATTTCTATATTCAGTATTCTGTCTCTCATTCAAAGTAAGTTCATCAGTTTTATGCCAATGGCGCCTGTAGTGAGCGTAGCAGAGGTCAGATAGCGTCGCTCTGTTGAAACTCTCTCTTCACGGCGAGTCCTTGATTTCCTCCAACTTCAAAGGCATCGGTTTGAAACACAGGCTAAAAGAACTCCACCTGGGGTCAAACACATTAACAGAATGGGAATATTATCACGCAGGCTGCATTGGTAGTAACTAATGTTTAAGCTTGGGGCTCACTACAGGGTTTGTGATTAAATGTACTCTTGCACTGCAGTCGTACAGACGAGGAGCGCTTTTTATCAAGAATGTTGTCCTCTTGGAACTGCCAGGAATATTAGCATCTTGTTGCACATGTTGCGTTCTAAAATACTGTATGTTGTGAGGCCTTCTTATGTCTGGATCAAATGATATTAAGCTCTCATGAAATCGTAACACAGGATTTTGTTGTTGTGAGTGGATTGTTGTCTGCATGCGTCTCAGAGCCTCACAATTCTAGAGATTTAATGAGTTCATTTACATACACGCACCGTCTATCGATCCATATACACCCCACACTCAGCACTTTGTGAATCGCCAGCATCAACATTAATGTCATAACATGCCACTTTTACACACTCGGCGTAATGGGGCCACAAACAACTTTAATAGTGCACTTAGCTTTGAGCTGTTCTGTGTATAGCAACAGCATGTATGCTACACACAGCATACATATTAGCATACATGTGTGATAATAAGGCTTTCTTTGCACTGTTTCCATTTAGATTCTCAGATGATCAAAATATTTGTTTCATTTACTTCACTCGCAGATCTCTGCTCAGCGGGTCAGCGGTTTGAAAGTTATTGTTACAAGTTATTGTAACCCCACTTTGCCTGAAGCCCCCACTGAAAGATCTCAGCTCCTGTGGACTCACCACCTGCAGGATCAGTGAGGGGCTGGTGCTCTGTGGACTGGGTGCAGCTCTGGCCACCCCCCCGACCCAGAAATGGATTAAGGGGAAGAAAATGGATGGATGGATGGATGTAGTCAAGTTCTTTAAAGAGCGACTAAACACCTGTGCACAGCCTTACTCCGCCCACATGAACATTTGAACATTTTCTTTTAAAAGGGCGTTGCCTGGAGGACCAAGGGACAAGAAGGGGGGCTTAGAGCTGGGCGTGGTCTGGGCTGTGATTGACAGCTCACTTGTCTCACAAAAAAAAACAGACATTTGTCATTGCTGCTTAAAGCAATAGTTTACAGACCAGAAAGTCTCATTCCACTCTTGTTTACATACTTAGATAATTGTAAAGCTACACACCTGAACCTAATCACACTCAATAATCTCAGAATTACTCATGTAATTTAATTTTAATCCACTAGATGGCGCCAGAATACTCCAAACTGCAGCTGGGGCGTGTGTGAGGGTTGGATGGGTTTATATCACTGGCACAGAGAGACTGACGTCACACAAAACAACTGATGTCATAGAGAACTTCAGAGTCAATGGAGAGGCCAGAACCAAATTCAAATGTAGTACCACCAAAACGGTTGAGAGGGCGCCACACAGACGTTTTTTGGCTCAAAAGTGATATTTTATCTCATTTTAACTAAAATGTCAAAAAAATGACCAGGATATGTAGACAGCACTACAATAAACATATTTATGCAGTTTATGAGTTGAAAAAAGTTGATTTGGTGTTTAGTCGCTCTTTAAAGCTTCAGAAAATCAAATGAATCTCTTGCATGTGAGAATGAGCGTTTATGGCTAAGCCAATAGAGGTGAACCATGTCTGTAATTGCCACATGATACTGGAGCATGACTGACTGCATGGAGAATGAGAAAAGTGCCAGACCATCATATTCTTTCTCACGTGTGATTTCATGCAAATGTCTCAGTCTTGAAGAAGGCGCTAATGCTCAGCTTTGTATAATGACTTTTTATGCCACATTTCGCTTTTACAGATAAAAGGTGGCCGCTAACCTCAGGGCCTTAGCAGCACACTCAAAGATACGGGGACAAGTTATTGAATACAAATCCAAGGGTGAAAGAATCCTGGTAGAATAAGGGTTTTGCTTAAACACAGGTGTAACAGGTGAAACGCAATCCCTAAAACTATGCAGCTGACATTTAGTTCACCCCAACATAATATTTTTTATAATGTGGCACTATTACTTATTTTCTCTAAACTTTTGCGACCAATGTGAGGGTCAAATTCATTTAATTTAGAAAGACTCCAATTTATCTTTGGTGTTTGTGCTTGTAACGTGAGGCCAGTAGAGTACACTGGGGCACAGACCTTGTCAAACAGCCTCTTGTTACTGCTGCTTATGAAAAAAAGATTGGTTTTATGTAAATGACAGGACTGACCTTTCAATACTATTTCAGAGCACTCTCTTTGTTAGCCAAAAAATCTACATACAAACAGTGCAAAGTTCCAAAGTCATATGACATTATTTAAGTAAAGCAAACACACTCTCTGAAGAATGTAAGTTCAGTGTAGGTCACCTCTTTATTGATTCCAATACATGTTTAAACATCTCCCTGTCTTGTCTGCAGCTGATCGATCACGCTGCCCGGGCGTGTCAGGCGGCAGCGGGACAGCCGACTGGAGAATGACTGATGGATGTCTGTGGCGCTTAGGCGCCGTGCGCTGCCAGGCCCCTGCACCCTGTGACAGAGCCAGTGGTGGAAGCTGTCAGTCACAGCCCCACTGACCTGATGTCACTTCAGACAAGTGCGGCCAGTAACAAGGATCAGTGTGGCAGCAGCAGTGCTCTTCTGAAGGCACCAGGGGGAGGAAGCAAACATGTCGGTACAGATGAAGAAAAAATGAACATACGTTTCAAATTATTGACATTTTCTATAAAATGAGGAGTGAGACTTGGCACCAGTGTGGTTGGCCTGCTGTGTGTCTGAGCTGATTGTTTCTGTATTGTTTTTATTTCTTGTTGTTTCCGAGGTCATCTCTCAACTCCTGTATGAGTAGAGACACTTTTAAATTGACAACAACTGGATGTCAATTTAGTCAACTTTGACCAGAATGGTGCAAAAGTTGAAGAAGGATAAACTGCGAGTGTTGAGTTAGAGTTAAATCAGGATAACTATCAAAAAAGATTATATCAGTAATATCCGTCATGTTCTGTTCAAGACCATCAACAGTGTGTTAAATGCTCCCAAACATCCACCATGGAGTCTGCAGTCGACAGCTGAGATGTTCACCTCCTACTACCATCACTCCTTCTCTGTCTGTTCCTTGTTCTCTTGATTATTTTGAGTTTGTCAAAATGACCACTTTACTTTGCCTCATAATAAGCCCTCTGGCTCACCATCAATGGCATTGTATGTTTTGGACGTAATAAATGGTCGCTTAGTGTCTCGGTGACTTTGCCGGTTAATTTAAAACATGCAACTGCAGACAAGAAGCCTGGCTGAGACTTAACAGTTTTTGCTAACTTTAGGCATATCTCAAAAAGTTTATTTTTTTTCAAAAGTCCAACAAGTGTCCAAGTGTTTCAGTCAAGATATAAATCCCATTACTGCAGAGCTTTCAAGGTTGTGCGTTGTGCGATTGCCAAACACTTAGTTGCGTTAGTATTGTTAGACTTGACAGCAGCCTTTGACACAGTGGACAAAGATGTTATGATTTCGATGATCTCAAGATTTTGATCTCAAGAGCTGGTTTGTGTTTGTCTTCGGTCCTACTTGAGTGACAGGACCTTGTGTGTAAGTAGTAAGTAAGTAATCTTTGTTTATATACCGCCTTTTCACTGCAGATCTGAGTCTCAAAGCGGTTTACAATTGTTAATTTTGGGCATTTGTCTCTCACTCCACACAGAGATGGGAGCGGGGTCACCAGTACAGGAAGCGCATGCCAGAACTATTGGACATATTTTTAGTGGTAGGGGAAACTGGAGTACCCGCAGGAAACCTACGCAGACACTGGGAGAACATGCAAACTCCACTCAGAAATGGTCCGACCGGGATTCGAACCCATGACCTTCTTGCTGAGAGGCGAGAGTGCTATCCACTCAGCCACCGTGCCGCCTGTGTGCATATGTGACGGTGTCAATCACCTGTGGAGTGCCCCTGGGATCCATTCTTGGGCCCCTCCTCTTGTTTAAAGTCTATGGATGAGATAAGAGAGTGGAGACCAAGATCTTATTATTTTGCTCAAGTGATGCCCATGACCCTCTTGAACACTACAGTATGTCCAACAGAGTGCCACCAGAGCGCACATAGAAAGTTTAGTTTTCATTAACAACAACTGTAAATGTTTGGACTACTGCAATGCCTTGTGCATTAAACCTACACAGACATGGAACGCGACACTGCAATAACCACAAACCCTATAAACGACATTAGTCGCCTCACATTGGAGTTTCGTGAGAGGGACCGTGCCACTATTGCAGACCTCCGTAAAGAAGTCCTTCGCCTCACTGCAGAGCTGCAGGATAAACAGTCACTCGTGTCCAAACTCTTTGATGTCGCTGGTGGGCAGCACTCACAACTTATGTCACTGAGCGCTGCATACTGTGACACTGTCGTGTGGGAGAGGTCTGTCAGCTCTGGACCCTCCTGTTCTACACCTAAGTGCCCGGTTCCGAATGAGGAACCCGCGAACTGCGAGGAGCCATCCAGCGCCGTGGCCCATGTCCTGAGCCTGTCAAACCGCTATGCAGCCCTCTCCACTGACATCCCAGCCCCCTCAGCAGAACCTCTGGACTCTGCAGCGTACTCTGCCGTTCGTGGATCTAAGTCCACTGCGAGAAAAACGCTCCTAAAGGAAGCCGTCCTCAGACGAAAGAGTGGTCATTCCCCTTCTCTGACCCCAGTGCATCACCACCGCTTACCTCCACCGGGTCAACAGCAGCGACCCGAGCCTGCTCCTCCCGCTGCTCCAGCGTCCCCGAGCACACAGCGTGGGTTGCCCGGAGCTGGGAATCAACACCCCCGCTCCCCTCCATGTGTTCAGCAGCGCCCTGGTTCGGACTCATCCCTGGATGAGCCCGCTGGTTCTGGCCATGGACACCGAGCGCTCTCTCCGCGGCTACGTCCACTCTTCGCCCCGACTACTCTGATTATTGGAGATTCCATCGTGAGGCACGTCCGCTTTTTTAACGCGGTCACTCACTGCATTACCGGAGCTACTGTTCCAGACCTGCTCATACGTCTCCCTCCTCTGCTTCAGTCCCTGCCTGATACCATTTCAAAGGTAATCGTGCATGTGGGGATCAACGATATGAAGCTGCAGCAGTCCGAGGTCACAAAGAAGCATTTTATGGATCTATTCCGCCTCCTCCAGTCCTCCGGGTTGTGTGTTTTTATTTCTGGTCCAGTCCCGACTGTAAAACGGGGGGACTGCCTCTGCAGTCGCGTAGTGGCGTTGAACATGTGGCTCCAGTCTGCATGTAGCTCATTTAACTTTATTTTTGTGAATAACTTTGGCCTTTTCTGGAAGCGTCACGTGGCTTATCGTCCAGACGGTCTGCACCCAAATAGATATGGCACCAGCTTGTTGACGGATTACTTACGCCACGTTATTCAGTGTTCCCCGAGGGGGGCGTGACTGTTTACATCGGAGCCCCCACCACCACCACCCTCCTCCTTCTTCTCCTGCTCACCAGCACCGGGTGAGTACTGTGGTGCAAACACTGACCCCTGTCCGTCTGGCAGTGAAATAACAGTCTCGCCTCTGAACCGTGCTGCCTCCTGCTCTAAACAACGAAGCAATGCCGTCCTGAATCCGGGACTTACACAGCAAAAGAGTTCACATGTTAGACAAATAGAAACTGTGTGTGTTCCTCGCATCAGTTTCAAAAAATGTTTTTATTTGAATGGAAAACAAAATCATAACAGAAGGACAGCAGTTAGACATTCAAATCTAATTCCTGCTCCTTGTAAAAATCAATTAACTAAACCCACTGTTACTGATATTAATTTTAAAATTGCTATGCTTAATGTCAGATCACTGTGCAACAAATCATTTTTAATTATAATTTTATCCGTTCTTATGATCTTGATTTTATGTTTCTGACTGAAACTTGGCTTGACCAGAGTACAGGTAATGCGGTTTTAATAGAAGCAACGCCACCAAACTTCAAATTTGAATCTGAAATACGAGAAAATAAAAGGGGGGGAGGCATTGCTGCATTATTTAGAGATCGTATTATCTCTCATAGAATTCTCCTTGGAAATGTTCTATCATTTGAGTATATTTCCTTTAAAATAGAACAAAAACAATCTCCTTCTATTCTTATCATTGTCCTGTACAAGCCACCGCAGTCTTGTCACAATTTCTTTGATAATTTCACTGAGTTGCTTTCAGTTGTTTGCACCGATTTTGATAGTTTAGTGATTACAGGTGATTTTAATATTCATGTGGATAATGGCAATGACAAAAATGCAAAAGAGCTTAGTTCTGTACTTGAAACATTTGGTCTCACTCAGCACGTGAGTGGCCCCACCCACAGCAAAGGGCACACTCTAGACCTGCTGGTTACAAAGGGGGTTAATATTTTAAATGTAAATGTGGTTGACGTGGCTCTGTCAGATCACTTCTGTGTATTTTTTGACATGTGTTTTGATAGTAAACAACCATATATATCTGAATCTGCAATTGTCAGACACAGACACATAAATGAAAACACAACCGAACTATTCATGGGAATGATAAACTTTGAGAACACATTGTGTTCTACTGTTGACGAATTGTTTAACTCTGTCACCGCCAATGTTATAAATGTTCTGGACATCATCGCTCCTGTGAAGGTTAAAATGATTACAAATAAGCCAAAGGCCCCCTGGACTAAAATGGACTCAGTCATGGTACAGAAGAGAGAGTGCCGTAGGGCCAAGCGGAAGTGGCGAAAATCCAATCTCCAGGTTGATCATGATATCTTCAAAAATGAGTTGTGCAAGTTTAACAGGGTGCTACGTAGAACAAGAGAAATTTATTTTTCTAAAACCATTGATGGCTGCAATAATAATCTACGACTTATGTTTTCAACAGTTAACGGATTAACAAACCCCCCTGTTCAGCTGCCATTCGAATTTGCTTCAGAATCTAAATGTAATGAGTTTGCACAATTTTTCAATGACAAGGTTCAGAGCATCAAAAACGCCATCACCTCCAAGGCAGAAATAACATTACAACAGCCGGTGAGGCTGTTTGAGCTATCGCACTTTGCACCAACAGATAATGAAACTGTCCAAGATGTTGTCTCTAGCCTTAGTTCCTCCACATGTAGCCTGGATGTACTACCCACTAAATTTTTTAAGTCTGTTTTGAGCAGTCTTTTACCTTTGCTCACACAAATAGTGTGAGGAACATCTGGAACATTTCCAATGGCCCTGAAAACGGCAGTCATCAGACCCCTCCTAAAAAAGAGGAGTCTAGATGCCACAGTTCTTAAGAATTATCGCCCCATTTCAAATCTGCCGTTTATGGGAAAAATTCTGGAAAAAGTTGCTTACCAACAACTTACAGAATTCTTAGTAACTAATAGTCCCTTTGATGCGCTCCAGTCCGGCTTTAGAGCCAATCACAGCACTGAGACTGCACTAGTGAAGGTTACAAATGACATCCGACTTAACACCGACACAGGAAAAGTCACAGTTTTAGTAATGTTGGATCTGAGTGCTGCGTTTGACACAGTCGACCACGAGATCCTCATGCAGAGACTAGAGCACTGGGTGGGTGTCACTGGGACTGCCCTAAGTTGGTTTAGGTCTTACCTAGAAGACAGGAAATACTTGGTTCAGATAGGAAACTGTGTCTCAGATCATATGGCTCTGACCTGCGGAGTGCCACAGGGATCAATTCTGGGGCCTCTTCTGTTCAATATTTACATGCTGCCGTTAGGTCAGTTAATACGCTCCAACAATGTATCCTACCACAGTTACGCTGATGACACTCAAATTTATGTCTCACTTACTGCAGGAGAACATGGACCAGTGGAATCACTCCTTCACTGTACTCAACAGATTAGTGATTGGATGCAAAATAATTTCCTTCAGCTAAACGCAGACAAAACAGAATTGATTGTCTTTGGTCCTCAGAAACAAAGAGAGAGCGTTATTCGTCACCTCCAGTCTCTCTCCCTGGAACCTGTAGGCAAGGTCAGAAACCTAGGAGTTATAATGGACTCAGACTTAAATTTTAACAGTCATATCAAATCAGTAACATCAGCAGCATTTTACCATCTGAAAAACATTGCCAAAATTAGAAACATAGTGTCTAAATCAGATCTGGAGATTCTCATCCATGCATTTGTCTCCAGTAGGTTAGACTACTGCAATGGCCTGCTCACAGGTCTCTCCAAACAGGCTGTAAAACAGCTGCAGTACATTCAAAATGCTGCAGCTCGAGTCCTGACCAGGACCAGGAAATATGACCACATTAGTCCAGTTCTCAGGTCTCTGCACTGGCTTCCTGTGGCTCAGAGAATAGACTTCAAAGCAGCACTGCTTGTGTACAAGTCTCTCCATGGCCTCGCACCAGGGTACTTAAGCGACTTGTTAGTCCCATATGAACCGGCCCGGACTCTGAGGAGGAGCACAGGAGGTAGCCTCTTACTGGTTCCAAGAGTCAGAACTAAACATGGGGAGGCAGCGTTTGAGATTTATGGAGCTAAAATCTGGAACAATCTTCCTGAAGATGTGAGGCTAGCATCTACTCTGGCAATTTTTAAATCAGGGCTAAAAACTGTTCTTTTTAGCTGTGCATACGGCTGAAGGATTTTATTGATACATACTCTTTTTTTTAATGCATTGTGGTTATTATTTTAATCTCGTGTGTGCTTTTAATATTTAAAGTTTTTTTTTTTTTTTTTTTTTTTTTCATTACTTGTGATTTTATTCTGTTTTTAATGTATTTATTGATGTCTCTGATTTGTGTGATATTATGTGGGTTGTGAGGCGCTTTGAGTGGCCTTGTGTTGGAAAGGCGCCATACAAATAAATTTGATTGATTGATTGATATATCAGGCTCAATCAAACTTCACTTCCCAACCAGTTCTTTTTAAAAAATATCTGCAATGTAACGCATTGTCCTAGCAATATTATCTGACAAAAGAAACTCTTTGGGAAAATAATTAGATTTCACCACAATATGAGATGTTAGAGCTGCGCGAGTGCAATAAATGTGGGATATAAGAATGACTATTTTTAGATTGAGCATTATATTTGTAGCAGATGAGTCTATATTTTTTAAATGCATCTTTCTAGGTTCACAATCACAAATTTCGGGGCCGTGTGAGTCGTAGAAACTAGATACCTATTGTTGGATTATTGTCAGTTTTTTCTGCATCATGTCTCGTGTCCTTATGGCTTGAGAGCGTATTGGCTGATGTTGGATGATGCACCGAAAAACTAATTATTGGTATGTTTTTAATCAGGAGATTATAATTTTATTTAACACACAATAAGTATGCTCTCCTATGTTTATTTTTTTATATGTTTTTCAAAGCGTCTTTGAGTGGCCAAAAAAGCGCTTTAAATGTTTGATGTATTAATATTATTATCATTATTATTATTTATGTATTTATCATTACATGAAGTGGGAGCAAGAGCAAAAGTTTTCTATCAACAACTGATGTGATTTTTATTATTGAACAACTCATTTGATATTTTCCGATCAGGTTTTAGACCACACCATAGCACAGAGACTTCCCTAATTTAAGTTGTAAACAACATACATCTTATCACTGGCAATGTGGGTGAAGTGTCTTGCCTAAGGACACTTTACAGCCACAGTCGCACTGGAAAAGTCTCAGTGCTAGTTTTATTAGATTTAAGCTCAGCATTTGATCCTGTGAATCATGAAATCCTTATACAGAGACTGGAAAAGTGGGTGGGGATCTCAGGCATGGCTCTAGAGAGTGTAGGTCCTGTCTAGAGGACAGAATGTATTATGTTGTCATTGGAAATTGTGTTTCAGATCAAATTGCTTTGAGTTGTGGAGTACCACAGGCGTCACTCCAAGGACCTCTGTTATTTGCCCACTTGGCAAGTTTATTCACAGTGAAAATGTTTCCTACCACATTTACACTGATGACACTCAGATCTACATCTCACTAACTTCAGGAGAATATGGACCGTTTGATTCACTCTGCAATTGTATCCAACACATCGGTGTGTGGGTGCAAAGCATTTTTATTCTTAATTCTAATAACACAGAAACAATTGTCTTTGGACCGCAGAAGCAAAGAGAAACTGTCACTGGTTTGCTGCAGTCTCTCTCCCTGAAAGCTGCAAATCAGGTTAGAAATCGACCACAGTAGTTCAGTCCTCAGGTCTCTGCACTGGCTTCATCTGTGTTTGTACCAAGTCTGTCCAAGGCCTCGCACCCAAGTACATCCAACCATATGAACCAACTCGGACCCTGAGGAGCACAGGGACTGGTCGCCTGCTGGTACCTTGGGTCAAAATAAACATGGGAAGAGAGCGTTTCAAATGTATACGGCCAGAATCTGGAACAGTCTCCTTGAGCGTGTGAGACAGACCTCGTCCCTGAGAAGTCCAGACTGAAAATGGTCTTATTTAGCTATGCATATGACTCATCTTTTAAATTGTTTTAACTTTTATCTTTTTAAACTGATGTTTTAATCCTAAATGTATGTATATAAACTGCTTTTATGTTTTATTGTCTGCCTTCAATTGCTTGTGAAGAACTGTTTGAATTGTACTTTATAAATACATTTGACTGATTGATCATCCTCAGAGCAACCGTTTGTGATGAATCTACATCTCACATCTCGGCAGATTAAACCTTGAAACATTTACATCATGTGAAACTAGAGAATGTTGCCACAGGCTACAGTTGCTGCTGAGTGAATGGACGTGTTGTAGACAGCTGTCAGAGATGGTGGTGCATGTGAAGAGGATGCGATCGGCTCAGATTATCAGACGGACTGCTGTACCACCTCCTGCTGCTCCTCTGTGATGGAGACTCAAGCAGCTCTTATCTCCAGTGCTTTCCAACCCCACATCGCTGCAAACCCATACAGATCTGTGCCTGAGATGCTTAGGAATGATCGAGGCTTGGAGCTGTAGTACTGAGAGATAAAAAAAATGACATTACATTTTTATTCGTTTCCACATGATGCTGTTTTTCCCCTTTTTGTTTCATGGTGAGTTCTTGGTGCAGCCTCTCAACATCGACTGTGTTCTGTACCTTAAAATAAAATATATAGTTGTGGTTGAATGAACATTTAAAATAGGATGTTGTGGTACATTTTTACTGATATCAAGCTGAGATACACACACACACTTTATTACAGATTCAGTTTATTTGCCATTTGCAGTAAAAACACCACATTGGAATACATTAGCAAAAAGTCACCAGTGTGCACAGACAAATACAGACATTAAACAACATTAAAAGACAGAAATAAAACAAATAAAACAGTAAACAAATGTCACTGTGAAATCGATCAACTAAAACAGTTTAAAAACAAGTGCAAATCATTAAAGTGCTCTGTTCACACTGATAACAGCTTGTGGATAAAAACTGTTAGCGTAACGAGATGTCCTGCATCTCAGAGAGCGATATCTTCTGCCAGAGGGAAGAAGCTGGAACATGGCTTTCCCAGGGTGACCAGAAGAGTCATTAACAATCCTAAGAGCTTACGTCATGATAAAGATAGTGTTATCATAGCATCAATCAATCAATTCATAAAAGGTTTTGTACAGTTTGATGAAAAACAATGCCATATGCTCATGACCCATAACAATAATGCATTGATTTTTTATAGAACTTTACTGGACATTTAAAGACGTCACATAGGGCTGGGCGGTATAAACGGTATAAGCGGTATGCGATATAAATTTGGCCCACGGTAGAGATTTTTGTTATACCGGCATATTGCGATAGGTCATTATGTCATCAAATTGCGCAGGCTCTGACGCCAGCAGAAAGGACCAAAACAAACCGGCATTCAGCAGCATTAGCCTAGCACTATTAGCCCTAGCACTATTAGCCTAGCACTATTAGCCTAGCAGACACCACTGGAAACAACGAACAACAGCACGGCATTAACACCGTGTTTCTGTCTCTGTATTGTTGCCACAGCGGCCCCAGCAGAGGTAAATACACACACAGTAATCACAGTTTAAGAGTCTACCTTTTGGCCAATCAGTGTCAAAGGGGCGTAAGCTCGAAGCGCCAGCGTGAGCCAAAATAGATCCATGCGTGAGCCGTGTCCGCAGCATCACAGCAGAAGTTTGCGAAAGTTAGCGTCAGATTCGGACCTCCGCGGTCAATATCTCACGAAAGCTACTTTGTTAAACAAAATTATTTGTGCCAAAATGATCATTTACATCAATTGTTCAAATCCAATGCGCTGTTTTAATGAACATAAATCCATTGAATCATCCAGTTCACTGCAAGCGCAGAGAAAAGCGCTTAGGGAGCGTCAACAAATCAATCAATCAATCAATCAATCAATCTTTATTTATAGGGCGCTTTTCCTGCACAGGGCAACACAAAGCGCCTCACAGTCCACACCACACAATGCACAAATCATCACCATTAAAATACAATTAAAAACACATATGTAATTAAAAAGCATTAAAATCACATAAGTAATTTAAAAACATAAAAATCACACAAGTAATTAAAAACAATAAAATAGTTAAAAACACAAAAAGTTACAACAATAAATAACAAGGTGTGTTAAAAAGATAAAATTCTCTAGTTGTATGCACGGGAAAAAAGAAAAGTCTTTAACATGGATTTGAACATTGACAGAGAGGCAGCCAGTCTCACATCCTCGGAAGACCGTTCCAGACTCCAGCTGCATAAATCTGAAAAGCAGCCTCCCCCTGTCTAGTCCTGACTCTGGGCACTAACAGGAGTCCCGTCCCTGCGCTCCTCAGAGTCCGGGCTGGTTCATATGGGACTAGCATATCATGGATGTACTTTGGTGCAAGGCCATGGAGAGACTTGTACACCAGGAGAGCTGCTTTAAAGTCTATCCTCTGGGCCACGGGAAGCCAGTGCAGAGACCTGAGGACCGGACTAATGTGGTCGTACTTCCTGGTTCTAGTCAGGACTCGGGCTGCAGCATTTTGAATATACTGCAACTGTCTTACTGCATGTTTGGAGATACCTGTGAGCAGGCCATTGCAGTAATCCAGCCTACTGGAAACAAAAGAATGGATAAGAATCTCCAAGTCTGCCCTGGACACAATATTTTTAATTTTGGCAATATTTTTCAGATGATAAAAAGCTGCTGATGTTACCGATCCAATGTGGCTATTGAAGTTTAAGTCAGAGTCCATTATTACTCCCAGATTTCTGACCTTATTTAAGGGCCTTAGGGAGAGAGACTGAAGGTGACAAATGACGGTCTCTCTTTGTTTCTCGGGACCAAAGACAATCATTTCGGTTTTGTCCGCATTTAGCTGGAGAAAATTGCATTGCATCCACTCACTGATCCGCTGGATACAGCAAAGGAGTGAGTCCACCGGTCCATGCTCTCCTGCAGTCAGTGAGACATAGATCTGAGTGTCATCAGCGTAATTGTGGTAGGACACTTTCATACTTTGAATTAACTGACCTAATGGCAGCATGTAAATATTGAACAGGAGAGTACTTCCTTTCTTCTAGATAGGACCTAAACCAGCTTAGGGCGGTACCAGCAACACCAACCCAGTCCTCCAGTCTCTGCATGAGAATCTCATGGTCAACGGTGTCGAAAGCGGCACTCAGATCTAACATGACTAAAACAGAGACTTTTCCTGCATCAGTGTTAAGCCGAATATCATTTGTTACCTTGACTAGAGCGGTCTCAGTACTGTGGTGTGGTCTAAAGCCAGACTGAAACATGTCAAATGAGTCATTAGATATTAAAAATTCAGTAAGTTGTTGGTAGGCAACTTTTTCAAGAATTTTTCCCATGAAAGGCAGATTTGAGATGGGACGGTAATTTTCAAGTACCGCAGCATCCAAACTGCTCTTTTTTAGGAGGGGCCTAATGACTGCCTTTTTCAGGGCCATTGGAAATGTTCCAGATAAAAAAGACATGTTTACTATTTGTGTCAATGAGGGTAATAGACTACACATAACAGACTTCAGAAATCTAGGAGGTAGTACATCCAGACTGCAGGTAGAGGAACTAAGACCTGTGATTATCTTTTTAACAGTTTCATCATTGACAGGTGCAAATTGAGCTAGCTCACAAAGCCTCACTGGATGTTGCATTGTTACTTGTGTTGTAGAGGTGATGGCATTTCTGATACCCTGAACCTTGTCTCTGAAGAACTGTGCAAACTCATTACACCTGGATTTGGAGTAGTGTTCTAATGGCAACTCAACAGGGGGGTTCGTTAATCTATTGATTGTTGAAAATAGAACACGCAGATTATTGCTGCAGCCTTCAATAGTTTCAGAAAAGTATAATTCTCTTGTTCTACGTAGTACTCTGTTAAACTCACACAACTTCTCTTTTAAGAGTCTATAATCACCCTGGAGGTTGGACTTTCTCCACTTTCTCTCTGCTCTCCGGCACTCTTGCTTCTGTGCCCTGACCGGGCCTGCTTTTATCCATGGGGCTTTTTGCTTATTTGTGACCATTTTTACCTTCACAGGGGCAATGGCGTCCAGAACATTCAACACACTAGAGGTGACAGAGTTAAGCAGTTCATCTACAGTAGAACATGATGTGTTCTCAAAATGGATCATTCCCATAAATAGTTTCACCCGTGTTTTCATTTAAGTGTCTACTTCTAACAATTTCATATTTAGCGGGTGGTCTGGTAGCAAAACACATGTTAAAAAATACACAGAAATGATCCGACAGAGCAACATCAACTACATTAACTTTTGAAATATTCACCCCTTTCGTGATAAGCAGGTCCAAGGTGTGTCCTCTGCTATGGCTGGGGCCACTCACATGCTGAGTGAGGCCAAAGGATTCAAGTATGGAACTCAGCTCTTTTGCGTATCTGTCATTAACATTATCCACATGAATATTAAAATCGCCTATAATGACTAAACCATCAAAATCTGTGCACACAACTGAAAGCAACTCAGTGAAATGATCAGTGAAACTATGGCATGACTGTGGCGGCTTGTACACAACAATAATAAGAATGGAAGAAGATTTCTTTTGTTCTATTTTAAAAGAAACATACTCAAATGATGAAAATTTCCCAAGAGACACCCTATGGGAGACAATACGATCTTTAAAAACTGCTGCTATGCCCCCCCCCCCCATTTTATTTTCTCGTGTTTCATATTCAAATTTGAAATTTGGTGGTGAGGCTTCTATTAAAACTGCATCTCCTGTATTATGGTCAAGCCATGTTTCAGTCATAAACATAAAATCAAGATCATACGAACAGATAAAATTATTAATTAAAAATGATTTGTTGCATAGTGATCTGACATTAAGTAGAGCAAGGTTAAAATTAATATCAGTGTCAGTGGGTTTAGTTGATTGATTACAAAGAACTGGAATTAGATTTCCAGAGTTGGACCGTCTAACTGCTGTCCTTCTTTTAAATTTGTGTTTATTCAAGTTAAAACACATTTCTGAGCTGGTGCGAGGAACACACACAGTCTCTATTGGTTTAAAAAGTGAACTCTGTTGTACTTTGTTAAGTTCCAGATGCATAACTGAGTCAGCACAGTTCAGTGGCAGGACTGTCGTTACACTGCCAGACTGACAGGGGTCAGTGTTTGCACCACAGTACTCACCCGGTGCTGGTAAGGAAGAGGAGGGGGGGGGGTGGTGGGGGCCGAGAAGCCTCAGATGTAAACAGTCACGCCCCCCTTGGGGAGCACTGAACAACATGGCGCAGGAAGTCCGTCAACAAACTGGTGCCGTATCTGTTCGGGTGCAGACCATCTGGACGATAGGCCACGTGACGCTTCCAGAACAGGCCAAAGTTGTTCACAAAAATAAAGTTAAAAGTGCTGCATGTAGACTGGAGCCACATGTTGAGCGCCACAACGCGACTGTAGAGGCAGTCACCCCGGTTTACAGTCGGGACTGGACCAGAGATAAAAACACACAACCCGGAGGACTGGAGGAGGCGGAACAGATTCATAAAGTGCTTCTTTGTGACCTCTGACTGCTGCAGCTTCATATCATTTATACCCACATGCACGATTACCTTGGAAATGGCAAGACCAGCTTTGTAAACAAACAACTTTTACTGAAGTCATGCACCTGCACAAAACTCTCAGACACTATGAATAATGACCATGTCTAACTCCTACAGACTTTGATTTCAACATTTGTGAGTTTTTTATATTTTAAATGAATGCATATGTTTTTCTTTTTAAAAATTGCTTTTACAGTGAATGGTATTTACTGTAACATACATAAATAATGTATGTTATTTGTCTCTTTATTCGTCTCACAACTGATTTTCTAACTCAAAAAAAAAATATATTAGATTCTAATATATAAATAATTAACAATCTTGACTATTTTATGCAAGAACCTGCTAGACCTATATTGAAATTCACACAACAAATTATACCGCAATATATACCGTCTGTGTCCCAAATTATACCGCAATATGAATTTTAGGCCATATCGCCCACCCCTAACGTCACACATGCCATTATTCTTCATTTTGATGATAGATTATTAATGTAGCCACAGCTGCCCACTGGCAGAAGTGAGACAACCACTATGTGCAATTGGGGACACACACACACACACACACTAATGTGGGTGAAGTGTCTTGCCTAAGGACACTTCACAGCAGCAGCTGCCCTGCTGCTGGCACACGTTGTTCCCATAGGTCTTCCATCACAGTACTAACAAGGCCCAGCCCTACACAGCTTCAGAGGTCTGACATGATCTAACTTGCACATGTAGGTAAAGCATTCAACTAACTTGTGCAAAACCACATACATCAGTTATTCTTTTCAACGGCAACTGCTCTGATGTAGCCTGGCCTTATCCATCCGTACATTCCGCTCAATCATCATTTCACTGCATATAGCGTCTGGGTCTGGTCCCTGTGTTAGCGAATACAATCGGTCGTATTTCGACCGGCTACTCAGAGAGCGCGTTGTAGGTCCGTGCCGGTGACGTCAAGAGTTTGCGCCGAACGGGCAGGTTTTAGTTTGGCAGTGCCGAAGAATGCGATAGTGAAGTAATCCGGTTTGGTTCTATCAATAAATTGAAGCAGGAGCAAGAGGAATGTTTAGCAAATGTAATCGCTGGTCAAGATTGTGGCGCTACTCCCCACACGCTCCGTTAGCGGCAAAGGAGACGGCTAGGCTAAATGCCAATGCTAACAACTCACTCGGGCGCATTACATACGTCACGGTAAACTCAGATCCAATCGTTTCAATCTGCAAAAGGAGTTGACCCCTCCCACCTGTTCACGGAGCACAATGGAACAAATCCAGACCTTAGTATGAAATGAAATTTGTACTAAGGTGTGGTACGACCAGGCTAGCTCTGATGTCTTTGGGAAAACAAGTTGCTTTTTTACAAAGTTGGAAAAAATGTGGAAATAGGATCAATCAAACAAAACGGATTAAAGGAGCAGTAGTTAAATCTGTCCAAAAGTGGTACTGCAGCCTCTCCCACTCTCCCTGACTCAGGTTGCCAGATATGCAGACGAATCCAGCTGGGACCAAAACAGCTGAATAGACAAAAGTTTTGTCAACAACAAATCTATAACCAACACCTTTTTCACAAAGATAGAAATCCTGGTTTTATTCCTTGCTTTGTCGTTAATGATTTGAGAATCATAACGAGACCTTTTTTAGTTCTGCGCCACATGGTACTTTACCAGTAAGATTAGCTCCACGCGGTGAGTTCTGGCGCCCGGATCACAGACTTTCTGATTGGTGAAACGGTGGAGGGCGGGACATCGAAATGAAAAACATAACAAGATTTAGGGGCTGAAAAAATAATTCTGAAATTGAAATATCTCTGAACTACTTTTATCAGTTAAAGAGCATGTTTTATTAATGCCTTTTGACAGATTAGGGCCCTTTAATGATGACTTGATTTGAAAATCTTACATATTGCTTCTTTAATTTTGACCTGATATTACGGTTTTGATGACTCAATCAAAGCTAATTCAATAACTGTGTCTATTTCTATCTTCTGCTGTCTCATGATGTGTTTGATTGGTTGTGCATTTCAGGAATACGAACGCCTCCATCAGGTAAAACTACAGAGATACACTTTATCGACCTGCATCTTTTCAAACTGTATATTTGAAAGACGAAGCTCGCACAACAACTCTGGACTGAAGTACTCAAGAGCAGGGTTTTAAGTGGACGTGGTGGCTTTACGATCCACCAGGTAAAAACAGAATGATGCGGTATTGATTTGAGCCTGTGGTAGCTTCTCTCTGATCTCTACGAAGTCAGGAGCCCATGTCTGGCAGCTGTGTGGAATTTAACCCGGGGCATGGAGCTTTGGTGCGGCTAAGAGAATACCCCCACACGACTAAAGATAGCAGTTGTGATAAAGTCGGACTAAAACTATGACTACAAGAGCAGAGCAAGCGGCCTCCATCCTCATAACAGCTTCTCTCTCCTTCACACCACACATGTATTTCTGATTCTTTTCAGGATACTATTTTGATTTATGCACTTTGCAACACTATAGAAGCTTGTCTTTTGTCTGTAGATGGCAAAAAATGGCCCTCTGAATTTCAACCGATAGCTTCAATTTCACAATAAAAAATGTGGTTTCATGATAGATTCCTAGAGAAAAAAAATCCCTTGAAAAAAAATTATGAAAATAGGTGAAATACTGCTTAAAATCTGTAAAATGATCGGACAATAGGATAAGAAAAAATGACTTGACAATATTTCTGAAAATAATAAAATAATAATAGCACTAAATGACTTTATTCCTGTTTAAAAACATATTTAAAGTATTTTTCACTTACACATACTTATTTATCTACTCAAGAAAAGTTGTCTATATGTAAGGAATAATTCTTAGAAAAATAACAAGCTTAAAAACTCACTGCTCAGACTTTTTTCTCAAATATGATTATGATCAGTAAAATAATCTTACATGACAAACTACATTCAAAACGTGCCTTTAAAAAAATCATCAATTATGTTAATCTGAGTGAATAAATCTAACCTAAAATTACCTTTTTCAGTGTATATATTGAAAGTAAAACCATAGCATATGATTGATTAATTTAAGACAATGTTCTTTATTTAATCCATCAAAGCAGAGCAAACCTACATTAACGTCCCTGTTTCTGTGGCAACACTCTGGTGTACAGTATGAGCCAAAACTATTTCTTTCTTTCCACATTTCTTGTGAACATATTTAAGAATTTTAGGACGAACAAAAATTGTGGGTTGCGTCCAAATGTCAGCGAACTGTGGGTTCACTTGAAATGTCCTGAAATTGTGTTGCATTTTCGATGGCACATATTGGTTGCCTCAGTGTGCCCCAGGGCAGCTGTGGCTACATTAGTAGTTTATCACCACTGTGTATGGAGTGACAGACTAATGACATGCAAAGTGTCTTTGAGTGTCCAGAAAAGCGCTAAATAAAACCATTACATTATTATTATTATTATAAGTCTAGGAAAATAAGGCAAAATTGCAAAATAGTTAGTACTGTGTAAATAATCCCTCAAGTATTATTGTCTCTGTAGTGTGGGTATGGCACACAGACAAAATATCTTTTGGATTATTAAAGGAAGTCTTGGTTAGACTCAGGTCACAGGTGATATATCATTTACTGCTTGGTCATGGACTATATAAGACATTAAGTTCATTAAACAAATATTACCAATCATAATATTCTCAGAACAGACTCCATGTGTGTGACACCCTCTCTTGTTCTTGTTATCGTCAATGTTGTGATTTTACTTTGTCTTCCAAGTAGAAGTAGTAGTAGTAGTAGTAGTAATGTCCATGAATGTTGATAAATGACCATAAATGTTGTAGAATGTTAAGGTATCCTGGATCATGACCGTCCTTCTTGTTAGACACCAACTATCTAACAAACTCCTGCATCAGAGGAAAAACTCTAAAACCCAGAGAAGAGTGAGAAACCTCGGGGAGATCCACAGAGAGAGGGATCTGCTCCACACGGACGGACGGGCTGTAGATCCAGGACCTCAGCTACAGAACGAGGACCAAGGCCACGAGGACACATTGTATTGTCTATGTCTTCGCCATTATCCTGGTTCCTGAGTTTTGTTTGGAATTTTGGAGTCCTCCCCTGTTCCCCCATGTGACAGGAAGAAGCTACTGTAAGCCTATTTTTTGTTGATTGCTTAATTGCTGTAAAAACCAATTTTCCCGTGTAGGACAATAAAGACAACTTGGAACTTTGCCTCTTTGAGCTTCCAAACCCAATCCATAATGTGGTCATCCTTAACTATGGTCAGAAAGGGCCAGTTTGAGATTTCATAATCCACTTTGTGTAACATATGACATTTTTTTAGACACTGACCTTGCATGATGAAACTAAGTGTACATATATGCCATATATGTTCTCTCTATGGTTCAGTAAACATACAATTGATAATAAGTTATGAGAGCAGCAGCATGCATCCATATGGCCTACACTTATTTAAGAACACACTTACAAACCTCAATCCCGTCAGACCTCTGAAGCTGTGCAGGGAAGGGCCTGGTCAGTGCTGTGATGGGAGACCTCTGAGAACAGCAGGTGCCACAGTGGGGCGTCTGCGGCTGTAAACTGTGGCTGTGTCCTTAGGCAAGACGCTTCACCCACATCAGAAGGAGTCTGGTGTGTGTCTGAACATGTCTGAACCCTGCTGGCCGTGTTGTGTGCCGCCCACTCACCAGATTGTCACCACGGAACAAATCTTTTTAAACAGCGCATTTGCAAGGACACTATAGCTATAAACAAAAGCAACATGCCTCGTTACCAAACCATCGCACATGTGAACGTGGCTTGAAAACAAAAGTGCTTTCTACACAGTATGTTGGTATAATTGTCACTTTTGTCCATACTACAAACGCACATTAACACATACATACAAACAAAAACACTGTGAAGGTGATGTGGTGGATTGTCTCTGGAAAAATATTCTCACTGGAACATGGTTAAATGCACTAGAAAAAAAAATCCTTTAAAAAGTCAAAACAAGAAAAGTTGTCTGGAAATAGGAAAAACTACCTCACTGCTCAGACTTTTTTACTCTATGATGATTATGAGGAATCTTAAAACATTCAAGCAAAAACAAAAAAACTTGCTATTAAAATAGTAAGAATAATCACTATATCAATATTTTGCTTTTTTCAGTGTGAATTTGTGAACATTTTCAAGAAAAGTGGGAGCACATTTCTTAACATTCACGGTCAGAGCTCACTCACCCCCTTTGGACCAATGGCTCCTATGTGTTTGTCACTGTCACATTTACTGGATTCAAACTGTTTTATTGAATTGAATTTGAACCAATATTTTGAACTTTTATTCTGTGTATTTTTTCAAGCTCCCATGCCTTGAGGTGTAGTGGCATTGCAGGATGGGTCACATGCATGAAACTAAAGTGTACCTACAATGCCTCCGAAAAGGGGGCTGCATGGAGGGGTTAACTGCTGCTGACATGTACAGATTAAGATTAAGATTAAGAGATCCTTTGTGTCCCACAGTGAGAAAATTTCAGTGTTGCATCACAAGTTACATAACTGTAGGAAAGAGGAACACAAAGCACAAGTTAAGTGAACGATAGCTATACTAATCAAAATATGACAAAATCTCTATATCTAGCATCAATAACAAGTATAAAGTCTTAATCTTGAAAATGATAATAATACAAATGTACAGATGTAAACATACTGCTGCTAACATGTACAGATGCTAACATACTGCTGTACATAATGTTGTACCTTTGTTAGAACACTCTGAAGCTCAGGGAGCTGTCCATTGTACCTATTGTTACAACATTCTGAAGCACAGGGAGCTGTCCATTGTACCTTTGGTAGAACATTCTGAAGCACAGGGAGCTGTCCATTGTACCTTTGTTAGAACATTCTGAAGCACGGGGAGCTGTCCATTGTACCTTTGTTAGAACACTCTGAAGTACGGGGAGCTGTCCATTGTACCTTTGTTAGAACACTCTGAAGCACGGGGAGCTGTCCATTGTACCTTTGTTACAACATTCTGAAGCACGGGGAGCTGTCCATTGTACCTTTGTTAGAACACTCTGAAGTACGGGGAGCTGTCCATTGTACCTTTGTTAGAACACTCTGAAGCACGGGGAGCTGTCCATTGTACCTTTGTTAGAACACTCTGAAGCACAGGGAACTGTCCATTGTACCTATTGTTACAACATTCTGAAGCACAGGGAGCTGTCCATTGTACCTTTGTTAGAACACTCTGAAGCACGGGGAGCTGTCCATTGTACCTTTGTTAGAACACTCTGAAGCACGGGGAGCTGTCCATTGTACCTTTGTTACAACATTCTGAAGCACAGGGAACTGTCCATTGTACCTTTGTTAGAACATTCTGAAGCACCGGGAGCTGTCCATTGTACCTTTGTTAGAACATTCTGAAGCACAGGGAGCTGTCCATGGTGCTAACTTGTGCACATTGACTCAAAAAGGGAGAGCTGACATTTATTTCTCAATATTTCCTGTGACTTTATGCTCAACATTCATCATGCAGCAGAACAACAAATAATGGTGCTTTTGAGACTGTATGCTTTGTAATATACTGAG
The DNA here is from genome assembly GCA_964034765.1 of Knipowitschia caucasica. Lineage (NCBI taxonomy): Eukaryota > Metazoa > Chordata > Actinopteri > Gobiiformes > Gobiidae > Knipowitschia > Knipowitschia caucasica. The sequence continues at coordinate 42,018,161 of OZ035828.1, read as the reverse complement.
CAAGAAACAATTGGATCTTTTTATTTTTTCAAAGCTGAAGCAATCTTATAGTCTCGGGTGTGGAGCAACACAGATGTAATATTTGTTGTGGGTACAATGCTGCAGGAGATGGATGCACTGCACTCATTTAGAGATTATCCGTACATGGAATAGTCTGAATGATCGTAGATAATTTGGATTTTTATCAAGACTTCACAGGTTGATGTATTGAACAGTACATTGACAGCTGACATTTCATCTTTAAACATACAGCAAACAGAGAAATCAATTTGCTTTTTAGGTTCACATTTACAGGTATTTGACTTATGCACAACTTTCCAACTCAAACCAAGACATTTACAAAGATTATTGTCTGGCTCTGTGGATGTGACACTGTCTTTCTCACTCTCTGTGGACGAGATGCCAGTCAAGACTCTGGGTGTATCCTGTGCAAATAGGCATGTACCTGTGTGCGATTCTGTCAGGGGAAATATACATGGAGTTGTTGTGTCCAAGTGTTTGGTGTCATGGACCGGGTCTGTGAAAAGTATGGACTAGAGACCCATTGGTGACCTGGTGCTGGGAAATGGTAGTTAACAGACCCTGATATGCACGCCATGCTAAAGGAACCTTCATGTTTCTAAAATGAGAAGAATTGTATCGAGAGCACAAGAAGAGTTCTAATGCAAAAACATATCTCCGTTTGGAATTTTTGTCCAAATATTGTGTTGTTCTAGTTACAATCTTCAACATGTTCTGTTACTGGCAGTACACCTGAAGGAAACCTGAACGAAACAAGAAGGGGTGAAATTTTATCTGTATGGCACAAAAATAGATCTGAGGTTTTCTGATTTGTTTCCATGGCACTTATCTGTTTTTGCATGTAAACTATTCACATTATTATTGAGTTGGGTTTACAGTATCACTTTGAACTAACATATGAACTCCACACATCTGATGTTTCTGTTCTGAAAATTCACTGGTGACTTATTTATATTCGCCGCTGCTGAAGTATAAATAATCTGTAAGTACCTTCTGTTGACCACAGTCTAGACTCCATGAGAGTACATACTGTAGCGCCAGAGTTTTATTATCTTATTAATGTAGTATAGTATTTAATATGTATAATCTACATCTTAAATAATAGATCCTGTTAACGTGTGTAATCTGAGTCTCTTATTTCCTTATTTCTTATATTCTGCTGAATGAGCGCAAAGATCATGGACTGTAAATATTATCAGATGTTGTCGTGCCTATCTCTGCTGTTCCACCACTTTTGTCTTCTGTGGGCTTTTTTAAAATGGCCACAGGGCAGAAAAATGTGAAAAAACACATTTACGGATGCGTTTGCCGACATGACCCCCATTCATTTAATGAGTGCATTCAAAAGTCCACAGCGGCTAAACTAGACTGGTCCAAGCAAAAAAAGCCTCCTCAGCATTGACAGCATCTGGAATGTAGCTTTGGGCCAAGAGCGACTTTTGGACCATTCTGTAAAGCCAATTTTGAGAGGAAAGAAAGCACCAAACAAAAGCTTTGGGTAGTTCTGTTTCCGGGTACACCCCCACCGGCAAGGAATGAGATTACAGAATATCAGTCAAGTGCTCATGGACCTTTTGGACCCGCCCCCATTGGCAACGATGACATTGGAAGTCCCCACTGTGGGATGACTATAAGGACTATCTATTTTTCTTACTTTGATGACGGTAAATCTTATAATAGCAGTTCAGACATTTACAGTGGTGTGTGGATTCTACTGATTTAGACACAGCCATTTTTTGATTCTTTCACAGACACGAGAGCAACTGACCATCATACTTTCAGCATGTATCCTCGCATTTATACCCATACTATATTTAAACCTCCCTTGTCCTCAGTATTCTCAGTCCGTCTATTGACCCCTCCCTTTAACAGTCACTGCTGTATCCACATGATGTTTACGCCTGCTGCTGTTGGTCTCCAGGCCCCATTACAGGTTTGAGCGATAGGCAATGTTTCAACATCTCCCTGAGGCAAGGGAGAGGAGGGGGAGGGGTAAAATATTCCAAAGAAGCGTTCTTACTCAGCAGTTCAGAAAGGGTGTATAGAATGTCACAGGTCACATTATGTACACAAGTCTAACGAGCTGCGAGCTACAGGGTGATAAATGTATGTAGCTCCTGATAATAATACAGTATTATAAATGGGAGTCAAATGGGACAAAAAAGACTGAATTATATGTGGTTTTTGTCAAATAAAGAAAATGATTAAAAGTAAATTTATTATTGTCCCTCGTGAGGTTTTCTTTGCGGAAGTGTGCGACTGTTCAATTTTGGAGGTGATCCGAATCAAAATCTAATGTCATGAATGGAAAGGAATTCAACTGGTCTATGCTCGATAAGTGCTTTTCTAATTTGTTTTTGTAGTTTAGTCGTCATAGTTTGCTCACACATGAATTGTATTTTTCATATATTCGTGCAGTTTCACTTTTTGAGAGTTAAAAATGTCAACTCCACGATAGACGCTGAATGTGAGTTCTGACACCATTGATTTTGTCAGGAGAAAGTGTTTGAGATCGCACAAGCAGAGGCCGATCCTCAACAACACTGAGAATATTGTGGGTGCAAATGACTGCTGACATGACACATTTCACTCATAATGACACTTTAACCGTAACTTGACATGAAAGAAAAATATGTGAATGACTCTAAACGTGTTTGCAATCCACTTTGAAGGTCCATCTTTATCATTTGATCCAATGCATCCAACTCTGGTCTGAAACTTGACCAAACCAAGGAGAAACTGTCGAGGTCTTTGTGACGTTGATCTGTGAACCTCACGGAGCCTTCAGGTTCAAGCAAAACAATATTTATCTTGTGGGAACCAAATAATTATCTTTTCTTTTGGGAACTTTAGGGGCTTTGTAGAATCCCACAAAACAATTTAAATAAAGATTATTTACTTACTCAATTTCCGGGCTATAACCTGCTTCTTTTTTTTTGTTCTTCGAACCCTTCAGCTTTTGTAGCAATGCAGCTAATGTATGTATTTATATTAACTCTGCTCTAGTTTATGGATGTTTTATTGGCTATAGGACACTCATTTATTGTCCACATAGACTGAGTACAGACATAGAATATGTAAGGGATAATGTATCGTGCACAGGTCATTATCGGCGAAGCCCTGTCGGTACTTATTTTCTGATAATGACCTGTGTATGATAAATTTTCCCGCTTATTATACGGCTTTGTACCAACAGAACACAAAAAATAAACTTCAGTCCACTTTTATGAATGCCAAAAGGTTTATTTAATGACAGAAAATAAAATGGTTCCCAAAGGCTTTCCCGTGGCTATGCGAGTAACAGTTAGGCTAGCAACTTCCAAACTGCATGAAAACTGAACAAAGAATTCTGAACATCAGCGGTGAGTGACCCAAACATAAACTTAACCTAAATCCATAATTCGATCCTCTGCAAATGTTTCTAAAATGTCCCGGAATCTACTTCCGGGTTTTTCTCGCATTAAAATAGTATTTTTGTCATGAAAACCTTAACAAATAATTCTGAAAACCTCTGTGCATGTGTATTAAGAATGTAATTGTATAATGTATTCTCTGATTAACATTTAATTTTGTTGATTGATTGGGGTTTGCGTTTATTGAGCGTGGCTAGCTTCGGAGTGGCCGGAACTACTTGCGGAGCAATCTACACACATGAATTACAAGCAGAGAGTGCGTTGCCAAAGGGCAGCGGTCTTTAATGTTTTGAGAGGTCAGTTAAAGAAAATAATGACTGGTAGAACGTTTTGAAATTACATTCAAATCAATGGAGCGTTCTCCTGCTGCTGTGAGGAGCGTGTAATAATTATATATAAGGGCTATTAAACGATTAAAATTGTATATATATACATTAAGTTTGTGTAAGCTCTCAGTCGTACAGGGATTAGTCAAAGCAAAGGAAGGGTGAGAAACCTTCCTTTGCATATATATACATTAATATTTTATATATATATATTATATAGATATATATATAATATATATATATATAGATATATATAAAATTGTCCACTCACCTTTGGCCCCTCCGCGGGCGGTTATCCCTCTCTAAGCTCGGGTCCTCTACCAGAGGCCGGGAGCTTGAGGGTTCTGCGCAGTATCTTTGCTGTTCCTAGCACTGCACATTTCTGGACCGAGATGTCCGAGGTTGTTCCGGGGATCCGCTGTAACCACTCATCAAGCTTCGGGGTCACTGCCCCGTGCACCCGATCACCACGGGCACTACTGTCACCTTTACCCTCCAGGCCCTCTCCAGCTCCTCTCTGAGACCTTGGTAATTTCTCAAGCTTTTCATGTTCTTTTTTCCGGATGTTACCATCGCTTGAATTGCCACGTCCACCACCACGGCTGTCCTCTGCCCTTTGTCTACCACCACGATGTCAGGTTGGTTCATTACCATTCGGTCGGTCTGTATCTGGAAGTCCCACAGGATCTTCACACGCTCATTCTCCACCACCTTTGGAGGAGTTTCCCACTTAGACCTTGGGGTTTCCAGCCCATACTCTGCACAGATGTTTCTGTACACTATGCCAGCCACTTGGTTATGGCGTTCCATGTAGGCCTTCCCTGCCAGCATCTTGCACCCTGCAGTTATGTGTTGGATCGTCTTAGGTGCCTCTTTGCACAACCGACACCTTGGGTCTTGTCTGGTGTGGTATATCTGGGCACCAGAGGAGCCAAACACCAGCTCCTGGTTGACAGAACAGTCGCCCAAGACTGCCGGTCACGACACACCAACCTGTGCACAGCCTGGATTGATTACCAGAAAGCCTACGACTCAATGCCACACACATGGATCATGGAATGCTTGAAGTTGTACAATATCAACAGGGCTCTAAGGGACTTCGTTGCAAACTCGATGGGAATGTGGAAGACCACCCTTGAGGCAAATGGCAAGCCGCTCGCACAAGTGACCATCAAATGTGGTATCTACCAAGGAGATGCTCTGTCCCCACTACTGTTCTGCATAGGCCTCAACCCTCTAAGCCAAGTAATTGACCAGACTGGCTATGGATACCGCCTCAGGAAACGGAGCAAAGATCATCACCTCCTCTACATGGATGACATCAAGCTGTACGCCAAGAGCGAGAGAGACATCGACTCTCTGATCCAAACAAACCAGGATCTAACAGCCATGACATCGGGATGTCATTCGGGCTCGAGAAATGTAGCAGGATGGTGACTCGGAGAGGCAAGGTAGTCCACACAGAAGGGATCTCACTCCCAGAGGGAACAATAGCAGACGTTGAGGACAGTTACAAGTATCTCGGTATACCACAGGCAAATGGCAACCTCGAACAGGTGACGAGGAAAGCGGCAACTGCCAAATACCTCCAGCGAGTAAGGCAGGTCCTAAGAAGCCGGCTCAATGGCACGAACAAGGCCCGGGCCAATTAACAGCTACGCCCTGCCAGTGATCAGATACCCTGCAGGAATATAAATATATATATCTCAAATATTAATATATATATATATATATATATATAAATATATATATACAATATATTGATATATATATTTGATATTTGATGTATATATCAGTTAAGCTGTTAAATAACTAAAACATGAAATCAGTTTGGGACCAATTAAAACAAATATCCATCTGCTATACAATATGAACTCCTGTACCGTATAATCAAGTGCAACCTACTTGTGGAAAAAAAAAACTTTTAAAATGTAAGTGGTGCGGCTTATACATATACAGATGTGCCTTGTGGTCCTGGAAGAACAATACTTTAACCATGTCAAAAGTCATCATATAAAAGGTGCACGACTACAGTTTCCTGAATTTTCTGCATTTCTGAATATGTCGATAATGTTTTAGAACGTCTTTCTTTCTGCAGAAAGCTGGCTCATGTCATGTTTGAAGAACTCCGTATGGAATTCTGCTCCACATCCGTCTGAACTGCTCTCGCTGAAAGCATTTGGGAAAAGTGGAAGGAATACAGCAATGTGGTTTTCCAAAACGTTACAACAATGAAGCCGAGAAATCCACCTTTTATTTTATCCAACAACAAACGAACCAACGAAATGGAAATAGTTTTTACATTCCTAGTATTTTTGCTAAAAGACCTAATCCTGGTCGGGTGGTCTAAATGAGGTCTAAACCAGCCATTATTATCGTGGTCCAGAACATAGTTGTCGTTTGTTATTATGATTTTGACTGCACATATGTATTTATTTATTTTATTTATTTGGTTGGGACAGTACATGTTAATAAACACATCACTCCGGATTGTAGCTTTGGGCTAATTTGCATCTGTTGTACCACATTCGCACAAACACACACTCATTCCCCCTGAAATATTGCCCGTGTTTTAATGGTAGGGGAAACCGGAGTACCCGGAGGAAACTTACACAAACTCCACTCAGAAAGCCCCTGTTCCGACCGGTATTTGAACCCAGAACCTTCTTGCTGAGAGGCGAGAATGCTATCTACTCGGCCACAGTGCCGCCGGAGACAGAAAACTCAGAATTAACTCAAAGTAAATCCGAACTTACTCAAAACCAACCTGGTTCAAGCGACTGGTGTCCGACCAAACAGCACTGTCCTGTGAATGGGTTGTTGCCATTGTTTCCTCCTGATCGACATTTGGGGCCATATAAAAGGTATTATTTGGCAATGTAACTGAAGTAGAGACTCAAACAATATCACTGTATTTTCACCACCGCTGCCGCCTCTAAAGCCTTAACAACAAAACATGAAAAACAGCTTCTTTCAGCTTTGGTAATATTGCCACACAAATTCTCTCATTGCTCAAAACCTTGACTTGTCAAACTCAAACAGTATTTTAATGGATACCCAGAACCTACAAAGACCACTCTATTTTGTCTAAACAAGCAAACACATTATGTTTGTAGCACGCATCTTTCATTCACTTCAGATCATTCGGCGGATGTCAAGATGTTTACTCGATGGAAGACGAGGGGTATTCAGTGCACAGCCTCTCTCCGTCTGTATCTCACTCCATATGCCCTTCTGCACCATGTGTGACAACAGTCTGGCCACACTGTTGCTTTTAGAATCTTTGTTGGTACATCAGTTTTCTAACCTCAATAACCCCTCCTGTGCCTCCATGTGAAAAGAGAACGAAAAACCAGAAGGAAAAAAAAATCCACTTTCTGCCACGGCGAGATGAAAAAAAATATATGTAAAAGTTTTCAAGCACCCTTTTAAAAGTCTGTGGAGAAGTCTTTAGAGAACGTAACACTTTACTTATGAATACTGAGTAAGAAGAAAAAGATCTCAAGAATCACACACTTTTGTTGCAAGGGCAAATTAAGAATCACGTCTTCATTTTGTGCAATTTAACAATCTTTTTCTCACAGTTGATATAAATCACGCAATTTCAATCTGTTTCTAGGCTATAAATTAAAAAGCATTATGTACAAATCTGGTCAAAAGTGGTACTGCAGCCTCTCCCACTCTCCCTGACTCAGGTTGCCAGATATGCAGACGAATCCAGCTGGGACCATAACAGCTGAATAGACAAGAGTTTATTCAACAACAAATCTATAACCAACACCTTTTTCACAAAGATAGAAATCCTGGTTTTATTCCTTGTTTTGTCGTTAATTATTTGAGAATCATAACGAGACCTTTTTTAGTTCTGTGCCGCATGGTACTTTACCAGTGAGATTAGCTCCACGCGCTGAGTTCTGGCGCCCGGATCACAGACTTTCTGATCGGTGAAACGGTCAAAATGAAAACGTTAACAAGATTTAGAGGCTAAAAAACTAAATTTGAAATCCAAATATCTCTGAAATACTGTTATCAGTTAAAGAAGTATTGGAAAAGAGCAGGTTTTATTAATGCCTTTTGACAGATTAGGGCCCTTTAATGATGACTTGACATGAAAATCTTACATACTGCTCCTTTACATAAAAGTACTTTACGCTAAAATCAAGTGAAAACATACAGTATACAGCCTTTTCATGATTGTTTTCCCGTCTTTCCTGTGATCATGTTTTTGCGTAGCCGTTCTATCGCAGTCATTTTCTCGGCTGATGCTTGTGGCTTGTACTGAAACTTCCCTCTGTTTGCTTCTCCATCCTCCATCTCTCATATATGCACAGACACACACACGGCACTATAGCTTATACCACTCACCTGGTCAGCCACTAGAGAGACGCCGACCTACGCTGTCACATTCTCCACTCCGCCGGAGATGAAAAATTAATTGGAATAAAAGGCCGGCGGCTTCATCATCCCCGTTTATTGTGCCGAATACTTTGCTTCATTTGGACTGTTGTTGTTTGCCTGCACATTAATAAAATAAGAGGCTGCAGTGCTGCTGTAACACACCGAGACTAATAATAAAGAGTGGGTCATTTGCATACACATTTGCACACCACAAAGCAATTAAAAATGAAAAATATACTACTGGTAATAGTTACACGTGCCATGATTAAAAACTTTTGCCTATTTCCAAAGTGTTCTATGATAATGAGGGAGAACATTTAAATGAGTTCCCAGTGAGATTAGGGTTTGTGAGGGTTTGATGAACTTTGTGGATTTATCACTCATCCTCTGCTTTTCCGGAATGTCTAAAACAGAACGTGTTTTTACTGTGAGCGCGTTTGTCATTCTCAGATTTACATTCATTTCATTTGACATTTGCAGTGAAACCACATTGGAATATATCTGCAGAAAAGAAACAAACAAAACATGAAACAATTGTGGCTGTGAAATGCATCAAACTAAAACAATTCAAGATTTCAAAACAAGATCATGAAAGTGATTTGTTCAAACTGATTACAGTTTGTGGAAAGAAAGTGAGATGTCCTGCGTCTCAACGAACGATATCTTCTGCCGGAAGGGAGAAGCTGGAACATGGCTTTTCCAGGGGCCAGAAGATTCAATTCAGTTTATTTTTTTTTCTTGTATCGCCCTAAATCACAACAGTAATTATCTCAGAGGACTAAAACAAAAGTGGGGTGACAGTGGCTCAGTTCGTAGAGAATTGGCCTTTGGGCTGGAAGGTCATGGGTTCGAGCCCAACTGGGGACCTACTCAAACTGCTCCGACTAATGTCTACTATCGTTGTGTCCTTGGGCAAGACACTTAACCCCACATTGCCTGAATCCCCCGCTGAAACACCAAGGCTGTGGCACCACTGATGGAGCAGTCATCTTCCTGTGGACCCAAGGGATCAGAGGATCAGAGGGACTGGTGCTGTGAGCATTGGGTGGCAGCTCTCATTGCCTCCCCCCCGACCCAGAACTGGACTAATAAAGGGGCAGAAAACAAATTAATTAATGAATGACTTCAACAAAAGTGTTGAGTTCGCCAACACAGATCAGAGAATCAAACACAGAGAATTATTATAGAGAAGTACTGGTCTGTAGGGAGTTGACCAATGTCCATGAGTTTTGATAACTGTCCAGAAGATTCTATAATTATTCTACGAGCTTGGTTTAAGAGTCTGGATTCATAAAGAACGTCCAGAACAGGCTCCACACGATCTCCACAAGCCTGACTCATATGTGACTTGGTAAAGGCTTCCAAAAGAAATGTGGTTTCCTTGGAAAAATATGAAAAGCTTCCACACAGTCCTTTGGTCGGCAAAAAACAGTGTTTCTCTGGTGCATCGCTCAGTCTAAGTATTGGTACGATTTAATTATTTTAATTGTATGTTTTATTGAATTTACTCCACATTATTTTCATGTTTAGATATGTATTATTTATGAAGAAGTGCTATTTTAGACCTTTTTCAGGTTAGGCAACTTTATTTAAATAGCACAGTTCATACACAACTCAAAGTGTGTACACAAAAAAATAACAGTACATTAAAAATAATTAAGATTAAATCCTTCAGTTGTAGCTGCAGCGATCACAGAACTGTTTTTATTGGCAAAGAAGAAGCCTGTCTAGCATTTTCAGAAAGACTGTTCCAGGTTTTGGCAGCATGAGTCAGGACTGCTACCTCCTCATACATATTAAAATCACTAACAGTTGTATTGTAAACGCTGGATGTTTTCAGATGCAAACTGTCTCAGAACAGATCCCAGTGTTTTTGTTTTTAAGTAATGGCCTCCGTATGTTTGTGTTTTTACAGAACAACACACACTTTTTAGCCCAGAGAAATAATGACCACACTTATATATGCATTGTATTTAAGATAAAGGGGGCATTCCAAATAGGCCACGCACAAAGCAAAGAATCATTAGAAAAAAATATGTTCTGTCATAATGTTCTGTTTTGCTGGACTTGCTTTGGTTTTCACTGATTTCTTTACAGCAGTGATTTTTAACCTGTTTCTGTCACGTGGGGAACTGAAGAAAAAGGGAACCCAAAACGCAAGACTGAAAATGTAATTTCATTTAATAAAATTCAAATCCAGAGTGACAAAAAGAACACAAATCCAGAACTGAAAAACTAGACATGCAGGATAAACGAAGGGAAAAGCACAGGGTATAAATACACACAGGGACACAGGTGGATCACATTAGGGCGGGGCTAACAATCAACAGGACACACAGGAATCAAACTCAAAATACAAGAGAACAAATAAAGTAAATAAAACCAGGTTAAAATAATCCAAAAAGTCCACACCATGACAGTTTCTTTTCAATTGTTTCTTTCCTGTGCCTTTGGAAATGATCTTCCCTCAGTGCTCAAAATAATGTCAAAAGAAAATATTGTGAGAAGATTAGAAATACTTTGTTTGTACTATTTTTATTCTTTACTAAACAGTTTGATGAGAATGGCTTTGCATCGTTAAATAAAGTTTCAATGTTGTGTCAGTTTCAGCTGATTCAGGGTGATGTTAAAGTCAAATTCATCAGAAGCCAAAAAAACTCATTTGCCACAAGCCGAGGACCGGACTGGTTTATTAAAACATATTAAAATTATGCATATATTCTGTTGAACCAAAACCTAACACAGCGGACTGTAGTTTCTTTAATGATCAAATCAATAATCCAAGATCTTTGTCAGTCATATCAAGTGAAAACATGTTTCAACACAGTCACAGATTAAAAAAAACTTCATTCAAAAAGAAAACGCACGTCCTAATGATTAAGTCATTATTTTCTTATGGCTCAAATATCATCCCGGGGCCAAGATATTTCATTTGTGGGCCGATTCTAGCCCCTGGGCCTTGACTTTATAATAATATGTGGACTCACCACCTGCAGGAGGATCAGCGAGGGACTGGTGCTATGAGCATGAATGAATGAATGAATGAATACATATCTATTTGTATGGCCCTTTTCAAAAACAATGTTTACGAAATGCTGCAAAGTCAGTATAATAAAAAAACCAGTAAATACAGTCATGATAATACAAAGTCAAAATAATTAGATTGGTAGATACAGGAAGACAAAGCAGTGCAAACACAAGAAGAAAGACACAGACAGTAAAATACAACATGTGAAGTTGATAAAAGTGGGTTTTAAGAAGTGATTTAAAAGAGGATGCTGATGGTGCGAGCCTTCCCATGTTGTAAATAAAAACGTGTGTCTTGGCTCAAAAAGGTTGTGTCTGCCATTGTAATTATAAAAATATTAGGATTAGTTCGCTGACTTAAACACATATTCCGAGCGTGCAGGAGGACGCTCAGCAGCAGCACACTTCTCTCTCTCTCCTCCTCTTCCTCCTCCTCCTCCTCCTTCCCTCGCTGGTCGCTTCTCTCCATCACCACGAGGGGCTTTCTCCTCCCGTACGCGCGCACTCACACACCGCATGAGCTGCTGGATGGAAACGGAGACCCCAAACGCGCAGTAGAGACACGGGCAGGAACGCGCACCCTCTCCCTGGACACGGACACCTCCAGAACTCTCGCTTTTACCGACGCTGGAGGGATCGTAACGCACGGCTCTCTTTACGCACCGCGCCACTCCACAACTTGTCACAACGTGGAGGCATCTCTCCTGGCCACGCGAGGTAAGACTTTGGGACTGTTGCCTTCGTTTGCCAAAGTTGAATTTGTGGATTGATTTATCGCGAAGTCTCCATATGACTTTGCGCGTTTATCAGTTTGCTGTTGGCTGTCATGTAATGCAATGTCATGTGTGTATGATGAGAACTGTGCGCGCGCTCACCAGATGGCACGGCTTCACATGGCATGAGAATTACGCTATTTTCGTGATGGTATGGTACGGTTTTGTTTGTATTATTTTTTCTACAGGGATAGTGTACTGACATAAGCCAGGAGGAGAGATGCATTGTACCAAGATTGTCAGATTTAGACTGAGGTTATTTGCAATTTGTTGAAAACCCTCATTGGAATACATTTGCTAAAGTCCCCAGCGTTCACTATAGACAAGCACTGGTGTAATTAGCAGCAGTGCTAATTCACACCTGTAGTCCCTGAGCAGGTTGTTGCAAAACAGTGAAATATAAGTAGATGTATATAACATTGCCATAAATTAGCAGACAGAAATCACTGTTTAATTTACCATAAGTTAGACAATGCTTCTCGCCATTCTTGGCTGTTAACTTGTTGCCATTTGGAATGAGTTAAACTGCTAATGAGAGATGCGTAAAAGGGAAATGGAGAGCAACTTTGGTCTAGAGAACAGTGGCTTGGATGCAAACGGAGACAGTCTGATCACGGCTGGTGTGTGATACGTGCAGGAGTCACATTTACGTTCATGGACACAATTCCCCATGGACCAATATCTATGTGTTCAATACGTCTTTTTGTGTTGAAACAGTTTGATTCTCTGATCCGTGTTGGCAATTTCAATGGTTTTGGCAAGTCCTCTGTGATAACCGGTTGTGATTTAGGGCTGTGCAAGAACACATTGAATTGAATTGACATATTTTACGCACGGCTATGCGGATCGTATACCGTATTAAACGCGGTGTCTGGAAACTAAACGCGGGCTCAGCAGGGGGGAGATTTAGCGAGGCAAATGTGGCTTGGGATGAGTCTTCGAGGACCACAGCCACTTGATGCGCCAATGATGTGTGTTTGGGAAAGTTGGGTGCGCGCCAAGGCTTATACTTTAAAGCCACCAGGGCTAAACGCACGCAGCCCCGTCTCTTCCAAACAGTCTTTTCCTTTCCCTGAGCTCAGGATAGACGCGGCTTTGCTCTAATCCTCTAGTTGTTTCGGGCGTAAAAGTCTCATCGCGGAGATTGACAGAAAATCAGACACATTCTTGGATTCGTGAAACCTGAAATGATTACGTTGAAGATGGGTACAATCAATCACTCCACCGCTTTGGGTCCCGACCAGAGAGTTGCATCTTTAAAAAAAAAAAAAATATAAGCATAGATAGCTTTTATTACAGACTCGTAGTCCAAAACACAAAAAATAGACAAGACACAACACACTAAAAACAGACAACATAAAGCAATACATACATAGCAGCAATTGAGTGTGTTGTGTTATTTTAACTGCGAGCATTTTGACAATTGACGTTATTTTTAGTCAAAAAATACACACATGCCGAAGATTTTTAGTAATATTAGCTGAGATTTGACTTGCCAGGTAAAAATCCTCTGCCAGTGGATTGAGCATATATAAGATTAGATTAAGATACCTTGATTTGTTTATAAATACATATCAGTTTTTTCATGTTTTTCTTCTATAAATACAAACATTCTCCATTTCAATTACACTGAATTATTTGTTAAATCACAATTCTTCCAGCGGATATCTTTCGCCTGTTTGTGCATTCAAATCTGCCACCATAGAAAACATTAAAGATAAGATAAGAGATAATATAAGATAAACCTTTATTAGTCTCACAGTGGAGAAATTTCAGTGTCATCGTTGCACATTACAGCAGAGAAAGGAAATAAGAGCACCGGATTGCGTTGCTAAAATAAAAAAAAAGAACTTATAATGAATTAGCCCTGAAGTGTATTTAAAATGCTTCTTTCAAATTCCTTCAAGTACAGCACATGGGGTTTCCAGTCAAATAAATACTCGTCTCCCTCAGCTTCTCTGCTGCAAAACAAACCAAAATCATTGAATAAACACAGAGTCATATTTTCATTTATAGATCGCACGTCTGGCGATCACGTCCTCTGTGTTTGACCGCAGCATTAGGTTCCATTACATCCAGTGCAGGGTAATATTTGTGTAGCAGCGGTACAGATCCTCCATCGCGGCGCTATCACAGCCAGATGCAGCTCTGTAATTCCCATAGGATCACTTTGTGTGTGTATGAGTGCGTGTGTGTGTGCGTGCTGTGTGATTTGTGATGCTGGGGTCACACTTTGAGCTTAGATATTACAAACTGACCTTGGTAGGAGATGGCGACAGAGCTGCGCGACGTCACACAATCCAGTGGAACTTGCGAAATGACTAGTTAACAGATGAAAAGGCAAAGGCTAAGGTTTATCCTTCGTAACCGTTCATTATCAAGTTTTACACGCTCTGAGGATTAATCTGGATGAATCTAAAGTGCTTTCAGTAGAGTATATCTCCTGCTAATAGAATGAGAAACAACAGAACAGGGCTGCCTTTCTTTATTTTGTATTATCTATCATGGAATCAGTTTTTCTTGATTCAAGTTTAGGAAGAAACATGTCCTTGTTTCTAAAATACTGTGCGATAATTCTGCTCAAACCTGAATCTTGTATTTTCCTCACTCTTACATCAAACATAATCCTTTGAAAAATAAGTAAAATACAGCGTAATTTAAGACAAAAATAGTTGAAAATTGAACAGGAAATAATGACCAGACAAGATTTCTGAAAATAATAAGATAATACTAGCCTCAAATGACTTCATTTTGGTTTTAATAATAATAATAACAAGTATTATTTACTTATTTCTTAAACATTACTGAGACTTTTATAATGTAATCTTATCCAAACAACAAGAAAAGTTGTCTGTAAATAATACAATAATATTAAAACAAGCTTAAAAACTCACTGCTCCGACTTTTTTCTCTAAAAACATTATGAAGTGTTTTAAAATTAGTAAAATAATCTTACACGACAAACTACATTCAAGAAAAAACAATTAGAATGATTAATATTATTTAGAGTAAATAAAGCTCACCAATATTTTACTTTTTATTCTTATACATTTGTAAACTCCCATCACTGCCAGAGTTTAGCACAATAACAAAGTCTGTGAGAAAAACCCCAGAAAAAGCCCACATTTGCCAAATCCTTGCCGCCAACGACCACATCCAAATGTTGTGATTTTTCTCTCCTGTTTCAGAGCGAGGAGAGGGTTTCACAACACGCCGTTTATCCGCAGTTAATTGGTGTTTGAGAATGTGATGGAAACGCTTTTGGATCCGATATCCGATCAATGACTTTAATTTTCCAATTAGATGCTGATCTGTCCTGGAATCCATCATCGCTCGCCGGGGCCTCTGGGTAAAGGCTCTGACCCTTTCTGACCTCGTGTTTGAGGAATTGATTGTGCCGCAATGTAGCGGCTGGTCTGCTGGGCTGATGCTGGAATCTTCTTTTGCTTTCAATTACAAGCTATTGATGAGAAAAAGAAGAAAGAAAAATAGAAAAATCACGCTGTGGTTGTGGAGGGTTTTATTGAGAACACATTTTTATTATGTGTTCTCAATATATTTAAAAGTCTTGAAAGTTTAGAGGCTTTTATTGTCTGCTGTTTATAATTTTTTGTCTTGTCTGTGTGTGTTTTGATCTGGACCTCGAGTCTGCACTCTCGCTTCTCAGAAAGAAGGTCCTAGGTTCGAATCCCGGTCAGAACAGGGCCTTTCTGGGTGGAGTTTGCATGTTCGCCCCGTGTCTGCGTAGGTTTCCTCCGGGTACTCCGGTTTTTCCTACCACTATAAACATGTACAATAGGTTCTGGCCTGCGCCTCCTGTACTGGCCCCGCTCCCTCTGTGTGGAGTGAGAGACAAGAATTATAAACCGCTTTGACTCTGTTCTGTGAAAGGCCATATATAAATACAGATTTTTTATTACTTACAAATCTATCTGGCTATCTAATAAGGAAAGACGAGGCGAGTTTGTTTGTATAGCACAATTCATAGAAGGCAACTCAAAAGTGAACGAGACAGTCATACAGGGCTTTCAAATCATAAAATATGAATAATAATAACAATGTATTGGTTTAATTTAGCGCTTTTCAGGACACTCAAAGACACTCCAATATAGCCACAGCTGCCCAGGGGCACACTGACAGAAGCGAGGCAACCAGTATATGTGCAATCGACCCTTCCCACCCCCACCAACCCTTCACACACACACCAACCCTTCACACACACACCAACCCTTCACACACACACCAACCCTTCAAACACACACCAACCCTTCAAACACACACCAACCCTTCACACACACACCAACCCTTCACACACACACCAACCTTTCACACACACACCAACCTTTCACACACACACCAACCCTTCACACACACACCAACCCTTCAAACACACACCAACCCTTCAAACACACACCAACCTTTCACACACACACCAATCCTTCACACACACACCAACCTTTCACACACACACCAATCCTTCACACACACACCAACCCTTCACACACACACACCAACCCTTCACACACACACCAACCCTTCACACACACACCAACCCTTCACACACCAACCCTTCACACACACACCAACCTTTCACACACACACCAACCCTTCACACACACACACCAACCCTTCACACACACACCAACACTTCATACACACACACCAACCCTTCACACACACACCAACCCTTCACACACACACCAACCCTTCACACACACACACCAACCCTTCACACACACACACCAACCCTTCACACACACACCAACCCTTCCCACCCCCACCAACCCTTCACACACACACCAACCCTTCACACACACACCAACCCTTCACACACACACCAACCCTTCAACACACACCAACCCTTCAAACACACACCAACCTTCAACCCCACCCTTCACACACACACCAACCCCTTCACACACACACCAACCTTTCACACACACACCCAACCTTTCACACACACACCAACCCTTCACACACACACCAACCCTTCAAACACACACAAACCTTTCACACACACACACACAATCCCACACACACACCCAACCTTTCACACACACACCAATCCTTCACACACACACCAACCCTTCACACACACACACACAAACCCTTCACACACACACCAACCCTTCACACACACACCAACCCTTCACACACCAACCCTTCACACACACACCAACCTTTCACACACACACCAACCCTTCAAACACACACCAACCCTTCACACACACACCAACCCTTCACACACACACCAACCCTTCACACACACACCAACCTTTCACACACACACCAACCCTTCACACACACACCAACCCTTCACACACACACCAACCCTTCAAACACACACCAACCCTTCACACACACACCAACCTTTCACACACACACCAACCCTTCACACACACACCAACCCTTCAAACACACACCAACCCTTCACACACACACACCAACCCTTCACACACACACCAACCCTTTCACACACACACCAACCCTTCACACACACACCAACCCTTCACACACACACACAACCCTTCACACACACACCAACCCTTCACACACACACCAACCTTTCACACACACACCAACCTTTCACACACACACCAACCCTTCACACACACACACCAACCCTTCACACACACACCAACCCTTCACACACACACCAACCCTTCACACACACACCAACCCTTCACACACACACCAACCCTTCACACACACACCAACCTTTCACACACACACCAACCCTTCACACACACACACCAACCCTTCACACACACACCAACACTTCATACACACACACCAACCCTTCACACACACACCAACCCTTCACACACACACCAACCCTTCACACACACACCAACCTTTCACACACACACCAACCTTTCACACACACACCAACCCTTCACACACACACCAACCCTTCAAACACACACACCAACCCTTCACACACACACACCAACCCTTCACACACACACAACACTTCATACACACACACCAACCCTTCACACACACACCAAACCTTCACACACCCACCAACCCTTCACACACACACCAACCCTTCACACACACACACCACCACCCTTCACACACACACCAACCCTTCACACACACACCAATCCTTCACACACACACCAACCCTTCACACACACACCAACCCTTCACACACACACCAACCCTTCACACACACACCAACCCTTCACACACACACCAACCCTTCAGACACACACCAACCTTTCACACACACACCCAACCCTTCACACACACACCAACCCTTCACACACCGACCAACCTTTCACACACACACCAACCTTTCACACACACACCAACCTTTCACACACACACCAACCCTTCACACACACACCAACCCTTCAAACACACACACCAACCCTTCACACACACACACCAACCCTTCACAAACACACCAACCCTTCAAACACACACACCAACCCTTCACACACACACACCAACCCTTCACACACACACCAACACTTCATACACACACACCAACCCTTCACACACACACCAACCCTTCACACACCCACCAACCTTTCACACACACACCAACCCTTCACACACACACACCAACCCTTCACACACACACCAACCCTTCACACACACACCAACCCTTCACACACACACCAACCCTTCACACACACACCAACCCTTCACACACACACCAACCTTTCACACACACACCAACCCTTCACACACAAACACCAACCCTTCACACACACACACCAACCCTTCACACACACACCAACCCTTCACACACACACCAACCCTTCACACACACACACCAACCCTTCACACACACACCAACCCTTCACACACACACCAACCCTTCACACACACACCAACCCTTCACACACACACCAACCCTTCAGACACACACCAACCTTTCACACACACACCAACCCTTCAAACACACACCAACCCTTCACACACACACCAACCCTTCACACACCCCACCAACCTTTCACACACACACACCAACCCTTCACACACACACCAACACTTCATACACACACACACAACCTTCACACACACACCAACCTTTCACACACACACACCACCTTTCACACACACACCAACCCTTCACACACACACCAACCCTTCAAACACACACACCAACCCTTCACACACACACACCAACCCTTCACACACACACACACTCATACACACACACCAACCCTTCACACACACACCCTTACACCCAACACACACACCACCAACCCTTCACACACACACCAACCCTTCACACACACACCAACCCTTCACACACACACCAACCCTTCACACACACACACCAACCCTTCACACACACACACCAACCCTTCACACACACACCAACCCTTCACACACACACCAACCCTTCACACACACACCAACCCTTCAGACACACACCAACCTTTCACACACACACCAACCCTTCAAACACACACCAACCCTTCACACACACACCAACCTTTCACACACACACCAACCTTTCACACACACACCACCAACCCTTCACACACACACCAACCCTTCACACACACACCAACCCTTCACACACACACCAACCCTTCAAACACACACACCAACCCTTCACACACACACACCAACCCTTCACACACACACCAACACTTCATACACACACACCAACCCTTCACACACACACCAACCCTTCACACACCCACCAACCTTTCACACACACACCAACCCTTCACACACACACACCAACCCTTCACACACACACCAACCCTTCACACACACACCAACCCTTCACACACACACCAACCCTTCACACACACACCAACCCTTCACACACACACCAACCTTTCACACACACACCAACCCTTCACACACACAAACACCAACCCTTCACACACACACACACAACCCTTCACACACACACCAACCCTTCACACACACACCAACCCTTCACACACACACACCAACCCTTCACACACACACCAACCCTTCACACACACACCAACCCTTCACACACACACCAACCCTTCAGACCACACCAACCTTTCACACACACACCAACCCTTCAAACACACACCAACCCTTCACACACACACCAACCCTTCACACACCCACCAACCTTTCACACACACACCAACCTTTCACACACACACCAATCCTTCACACACACACACCAACCCTTCACACACACACCAACCCTTCACACACACACCAACCTTTCACACACACACCAACCCTTCACACACACACCAACCCTTCACACACACACCAACCCTTCACACACACACCCAACCCTTCACACACACACCAACCTTTCACACACACACCAACCTTTCACACACACACCAACCCTTCACACACACACCAACCCTTCAAACACACACACCAACCCTTCACACACACACACCAACCCTTCACACACACACCAACACTTCATACACACACACCAACCCTTCACACACACACCAACCCTTTACACACCCACCAACCCTTCACCCACACACACCAACCCTTCACACACACACCAACCCTTCACACACACACACCAACCCTTCACACACACACACCAACCCTTCACACACACACCAACCCTTCACACACACACCAACCCTTCACACACACACCAACCCTTCAGACACACACCAACCTTTCACACACACACCAACCCTTCAAACACACACCAACCCTTCACACACACACCAACCTTTCACACACACACCAACCTTTCACACACACACCAACCCTTCACACACACACCAACCCTTCACACACACACCAACCCTTCACACACACACCAACCTTTCACACACACACCAACCTTTCACACACACACCAACCCTTCACACACACACCAACCCTTCAAACACACACACCAACCCTTCACACACACACACCAACCATTCACACACCCACCAACCCTTCACACACACACCAACCCTTCACACACACACCAACCCTTCACACACACACCAACCTTTCACACACACACCAACCCTTCACACACAAACACCAACCCTTCACACACACACCAACCCTTCACACACACACCAACCCTTCACACACACACCAACCTTTCACACACACACCAACCTTTCACACACACACCAACCCTTCACACACACACCAACCCTTCACACACACACCAACCCTTCACACACAAACACCAACCCTTCACACACACACCAACCCTTCACACACACACCAACCTTTCACACACACACCAACCCTTCACACACACACCAACCCTTCACACACACACCAGCGGCTACAATAGTGGTTTATGTTCACCGTGGATGGTGAATGATAATGACATGTGGCGCATCTTTGAGTGTCCAGAAAGCCCCATATAAAACTGATTCATTATTATTATAATTTAAAATGTGTTATTGTGACAGTCTCAATATCAACCATAGGACATCTTCTATACAATTATCATCATAAACAGCAGAATTAGTAAATATTCAACCATAATACCCAAGCAACTTCATCATTATTGCATAGAAAATGTAAAGTCAATTATACATTTTGGGCCTCACAATATATTGGTCCATAGTTATTGAACTATTCAGAGATTCTGTAAATATCCTGACAGACCTGCTTGAGACAGATGTTGAAATCCCTGCATCCTGTGGTTAGTTTTACATTGTATACGTGATCTTGAACATACATGATGGACTGCCATATTCTAAATATCAACATTGATCTTCTTGTTTCCACCATTACCCACAAATACTTCCAATACAGATGTTTCCAATGCTCCAATCGTCAAAGTTTTCTCTCTACTTCTCCGTTCCAGCCTGTGAATGATAGGGCTTTGTTCTTTGCATCTCTTTGAAGTTGGATTATGTATTGGAAATTGCTGAGTACGAGTTTTGGGTTTAAAGTGTGGAACAACCGGATTCTGTGCTACAATGGTCCCTCGCTATTTTACGGTTCACCTTTTGTGCCTTCGCAGATTGTTTAGTAGAAAAATCTTGTGTGCTTTTTTTTACGACATACTTTTTGTGTAGTTCTGTGATACATTCAGAGGATTACCGCTGTGTTCCCGTAGCCTTCACTCCTGCTCCTGCCCCTCAGTGACTGTCTCTGCAGATGTGTTTTACCCTTACCCCATGTGTTTTAGACCCACAACAGGTTTAATATCACTGTGATCAGACTTCAGACGACATGATTTCAGATGATTAGAAAATTGGATAAAGTGTGTGTGGGCGACAGTGGTTCAGTGGTTCAGAGCATTGGCCTTTGAGCCTGGAGATCGTGGGTTCGAGCCCAGAGCACCGAGAGACCTTCTCCACCGACTCCACTGATGTCTGCTGTCGTTGTGTCCTTGGGCAAGACGCTTAACCCGCTTTAGCTATAAGGAGGGTGGAAGTAATGTTCGCTGCATGCCTTGATGTCTAAATGTGTATTCATCAAACCAAACTTTCCCCACTGTGGGACGGATAAAGGACTTTCTTCTTCTTCTAGACTTAAAACATTGATTGTTCAAAAAGGTTTTGTTTCACTTGCATTAACATGTTTTTTGTGGTTCTTTTGAAAGACAATTTAAGTTTCAATTTGGAGAGACTCTAACAGACAAATTATGGGTATTATTAGAATTGTACATTAGTTGGCAGTAAACTGACACTACATACATTAGCACATATGACGCAGAGGACAATATTTTCAGGATTACATTTATTGTTTCTGTACAGAATGAGGTTAGGATTTGGCGCTTAGATCCCGGCAGAGCACTGCACAATTGCAGAATGGGAAAGAGATGAGATGAAATCCCCCGGGGCCTAGACCCTGGTGGTGGTAGATAGGAGAAGGACGAAAGAGCTAAGAACGAGGCAGAGATGGGGAGGAGGAGGGTTGCGGCGTGAATGAAGCCGCTGCTTGGATGGAGCTTTGTCGCGATATGAAGCAGATGTGGGCAGAGCCTGATTGCTGCCACGGTGTGGCGCTGCAGCCGAGTGTGATTGACAGATGCTGTTGCCGTAAGCAACAGTGGGAGGACTTTTAGCGCAGTGAGTTCAGTTCTTACTGTCTTCCAGTCTGAACCTCTGCGTTCATTCTACAGAGTTGCTATTTTGCCGAATGTTGCTTATTGCTGGCTATTTTCACAACGTAACTGCAATAAACCTATACCCAACACTTTCGGAGAGTCCAACATTTTATGAAATGTATAGTTTTCTGAAGAATTGTTTTAAAATAATTTTTGGATGTGTTTGTAAGAAAGACAGTGACGTAGTATTTAAATCTGGCTGAGGAGGTCGAACTCATTCACCACTGAAAACCAAACTTGACATCCAAAAAGCATCACAAATGTGTTTCCATTGTAAGCAAATCTTTTTGGAGTTGGAATATTCAGTATACCATAGTTCAAGTTCAGTTTTACTTCCATTCTCTTGCTGAGAATCTAGACTGCCAACCACTCAGCCACTACGCCGTTGACAAAGAATTATAAAAAGTAAGGTCTTAATTTCCATGTCCTCCAACATTGGCTCAAGGAAACTGATGTAGTCATGAATACGATGATCAGAGAATACCTGTTTCATTCATATACAGTCTGTGAAACGATAACCAGGGTTCATCTCTGAGTGTGTGATTATCTAATGCTTATGACTTCAAAGAGAAATTACAGTGATTTATGTAACATAGAAAACATAAGAATTTCACCTTTATTCCATCTTTCTTTGTGTAATGTGCAGTTAATTCAGCAGTGACTAAGCCCGAGTACACATAGGACCAGAGCACAGGCCAGGACCAGAGCACAGACCAGGACCAGAGCACTGACCAGGACCAGAGCACAGACCAGGACCAGAGCACTGACCAGGACCAGAGCACTGACCAGGACCAGAGCACAGACCAGGACCAGAGCACTGACCAGGACCAGAGCACTGACCAGGACCAGAGCACTGACCAGGACCAGAGCACAGACCAGGACCAGAGCACAGACCGGGACCAGACCACAGACCAGGACCAGAGCACAGACCAGGACCAGAGCACTGACCAGGACCAGAGCACAGACCAGGACCAGACCACAGACCAGGACCAGACCACAGACCAGGACCAGAGCACTCACCAGGAGAGATTGTAATGTACAAAGGTGCAGGACTAACTTCAGCCGAATGGTGGCGTCCGTCAGAGGCACATTCGGGAACATTTGCCGGAACATTTACATATCTGTGGGACTAGGGTTGCAGAGATTAACCAGGTTTACGGTAATCGCGATTATAAAAGCCTGCGGTAGGTTCACTGTAAGGGTTTTAGATGACACGGTTTACCGCTGGGACGGAAAACTCTTGCGCGAAGTGCACTAGGAGCCGCTGCACACGGAGCAGACTCTCCGCTAAATTGAAGGTGGCAGAACATGCTCCCCCAGAGTTGTATCCACCACGACTTAAGTCAGCAGTGTGGGATCACTTTAGGAATCCAAAAGATGAGCCAGGTGTAGTTGCCAATATTTCAAACAGGATACAACATCTTTGAGGCAATCATACTTTACTGTATGTCCAAGTCAAGGTAAAAAACTGCATAATTTTTCAGAAAAATTATGACTATATATCCATAATGTTCAGCTATTTACATATTTGTATAATTTAAATGTAATAGAATAAATAACATGGAAAAAAATCATGTAAAATAGTATATGATAATCTTAATTTATCCATTGATTTTATTCCAGAAAAAAGCTAAAAAAAAGAGTTGATTTTCTTTCACAGTATCAATAATCGTGAATAATTGTAAAATCGCAATATTTTTTCTCACAATAATCGTGACTCAGCCCAGTGTGGGACCTACCGCACATTTAAAGGAGTCCTTTCAAAATACAGTCATGTTCCCAGAGATGAAGTTCTGCTTTTACTTGGGCTCTTCTTTCTCTTCTCTTTTAAACTCTTCTTCCTCGTGCTTATTGAGTGATTGTTTGTACTTTTACCTAACTGTGTGTTTGTATGTTTCCACCTGTCTTAGGACAATGGATGCAATTTAGCTTTTGTGCTCATTCCAGCATATTTATGTAGTAGAAGGTGTTTACCGACACATTGATTTAAAACGTACTGTCCTAAATTCAAATAAAAAATACATTACAAAGAATACAGATTCTCACTGTATCCCAGGCCCAACATCCTCAAACCAAAACGACGAATGCCTACAACTCACTGTATTTGCTCAAACAGAACGATCAAAATATCTCATTTAGCTCCAGCACATTGTTTTTCTAGAATGGCAGCTAATAATGATAACAATAGTTGTCTCCCTGCTGGATCTATCTGAATATGAAAAACATACATTGTCAGCAAAATTAGAGAATTGCATTGAGTGGTTGTATTTTTATTATTTAAAATCACAAAATAAAATCTGTTGTCGTTTAATTTACTGTGTTTAAATCTGAAGCTGCAATAGTGAAATCCCCACTTTCAAATTTAATCCGTTCCATTTAATCCAAACTTGGACCAAAAATGACAAACTTTTCCGCACAGCCTCCATGTAGCTTCTGGGTCCACTCCCACAACAATGGGGCTGTGATTTGTGTATTAAAATAGTTAAAAAAACATTAAGTGAATCGCAGAAGGGGTTTGACATAGAATAAAGCGATACAAGTGAAGCAACGATTGTCTACAAAGGTAAAATAAAATAGATATAAATATTACGGCTTGGCTCTGAATTGAACCCAGACAAGAAACTGGTCTTACTGTGAAATGCTTTTAGGCTGTATCCACTGTTTATATATGGTTGCTTTTCTTTCCCTAAGAGCACACACACAAAAAAATCCTGTTTTAAGCAATACATTCAGTCAGCACTGTATAGAGGCCATTATCCATTAGACATGTGCATTGCGTTGCCGATTCCTCATTTAGTCAGATGGTGGTCTAAGCAGCAGTAGTGTACATTTCAAGGGCCATGTAGCAGTAACCCAGATGGCACAATGGGCTGATTGTGATTTATGTACCAAAAGTGAATGCATTACCGGTGGGAGCACAACTCGGGAGTCCGGGCCAATTCTCAGGCAAGCCTTTTCACACCTCTCCCAGTGCGCGGCAAGAGCATAAATCACAACTATAGACAGAAGTTACTAAAAATGTTTACCTGGAAAAATCAAAGAAAATGGATAAAAAGCCGGTGTTTTTGTTTCTTTTCTTTTGAAGACACAATGCACGGCGGAAAAAGGGGAAAATATCCTTTAGATGGAGGTGTTTACACAGTGATTATCGCTTAAAAAAGCAGGGGCGTAAATGTAGTGTTTAAGCAGAGATGGCAGCGATAGACAATGGGAGGTGTGAAGGTGACGAGGATGGGAGAGCACACTGGAAAAAATAAGAAAACAATGTATGAAAATAAGAAAAATACTGCTTTAAAGTAAGAAAAATGATCTGCCAGTAGAACAAGAAAATATGACTCAAGATTTCTGAAAATAATACTAGCCCCAAATGATTTGATTCTAGTGTAAAAACATACATTTCAAGGATTAATTACTTATTTCAACATTTTTTAGTGGCTCAGTGGGTAGAGCATTGGCCTTTGAGCCCGAAGGTCGTGGGTTCGAGCCCACCATGAGACCTTCTCCACAGACTCCCACTGATGTCTGCTGTTGTTGTGTCCTTGGGCAAGACACTTAACCCACTTCGCCTACGAGGAGCACGGAAGTGATGTTCGCTGCTTGCCTTGATGTGTGTGTGTATGTATATGTGTGTATATGTATCAAACTGAAATTTCCCCATTGTGGGACGAAAAAAGGACCTTCTACTTCTTATCCAAACGATTAACAAAATAACTATGCTTTTTTCAGTCTGCACAAGGGGGAAAAAAACCTTTAGATGGAGGTGTTTACACATTGATTATCGCTTAAAAAAGCAGGGGTGTAAATGTAGTGTTTAAGCAGAGATGGCAGCGATAGACAATGGGAGGTGTGAAGGTGACGAGGATGGGAGAGAAGGGAAGGAAACAAGGAGCTAAGACTGATGCGATGCAGCGAACAGTGAAGATGAGTCACACTGGGGTTTCGACTGTCGCACAAACTAGGTCCTGTTGGGTCACAGCACTGATGATACCAATCTATGCAACTGGCCTGTTTCTGTTTGTTTGGCTTTGGTTTCTGCTTGTTCTGTAAAGATGTGCTTGTAGGAGGAGTAATTATTCTGTCCTGCATGACCTACGACACCCATGGCTTGTTTTGTCATTTTGAGTATGTACCAGTGTGGGGGTGTCCCGGCTCAAGAGTGGCAAAAAGGACGTGCGCTGACATGCTGCAATACCACCCCGGGCTGATGGGGGTGGACCCGGAATAAGAATTAGCCAATGCTAACATATAGCGTTTGCAGACCTCTCGAAAACGTCTTTACAGGATGATCCAAAAGTTGGCTCTTGGCCCAAATCTCCGTTCCACATGTGTGTCAATGCTGAGGGGAGTGAATTTCTTTGGACCACTCTAGTGTAGTTGCTGGGAATTTTTAAAGACCCCCGCGGCCATTTTGAATCTGCCCATAGACCGCGGAAGTTGTGGCACATTAGTTAGAACGGCGGAGATAGGCGTGACTACGTCCTTTAATATTTACAGTCTATGGTACGAACACCATTTAATTATTATAGGTATAGAAGAGGATTTTCACTTTTTAAAAAAACTCTCCGGTCTTATAGATGAGCACATATCACCAGAATGATTGACAATCAGATGGACCGATAGTCTTGATGATCCACCAGAAGTAGAAAATCCTTATATATACATTTAAACTTAAACAATGTTAAAAAAGAGACGGATCGCATACTCCCATATTCAGGCCCATGGAACACCTTTTCGGTCGTTCCCTAAACACAACGTCAGGAAAACTGGATAAGAGCAGACTATAGATATTTTTTTTATACCTTTCACCAAAAATGACTGTTCAATGCATGTTGTTAAAGAAAAAAGAAAGTGTTTAAAGGCCCAGGGGAGGGGCGCAGTGGTGGCGGTCAGAGGAGTGAAGAAGGGATGATGGCCACTTGTGAGGAGGATATAAATAACTCGTATGCATGAGTCCGGCTACAAACAGCTTTGGGTGTGCACAAGATTAAACAACCGTAACATTCTCAAAGCATGTGAAAAGTCGATTCTGCAAAGAGAGAATGTTTAGTATCTGCGCCTTCAGCTGGTGACAATTTGGGTGTGAAATCACAAGGACTTTCTTGTATTCCTTGGTTTGAATTTACAAAAACTGAAACTTGTGAGGACTTACAGCAGAACCAGGAGCCAGATCAGGTCCATCAAGCAGTCTGACTTCATTTCCTTCCCCTTACTCACTGTGTAAAAGGTCCCTCCAAAAGGTTCCTTGAGCACGTGCGCTGACATGCTGCAATCTCACTCCTGGCCTGTGGGGGTGTACCTGGAAACAGAATTACCCAATGCTTTTGTATGCCACCATTTTTCCAGGATGGTCCAAAAGTCGCTCTTGGTCCAACGTTATGTTCCGGATGCTGTCAATGCTGAGGGTAGGTTGGTTTTTTTGGGCCAGTCTATTTTAGCCGCTGTGGATTTTTGAATGAACGGGGCTTATGCCGGCGAATTTTTCCTGCCATGAGACCATTTTGAAAAAGCCACAGAAGGCAAAAGCAGTGACACATTAGTTTTAACAGCGGAGATAGGCGTCACTATGTCTGTTAATATTTACAGTCTGTGGTTTACACCTGTAATGATGCTCTGTGAAAGGAGAGACTGGACTTTTCAATCCGCTTCAACAGCACAAACAGGAGGGAGTGACTATAGTGGCCCGGGTTTGTACAGAAGGGACATTTAACCATAGACAGGGAGGTGTTACAGTTGCTCTCAGGACTAGATGTAGCAGTTTATCTCAGTGTAGCCTCCTTTCTCTGGGCAGGACTAAGCTCTCTGCCGCCACAGTCCCAGTTCTTGCATGAGATCTGACTTTGGAAACCTGCTTTGCGATACATGTCATCCTGTTAACAGGGTCAGGCCTGATTTTCTCCTGCTACCAACTTTGTTTTTTGTAAGCTGTGTGGTGCTTGTGTAACACTGGATGAGTCTGAATAGTTGGGTTTAATCAAGTAATATTTTAATTCTGATTCAGTGTTCGTTTGGCAGAGCAGAGTGTGTATATTTTAATTTTTTCAGTTAAATGTAACATTTTTATATGTAACACTGCGTGACACCAAATATGGTCCTGCAGGAAAATACAATACTATACAATTGTATTGTATATTGTGAAATAACTCTGTCACATACTACTTCCAACAGGGGAATAAAGAGAGTGCACATTTACAATTAAAATTACATTTGGGGTCACCAGGGTATGGGAGATAACAAAAACATGTACTGTCTAATTGGATATGGCTTGTAACAACAATTCGAGGTTTTCTGGATCACTGATTCAAGGTGGTAAAAAACAATGACAAAAAATGTAACTCTTGGCGGAGGTCTGCATGCTACGATTCATTTTCTAGTTTCAATATGCTATCAAAATGTGTGCTTTGTTTTTAGTTAGCAATGCCAAACAATAGTGAAGCATTATCTTCCATGCCAGGAGCCAATTTTTCATCAGACTCTGAAATCAGACACACTGAAAATGGAGCTTGGCAACAGTTTGTCTGAATTACACTCACTAACTTAGCCAAAAACAATGGAGAAAAGTGTTATTGTGCATTTTCTGAGTCGGGGTGAGAGAGATTGAGTTTCATGGACGGTTGCTTTCATATGTTCCTGTAAATCAAGGGTTTCAAACTCGTTTTGGTGCAGGGGCCAAGAATAAAAACATAAGAGCTGGTTTGGGCCAAAAGTGTAAAAGTGCGTTTTACATATTTTTGTATTTTTGTAAATGTGTTTTATTTGACATGAGTTTGTATATTATATATTATTTTCTAGTAGCTACGGAGTAAATCAGAACCGGGCACAAATATAAAGAAGATTCAGAGTTAAATATATACAATATTAATCTTTGGCCTTACTTCTAATTACATATTAGTTAACAGATTAGAACAGATTCAATAATGGTTGCTTTCCTGAGAAAATACGTTTTTTAAATGAAGTATAAAAATGCCATAGTGTCTGTACCATCAAAGCTGCAAGTTACTGTAATATTGATAATTGAAAATCCTTC
The DNA here is from genome assembly GCA_964034765.1 of Knipowitschia caucasica. Classification (NCBI taxonomy): domain Eukaryota; kingdom Metazoa; phylum Chordata; class Actinopteri; order Gobiiformes; family Gobiidae; genus Knipowitschia; species Knipowitschia caucasica. Next base: position 41,988,165 of record OZ035828.1, on the reverse strand, counting down.
TAAGGCCCTCTAAAAATGATCTTGCGGGCCGGATTTGGCCCACGGGCCTGAGTTTGACGTTCCTGCTGTAAGTGAAAAGAGTATTAACTGCATGTTCTTGTCATGTCAACATTAAAAACACACAAAATCACATCAAAATCAAGTTAATGGGCTGTAACAATAAACACACGCGTTGCAGAAATAACATCGTTCTTCATCGTGATAGAACATTTTTAAGGATTTCCGCTCTCCTGATTGGCTTGTTTGTCCCTAAAAAAGGATATAATTTTGCAATTCTCACTTTTAAATCCAATCTGGCTGTGAGCAGATGCATGTATCCCCATCTGACACTGACACCAGAGCCTCCCCCCCTCCCCCCTCAGGCCTGGGACTGCATCAAGCACATTACCTCCTGGCCTCCACTGTGATGGCTGCGCTCGGTGGGAGGAGAGACGGCTCCACGCTGGATTTGGAACCAGTGTTTGCACCTGATTTGAAGCAGAGGGTTACAGGCTCCGCTTTGATCCCCCCCAATCTTACACCACTGTAGCTTTGCTCACAGAAACTTTGAAGCCCCTACTTGTGATGGAATAGCCAACTAATATATACAGTATATATATTTGCTGCGGTCACTGTGGTTATGTTTGTGTGTGTGTGTGTGTGTGTGTGTTGTGGGGCAGGACTATAGTGCAGCGAGACAGAAAGCACTTGTGAATAGATACGTATGAATTTTAGCAACTGGGTACACTGTAAAAAATCCCTTGAAAAAAAACCAAACACATATATATATAAAATATGACTTGACTCAAGTAAAAAAATATATATACATATTTATTTCAAATATTATTTATTCATTTTTCTAACTCTAACCCAAATATTCTTGAGAAATGGAGAAATGTTGTCTTAAAATATAGCATAACATACTCATTTTATCTAAACTACAAGAAAAGTTAAGAACATTTGAAAAAAAAAAAGGGAAAACTTATAAAGAACATTAAAAACTCACTGCTCAGACTTTTTTCTCTAATAAGATTATGAAATATTGTTATCTTTATAGGAGAGTTTTGTTCAAAAAGGGGAGGAGGCGTGTCTTTCCTAAAATGTGCAAAAATCCTCCAATACATCACACATGACAATAAAAATTCAAGCAAAAAAACTGTATAAAATAATCAGAATCAGAATCAGAATCATTTTTATTGCCAACGTAAGTAACGGGAGGTCACAGACTTGGAAATTGCTTTGGCTCAGTGCAACAGTCAAAAAGAGATAATAAAAATAAGAATAAAAAACACTTCTAAAGAATAAATTTAAATTTAAAATAGAGTTACAGTTACTATTTACAATATACAAGTGCACATGGTGCACACAATGTAAGGTGACAGCAGTACAGTGAAGTAAAGTGACGTATGATGGGCAGTAAAGTGACTTTATAAAGGGCGGGGGGACAGGTTAAGAAGTGTTCAAGAGTCCAACAGCAGAGGGGAAGAAACTGTTCTTGTGGCGGGAGGTTCTAGTCCTGATGTACCGCAGCCTCCTGCCTGAGGGGAGTGGTTGGAATAGTCCATGTGCAGGGTGAGAGGGGTCGGCTGTGATACGACCAGCCCGGCCTCGAGCTCGGGCGACGTACAGGTCCTGCAGCGATGGAAGGCTGCGGCCGATCACTTCCTCTGCAGAGCGCACAATGCGCTGTAGTCTCTGTTTGTCCCTGACTGTGGCTCCAGCGAACCACACGGTGATGGAGGAGGTGAGGATGGACTCGATGATGGCCGTGTAGAACTGCACCAACATCTGTGCAGGCAGCTTGGCTTTCCTGAGCTGCCGCAGGAAGTACATCCTCTGCTGGGCCTTCTTGATGAGGGAGCTGATGGTCGGCTCCCACTTGAGGTCCTGGGTGATGGTGGTGCCCAGGAAACGGAAGGACTCCACAGAGGTGATGGGGGAGTCCATCACGGAGGGTGGGGGCGGGGGGACAGTCTCTTCCTGAAGTCCACAATCATCTCCACTGTCTTCTGGGCGTTCAGCTCCAGGTTGTTACCACTGCACCAGGACACCAGCCGGTCCACCTCCCTCCTGTAGGCGGACTCATCGTTGTTGGAGATGAGTCCAATGAGGGTGGTGTCGTCCGCGAACTTGATCAGCTTCACGGAGTCGTGGCTGGAGGTGCAGTGGTTGGTGTACAGGGAGAAGAGCAGGGGAGAAAGAACACAGCCCTGTGGGGCTCCTGTATTTATAATCCGAGAGTCCGAGACATTCTTCCCCAGACGCACTCGCTGCTTCCTGTCCGTCAGGAAGTCAGTGATCCACCTGCAGGTGGAATCGGGCACGTTGAGCTGGGAGAGCTTGTCCTGGAGCAGGGATGGCAGGATTGTGTTGAAGGCAGAGCTGAAGTCCACGAACAGGACCCTGGCGTAGGTCCCCGGGGAGTCCAGGTGCTGTAGGATGTGGTGGAGGGCCAGGTTAATGGCGTCGTCTACAGATCTGTTGGCTCTGTAGGCGAACTGCAGGGGGTCCAGGAGGGGGGAGGTGAGGGACTTGAGATGGGAGAGAACCAGGCGTTCAAATGACTTCATGACGACAGACGTAAGTGCTACAGGTCTGTAGTCATTGAGTCCTGTGATCCTGGGCTTCTTCGGGACGGGGACAATGATGGAGGATTTGAAGCAGGCCGGGACATGGCAGGACTGCAGAGAGGTGTTGAAAATGTCCGTGAACACAGGAGTAAGCTCACTGGCGCAGTGTCTCAGAGTGGCCGGAGACACGTGGTCCGGGCCAGGAGCTTTGCGGGGGTGCAGCCTCAGGAAGAGTTGTTTAATCTCTTTAGCGGCTATTGTTAGGCTGGGGGCAGGGCTGATGGGTGGGTCGTTAGAGTAGTGGGGGGTGGGGGAGGGAGAGGTGTCAGGGGCAGCATCAAAGCGACTGAAAAATAAGTTCAGATCGTCAGCTAGCTTGTGGTCATCAGCACAGGGGGGGGCTTTGGGTTTGTAGTTGGTGATCTCCCGTAGGCCCCTCCAGACAGAAGCAGTATCGTTGTTACCAAACTGCTCCTGTAGTCGTTCTCTGTGCCGGGACTTGGCTGCTTTCAGTTCTTTCCTGAACTGATGAACTGAAATAAGCATCATTTATTATAGTTTTGATGAATAAATCTCCACTTGAGCTTCTGAAGTCAGTGCTGTAAATATGTTTGAAGGTTTTTGGCTGGAAAAGGTGAAAGTTTACATGTTTATATGTATTATTCATTCTCAGTCCGTTGGCGACGACAGAGACGTATGGAACGGTTGGAGATAATGAAGTGTAACGGGACTCAGACAGCTGCTGACTCCATCTGCTTCTTTGATATGAACGGGGAGGGACGGAGGAAGCAGGAGAACATGCAACGCCAACATTACACAACTAAACTCAGTCTCCCAAATGTTTGTCATGTTGAAAGTAAGCTTGTATACTTTATTTATATAGCGCCTTTCACAGACCAGAGCTGGGAATTCTGTCTCTCACTCTACACACACAGAGAGATGGGAGCGACGTCACACTGAAAACACTTAAATCTCGGTAAGACTTATTTACCAAAGAAAACATGAATTATGCTTTTGTTTTAATGGCAAGTTTTTTTACTCGAATGTAGATTGTCATACGATTATTTTACTAGTTTTAAGATAATACAAATTATTAATCTTATGATTATTAAGAGCGACAGTAGCTCAGTTGGTAGAGCATTGGCCTTTGAGCCTGAAGGTTGTGGGTTCGAGCTCACTATGAGACCTACTTCACGACTCCCACTGATGACTGCTGTCGTTGTGTCCTTGGGCAAGACACTTAACCCCACATTGCCCCCGCTGAAAGATCAAGTCTCCTCTGGTGCTATGTGTACTGAGTGCAGCTCTGACTGCCACCCCCCTGACCCAGAAATGGATTAAGGGGAAGAAAATGGATGGATGGATGGATATATATATCATATGGATTATGAGAGAAAAAAGTCTAAGTTTGTGACTGTAAATGAAAGTGAAAGTAAAAACCCTGGACCAGACTAACCCTGGTCCTGAGACTAACCCTGGTCCTGACTAACCCTGGTCCGGACTAACCCTGGTCCTGATTAACCCTGGCCCTGACTAACCCTGGACCAGACTAACCCTGGTCCTGAGACTAATCCTGGTCCGGACTAACCCTGGTCCTGACTAACCCTGGTCCTAACCCTGGTCCTAACCCTGGTCCTGACTAACCCTGGTTCTGACTAACCCTGGTCCTGATTAACCCTGGCTCTGACTAACCCTGGCCCCGACTAACCCTGGTCCTGTCTAACCCTGGTCCTGAATAACCCTGGTCTGGACTAATCCTGGTCCTGTCTAACCCTGGTCCTGACTAACCCTGGTCGTGACTAACCCTGGTCCTGACTAACCCTAGTCCTGAATAACCCTGGTCTTAACTAACCCTGGTCTGGTCCTGACTAACCCTGGTCCTGACTAGCCCTGGTCCCGTCTAATCCTGCTCCTGTCTAACCCTAGTCTGGACTAACCCTGGTCCTCACTAACCCTGGTCCTGACTAACCCTGTTCTTACATAAATACATTGAAATCCTGCGGTTCTTACCTGCTGTGTTATCGTCTCCTCCTTCACCGTTACACGTTTCCACCGCAACACGAAACCCTTTTAATCGCATAGTTTCATCTCAGTCTAAGTCTCTGGTTTATATCTGTGCACGCCTCATGGCTGGTGACTCTGTACTCTAGTCTCCTGTTGAACCTGATGCCCCGGAGTGGGAAGAGCCGGTGCTTTGTAAACATCTATTTCCTCACCTGGATGTCATGCTTCACAGAGATTCCTCAGAGAGTGCCATAACCCGACCAACAGAGCTGAGACTAGCGCCGCTCTATTCCTGCATCAGTGCCGGCTTCACAGGGATGAAGTCTGCCAAGAAAGAGAAAAATCAGACTGTATCTTTTTGGATTTCGTTCCAGCTATAGTTTCTGTAGTGGGCTACTGGATCATTTGTGCTAGCTGTAAACATGCAAGTTTCTAATAATAATAATAATAATAATGCATTGTTTTTTTATAGCACTTTTTTGGACACTCAAAGTCACTTCTCGTGGGTGGCACGGTGGCTGAGTGGATAGCACTTTCTCAGCAAGAAGGTCCTGGGTTCGAATCCCGGTCGGAATAGGGCCTTTCTGAGTGGATTTTGCATGTTCTCCCCGTGTCTGCGTAAGTTTCCTCCGGGTGCTCCGGTTTCCCCTACAACTAAAAACATGCACAATAGGTCTGAATGTGAATGAGAAAGTGAATGGATGGTGTTGATTGGAGCTGATGGTCCAGTGTGTTCTGGACTCGCTTCCGTCATCACCGTGTGTGGAATGATTGGAACAATATCTGAACTCTGAACATTGTAAAGTGCTTTGGGTCCGACCTTGGTCTGTAAAATGTGTTGTATAAATAAACATTACTTACTTACTTACATGTCATTATTCTTTCCCTCCATACATTGTGGTGATAAACTACTACTGTAGCCACAGCTGCCAATATATATTATATTGACTTTACATTTTCTTTGCAATAATGATGAAGTTGCTTGTGTGTTATCGTTAAATATTTACTAATTTTGCTGTTTTTGAATGACAAAATAATGTATTATTAAGAATTGTATAGAATTCAATCCTACAGTATGGTTGATATTGAGACGGTCCCAATAACACATTTTAGATAATAATAATAATAATAATAATAATGCATCAGTTTTATATAGGGCTTTCTGGGCACTCAAAGACGCTCCACATGTCATTATCATTCACCATCCACGGTGAAGATAAACCACAACTGTTGCCACAGCTGCCCTGGGGCACACTGACAGAAGCGAGGCAACCAGTATGTGCCATCTGACCACCACCAACCATTCACACACACACCAGACTCATTCTAGGCAATTTGGGTGAAGTGTCTTGCCTAAGGACACAGCAGCAGTTTGGCACTTTACAGCAGAGGTTAAGTGTCTTGCCCAGGACACGGCAGACATAAGCTGGAGTCGGTGGAGAAGGTCTTGTGGTGGGCTTGAACCAACGACCTTCAGGCTCAAAGACCGATGCTCCACCAACGGAGCCACAGTCGCCCCACGCCACTAAACGTTGCTCATGTGAGATTCTCCATGCAATTTTTGAAGATGCTGTGTCCGTTTTTGATATTTTGGAGGAGTCTCAGTCGATCATTTAACTCCCAAAACGGTGTAATACAGTTTTGGCGTTTTGGCGTTTCAGAGACAGCTGGATGATGTCCCTCACGGCTAACCTTCAGAACTGTTGAATATTCATAAGTAGCTAATACCATTTGCATGATTTTCTCAGTAATGGGACAGATTTTTACTGTTTTAATTTTTATTTTAATTCAGAAGTGCTGCTTGAGCTCCCACTTAGCAAAGATAATCCTTTTATTCAGGAAATATATTAGGACTAGTCTTGGCTTCCCATCGTTTGTAAGTGAAGAAGTGAAAAATGTGTTGTTTATAAAACGCTTTTCCAGAGATTCTGAGAGTCACAAAACACTTTACAATTATTAACCTCTCATTTGTTCTACTCTTCCGATAATTTGTCTCCATGATAATATATGTCAATTTTGGCCATACTTACATGCAAAAGCCAGTTCCCGTTAGATCTTTGAAGCTGTGTGGGGCCGGGTCTGGTTAATACTGTGATGGGAGACATGGCTACGGCTGTAAAATGCCAAACTGTTGTTGTGTTCTTAGGCAAGACACTTCCCCCACATTAGAATGAGTCTGGTGTGTGTGAATGGTTGGTGGAGGTCAGAGGGGCTGAGGGCACCGACTGGTTGCCTCGCTTCCGCCAATGTGCCCCAAGGCAGCTGCGGCTTCAGTAGCAGTTTATCACCACCGTGTTTGGAGTGAAAGAAAAACGAAATGTGAAGCGTCTTTGAGTGTCCTGAAAAGCGCTGAACATTATTTTTATTATTAGTATTATTTGTTATTCACAAGTTATTAGAAGGACTTATTTGGTTTGACAATGTTGTACGGAGAGATTCTTACTGATTTATCTCCTTATACATTGTCCCTCAATTTAAATGACTGAGCCAATAAGTCACATTTATTTATGTAGCACATTTCACCCACTATTCTGAAGTCCCTCCACACACAGTGATGACAGCACCTGGTACATTGAAGCCTCCGACCGTCACCTTCCATTCGCTCGCTCAGTCAGACCTACTGTCCCTGTATTTGGTGGTATGGGAAACTGGAGCGCCCGGAGGAAACCTTCACAAACACAGGAAGAGCATCCTAACATTACACAGGATGACCCTCCTGTCAGACAGTGGATTTGAACCCAGAACCTTCTTACTGTGATGCACAAGCACAAACCAATGTGCCACCTAGTAATAATACTAGTACTTCTACTGCTACTGCTACTACTGCCACTACTACTGTTATTACTGCTATACTACTACTGTTATTACTGCTATACTACTACTGTTATTACTGCCACTACTACTGTTATTACTGCTACTACTACTGTTATTACTGCCACTACTACTGTTATTACTGCTACTACTACTGTTATTACTGCCACTACTACTGTTATTACTGCTACTACTACTGTTATTACTGCCACTACTACTGTTATTACTGCTACTACTACTGTTATTACTGCCACTACTACTGTTATTACTGCTATACTACTACTGTTATTACTGCCACTACTACTGTTATTACTGCTACTACTACTGTTATTACTGCCACTACTACTGTTATTACTGCTATACTACTACTGTTATTACTGCCACTACTACTGTTATTACTGCTACTACTACTACTACTGCTACTACTGCTACTACTGCTGCTACTACTGCTACTACTGCTGCTACTACTACTACTACCACTTCTACTTCTACCACTGCTACTACTGCTTCTACTACTACTTTTAATACTATTACCTACTTTTTTTATATAGATTTTTTCTACTTTTTTGGCCTTTTTTTACATTGAATTTCTTTCTGTGGATAAAAAAAACAAACAAACTTGGATCGCCTTGCACAAAGACGCCTTCCCTGCAAGAGATTAAATTGAACCTCGGACTGGAGGTGAAGTGGAGGAAGTTCTTATGATATTGCTTTGTTTACTTCTTAGAGATTTATGCAGAGGCGAAGGCGTGGAGGTCATTTTAATAAGTAAACAGCCTATACTTTTATGAAGCGCTTAATTTTATTCCAGGACTTGGCGACGGACAGCGGTGCCATGGGGGAGATGAGTTTCATTGTGTTTGACAGGGCTTGCTCAACCCCGGCTGCATCTGTGATTATCCGGCGGAGGCGTTCAGTGACATTTTTGCCGCGAGAAGACACTCATCGGCAACGAGAGGGTCTGAAATGAGATTTGTGATAGCCTGTTAGTTTCAAAGACTCAGGTACGGAACACCTCGCTTTGTAGTTTGGACGCCCTCAAAATCGGATCATATGAAATGACTTTTGAAATCAAACTGTGTGCTAAATGGACTGTGATCAGGGATTTCACAATGGATTTAAGTTTGCATGAAGATGAGAGGAAAGTAAGGTATTAATAGCTTGGAGCTTAAGGACCCGCATGTGCTCGAGGGATTCTCGCGGTAAATTCACGTGGGCTACCTAGACATAGAACTCCATGTAAACTAAAACAGCTCGACTTCAGCTGACAGAGAACCTCCATCTTTCTTCAATCCACACTTGAGTGCCACAAACTCTGCTCGATTGCCTCCCGCTCTATCTCCGCTCTGATCAACAGCTCTGATTGGTCAGGACCCGGCGTGCCCCTCTGTGCACCTGCATGAGAGCCAGACACAGCTGCACAGAACCTAGAGGACCAGAGAAATGACCACTATGGGCGAGTTCCGTCAATCTTGTGGTCCACATGTTGACAGATGCGCTACTGAGCACAAGCCACTGATTTGAACAGGGGCCGCCATCTTGGATCGCCGGGGCTTGATAGGGCCCCAAGTTGTGAATGGGATGGTTGTGATATGCACCATTAGCTTGTCAGAACCCCGGTGCCTCTGGGGCATTGACTGGCAAAGTACAAAAATGCACGAACATGTTTCGAGTGTAAACGTTTTGCTGATTAGATAAAACTAAATTGCAAACTTGTATAATTTATGCGATCCTGAAGTATGATTGCGTAAATTATCCGAGTTTGCAATTATCCATTTATTATTCAAATGATTGGCAATCTCAATCTGTTCATTCCATACATTCCATACATTCCATACATTCCACACATTCCATTTTGTCAAAAATGCCCCTTCCATTCCATTGCATTCCATTGCATTCCATACATGGGCAAACAATAATCTTAAGCAGCATTGGACATGGGTTGTCTACAATTAGATACATATTTTTCTAATCTTGGAGTAGGGTACATTAGCGTACATGGATTTGTATTGTATTGTAGTCTGCCACTAACACTATTCAGAATATACAAGAAAACGTTTGTGTAAGCTCTCAGTCGTACAGGGATTAGTCAAAGCAAAGGAAGGTTTCTCACCCATCATCTGTACTTCTTAGCACGTTTTCCCGACGTTTCGTCCTCAACCTAGCGGACTTCTTCAGGGAATGAATTCTCGGACCGCGCGTTGGAGATTTATAGCCTATGGGTGTGGTTAGCCACACCCTAATCCTGATACTAACTCATAAACAATCTAAGGTCTGATGTAGAAGGGAGCAGGTCTAACGACCCTGCTGAGGCTAACGACCCTAACTCATTAGCATGTCACAGACCTATTGTCTGCTGGGATGCTCAAGTGGAGTGCAGGTCTCACCCCTCCTAACTCATTAGCATGTCACTGACCTTGTCCCAAGGTTAGTTATCAGGATTAGGGTGTGGCTAACCACACCCATAGGCTATAAATCTCCAACACGCGGTCCGAGAATTCATTCCCTGAAGAAGTCCGCTAGGTTGAGGACGAAACGTCGGGAAAACGTGCTAAGAAGTACAGATGATGGGTGAGAAACCTTCCTTTGCTACAAGAAAACGTGTTTCTCAAATCTACAGGATTAGTCACATGTGAAAATGCTGGAACATTGTCTATAAGTGGACAATAATTTTTTCTTGTATTAGGTTTTCAGAAATATTTTTTGTTCAAGCCTCATTTTTGAAACACAATAAAATCCATTGTGTCCTCTTTCTCAAATTAGTTTGGTTCTATCACTCGTTTTCAGACCTGTGTCATTTCTTGATTTTCTGATTCACAAAATGCTACTTTTACAAGACTCCTGCTTTTGGAACCAACAATTTTATTATTTAAGCCACAAAATGTTCCGTACCGAAGCTTTCGATGTCCTCTCCCTGTGATATTGTGAATTTGTTTAGCACTTTGACTTACCTTGTGTAGGAACTGTGCTTTACAAATAAACTTGCCTTTTCTTGCTTTTTACAATTAGACATATGTTCACAACGACATTTTGTATTTAACAAATATTTGCCTATATTTATTCTCAATTCCAACTGTTTTAGTAGTTTACACAGAAAAAATCTCTTAAAAAAAAACCCTTAAAAAATAAGTAAAATACTGTGTAAAATACGGAAAATGATCCGCTAATAGAAAATATGACTTGACATCCATCCATCCATTTTCTTCCGCTTTATCCGTTGCCGGGTCGCGGGGGCAGCAGTCTAAGCAGAGACGCCCAGACTTCCCTATCCACACACACTTCCTCCAGCTCGTCCGGGGGGACCCCAAGGCGTTCCCAGGCCAGCTGAAAGATATAGTCCCTCCAGCGTGTCCTGGGTCTTCCGCGGGGCCTCCTCCCGGTGGGACGTGCCCGGAACACCTCCCCAGGGAGGCGTCCAGGAGGCATCCGGAACAGATGCCCGAGCCACCTCAACTGGTTCCTCTCGACGTGGAGAAGCAGCGGTTCTACTCCGAGCTCCTCCCGTGTGACTGAGCTCCTCACCCTATCTCTAAGGGCGCGCCCAGCCACTCTGCGGAGGAAGCTCATTTCGACCGCTTGTATCCGCGATCTTGTTCTTTCGGTCATTACCCAAAGCTCATGACCATAGATGAGGGAGGGAACGAAGATTGACCGGTAAATCGAGAGCTTTGCCTTTCGGCTCAGCTCCCTCTTCACCACAACGGTCCGATACAGCGACCGCATAACTGCGCACGCTGCACCGATCCGCCTGTCAATCTCACGCTCCATTCTTCCCTCACTCGTGAACAAGACCCCGAGATACTTGAACTCCTCCACTTGAGGAAGGACCTCTCCACCCACCTGCAGAGGGCAAGGCACCTTTTTCCGGTCGAGCACCATGGCCTCGGATTTGGAGGTGCTGATTCTCATCCCAGCCGCTTCACACTCGGCTGCAAACCGTCCCAGTGCATGCTGCAGGTCCTGGTTCGTTGGAGCCAACAGGACAACATCGTCCGCAAACAGCAGAGATGAAATCCTGTGGTCTCCGAACCGGACCCCCTCCGACCCCTGGCTGCGCCTAGATATTCTGTCCATAAATACAGTGAACAGAACCGGTGACAAAGGGCAGCCCTGTCGGAGGCCAACATTCACCGGGAACAGGTCTGACTTACTGCCGGCAATGCGAACACAGCTCTGGCTCTGGTCATACAGGGATCGGATGGCCCTCAGCAGAGGACCCCCGACCCCGTACTCCCGGAGAACCCCCCAAAGGACACCCCGGGGAACACAGTCGAACGCCTTCTCCAAATCCACAAAGCACATGTGGACAGGTTGGGCGAACTCCCATGAACCCTCGAGTATCCGATGGAGAGTATAGAGCTGGTCCAGTGTTCCGCGACCGGGACGAAAACCACACTGCTCCTCCTGGATCCGAGATTCGACCATCGGCCGTAGCCTCCTCTCCAGTACCTTGGAGTAGACCTTACCGGGGAGGCTGAGGAGTGTGATCCCACGATAATTGGAACATACCCTCCGGTCCCCCTTCTTGTAGAGAGGGACCACCACCCCGGTCTGCCACTCCATTGGCACTGCCCCCGATCGCCACGCGATCAAAATGTTTTACATTTTCACATGACTTTCCTGATTTTTACCACCACATTTTTTATATAAATATCTATCAATATTTATGCTCAATCCCAACTAGTTCAGTAGTTTCGTGGTTCATTCATTAGATCCAAAACATAAAACACTACCCCAGCCTTGCGGTTGTCCTCCGTGTCTCTGTGCGTACCTCTACACATTTCATCAATCGGATTTGACAGATTGCCCATTGATGTAGCGGTGTGTACAAGCCAAGCATCTCTGTGTCGCTCCATCCGCGGCCTGGCATCCTGTCAAAGGTACATCTCCACCTCCCGTGTAATTTACTCCGGGACGGTCTCCAGCAGCACCCCGTGACCCCGGCCTGCGATGTAGCGCTGAAGGCGATGGATGAGTGAACACATTTGAATACAGCCTTCTTGTGTTTGTCAAAAATGCCCCTCTAAATCTGGTCTTTCAGTGTCTTCTGTGCAGCCTAGCAACAGACAGGCTTTTGCTACTTGTCTTTCTCCCTCTCTCCAAGGCACGGTCTAATCTTGTGGCTTACTGACTGGAGAAAAAAAGAAAAAGAACGCTGGCATTTTCTTTTGTTTGATTTGTACAACACCCATTAACTGACAATTCAAAATAAAGCACGTCGCAATTATAATGTTGACACAGAGAAAATTGGGCATCTTATGATGTGATAGTAGCTGTTGTGGGTTTTCGAAATGCCATCTTCAAGGAAAAGTGTTGCTTTCAAGTGTGCAAACTAAAAGCACACTGGCCGTTGTTGTCGTTGCATGTGTGGCAGTCTCCCTCCCACTGCCTGGTGAAAATAAAACAGCTGCCATGGAGTATGAATACCCTGCATGGACTCACACACACTCTGAAAACTTACCATTGTTTGGACCTTAGGATTAGTTTAGAGATTACATTATTATTGTTTGCATCTTTTTCATGAAATGGTGAAGCAGCTTCCATGATATACTTATATGTGCGGCTGCATGTGCCTCCTGCCGGTGCCCAGAGTCAGGACTAAACATGGGAAGGTAACATTTTGGATTCATGCTGCTAAAATATGAAAATCTTCCTGAATATGTAAGACAGGCTTCTTCTCTGTACTGCAACTGAGGGATTTTCAATTTATTTTGAGTGTACTGTGATTATTTATGATTTGAATGCCTTGTATGGGTCTATCTTGTTCAGCAATTTGAGTGGCCTTGCCTTGCCTTATATTACTGCATTTATTTAACATAAAAATATCCTGGAAAAGCTTATGGTAATGTTAGAAAATGGTGAAGAATAGCATCTGTTATATTGTTCTATTCTTAGCATCTCAACCAGAGACGCTGGATTTATACTATCTCACATTTTCAGGAAGATTGTTCCAGATTTGAACTCGACAGAACTCATGCTCACCTCGTACTCATGCAAAGTTTACCAAGACTCATGTTCACAAAGTCTCTTTATAATTTTGCAAGGGGACATTTATCTGTATTCTAGTTTAGAAATGCCTGATTCTCTCTGGTCTCAAAGCTAAGCAGAGCAAGGCTTGGTTTGCTGTGGAATGGGAGACCAACATAGCTGGCTTTGATTTTCACTTCTTAGATTTATTTTTTGCAAATGTTCTTTCCTTCCCTTTTTAACTGGAGCCATCTTTAAATACAAACACTCCAAAAAAGGATCTACATTTTAACTTTGTATCTGTTTGTTCAATAATGCATCGGGAACACACTCCTGGGATGGCTGTACAGTTCTTACTAATGCTATTAGTGTTCGCCGGGCACAGTCTGGTGTGTGTGTGTGTGTGTGTGTGTGTATGTGTGTGTGTGTGTGTGTGTGTGTGCTCATAAACCAGTCAGGGCACACAGGCGTTCACACTCGCAGTGGTGCATCAGACAGACTTAAAAACAACATCGCTCCCGCTGAAACGAGCCAAACTTTATCCTCCAGTGAAAGCAACCGCTACTTCACAGACTTTAAGTTGACTTTAAAACACATGTTGAAATAAGTTGAATAAAAGGACAAGATTGTGGAATACGAACGGTTAAAAATGTCTGGAAGTTAGGGCTCAGACACACAGGGGGTACTCTAAATAGATCTGCTACTCCTCTTGATCGAGAGAAGCAAGCTGAGGTGGCACTAGCATCTGTACCCAATGCAATAGTGTCCTCCCTGCAAAAAAAAATAAAAATAAACCTTTCTATAATCCTCCTCGCTCCCTTCGCTCGAGATAAATCACAACCTCATTCTAAATATTTGCTCTGGACGCACTCCACTCAATATTTTATTCAAAAGGAATCTCTCTAATGTAATTACACCGAGCTTGTTTGGTGGTGTCTGTGTAACAAGAGAGAGAGGGAGGAGAAAATAAAATCAATGCAAGATGTGCCGGCTGAAATGTCACCCAAATTTTATTACATTGGTCCAGTATGGTTTGTGGGCAGACTCGACACATTTCGCATTTAGGTCACTGTAATGGATGTGTTGTCTGGGATTCTCTGTCGTTCACTTGGCTATTTTCCATTCCATGCTTTGAGATAAAAAACTCGGCCCACTTAGTGATATATACAGCCGGCCGTTCCGTAGCACGATTGTTATAGATTTATAATAGTGTTTTTCTTTTGATATTTGGGATTCATCTTCTACCTGCTGCAAGAATAGTGTCGACCGGTATACATTTTTCCTCTGGTCTCTTACTGGTCTCTCTCTGGTCTCTCTCTGGTGTCTCTCTGGTCTCTCAATGGTCTCTCTCTGGTGTCTCTCTGGTCTCCCAATGGTCTCTCAATGGTCTCTCTCTGGTGTCTCTCCGGTCTCTCAATGGTCTCTCTCTGGTGTCTCTCTGGTCTCTCAATGGTCTCTCTCTGGTGTCTCTCTGGTCTCTCAATGGTCTCTCAATGGTCTCTCTCTGGTGTCTCTCTGGTCTCTCAATGGTCTCTCTCTGGTGTCTCTCTGGTCTCTCAATGGTCTCTCTCTGGTGTCTCTCTGGTCTCTCTCTGGTCTCTCTCTCTGGTCTCTCTCTGGTCTCTCTCTCTGGTCTCTCTCTGGTCTCTCCCTGGTTTCTCCCTGGTCTCACAGTTTACAGTCCTCCCTCTGGTCTCTCTCTAGTCTCTCTCTGGTCTCTCCCTGGTTTCTCCCTGGTCTCACAGTTTACAGTCCTCCCTCTGGTCTCTCTCTCTGGTCTCTCTCTGGTCTCACATTTTACAGTCCTCCCTCTGGTCTCTCTCTCTAGTCTCTCTCTGGTCTCACATTTTACAGTCCTCCCTCTGGTCTCTCTCTCTAGTCTCTCTCTGGTCAAACTTTCAACGGTGCAGCAATAAAAGTTTACATAAGATGACAGAACCATTCAGAAAGCTTTGTTCACGAGTGCCTCACACATGGTGCATACATGGTTGTTTATTATCTGCTTAACCATAAAGAAAAGTCTGTCGTCCATATTTAACAGGATCAGGCTTCTTTCTTTGTTTATCCCAGGAAGTCCATTAAACTGCCCACCGCACAGACACAACATTCATCAAAAGGGCGGTGTTACATTTAAGTTGATGAAAAACTTGTAGAATAAAATCGCATTCAGGAAACCATGTCCGGAAATAATAAGGTGGACAGTTTAATTTTCTTGGCCACGGGAACAATGACAATCCAAGGATAAAAAATAATGATTCATATTATTATCTTATTTCAAAACACCCAATGAGACTGAACAAAACATGGTTAAAAACACAGTGCAATTAAACAAAAAACATCAGTATTATTAAAAAAATGAAAACAACAGAACTGGACGAAGCTGTTGAGGTGAATGGTCATGTGACTGGTCATGTGACTGGTCAGGTGACTGGTCTGGGTTTGATCAAGGGAAGAGAGTCGGTGCTTCAGAGGATGGAGGCAGAGTTGAGTTCCAACAGAGATCTATTTTAGTGAGGGGTGATTCGACGTTTTCAGATTAGGTCGAGAGGTTCTTCTGTAGATTATGCATGATGTTGTTTATTCATATCAGTTTGTCAATATTACAATTTACTAACCTTTGTCCACAGTTAAACCTGCATGTTCAGCGACTTATACACGCTCCCATCGCCCACATCGAGCAACAGAAAGCAGAAATGTGAACTCTCAGGGCAAGCTTCTATGTACAGCAAGAACTGGACACAATAATGACCTCCAGAAAAATCCTAATATTTTGACCATAGACTGGAAATATGAATAGTCACGCTTAACTCCGCTGTTAAAACTAATGTGCCACCAGTTTTGCCTTCTGTGGGAATTTTCCAAATGGCCACGGGGCAGGAAAATGCGCATACGTTAGCTACACTAGCCACATTCATTTAAAGTGCATTCAAAAGTCCACAGCGGCTAAACTAGACTGGTCCAAAAATATACTCCTCTCAGCATTGACAGCATCTGGAACATAGCGTTGAACCAAGAGCGACTTTTGGACCATCCTGTAAAGCTGTTTTTGAGAGGAAATAAGGCGGCATACAAAAGCATTGGGTGATTCTCTTTCCGGGTACACCCCCACCAGCAAGGACCGATTTTGCAAGCATGTCAGCGCTCGTATGGTCCTTTTTGAGCCAGAACCCGCCCACACTGGTTTTGACATGACCTGCCCTCCGTACGCCCCGGCACACACTTGATTTGAGATTTTTTTTCATCTGAGCAGGTGCAAGTGTCAGAATGCCTCGTTTACGCCTATGTTTACCCGCACTGCAAAAAATGATCAAATATGAGATCATAATTGCTACTGTAGAATCGAGTTTTTTTTAACTTGACTTAAGTTCATTCTGACTGTCTTAAAATGAGATTTGCCAATGAGACAAGCAATTTTGACTTGATTCAAGAACTATTGCTTTATTTTCTATTTTTTTAAAACAAGACAATTTTTCTTGTTACACTGGCAAATCTTGTTTTAAGGCCGTCAAAATGTGCTCATATTTGGATACATTTAGCCAAATTTAAGCATTTTTTTGTCTTTAATTCTGTCATCTTTTGCAGTGCGCGTACATAAGGATCCTGGAGTCACAACCTGTTTGAGAGAGTTGTGTGGTTGGTATTCCAGTCATTTGGTGATTTTCCTTCTTTGCAACAGCGTGCAACATTGGGGGAAGCCTCTCCTCCACCGGTCCCAACCATCATTTGTCTGCCTAATGGTCTGGAGGTGCCATCTTGGCTCATAGTGATGACATATTAACGTGTGCCGCACCGTCCAATTTAAACCTGGGTGAAAGAGCTTGTCTCATAATTCCTCCTTCCATTAAGCCGTTGCATGGATACTCTTTAATATCACATGGTTTTATTTTAAACGTTAGGTCGCCATGTCCCTTCGGAAATTTTGTGTTTGTCCATGGTGCCATTCTGCTCGGTTCAATGCTCACATTGCTTTCACTGAATCAACACGGATGCTAGTGTCGCACTGAAAAAAGTAAAATCTTGGTGAGATTTATTTACTAAAAATAACACAAATTATGCTTTGTTATGGCTTCAAGTTTTCTTGCTTGAATGTAGTTTGTATTTGACTAGTTTTAGCAACATTCTTCATAATATTACTAGAGGAAAAAGTCTGAGCTGTGAGTTTTTAAGCTTGCTTTAAATATTTGTTTTGTATTTCCAGACAACCTTTCTTGTTTAGATAAAATAAGTATGTGTTGCTATATTTTAAGATTGTTTTTATTTTTTATAAATGTTTAAGAAATAATGAATAATACTCGACATGTATGTTTTTAAACTACAATCAAGTCATTTGGGTTTAGTATCATTTTCTTATTTTCAGAAATAAAAAATGTACTGCACCTTCAAGACACCGGCGCACAATTCACTATTCACAAATATGTCTTTTTAAGTCCCTGCAAAGACTACATTTCAAGTTAAAACAGTGCCACACACAAGTACGTGACAAATATATACAAACAGATATTGAATGAGTGGTGTGCAAAGATATTTAGAGATGTTTTCAACCTAGTTTTAAACATATTTTCAATTTTCACTTTTGACATTTGTTGCTAATCCAAAAATGATACGTTCCAGAATCACAGTGAGATATTGTGCCCTATCGCATTATTTACTAAATCACAGCTCGAGCTTTTTCTGGTTCAATGTCAGCTTCCTGTCCAGGCTTTGTTTACGAGGGTTTACTGCCAAAGTCAGAAAATACAGCATAATTATTGGCTTTAAAAATGATAGAGTCTATTTATTTTGGTCTTTCATAACAAATGAATCTTTCTCACCCATCCTCTGTGCTTCAGTTTCAGGTTTTCCCCTGAACACTGAAAAACAGGTGACGGGTGAGAAACCTTCCTTTGTTTTTACTAATAACTGTGCAACTGAGAGCTTACACAAATGTTTTCTTTCATGTTTAAAAAAAATATATATATTATCTAAAATAAAAAAATACATGGCAGCAAATGCGATTGTAAAGTAATCCATTCTGGTTCAGCTCCAAATATCAAGAAATTTAAAGCCGGAGCAAAAGGAATGTTTAGCAAGTTTCTTTACTGGCGGCACGGTGGCTGAGTGGATAGCACTCTCACCTCTCAGCAAGAAGGTCCTGGGTTCAAATCCCGGTTGGACCAGGGCCTTTCTGAGTGGAGTTTGCATGTTCTCCCCGTGTCTGCTCCGGTTTCCCCTACCACTAAAAATATGTACAATAGGTCTGGCATGTGCCTCCTATACTGGCACCCCCACTCCCAAAAAATAACAATTGTAAACCGCTTTGATAGAGCCCTGCACGGGCCTATTATCTGGGCCCGAGCCCGGCCCTGGCCCGAGGGGGTGGCGCCCCAGCCCGACCCGGCCCGATATGGTTTCTGAATTTTCAGGCCCAAAACCCGCATCAAGCCCGCCTTTTTTTTTTTTTTGTAACCTCCCATAACAATGTTTTAGCGTAGTATATAGTGCCGCGCACTGATATGAACGCAGACTTAGCTAGAGGGCGGAGTTATACATGGTAGTGATGTGTTGCAATGAGTTCTGTGAGTGCGGAGTGAACGGCCGCATCTGTATGATACACAGCTGTATGATGCCCAGATGCTGCAACACACCTGTAAGTAATGCTATGTGCCGTCAATGACAACACTACACAGAACAACAAACACTACAGCGTGATAGAACGCTATATTCAGTGGGTGCGCTCGTAAATCTATTCTGCCGCTCTGAAAATGAAGAGCCCGAGCCCGGCCCGTGTCCGAGGTCATTATGCGGTCATCGGGCCGAAGCCCGGCCCTCGGGCTGTCGGGCCGTCGGGGCCCTCGGGCCAAGGGCTCAAGTGCAGGGCTCTACGCTTTGAGACTCCGATGTGCAGTGAAAAGGCGGTATATAAATAAAGATTACTTACTACTACTACTACTACTCTACTCCCCACGGGCTCCATTAGTGGCAAAGAAGACGGCTAAAGCTAGGCTAAATGCTAAAGCTAGGCTGGATGCTAAATGCCCCACTCACTCAGGCACATTATATACGTCACGGTAAACTCAGATCCAATCGTTTCAGTCTGCAAAAGGAGTTAACCCCTCCCACGTGTTCACAGAGTCAGTGGAGCAAATCCAGACTATAGTACAAAATGAAATGAGTACAATGGTGTGGTAAGACCCAGCTAGGTTTATAGCTGAGAGTAGCATCATCGGACATGAATGATTCCAGATCATAAAAGTGACATACGGCCGTTTGAATCAGAGAATATGACAAACGGACCCTGGGTTGACGAATCATAAAATCATAATAGAAACAATAAAACTCATTTGATGTTGATAGGATTTGCCGTTACTCGCCTCATGTCCGTCCACTCTTTGTCTTCTGGTTGAGAGCGTGGCGTTTAATGGGAGGTGGTCCAAGTCAGATTGTAAACGTGTAACTTGTCACAGTCCATTTAAGGAGGCAATATGCTGCTCCGGTGTGGACGCTATCAGCACAGAGCCGTAATGTGGGATTAAATCAGTTGTTAAGATACAAAAGTGGAAGCTGATAAGTTCAGAGAAGCCGAGTCTCTGAAAGCCTCTGGACGGGAAGTCTTAACTGATGTAGATACGACTAATACATAATTGAATGGGATTTATAGAGAGAGTGATTTAACACACACACACACACGTTTTGTTATAATCAAAATATAACAAAACTATAGTTCTCATTATTTCATGCTATCCTGAAACTAGTTTACATTTTTTGTAGTGTTGTAAGTAAGTAGTAAGTAAGTAATGTTTATTTATATACCGCCTTTCACAGACAAGGGTCACAAAGCAGTTTACAATTGTTATTATTTTTTTGGGCATTTGTACTCTCACTCCACACAGAGATTGGAGCAGGGCCAGTACAGGAGCCACATTCAGACCTATTGTACATATTTTTAGTGGTAGAGGAAACCGGAGCACCCGGAAGAAACCTACGCAGACACAGGGAGAACATGCAAACTCCACTCAGAAAGGCCCTGGTCTGACCGGGATTCGAACCCGGGACCTTCTTGCTGTGAGGCGAGAGTGCTATCCACTCAGCCACCATGCCACCGTTGTGGTAGTGTTTGTAATATGGCCATCGTCCCATTTCACAAGATTAAGAGATACAGTACTTCATTTGTCCCACAATCGGGAAATTTAAGTGTTGCATCACCAGTTAAAGAACAGTAAGACTGAGGAACACACAGCAAGAGATAAATTAACAAGAACTCTAAACTAAATAAACAAAAAATGTCGATCTCTAACACTCAAACATCTCTATCTTTATCCATAATGAGTACAAAACTTCTGACTTTATCTGTTATATAAGTATAAATCTATCTATGGCATAAGAAATAAGTTTAAAATCTCTACCTTACATGTTTCTTTTCAGCAACAACAATGAGAAACTGTTATAACTGATTGTATAAATAGCCTTGCGTTCTCAAAGTATTGCTCAAAGACACAAAAACAGCTTCTATCCGAACGAAAAATAAACATCACAGCAGCAAAGACAGAATTTCTAAATACCAGTCATTTTTGTGGCCATTATCTTTAGTCCTACTTCATCAACTCTACACAGACTTAACATTTCCGTTGAAGAACTTTGAAGGTTCCAAACGTCAAGATGAGTTGATATTTTAAGGAAACTCTGGACAACCGCTGTGTGGTGAATGGATCTGCTGGATGGGCTTTAGCCACACACTGGTGCTGCCTCTGTCTCAGCACTTTTGGCTCCTCCAGATGCTATTATCTCTACGCCGCGTTGACAGTATTTATATGAAGTCATTGGAAAGACATCAGATGCTCTGCTGGGGGTAGTTCTGTGGGTGGGGCTGGGATAGACCCGGCGCCTCCTCAGAACAGGGCAGCTAACTGTTCTAAGGCACAATGTGTGGACTCTGCATTTTAGCGCTCTGGCTTCTCAGCAACCATGGTACGCGTTTGTTTGTTTACCATGAATTAGATTTGGTAAATAATCAAGTGAAATTACATTCTTTCCATTAAAATGTCTGTGTTTGCAGATGGTGATTTTCCAATTTGAAACCAAATAAAAATCAAAATTATCTCCAGCTCCCTCCTCCTTACAGGCAAAACTCAAATGGGGTCGGAAAATGGCCTTTTTGAGTCGAGTTTACATGTTCTCTCCGTGCCAGCGTAGGTTTCCTGCGAGTGCTCCGGTTTCCCCTACCACTGATGAAATGTACAACAGGTCAGAATGTAATGAGCGAGTGAATGGAGGGAGTTGGTTTGGGCTTTGATGCTCCAGTGTGTTGGGCGTCTCGCTTCCGTCATCTCTGTGAGTGAATGTGAAAATATCTGAACTCTGAACATACTAAAGCGGAGTTGACCAGATGCCTATAGTCTCCAAAAATGTTTGAAAAATATTTTGGAACGGACCGATCAAACTAAACCAATGAGATGCGTTTACCCCCTTCTTCCTCTTCCTGTTTCTCGCGAGTGCAAGAAAAAGGAGTTATTGGATTTACTAAAACTTTAAATGACTGAACAGAGAATGCTGATTTCACGTTTGCCGCCCACTCTCCGTGTTTTGACAAAGAAAAATAAATGCTGGATGTTTGGTTTGGTGGAGAGGGAGGGGAGGGGGGAGTGGTTTCCAGTTGGTGCTACGGCTAAGCTAACAACATTGCTAACTGCACATTCAAATTAGCAAATTAATAGCAAATTAAGTAAATAACAATAAAAAAACATCATGAAAGGGTTCCCGGTCGGAACAGGGCCTTTCAAAGTAGACCTATGTTCTCCCTGTGTCTGCGGAAGTGTCCTCCAGGTGCTCCGGTTTTCAAGTTATTGCACAAGTACTGGACAAGTATGTGCACGAATACTCTCATTAAAAGAACAAATAGTACAAATAGAATCAGTCGTGTACAGAGATATTCAGATATGTTTTCAGCCAACTATTAAACATCTTTTTACTTTTAACAGAAAGAAAGATCAAAGACATCTGTGGCAAATCTAACAATCGTATATCACAGGGATCGCAGTGAGATTTTGGGTCCTATTGCGTTATTTACTGAATCACAGCTTGAGCAGTCTCTGGTTCAGTGTCAGCTTCTTGTTCAGGCTTTGTTTACAAATTGCAGAGTTGGTGGCAGTGTCGTAGAGACTTAATGCTATGAAGATGTCACAGATGTTTTTAATGGTCGGCAGCTGCAGCGCACGGAGCAGTAATCCGCGCCCACACTGGGATTTGCTTTCATAATACATATCGGAGTGAAGATTAAATCAGCCGCCACATGTGAGTATACTGGTGTACTTTAGTGCTACGCAGAAGTCTCCGCTTTTTTCTTTTGTAACAATGCTGAGACAGATATGTACAAAATTAAGGCTTTATAAACTGAGAGAAATACAAATATAAAGTTTTTTATTACATTTTGTGAAAACGCTCAAAAAATCTTTGTCAATCTTTTCATGAATTGTCACTAATATTTCATACAAATGCTTCCACTCTCTGATAAAGCAATTTAATCTAGTTTAATTTTTGAGCTATTCACATCTGTACATTTCTGAACATTTGAATCAGAAATACTTTGATTAATTCCTGAGAATAAACTATTGCTACAGAAATGTTTTTTCTTCTTCAAAAGCCATCCCGATCTTTTAAACGTTCTTACAAAATGTATTCATGCATTGTCAGCACCTACAGTTTTTTTTGTTTTAATTCACTAAAACACAAATTCCTGGTGGGTCTAGACAAAAAAAAAATCACTATAAAAATCTGAACTTAAAACATCTCTAGATCCACAAGTTTTCCCTGTTTTCAGTAATCTTCATGATCTTCTCAACGCTGATGTGACTGTCATTTTCAGCACCATGGAGAGCTCTCGAATCACAATGAAAGCATCTATAGAACCGCACAAAATGCCGTCAAATATTTATAATTATCATGACGCCTTTCAATCGAATCACTGCTGCAACTTTCTTACCATCTATTCAGTCTTTGTGAGGGATTTTCAAGGCTCTTTTCTCTGTAAAACCTTTGTATGTGAGGAGCGCCATCTCTTCCACTCCTGCCACTGCTATAGGTCACACTTGAATGTAACAGGCTCCAAAGGCGTTTTAAGCTGTGCCTTTAACTGTGCCATTGTTCGAAAATACAAAATCTATGAAAACAGGTTTCAGAGATGTGAGGTCTACACCAACTGGCCCTGAGCCTCATGAGCGTCTGTCAATAAGAGGTCAGCTTTTGGAGCATGATTCAAAATTGGACAAGAAAGAAAGATATCCAACAGTTCAAATGAAATGAGTGAGCTTTCACAGACCAAGGCCACAAAGGGGATCTCAGTAAAATCAGAATCAGAATCAGAATCAGAATCATTTTTATTGCCAACGTAAGTAACGGGAGGTCACAGACTTGGAAATTGCTTTGGCTCAGTGCAACAGTCAAAAAGAGATAATAAAAATAAGAATAAAAAACACTTCTAAAGAATAAATTTAAATTTAAAATAGAGTTACAGTTACTATTTACAATATACAAGTGCACATGGTGCACACAATGTAAGGTGACAGCAGTACAGTGAAGTAAAGTGACGTATGATGGGCAGTAAAGTGACTTTATAAAGGGCGGGGGGACAGGTTAAGAAGTGTTCAAGAGTCCAACAGCAGAGGGGAAGAAACTGTTCTTGTGGCGGGAGGTTCTAGTCCTGATGGACCGCAGCCTCCTGCCTGAGGGGAGTGGTTGGAATAGTCCATGTGCAGGTGAGAGGGGAGTGGTTGGAATAGTCCATGTGCAGGGTGAGAGGGGTCGGCTGTGATACGACCAGCCCGGCCTCGAGCTCGGGCGACGTACAGGTCCTGCAGCGATGGAAGGCTGCGGCCGATCACTTCCTCTGCAGAGCGCACAATGCGCTGTAGTCTCTGTTTGTCCCTGACTGTGGCTCCAGCGAACCACACGGTGATGGAGGAGGTGAGGATGGACTCGATGATGGCCGTGTAGAACTGCACCAACATCTGTGCAGGCAGCTTGGCTTTCCTGAGCTGCCGCAGGAAGTACATCCTCTGCTGGGCCTTCTTGATGAGGGAGCTGATGGTCGGCTCCCACTTGAGGTCCTGGGTGATGGTGGTGCCCAGGAAACGGAAGGACTCCACAGAGGTGATGGGGGAGTCCATCACGGAGGGTGGGGGCGGGGGGACAGTGCTCTTCCTGAAGTCCACAATCATCTCCACTGTCTTCTGGGCGTTCAGCTCCAGGTTGTTACCACTGCACCAGGACACCAGCCGGTCCACCTCCCAAAAGCAAAAGCAAATAAAAGACTAAATAATGAATAAAAATAATAACACACAAGGACGCCTTACACTATATTAAAAACATCACACACAATATTCAAAGTACAGAATATGAAACGTTGTAAAATCATAAGGAATCAGCCAGTTTCAGGTTTTGCAGGTTGCAGGTTTTTAACTTAACCTTTGAATGAGTTTACAGACTCCATCGACCGCAGAGACGATCGTTCCAGAGCTCAGGAGCAACAGCCTGGAAGGACCGGACTCCAAATGAATAACGTTTAATTCTCTTTACAATGAAATACTAAAAGAACTAGAACAAGTCTCTTTGAGCAGCTCTTGTATTTCCCTAACACTCCCTGTTCAGACTCAATAAAAAAAATTGTGGCCACAGTTTTATCAAAATGTGAAGAAGAATATATGGTAGAAGCGGCAGGACCAGGTCTGGAACTTGGGACCTGGTCTAAGTCTGGATCTGGGTTCTTAGTAACATTTCCACATTTCTCTGAAAAACATCAGGTTGCATCCTTAGATCGATAGATAGAAATGTCAGTGTTGCATCACAAGTTATTGAACAGAAGGAAAGAGGAGCACACAGCACAAGATAAATGAACAATAGCTGTACTAATTCAACAAAATCTCTAACTCTAGCATCGATGTATGAAATCTCTATCTTGAAAATAAAAGTATTAAAAAGAAGTCTAAAAGTTTTACATTTGGCGAAAAATTGGCAAATATAAAGTATTATTATCAATCCTTTGACAATACTGTTTCATGAATAATCTTATGAGAAAACAGAAGAGGGAAAAATGCATGCCCCCAACAATGTCCTGGGGAAATAATGGTGAATAATCAGTATTTTATGAAAAGAGACGTGATGGGCTGATAAAAAGGCTTTGATACATCTGTTAAATATGTTATGGTGCAGTAAACTGTGCCGTGCCCTTTCACACAGGGCGATGTTAGCAAAGAAGAATCAATACTGTTTAGTCCGCGACCAAAACAGCCCTCAATGTTTAAACTGTAAGGTTTTTTTTAGACTAATGCTAACTATATTGGTGCTAATGCATTACACGTAACATGGGAATGCACTGGCCATTCCATTACAGACACTTTTAATGTGTTAGCTCAGGGGTGTCAGAATCAGCGGAGTGAAAAAAACCACATTGCCCTTTCTGAGATGAGTTTGGAGCGAGTTTGACTCCTGGTTTTAGCTGATCAAATACTCTTCAAACAAAATCCAAAAGTCAATCCGTTTTGAGGTTCTAGAGAAATATTCAACATATTTGCCATTTGTAGTTAAACAGCCAGTGAGCACCCGAGACAACACAACAAACACATAAAAATAAGTTAAAAAGTTAATCAAATATGTCAATGGGAATCACCTCATAAAAGTGTTTAAGTGAAAAAAAAAAAAAAAAACATAGTTAATTATTCAATCTCTGATGATTTTGAAGCTTCTGTTGAACGGGTTAAAGCAGGCATGGTCAAACTCTCACAGAGAGCCAATTGCGGCCCTCTGTGTCATTTTATGCGGCCCTGCCTTACTAACCCAATGTAGTCTTTGAGCTCATAAACACAAGTTCACTGTGTCATCCATCCAACTTCAGCTCAGCCATTATAGACATGAAAACCTCGTTCTAAAGCCCTGGAGCGTCTGGAAGTTATTGATTGTGTCACAAACTCCTGCCGCTAATGTAGCTGATGAGATGGTAAACATGTGTCATTCAGCCAACTTCAGCTCTGTTATAGATTATCTTAATGCTCAGAATAGCCCGATGCCAGTCAAGACAGCCCCTGGACTACGGTGGGCTAAAGTGGCCCTCTTAGTAAAATGTTTGGACACCCCTGGGTTAAAGTGTCTATAATGAAAAGGGGTTAAGATATACAGATTCAGTGAAATAACGGAGCTATTTTCACTACTTAAAACAACAACTTTAAAGACAGTAATGGGGCGGAATGGGCAAAGTTTGCATGTTCTCCCCGTGTCTGTGTAGGTTTCCTCCGGGTACTCCGGTTTCCCCTACCACTAAAAACATGCACAATAGCTCAGGATGAATGAGTTTGTGTTTGCGAATGTGGGAGGACGGATGCAAATTAGCCCAAAGCTACAATCCGGACTGATGTGTTCATTAACATGTACTGTCCCAACCAAATAATAAATAAATACATTATATTCTTACTTCTCTGCTGCTTTTACTTTTACTCCTTGCAGCTTCGATGGTGCTTTTGACAGCCCTGTATGCATCTGGTAATTGCGTTTCTATAGACAACATTTCAGAGTGTAGCCCATTCAAATCAATGGCCTCATTTTTTTTTTTTTTACCCCTCCCCACTGAGTTTATTAGAGATCTATCAAGTGAGATTGGACTGCACTGTAACTCCCCAGCACCTGTGTATTTATGAGCCGGGGGTTTGCTGCTGTAATAGAACTGATAAACAGGGCAATTATGCTGCGAGCGCCTTTCTCTTGCATTGATAAGAACACTTGGCCTTTGCGTTCTTGACAGGCCGTAGTTTAGTGCTTATTCTACATCACTTTGTTTTTTCTACACAGACAATTAGAAAACAACACAGTGACAACTATGACAAATCGGGCTGAAGTGTTGCCCAGACAGTTTTCGTACGCATAATTCACATTGTTAAAGAATCTGGTTTGCTCAATGTTATTCCCATAAATTGCTTCCACCTTCGAGAAATGGACTGACAGCCATGACGATTTGGTTTGAGTTTGGTTGGAGGGGAACGTTGTAAATATTGAATGAAAATGAATAGGTTTACGGAATAGCAAGCTTTTATTTTTGAACACCTGCTGTGATTATAAATATGGATTTTCCTGGTGAACCTAATGAGAGTGGCCAAACATCCCCAAGGCATGTATAATTTACCAGCACGTAAACACAGCAGTCGAGTTATCAAATGTTTTATATAGAGGGAAAACAACACGAGTCAACCACTTTGTGATTATCCAACAGTTGGATTTGTTTTCTAAAATCCAACTTTTTTTAGTTTAGCGACACCTTTTGCCCTGATGGAGACCAGAAAGGGGTCAGAACATGTCGCTAGGTCCCTTCCACACTAAAGGATGGTTAAATAAGTAAGTAAGTAATGTGTATTTATATAGCGTATTTTACAGACCAAGGTCACCCAAAGCGCTTTACAATGTTCAGAGTCAGATATTGTTCCAATCATTCCACACACGGTGATGACAAAAGCGAGACTCCGAACACATTGGCGCATCAAAGCCCCAACCAACACCATCCATTCACTCTCTCATGACATTCAGACCTGTTGTACATGTTTTTAGTGTTAGGGGAAACAGGAGCACCTGAAGGAAACCTAGACACGAGGAGAACATGCAAACTCCACTCAGAAAAACAATTGTTTACTGTTTTATTTGTTTTATTTCTGTCTTTTAATGTTGTTTTATGTCTGTATTTGTCTGTGCACACTGGAGACTTTTTGCTAATGTATTCCAATGTGGTTTTTTCACTGCAAATGGCAAATAAACTGAATCAAATCTGAATCTGAATCTGAATCAGAAAGGTCCTGACCGGGATTCAAACCCAGGACCTTCTTAAAAGTTAAAGATATATAGGAGGATTTTCTACTTCTGGGTGGGTCTTGATGACCCACCCAATCACATGGTCCTCTCAATTGTCAATCATTCTGGTGACACATGTTCCTCAAATGAGACCAGAGAGTTTTGTAAAAAAGTGGAGAGGACGGTTCTTTCAAAAAAATTGGGAACCTGACTTCTCATGTTTGTCCTGTATTATACATATATTTCTTTATTTTAAGTCCCGTCCACTATAAAGGATTTTAAAGTTAAGTCAGACTTCCTCTTTGCTTTCTACATTATTTTCCCACAGCACCTATCACTTCTTCCATTTTACTTAAAATATATTTCTTTGTATCCCCGTAAGCACTCAATTCCAAATGTTTATTTTTTTTTTTTTTTTAGAGTTGTTGGAACAATCTCCGTCCTTCAACAATTTCTCAATAAATATTCTCCCGGTTGTGTTAATCTCCTGCTGCGTACTTCTGCTGTGTCGTCACTCTGTTGTGATTGTGTGCGATATTTACCAGTGTGGTGCCATAAACGCAAACCAACACTGTCATTGTAAGCATGGCGTGTCGAATTCAGTGTAAATAGCAGTTTATAAATAACAGTAAAAGTGTCGAAAAGCTCTAAATTTGCAAAGTTAGAGGCGAATACATGTGTCCTGTTTCGCCCAGAAGTGTTTAAGTCCAAAAGGTTGCATTGGTACCGACCCGGCAACGGATGAAGCGGAAGAAAATGGATGGATGGATGGAGGTTGCATTGGTCATCAAGCCAGTGTTTGCTTCTCTCATTCTCAACAGCCCAAAGTGATACAATAGCTGTAGGATATCTCCAGGGCCGAGCTAGTTTAGTTGGTAAAATCAATAGGAAAAATACAAATAGGGATTTCCAGCCCTCCTGCTATTTCTTCAGATTGAAAAGGATGAAGACAAGACTCAAAATGTCTTTTTTTTTCACAAAGACTGTCTAAATAACTAGCTTAGATTAAATTTTTTTTGGAGGAGGAAATGCTAAAAAAGTGTATCACAAAAGACGCAATATGTTCTGTGTATAAATAAATTAAATTGATTGTGGATCGGTTCTAATTCTCGTCCAGGTGAAACTGAAAATCTCTGTAAAGTCCATGTACTTTTGTAATTCAACTCATAATCTGAAACTAAATTCTAACATACTCTTTACACGCAAAGTCAGTCATATCAAGCCTCAATTTTGTCATAATTGAGCAGGATTCAGTGATCTTCAAATAAATAAAATGAGAAAAATAAATAATGTATCTTATACTAAGGCTTATTCATTTACAACTCGCAAACCTCAAACTGAAAAGTCTCAAAATATCGTTATAGTAATAAACATTTTGTCACTTTGCATGAAACAAGTCTATATCATATTTTGTTTGGCATTTCATGTTCTCAGCAAGAAGTTTATGGGTTCAAATCCCGATCAGAACAGGACCTTTCTGAGTGGAGTCCGCATGTTCTCCCTGTGGCTGCATAGGTTTCCTCCTTGTGCTCCGGTTTCCTCCTGGTACTCCGGTTTCCTCCTTGTGCTCCGGTTTCCTCCTGGTGCTCTGGTTTCCCCTATACCACTAAAAACATGTACAATAGGCCTGGCTTCACCTCTTGTCGGCGACCTGCTCCATCTCTGTGTGGAGTGAGATCTGTGCCAGGATTCTCATAGAAACGGTACTCCCTCTGATGTCTGCTGTTGTTGTGTCCTTGGCAAGACACTTAAAGAACTTCTCACCCCCGCTCCTCGAGGCTTACGTCACTCACATTTCCTGTTCAGATCTTCCTCCAAATGGGCGTAGCCTGAAGGACTAAAGGGGAAAGGCGGGGGGTGTTGGGCGGGTCTTGGCTGTGATTGACACTTGACAATAAAAGCAATAGTGACTAAAACTACAATATTCAACAACAACGCTATTAACAATACAGCATTATCAATAATACAAACAGCTTTGCTATTAAAATCCTACCTAAATGCTATAACTAATCGCAAACCTGACAATCGATGAAAATACTCTATGCTATTCCTTCCTTCGTTCGCTAGGGGGGCGCTCCCACAGCGAAGGAAGGAAGGAAGGAATAGCAGAGTATTTTCAAAATTCATCCATCCATCCATCCATTTTCTTCCGCTTCATCCGTTGCCGGGTTGTGGGGGCAGCAGTCTAAGCAGAGACTTCCCTATCCACACACACTTCCTCCAGCTCGTCCGGGGGGACCCCAAGGCGTTCCCAGCTGAGAGACATAGTCCCTCCAGCGTGTCCTGGGTCTTCCCCGGGGCCTCCTCCCGGTGGGACGTGCCCGGAACACCTCCCCAGGAGGCATCCGGAACAGATGCCCGAGCCACCTCAACTGGTTCCTCTCGACGTGGAGTAGCAGCGGCTCTACTCCGAGCTCCTCCCGTGTGACTGAGCTCCTCACCCTATCTCTAAGGGAGCGCCCAGCCACTCTGCGGAGGAAGCTCATTTCGACCGCTTGTATCCGCGATCTCGTTCTTTCGGTCATTACCCAAAGCTCATGACCATAGGTGAGGGAGGGAACGAAGATTGACCGGTAAATCGAGAGCTTTGCCTTTCGGCTCAACTCCCTCTTTACCACAACGGTCCGATACAGCTACGGCATCACTGCGCACGCTGCACCGATCCACCTGTCAATCTTTCAAAATTCTAATGTAGTAAATACAGGTTGCCTGCAGATGGCGCCTCACTGATGGTTTTAAGCAGAAAGTTGATCTTTCAACTTTTTTGCACTAAAGTGAGTTGTCCTTTAACCTCTGAGAACACCAGGTACCACCATGGGGCGGCTGCAGCTGTAAAGTGCCTAACTGCTGCTATGTCCTTAGGCAAGACACTTCACCCCCATTGCCTAGAATGAGTCTGGTGTGTGTGTGAATGGTTGGTGGTGGTGGGAGGGGCCGATGGCACAGACTGGTTGCCTCGCTTCTGTCAGTGTGCCCCAGGGCAGCTGTGGCTACAGTAGTAGTTTATCACCACTGTGTTTGGAGTGAAAAAATAATGTGAAGAGACTTTGAGTGTCCAAAAAAGCGCCATATAAAACCGATGCATTATTATTCATTATTATTATTAATAGTATAGTTTCATAAAATCATCAAAAAACCCATTTGACTCAAGACTTGTCTGAACGTCCCTGCTCTATTCCGTCTACAATACAATTTATTCTTGTATAGCCCTAGGTCACAACAGAAGTCATCTCAGAGACTTAACAAAACCATTGAAATCACCAACACAGGTCAGAGAATCAACAGTTAAAACACATGAAGAATATAAAGCACACACAGAAGAAAATGTCCATACATGTTGTAGAATGCTAAAGTGTCCTGATCATCACCAATCCTTTCTGTTGGACACTAACTGTCCAACAAGACCCTCCTGCATCGACAAGGAAAAACTCTTAAAAAACCCAGTGGGAAAAAGTGAGAAACCTTGGGGAGAACTGGGGAAACCCACAGGGAGGGAGACCCATATGAGAAAGGGATCCGTCTATATTCCGTCTACACCCGCTCTATTCACATACATAGACAATTCTGTCCAATAAACCGCTTACACAAGAAAAAATAGCCTTTACTTGGATTTGATTTAGAAATAACACCTTCCTCTTGACTCAAATAAATTCCCATTGTCCACTGCTTCCGACTACATATATTGGTATATATTGGTTCTCCGGCTTCGTAGCCCGGGATCATTCCAGCCTATTACCCCCCATATTTCCCCATTTTCAACGCTGTGAGCGGAGAAATACGCTTGACAGACAGGTCCTGTATA
The DNA here is from genome assembly GCA_964034765.1 of Knipowitschia caucasica. Taxonomy (NCBI): domain Eukaryota; kingdom Metazoa; phylum Chordata; class Actinopteri; order Gobiiformes; family Gobiidae; genus Knipowitschia; species Knipowitschia caucasica. Next base: position 41,956,236 of record OZ035828.1, on the reverse strand, counting down.
TGAGTCTTTGCCCTCCTACCTGCGCCAATATGGAGGTTAGATGGCACAGCAGTGGTCATGGAGTTTCAGTAATGGTTTTTTGAGATTGACGGCGAGCACTTTTGTCTGTGGGAATGTTTGGTGTAAGATAATAAATCTTTGTTTTGGTTGGTTGGAAAGGTGCTGCCGTCCGTGCTCTGGGCCGAGGGGTGTTGTCAGTCGGGACGAGAGGACGAGCGGAGAGCGTGCACCTGTCAGAATGATCCGAATAAGATTGACAGGGTTCGCAAACAAGGCACTTTTTTGTTAGCTGGATGTGGTTATTATGCTTTCTGGAGAGCATTTGAATCAGGACTTTTGAAATGGCACGTGGCTTTATGGATGTGTGGCTATGCATATGTTAATGTGGAAGCAGGACTGGCCTTTTCGGTCAGAGGGTTGCCGAGCATTTCATTTCATTCATATTATGGCATTTACCGGACTTATTGCAGCTGCAGTATATATTCTCCTTTCATATTGGAATGTTGTTTTGGCTGGGTGGGACAGACCATTCTTTACAAATCTTACCTCTGAGTATTTTTATTATATTTTTACTTTTTCATCTTTATACAACCAAAGTCCTGTTGAGAAACTCATTTTCAAGGGATTCCTGGACAAAAGGCAGCAGAAGTTACACACAATTAGATAAAATTATATATTATTAAAGGCCTTAAATAAAATGAATTCAGTTCATTTCCAGTCTTTTTACAATACAAACTTGAATATGGTTCAAACAGTTACAGAATAATTTATAAACTTACATGTACACCGTGTGGGCGGCACGGTGGCTGAGTGGATAGCACTCTTGCCTCTCAGCAAGAAGGTCCTGGGTTCGAATCCCGGTCGGACCAGGGTTAGTGGAGTTTGCATGTTCTCCCCGTGTCTGCGTAGGTTTCCTCCGGGTACTCCGGTTTCCCCTACCACTAAAAATATGTCCAATAGTTCTGGCATGCGCCTCCTGTACTGGGAACCCTGCTCCCATCTCTGTGTGGAGTGAAAGGATCAATGCCCAAAAATTAACAATTGTAAACCGCTTTGAGACTCAGATCTGCAGTGAAAAGGCGGTATATAAATAAAAACTTACTTACTAAAAAAACTTACTTACACACACACATGTTGAATCCCCTCCGACCAATCAGCGTGCGAGGGAGGCAGGTGTTGTAGTTTGGTGTCGGTGATGTCAACATTTTTCGCCAAATAAAAATATTTGGCAAAAAATATAAAAAAAATTGAAGCCGGAGCAAGAGGAATGTTTAGCAAATGTCATTGCTGCAAATATGTCGTGTCTCTACTCTCCACGGGCTCTGTTAGTGGCAAAGGAAATGGCTAAAGCTAGGCTAAATGCTAAAATTAGGCTGCATATGCATAATGCATAATGCTAACGACTCACTTGGTCCCAATACGTCACAGTAAACTCAGATCCAATGGTTTCAATCTGCAAAAGGAGTTCACCCCTCCCACCTGTTAATGGAGTCAAAGGAGCAAATCCAGACCTAAGTATGAAATGAAATTGATATGATGGTATGGTAAGTTTTTTCTTTTTTCCTATTTTCATGAACAAGATATTTTTTGGATTATAAAAGGAATCGTTTATGGTCAGTGCTTTGGACACGTTCATAAAAGTGGGGTTAAGTGTCTTGCCCAAGGAAACTAAACGTATTCACTAACTGTTATCGGCTGTCACTGTTTTCGAATTCTCTTATTTGTTTTGAAATCATTGGATCTTTATTTTGAGAAACTGTTTATCTGTTTATAACTATGTTAATACTCCTATAATGCTTTTATACATTTGTTTTAAACAAGGCCACATTCTACAATGTTTAACTTTATGGCAGTGAATGCTCCATTCAGACTGAATACAATCTGTATAGAAGATGTGGTGAGGGGAAAACAATACATGTATTATTCTAATCCAAACTCAATGTTTAAAAATGTGGAGAGGAGAAAAATATTAACAACTGCAACTACATCTATTCTGGCCAAAAAGTAAAAATATCTAAATAACAATAATTATACTTTTAACTCTTCACATTCTCTATTTGTACAGTATGTGCTTCCAGAACATGCCGTATATTTGGAAACACATAACCCTGTCTTAACTGTGTGCTGCAGGACGTAAACCCACGGGCTCGGCGTGTAATACAAGCGTTCATTTTGATAAACAGCCGAGCACTTTTTGCGATTCAATATCCCAGTTTCCATTTTACAGTACAATAAATTTACAGGGGTCCGTTCCTTCACAGTGTTCCTTGTTTCTCTCAGTGGCCTCTGAATCATTGGTTGTTAATGGGACATTGACTATTCCGATCACAGAGTGTGGGGAGGGGGCAGCTGGTAGTCCCCCGGGGGAAGCTGGCCCGTGGCAGATGCATTATTCATGCTTCACTATGGGCTTGTAGCGAACACTGACACCCGACCTGCCCAAATCAAACAGGGCCCGTGATTTTAATGCCCCCCGGGAATAGCGCAGGGTCGAGGTGTGGGGTGAGGAGGGACCTGCGAGCCGGAACCTAAACACAGAATAAGGACGCAATAGTGTTTCTACGGTTTTTATGCAGTTCTGAAAATGTAGTCACAGTCTCGAGGGAGGTTGGATTAACTCATTGACTGCCAGCCGTTTTGGATGATTTCACTGACTTTCAAGACCCACAGAATATTGTGTGCAATGACTATGTGAAATATGAAACCAGATTCTGAAAGACTGAACTGTCTACTTTTATCAGCAAAAATAAGTTGGTTTCTAGCTAGTTTTGTTCTCCAGTAATCCCCAGTCCAATAGAGGGAAGTTTTAGTTAATAGGTGGGATTTGGTCATCTTTATAATCTATATCAACATTTATTAGGTATTTTAATTCAAACTTCTGGTGACATTTGCTGTATTGGCCGCAACCAGACAATTTAACTTTTTCCTTTCCTTTATTGCTAACAGTCATACAACAATGTGACATAAAACACAAGGACCATCTGCAGAAATGAGCTTTTAAATGCAGTAGATTAAGATTCAATCTCCTTAAAGGTACCAACCTTTGAAACAACCTCCCTCTCTACTTTTTGAACAAAACTCTCTGGTCTTATCTGACAAGGTCGTATCGATAGTCTTGATGATCCACCTGAAAGTAAAGCATCCTCCTATATAAGATAAAAGACATCACAGGTAATTTGTTTTTTTTTTTTTGACATATAGGGAAAGTGAAAAGAAATCTATTTGAACAAAATTACAACTTACTTTTGAATATTCCCTACTCAATAACAAATGAGCTAATTAGCCCCATGCACTGCAGTTGACAGTCATAGCAATGCAAGGTTAATTAAATATTCTGTAAACTGTTGCAAGGATTAAGAAATGTACTGCACTGCGTTACTTCTTCTCCTCTGAAGGTATTGGCACCGTGATACAAATAATTCATGCCATTTGATTTGTCATGGAAGACAGTGTACCCATCAAGTTTGTAAGCAATCTCTTCTGTCTCCGGTTACAGATGATCCATGTTAACCCGTTAGGTGAGTTTTTCTGAAATGTTAAATATGGAGACAAAAGATTCAATTCAATCTATTCTTGTACAGCCCTAAATCATAGTAGTTATCTTGGAAGACTTTACAAAACTGTTGAATTAGTCCAACACAGATCAGAGTTACGGGGCGTCATAATGTCCATGACTTCAAACTTATATTTTATTGCTTGTTGTTAATAAAGATTACAAAGCACCAGATTTAGCTGCAGCTATAAGAGCGTTGGGTGAATGCACATACATAGTTCTCCTTAGACCCTTTAACAGTTTATCTTTTAACTTTCTTCTTGATGTACTGTGATTATTTATGATTTTTCTTGTCTTGTGCAGCACTTTGAGTTGCCTTGTGTATGAATTGTGCAATACAAATAAACTTGCCTTGCCTTGAACAGGTCTATCCACATTACCAAGTAAAAATTCTGAAACCCAGTGGGAAAACATGGAGCCCTGGAACTGTACTTGAAATAGAAGACATTTAAAACTCTTGACGTCAAGAGTTTGCGCCGAATTAGCTGGTTGTAGTTTGGCGGAGAATGTGATAGTAAAGTATTCAGTTCTGGTTCTATCAAGAAAGTGAAGCCGGAGCAAGAGGAATGTTTATCAAATGTAATCGCTGGCAAATATTGTGGCGCTACTCAGATCCACAATATTCTCAGATCCAAGCGTTTCAATCTGCAAAGGACCTTAGTACAAAATGAAATCAGTACGATGGTGTGGTAAGACCAGGCTAGGTCAAATCCTCCTGCCCTGGAAGCATGACCAATTCTGCTGCTGTAGCACATAAAGGGTTAAATAGTCCCCTTTAGAGCCTCAACACCGCGGCGTATCCTCACTCCACTGGCTCTTGCTTTAGAATCTGTCTGCTGTTGCAACGTTTCCCCCATAATACGCTTTTATAGGGCCCCATTTCTCACAACGGCTCCTGCCTGGTGCTGACAAACTGTGTAATAAACTTCACTTTAAAATTTAATTAAGTAATGGATTGAATTGAAAGAGGCAATTCCTTTTGTTCACGCCTCCAAAACAGAATGAATCTGTGGAGCAGTGAATGAAACAATGTGTTGTGTGGCAGATTAGCTGGTGTTTGGAGTGAAGATGGCGAGCTGGAGCCCTTGTCATTGCTATGCAGCGGAGTTGTCGGAGCTGGAGCAGGTGCTGAAGACACAGCGTCAGAAAGATTGGGCCGGGGAAACAGGAGTGCCAGGGTTCATGAACAAACAGGGGAAAGGAACAAAGTTAAAGATTAGGGGTGATAGAGTATGTATGTATTGTTGTGTACTTGTGTATCACCTTTCTAAGTCTGAGGAGGTCATTATTTAAACTTTGACATTATCTTGAAAATATTGACTTTATGCGTTCCATGTTGTAGAATATGACGTCATTTCTTGAAGCTGGAGAACCAAACTTTCAAATCACAATACAGGGTTAGGGTTAGGGAACTACATAAAACATATCATTTAATCAATATATTTATCATACAGATCCTCAGAGTAGAACTCTCCATTGATTTTCTACCGGTGATTATTTCTCGATAGCCATTGGGCTTGTAATTCACATGCATCAGATAATTCTGCAAGTAGTTCGGAAGTCTGTAAGTTCTTGGAGAACTTACCCAGAGATACACCACCCCCTCATCACCCTCCGCACCTTCAACGAGAACGCCCACTTTTATATAATTAAAGTAGCTAGCCGAGCTATTACTCACCTGGCCACAGTAGATCCATGGGACACACTGCCTGGTCACGGAACGTTGCCAAGCAAAGGAAAAACATCTTTGAGAACTATTTATTTGCAGTCATAAAAGTGGACTGAAGTTTATTTTGTGTGTTCAGTTGGCAGACAGTCGTATAATAAGTGTGATAATGTAAAGAACACAGATGATTTTCGGTCATTATATATTATCCCACCTAGTCCCTCACTTTCCAACAGTTCTATTGTTTTTTAACATAAAAGGTATTTTTTACTTTTGTCAATTATTTTAAAGCAACATTTTTTAGACAGAAAGTGAATAAAAGGAGAGGACCTCAGAGGCCATTCAAATCTCAGCCCAAAGCGAGATTTAGAGTCTGAACTCATGTCTTCATTGGAAAACATAATTAATGGAGTAAGTGACGATTAGAATGCACATGTGCAGTATTGGTGCATTTTTTTTTTAATTTATATCCAACATGGCATTGTCTAACTGAGGAAGGACACAATTGTAAATAACGTAATTTAACTAGAGAAATTCACAAAACTATTCTAGGGCCAATACTGTTGTTTTAAAAGGCATAAAACGGTTTGATTTGTCATAGCGTACCAGGTTTGAGACCAGAGTATTCATTTATTTATTTAGTTAGAGCAGACAGATGAGACAGGGACACACTGTGCTGGTTTGTGCCAGAAGTTGCCAATAGCTTGAAGAAAAATCTGCTGAAGTCGTGCGATTGTGTCATTGAACAAACTCTATAACCTGTGCTGTGACACCGCTGTATTACTGTCCTTATGTGATCCTTGTTTAGATTAGAAGTGTAATTAATCCAGCTCCTTACTTTCCACATTTGCTGATGTTTACACAGCCCGTTTCTCACAGACAAAAAGCTCCCTGAAGTCCCTTTAATTACCCAGCGAGATGTTGCCTTCTCGGGTTGCGTGTTTATCTCCTGCTGCCTGACGCCTCCTATGGGCCTCCTCCACGCTGCTGCTTTGATCTTGTTATGTGGCTAATCTAACTTAAATGTACTTGATTTTGTTTACTAGCCAGTCGTGTTTTTTATCGCGTAAATTGACATCGCTATCAATAGTCGAAGGTAATTTAATCCTTAAGGGCCAAACAAGATGCAGAAGATGTGCGGAGAATATTTGTAATTATGTGGTTTATTTGGCTGTTTGTGTTGTTACGGCCGCTGGCGCTGGGCCGCGTCGTACACCCGCTTCCCTCCCTCCTGTGTTGTGCTGCTGTTCTGCTCAGGCTCCGCCCCGCTGCATGGTGCACCGGCTACGCACGCTGCCTCCCAGTTCTGCCTTCCGTTCGGAGATTGGGTCGCGCTTTCCACGTCTGGCCAATCCATCGCTGCGGCTAATCAGCACCAGCCTTGAAAACGAGTCTGCTCCTTCTGTGCGGGGCGGCTTGAATCAGTGTCTTGTCTGCCACCGTTCTGAGAGAACGTGTTGTCTGTGTGCGCTAAAGATTAAGCTTAAGGTTGCCTGTGTGGCTCTGTGCTTGTGTTTATTTGAGAACCCTGTGTTTTTGTGTGTTTTATTTGACTCTGACGCTGTCCAGTACAAACTGTTACCCCTTTTGCCTGTTTTATTAAAAGGCCATCTAATTTACCATTATTACATCCTTGGTTTTATGTTACTTCCCTCTTCCCCTACGAGCTCAACTGTAGGGTCGTAACATATTTGGGGGCTCGTCCGGGATCTACACGTTCCCGGCATTAGGTGGCCGAATCAAATTTATTAGGTAAGTGGGGGGGTAAGCTGTATTGTATTTGGACATTGGGAGAATGGCAACCGCTTTCAATTTACAGGCATTCTTGCTTCATCCCTCGGCCGAAGCACTTGAGCGCTGTAAAAAGAAGGATCTATTTGAGGTTGCCGATCATTTTGAGATTTTGTATTCCCGTCAGAGCAGCAAGGCCGAACTCAAGGTGCTGCTCCTGGATGGTTTGGTGGAGAGGGGCTTGCGTTTGATCCCAGAGGCTGAGAGGTCTGATGAGAGCATCGTGCATGCGACTACCCCGAGACGTACGGAGACGCCTGCGGATGGCCCTCCCGGAGCGGAGCGTGAGTTTGTAGAGGGCGATGCGCGGCCTGAACCACCGCGCACTCCTCCTCGCTACGGGCCGCCCTCCCCAGCTCCTTCCTCTCCCGGCTCAGTTGGTGGTGCTCGGCGCGCTTTGCGGCTGGCACGCATCAAGATGGAGGCCGAGCAGAAGGATCGGGACCGCAGTGCCGAGCTCGAACTGCATATACGGAGGCTTGAGATCGAGGCTGACAAAGCTGTGCGCCTCAGACGCCTTGAGCTGGAGGCCGAAGGCCGCCTCCCCAGTCCTACTCAACGCCCGGGCGTCGCTGCACCTGCCACAGCCCTCTCCCCAGCTGTTCATGACTCTCTTGACGTGAGTAAAATGATACAAATTGTGCCTACATTTAGGGAGAGTGAGGTTGATTCGTATTTTTCTGCTTTTGAGAGAATCGCGATGGCGTTAAATTGGCCTCGTGAAGTTTGGCCTATCCTTGTGCAGTGTAAAGTGTACGGTAAAGCACAAGAGATAATCGCTGCGATGCCTCTCGCTGAGAGCCTGCAGTATGATGCAGTCAAGAGAGCAGTCTTACGCGCGTATGAGTTAGTGCCTGAGGCCTACAGACAGTCTTTTAGAAATCTCCGTAAAGCCCCGAGTCAAACGTGTGTTGAGTTCGCACGGGAAAAAGGAAATCTGTTTGACAAATGGTGTGCCTCTGCGAAGGCCCAAGATTTCGATTCTTTGCGTGAATTAATGTTGTTAGAAGACTTTAAGAACAACCTGCCTGCGCGTGTGGTTGTGTATTTGAATGAGCAAAAGGTTAAAACTATTTCTGAGGCTTCTGTGTTAGCAGATGAGTTTGTGTTGACTCATAAGAACTTTTCGTCATCTTCTGTTAATGAGACGCGTGTGTCTGTGCAGCCTGATCGTCCACGCTCTCCTGGAACCTCCACAAGGGACAGAGTCTGCTTCTACTGCCGCGAGCCCGGACACGTAATCGCAGACTGCCCTACTCTCAGACAAAAGGAAGAGTGTTCAGCTCCAAACGTTCAGAGCATTGGGTTAATTCAATCTGTAAGTCATAAGTCAGGACCCAATACTGTCCAAAATCACGGCTCCTGTTTTGAGCCTTTCATATCACAGGGCCTAGTATCACTGAATGGCGAAGCACCAGATCAACGCCCCATCCGTATCCTACGAGACACTGGCGGTTCCCAGAGCTTGATTTTGGCCAGTGCTCTCCCGTTTTCATACCGCTCTTACTGTGGTTACAGGAGTGTGTTACGGGGAGTTGAGATGGGCTACCGCCCGCGGCCCGTTCACTCTGTTCATGTCCAGTCAAACCTCGTTACAGGAAAGTTTCCGTTAGCTGTTGTCCCTGCGCTACCCATTGAAAATGTAGACATGATTTTATGTAATGATTTGGCAGGGGGCATGGTGTTTCCTCCCCTGTTGGAGGCGGTTCTGTCCCCGCTTGTGTGTGCCTCTGATCGTCAGATGCCCACGGGTTGTGCTGTGGCGCACACCCGTCCTCCAGAACAGTGCGGTTGTAGTCTGCCCGCCAGTCCAGTGAAACCACGAGTACCGCCGCACTTTACTCCACCCGCCACTTCTGTACGGAAGCACAAGGCTAGGGCCACCAGGCTTGGGTCAGGCGAGCGGCACTTTCAGCACCATGGAGAGCGTTTTGGCTCTCGCTCTGCAAGTTTCAGTTCGCGGCCTTGATCTGTGTGTTCCTTTGAGGGATTCGCCACGAGAGAGGCAAAGTCTGTGATTCTGTGTTCGGGTGAGTAATTCACAAATTTGCTCTGATTTTACTTTGAGATGGCTTGTATTTTAAGGGGGGGAGTGTTACGGCCGCTGGCGCTGGGCCGCGTCGTACACCCGCTTCCCTCCCTCCTGTGTTGTGCTGCTGTTCTGCTCAGGCTCCGCCCCGCTGCATGGTGCACCGGCTACGCACGCTGCCTCCCAGTTCTGCCTTCCGTTCGGAGATTGGGTCGCGCTTTCCACGTCTGGCCAATCCATCGCTGCGGCTAATCAGCACCAGCCTTGAAAACGAGTCTGCTCCTTCTGTGCGGGGCGGCTTGAATCAGTGTCTTGTCTGCCACCGTTCTGAGAGAACGTGTTGTCTGTGTGCGCTAAAGATTAAGCTTAAGGTTGCCTGTGTGGCTCTGTGCTTGTGTTTATTTGAGAACCCTGTGTTTTTGTGTGTTTTATTTGACTCTGACGCTGTCCAGTACAAACTGTTACCCCTTTTGCCTGTTTTATTAAAAGGCCATCTAATTTACCATTATTACATCCTTGGTTTTATGTTACTTCCCTCTTCCCCTACGAGCTCAACTGTAGGGTCGTAACAGTGTATATTTGCATTCGTGTAAGAGTTTTGTACTGTCAGGGGGATTAGCTGGGGTTTCATCATTTTGGTCTTGGTTGCTGTAGACTTTTTGCAGAGGTTTAGGAGCAGGACGGGCGGTACAGGCGTCAGTGTGGGGTCCCCAAATCAAAAGGGCCCCAGAAGTTTGTGTTGTGCAGCTTGTTTCCGAACGTTTTAGTAATATGGCTACTTTAGTGAAACGGACTTGTCAAGGGGCCGAGTCCAGTCCAACACGGACTGATTTTGCACTGTTCTAGACTTTTAAATCAGCTTTAACAGAGCTGAAGTTGGCTGAATGACAAATTACCATCTCACCAGCAACATTTTCCATAGACACAGTTTTGTGACACAAACAAAAACAAATGATTATTATCAACAATTAACATCAACGGCTTGATTCTAGAGGCTTTACAACAGGGTGCAACACGTCTATATTGGCCTGACCACCAGCATTGTCTATAAGAGCTGAAGTTGGCTGGATGACACTGTGGAAACAGAATTTAATGTGATTTCCAGAACTTGTCATACCTCTGAAGCTGTGCAGGGCAGGGCCTGGTTAGCACTGTGATGGGAGACCTCTGGGAACAGCGGTGCCACAGTGGGGCGGCTGAGGCTGTAAAGTGCCAAACTGTTGTTGTGTCCTTGGGCAAGGCAAAGGAAGGTTTCTCACTGACTAATCCCTGTACAACTGAGCGCTTACACTTCACCCACATTAGAATGAGTCTGGTGTGTGTGTGAATGGTTGCTGGAGGTTAGAGGGGCCAATAGCATTCTGGTTGCCTTGCTTCTGTCAGTGTGCCTCAGGGCTGATGTGGATACAGTAGCATAATAATGGACTGTACAAGTTTTGTCAAAGTTTTGTCATCATAATCTCCAAAATATGACCAAAACAACGGCTTCTGTGGGTGGCTAGCTGGTTTAGAAAGCCTGTGTGTGTTTCCGCCCGCACCCCTCCGAGCCCCTTTCGACGCCCGGCCTTTTAGCATGCACTCTGAGTTGTTTGGAATCAAGCCAGCAGCTACTCAATGTGTCATCAAATCACGTAGTGTCACTCCATTGAGCTTGTCACTGCGCACACCCCAGTTGCTTTAGCTAAATATGCTTTATTGGTCATGCAGCACTTTGTCGACTTTTCAGATGACACAGCCAAGAAAAGTGTTGCAAATTTCTGTCTAAAAAGAGAACTTTCGCAGGCCTCTGTTAAGCTGCCACGACTACAATCCGTAAGGGTATATACACCGGGGAGTGAAAGAGAAATTAAAGTCTTGTTTGAAAAAGTTAATAGATATGTCTTTACTCTGATGATCTTTGAATCCCAATTTCACGCCAGAACCGAATGATCTGCAGCAAATTTGGCAACAACAGTAGTGATAAGTCAACAACAGACGATACGGTGTGAGGCATTGGCATCGCAAGTCCATATATAGCAGCGATGGCCAAGGACGAGCTGAGAAAAACTGTACACAGGCTTGCATTGTTAGTTTTTACCCCTCCTCACGAAGCTTTCCCTCCGATGCCAAGTTCCAGATTCATGCATTTGACAAACCAGTGAGCAAGAAAGTGCATTAATAGCTACTCAAAACAGAGAGCTATCATGGGAGATCTTGTTGTGAGAAAATTAAGCATCTCAGACCCGCCAGGCGCTACATAGGGACACAACACAAACTCTTTATGCACAGCGTTATCTAAACACTCTGGCCGCGTCGCAGAGAGAGCAAAAAGAGACTTCGAATTCACCCGGCATGACGAGACGAGCCAAAATGTTGTAGAGCGGGGGGGCGGCCCCTGGGCTCGTGTCTGCAGGGGAGTGGGTTTCACTGAGCCACACAAAAAGCTAATTACTGAATGTCACAGCCGAGACGAGCTGATGGACAAGGTTAATGTAGTCTATGGGTTTGAATGGATGCTACAGAGGCAAGGCAAGATTATTTGTATAGTACGTATTAAACACAAGGCAACTTAATGTGCCTTGTGTCAGAGCAGTCGCCTTTTTCAGATTTGCAGGTCCTGGGTTTGATTCCCCCTCCTGACAGCGTCTTTCAGTGTGGAGTTTGCATATTCTTCCCATATCAGATTAGGTTTCCTCCAGGTGCTTTGTTTTCCCCTACAATGGAAAAACAGCCAATTCGTCCTCCTGTATGGCGACCGTGCTTCCATCTCTGCGTGGATGGAATGAGAGGGCGACAGTAGCTCAGTTGGTAGAGCATTGGCCTTTGAGCCAGAAGGTCGTGGGTTTGAGCCCATCTCAAGACTTTCACCATTGACTCCCACTGTCTGCTCTCGTTGTGTCCTTAGGCAAGACACTTCACCCACATTGCCTAGAAGGAGTCTAGTGTGTGTGTGAATGGTTGGTGGTGGTCGGAGGGGCCAATGGCACGGACTGGTTGCCTCGCTTTTGTCTGTGTGCCCCAGGGCAGATGTGGCTGCAGTAGTAGTTTATCTCCACCGTGTATGGAGTGAAAGAATATTGACATGTGAAGAGTCTTTGAGTGTCCAAAAAAAGTGCTGTATAAAACCGATGCATTATTATTATCAATAGAGGAAAAATGGACACAAGAATTGTATGGCACTTTGCAACTCTGAGAGGCGCTAAATAAATAAATATTAGTTACTCGTCAACAGCAGATGGCCGCATTGAAGGTGTGTCTCTCAGAAGAAAGGGAGAAATTTTAAACGTGTTATTTTTTTTCCCTTTTCATTTACCCAGTGTAAAGTAATCTTTTAATTCTTCGCTAGACTTACAAAGTATCTTCTGCTCACTTCTATTTTCGACAGCTGCAGTTTTCAATTCCCTCTTGGTTCCAGATAAAATATTGAGATTTAAAATGTTCCAAATGTTATTCATGAAATAAAAGGTTCACATAAACACAAACAAAATACATCTTTATAATATTGAAGGAGATTTGTGGATGATTCATGGATATAGACAGATAAAATACACTATGGTTGAAAGATAAAACAATCACTTGCCATCACAGTGAATTGTAGTTTACACATTTAAACTAATACTGCAGTCACTTTGGTCCAATCCTCTCTCAACTTTGGCTAAAACCCTACAAACCAATTATAGTTGTTTTAGTTTGAGTCAAAGCTGGAAAAGAAATCTAAATGTGTGTCCAGTCATCTACCACAGGGGTCTCCAACCTTTCTCAATCGGAGAGATACTTTTATGCAACAGAAGTGACAGAGAGCTACTGCCTTTTGTAGTCGCAATAAACGTATATGTAATAACGTCGACAAAACACTGAGAACACGAAATATACTATAATAATGTATAAGCCCTACATTTATACTTAAAATAGACTCATAAAGGCCCATCCATGTATCAACATCTATTCAAATATGAAATGATGTGTTTTAAATAATTTAAAAAAATAAGTATGAGACAACTGAAAGTATGCCTTATATTCTGGGTTCTTCGAAGTAGCACCTTTTTCTCTGATTACTGCTTCACTCTTGGTATTGAGCTTCAAGAGGACATGAAATGGTCTGACTTCCCACAGATGCTTAGCACTTGTTGGCCCTTTCGCCTTCACTCTGTGGTCCAAAACCATCTGGATTGGGTTCAGGTCCAAAACCATCTGGATTGGGTTCAGGTCCAAAACCATCTGGATTGGGTTCAGGTCCAAAACCATCTGGATTGGGTTCAGGTCCGGTGACTGGAGGCCGGGTCATCTGGCCCAGCACCATCACTCTCATTGGACAAACAGCCCTTACACAGCCTGGGTGTGGATCTACAGTCAATAGTCATGAAAAGAAAGGAATCTCATTGAATGTGAAAGTGTGTCCAAACTTTTGGTCTGTACTGTACCTGAAACGGGCTGGCGAGCTACTGGTGTTCCTGAGCTACAGGTTGGAGACCCCTGATTTACTGCAACTTACTTTGTGGGGTTTTGCTGGAGTGCTTTTTACTCACTTAATAAAAAGTAAAACAAGAAATAACTGAAGCAACTTTAGATAGTGATGAACTGCCACTACAATACAATTATATATAATTTTAATGCATTTACAATTCTTTTTATTTCAATGCCAGAGGTCCTACCTATTAGCAGGGCCTTTGCAGAATGTGTTCACCGGCGGTTTAGCATTGAGTTGATTCCAAAAAAACACACTTTCTCCTAATTCTCTTGTGGCTAATTTGCATCAACGCGCCAATGTTTTTTTTTCCCCGTTTGACGCCGTTCTCCACAACTAGACAAAAAAAGCTTTAGCGCCGTGTTTTGACAAAAAGCTGACCTTCAACACACTGTCCGCTGTTGCTTAAAAAAAAAGAAAAAAATGCCATTAAAAAGTCAAAGCACACAAGTCACGTTTTTGTTCCAGGCTTTGAGCAAAAATAACGATTACAAAACGTATTTGTGTGTGACACATTTGGTGGGAAAAGCAGTGAGTTTATTTTGCTAATTGGCTTTCAAAATAGGAACTAAACAAAGTATAATCATGGAGCTGTCCAGGTTTTAGTTCAAAATCTCACTGTGGTCTCCTCGCACAACTGCAATTATAAGATGTTTACTTTGAGGCTTTGCTAAGGATTAACTCGCATCGTTCGGACTCAAAAGCTATTTGTTTTGGCTCATGAGTCTTTCAAAATAATAAAGGCATTGTCGATACGGAGATCTGTTGGCTTATTAGCGACGCAATGAAACAGAGATGGTTTTGGTTCAATTGAATGAAACAATAAAATACGTTCAAATGGTTTTCGTTCTGCTTGAAGATGCTTTTAAATTGTCTTCTTCTGCAGATTTGAATTGGAATTCTGTGACCTGTTTGCAAATTGGACTTAATCTGAAATAAATTGTGCGTTTTACAACTTTAATAAGAAACTCCCTTTATTGTTTTAATTTTCGCGAGTGCTACAGTATTGAGAACAGTCTTTAACGGGGGATTATAATTGAATACTCATTTGGATTTAACTATTTAATTTTTTTTCACTGGTTGGAGTGGTGTTCCGGTGAAGACCCTTAGATCCCAACTACAACAGATTGATGTTGTTGTTAGTTGCTGAGAGAGACAATTTGGGATTGGGAATTGACAGAAAAGACCAGAGTAAATTAAAAAATCTGTGAGAAACAATTAGACCCCATAGTTAGACCCCATAGTTTAATAAAGTGGAAGTCGACTACTTTGTTTGTTGCATTGTTTGGGAAGTTCATACCAAGAAAGTTAGAAAGAAAGAAGAAGTCCATACCAGAAAGTTTAGTTTCGTAACGGATTACTTGGATATCACATTCGCCGTCATTGCTAAACTACAACCAGCAAATTCAACGCAATTTCTTGACGTCACCGACACCTCCCTACAACACCCGCCTCCGCCGCTCTCTGATTGGTCGGAGGGGATTCAAACGAGGTAACCGCAGCCACTAGGATCAGACCCAGACGTAGTGTACATGGACCGGAGTTAACGGATGGCTAAGGACAGGCTACGTCACCCGTTTAATACATAAATTAAGATGTAGAGAAAACACTATAATGCAGTCGAAGATATACTCAAATCATATAATCGCCGGCAAAACATGGCTGTCACCTTTCTTTATGCTTGCGTGCCCTTTGATGAACTTCAAAAAATGTCATCACTTTAAATGGTGCGTTATTTATGTAAATCAGAACTAGATACTTGCGTCGGTAAAATGCGATCTGCTTACTGAACACATGGACTTGAGAAATTACATTCATTTCTTGCTGCACCTACTTATACCACCTATTGCTCGTGCTTGTCCTCAGGTCACCCCCGCAGCCCACTCCTGTAAATAGCCATTACACTTGTGATTACTCAACGCTTAACTCGGAATATCTAACTATCGGCAGATGGATGGCGAAGGCTGTGTGTTCAGAGAGACAGCCCATCAACGGCCAGTCTGTGAAAGATAACCACAATTCAATTTTCTTCTCCTGATTGAATGTTTGAGAACTTGACTGAGTAAATAGCATGGAGCGGTGGTGGAGGTATGTACTCATCCATAATCGAGAAGATATGTAGAAAACAGCAGATTGGACATTGGTAGTTTTGTTTGCATTAGCATTGACAGCTGCGATTGTTGCCCAAAAACAGGTGTCATAGAACAGTGTGTATTTTTATAGTCTAGGTTTTTTTTTTTCTGTAGTTGACCAAGACATTGCACAATTTATATATCGTCCTGAAATAGCTACAAAATGGTTACCGTTCCAGAGTGCGAAGAATGAATACATCGACTGGCCTTGATAGTATTTGACACAAGGAGACACAACATTTACAATCTTCTTGATGACTTACATGACCTTGCTTACTTTTGAATGCACTGAAACGGATGCAAGTCCTGAGTAGCTCTAAAACAGTTGTTGTTTTGTGCTTTACAATTATTTTTTTTAATTGCTTTTTTCTACCTGAGATGTTGCTGCAGTACACTGTTCATGATTTGCACTGGTCCAGACCAGAGCAGAGAGGATTCATGGTCCGAACCAAGTGGATCGGGTATAAATCCACCAGAGGAATGCACATTTTTTGAAATGCTAATGAACCATTTAGCATTTTATTTTGGACTAGAGCAGAGAAAATGGTCCGAACCAAGTGGCTACTCCACCTCTGCTGCTGTGACGCGTCCTGCTCCACCCAGTGGCAACTCCATCACTGATGCTGTGACCTGAAGGGGTGTTGCTAATAATTACTATTGTTAGCTTTTTAGAATGATCAATTTTAGTTTTTATTTTTGCTGCTACTAGACACCCTAATTTCTCCTTCGGGATTTATCTATCTCTCTATCTATCTACCTATGCTTCTCTTTGAGCCACATATTAAGCCGAATTGCACAGAGGTAATGAGTTTCAAGCCCCTGCTGTTTTGACAGAGAAGCAGATCTGTACTGATCCTACCACACCATTGTACTCATTTCATTTCTTACTAAGGTCTGGATTTGCTTCATTAAGCTCCGTTAACAGGTGGGAGGGGTGAACTCCTTTTGCGGATTGAAACAATTGGATCTGCGTTTACCGAGACGTTTGTAATGTGCCCGAGTGAGTGTGGCTTTTAGCATTTAGCCTAGCTTCGGCCATCTCCTTTGCCACTAATGGAGCCCGTGGGGAGTAGAGCCACAACATCTTTGCAGCAATGACATTTGTTAAACCGTCCTCTTGCTCCGGCTTCAATTTCTTGATATTAGGAGCTGAACCAGAACTGATTACTCTCGATTCACCGCCATCACCGAACTACAACCGGCAAATTTGGAACAAATTCTTGATCTACGACACCCGCCTCCTCCGCTCTCTGATTGGTCGGAGGGACTCCAAGGATCAGACCCAGACGCACATGTATGAAATGATAATGGACCAGAGTTTACAGATGGATAGGGACAGGCTATATCTGTCCAAATGCGGAGGACCTATATACAGTCACAAATTCTTTCACAATTGTTATGTGATTGTTTAAAGTCAATGAAATAGTTATTTTCACAGCATTTTCATAATTCTTGCAGATTCATTGTTACCCAAGTCAGTCTTATGTGTCCCGTCTCAGGCTTCCCCCGAGATGAGGCTGGAGGCTAACTTTATTTTTGTGACATTGTGAACGTTGTGTGTGAAAACCAGACAACATCCTTTCTTCATCTTATTAGAAAACATGTTATCTTTAGTATATTTGTAAGAGATTTTATTGACATTGCTTGTTTTTAGTTACATTTTTGTCGTTTAAAAATAAGGTATGCAAGCTTTACTGCTCTTGCTTGGGACTTTGTTACATTGAGAAAGTTTACAAATGATTTTAGATGATATTGAAGGTGTGGTTTTTAGTGCTTTTAGTGGAACGATAACAACACATTTACTTTGTTTTGTTGATTATAATTATGAAAGGATAAAAACGAAGCTGTAAGTTCTGTGAGAATCTGATTTTAATATATACAGACTTTAAAAAACATCTGAAAAGACTTGAATCCCACTTTAGAGAAGACGTCTACATAAACAGGTCATGTCTTCCGGGAGCCATTTTCCACTGTGTAGATCCTCAGTATATATGTTGCATTTTGTAGGTGAATGCTTTTCCTTACAAAGCCTCGGAGCCAGGAGGTTATTTTAAACACAGATACCATTATTATCTGAAGGCCACTCATTAGATTCTGTAAGATAAGATTTCTGGAAAATGTTAAGTTGGTCTGTTTGTGAGTTCTGCTTTTTGACATGTACAAGTATTTTCATGAATCTTCTGTTATTAAAAACAAATCTCATCAATCAAGTGTATTAGAGAGAAAATTTAAAAAAGCAAAAAACGAATCTTCCTACATTGTTTTCGACCAAAGTGCTATATGCACGGAGAGGTGTTGTATTTTTCCTGTTTACTTCAGGTCTGTGCTAGTGCTATGGCCTTGTGGTGAGTTGGAGTGAAATTGTTTAGTAATTAGATCGATACATTCGTCTGTGAGACTGATCCAAAAGCGTCAACGTTCTTTCTCTCTAAGAAATAGCCTTGACTGTGGCCACTAGGAAAGATTTGGTAACTTTACAAAAGCAAAATGACAGCACAACGAACGAGCACTAATCCATTTCTGGGTCGGGGGGGTGAGATCAAAACTGCCACCCAAGTCTCAAAGCAGATCGAACCACGTCCATTAGGTTCAAAGACCAATTCTCTGCCAGTTGAGCCATCCATTCATTCATTTTCAACCCCTTTATTAGTCCATTTCTGGGTCGGGGGGTGGCAATGAGAGCTGTCCCCCAATGCTCATGGTGAGTCCAAACAGCCTTGGTCTCTCAGCAGGGCCTTCAGGCAACATGGGGTTAAGTGTCTTGCCCAAGGACACAACAACAGTAGACATTTGTGGGAGCAGTTGGAGAAGTTCTCATGGTGTGCTCGAACCCACAACCTCCAGGCCCAAAGACCAATGCTCTACCGTCTGAGCCACTGTCGCCCCATTTCATTATTTCTGAAACTTGTGTAAACATCTGAGCTCCATCTCGGCTATAGTCAAACTCAAGCCGATCCTTGCGCACCGGAAGTCGAGTGTCGTTATGACTAAAATGCAGAGGTGGTTCGTGCATAGAGCCCATTAGGTGCCCTACACATAACCACATTTTAATTTCCTAATGTGATATTTTTTCCTGGTGCACTAATGCCGGCAAACTGCCTTCACAATACATTCATTACTTCATCTGTCGCTGCCGCTGAAAGAGACGCCATTTCAGATTTCTTCTTAGCTCCATTCAACCGCTGTGAATGCTTTCAGGCTGGACACTTATACTGCTTTACTTTTTCATTTGGATATTTTTCTTGATTATATGTAATGGGACAATATAATAGCAATCCAATGCATTATACACTATCAGGCTGTGTGCATGTATGTGGCACAGGAGTAAAGAGTGAAAGAATAATGACATGTGAAACGTTGAGTGTCCAGAAAAGTGCTGAATAAAACCAATGCATTATTATTTTTATTATTATAATATGAATGGCCTGGTTGGGTGCTGGACCTGGTCAAGATATTTGAATTGAGTGATTATGTTTTACATTTAAGACAGAATTCTTGGCTTGCAGTCACATGAAGTGGCAGTCAACAAAAATGGCTGCTGATATGCGTTAAAAAAATTGACTTCTTCCGAGTATTTTTGGGCTTTTTTGTATATTTCATGACACTTTGAAGCTCCTGTGGTTAAAGTTCTATCTCATCATTCTAACAATATGCACGAGGCAGTATTTTTCCACTATATGCTTAGGTTATCTACTGTACATGATCCCAGACTGTCCTTTTCTTCACCTTAGATACAGATTCTCGAGATCAATACATCGAAAAAGTTAAATTGTTTAACGATATAAATCCTAATGCGTTATCCAAGAATAATTTGATTAGCGAGATAGAAAAGTACCTGAGAGTTCAGTTCTGGATATCTCAAACTATCTATTGTTACAATCAAGCTTTTGCACTGCTGAACAAATGAAGGCTTGGAGAAGCATGGATGCTACAACTTTTTCTTCTGTGTGTGCGTTAAGGAACTCAGAGCTAAAGTGCAAATCCTGCGTCGTAAAGAGCCGTGTAAGTAACGATTGGTGAATGAACTTGTCATTCTCAACAATACGATGCGTCAACATGTGGTGTGTTCTTTTCAGGTCAAACATTCACAGTGTTCGTCTAAAACGCCAACTCATACCTGAAAGTTAATCAAAAAAAGATGGAGATCTGGGTATGGTAAACAACGAGCTCGGCGAACACCACTTCGTGATACGAATAAGTAATGAGGCGGACGTTACGTCAATTGCAAGCAAGCAATTACTTTCTATTTTCCATTCAAATCCATTTTATCACCCAATCAAATGTATATTACCACAAAAAAGGCAACATAGACTAAAAACACTGTTCTTGTCTTTAAAGATGTTGTGCAAGGTTCATTTCTATTAAATTGATACCACTTTATAACTGCGTTCACCAATAATATATATAATAATCTATAATACTGACGAAGAATCATTGAAAAATATTATGAAATAAGTGCGTAGTGGCGATTTAGATTTCATACCCGCAGAACATCGCGAAACAGGACGTGTGACGTCACTGAGGTAGAAACGGAAAACATAATGGCGGATTGCGCTGACAGTGGAAGCGACTCGGATAGGGACAGCAACAGTTCTTCGTCAAGCGAGCGTGTGTCAACAGATGACACCCAGGATACAATTGAAGAATTCCTGCACCTGACCCCACACATGTTCGAGCCAGATGCGCTGTCAGAAGATGAGGACGGGCAAGAATTGAACGGTGACAGTACTGACGATAGGACTTGGCGAACGGTGGATGTCGACAGGCTGTCGGAATGGTTTGTTTTTCCATTAACACTTAGATCCACTGTACCACCCCCTCCTCTCCCTTCTGTTGCCTTTTGACACCCCAATACTGCACTCTAGAGGTGTCAAATAATCATTACACCTAATCTGGCACCTAAACGGCTGATTTCTATATCAAAAGGTCCACCAGAGGTCAATACAGCACCCTGAGTGAAAAAGTCGTCTAAGACGTCTTTGGGAATGAGTGTTACTAAAAAATAGAACGTCTTTGGGATCCAATGAGTTAAATGAATTACATTTCTAACGTTCAACACACATCTTTATAAATGAAAGAGTCACTGGATTCGTTTTGCACTGGTAAAGGCAATTCAATAGTCGTTACTAGGACGCATTCACACCCAAAACAACAAGTGACGATCAATTTCAATTCAATAATCATCATCATTCATGACAACAACGACAATACAAAATACTTACTTTTTTGCATAGCCCTCCTGATACTGTCGCCAATTCACAAAACAATCTTCCGTGAAGTGCTTGTGGCAAACGAAACTCCACTTCGTCGGCTTGTCAAAATTGGACCGCTTCCTTCTTATGAACGCGATCCACATTCTCGCTCTTGCCTTTTCCTTCGGCCATTCATACAGCTTGCTAAACTCTTGCGAGCAATGCATCGCTGCACAGCGGCGTGGCATGGTAAGAAAGACGGAGAAAAGACGCTAGTGTGTATACCGTGTACAGTGTTTTGACTGAGACGGAGTACTTCCGGGTCTGGCATTCTACCTATATGACGTCACTGAGAAAAGCCGGGCAGTGCCCGCATTCCGTTCCTATGGCCGTTGCTACGGCTCTATTTCGGGTTTGGGAAGTCGGATGAAATAAATGTAAACGACAGATTAATCCTAGCCTCTAGACTTGTTTCTATGTGGAAATAAACCCACTAGAAATGAACCTTGCACAACATCTTTAACATAATGACTGCTTGATTTCATGAGTATTCATTCTTACTTTATTTTAAATTCAATCTCTCGGTTGAAAAGTTTGCAAACTTTGTTCTGTTCAGGGCGACAGTGGCACCGAGGACAGCGTGCTCTCGGAGGTATAAAGTAAGTGGCCGGAGGTAACAAGTACATTCTCTCATTAAGAGCGCAGACTCGTCTGAAAGCCTGGTTAGCTAAAGGACGTTACACAAGGTCACACCGGGCTGCCTTCAAGTGAAAGAGACGCAGAAAGAGCTGTGGAAGAGATAAGTCCTGTGATGTTACTACAATTAATGTGGCCATTTGAGATTTTCATAGTGAGATTCCCTGATAGCCGATACCATGGCCTTCTGCACCTTTTCCCACACCAATAGCTTATCAGTTTGCCAAAAGCTAAAAAAAAATACTTTATTGTGAATGCTGTATCTCTTGTTAAATCAGTTTTAAAAAATGTAAAAAAATAAATTAAAAAAAACTGTAAATTGGCAAAGCTACAGAACTCACAAAAACAATGGGAGGTCAAAGAAGCAATGGTGGGTGTAGTGTCAGTAACAATTGCATTTGGTGAAGTGCATTGGATTTGTGAATAATATTCTGCGTAACTCTCTTCATTACCTAACGGAGACTGCGATGCTTTATCACCAGTCACATGGACTACTGTAATGCCCTGCTCTCTGGTCTTCCCAAAAAGAACATTTCAGGTTTACAATTACTCCAAAACTCGCACGTGTCCCGACTAAGACCAGCGGACGGGACCACATTGCAACGGTTTTAAATTGCTGCATTGGCTCCGTGTGGTTCAGGATCGATTTTAAGGTTCTTTTACTGGTTTTTAAATGTCCTCCAGCAGCAGACTCCTAACCATTCCCAAAGTCAGGAAACACACTCACACAGACACACACACTTAAACACACACTCACATAGACACACACACACTTAAACACACACTCAAATAGACATAGACACACACACACTCACATAGAAACACACTCACATAGACACACACACTTAAACACACACTCACATAGAAACACACTCACATAGACACACACACTTAAACACACACTCACATAGACACACACACACTTAAACACACACTCACATAGACACACACACTTAAACACACACTCACATAGACACACACTCACATAGACATAGACACACACACTTAAATACACGCTCACATAGACACACACACACTTAAACACACACTCACATAGACACACACACTTAAACACACACTCACATATACACACTCACATAGACACACACTCACATAGACACGCACACTTAAACACACACTCACATAGACACACACACACTTAAACACACACACACTTAAACACACACTCACATAGACACACACACACTTAAACACACACTCACATAGACACACACACACTTAAACACACACACACACACTTACACACACACACACTTAAACACACACTCACATAGACACACACACACTTAAACACACACTCACATAGACACACACACACTTAAACACACACTCACATAGACACACACACACTTAAACACACACACACACACTTACACACACACACACTTAAACACACACTCACATAGACACACACACTGGTCTCTGGAACAGTCTGAGGAGGAGCTCAGGGCCGCAGAACGTGTGTATGTGTGTGTGTGTGTGTGTGTGTGTACGTGTGTGTGTGTGTATGTACGTGTGTGTGTGTGTGTGTACCTAATAATAAATGTGATTTTGGGTGGCTGTGTTTGGTGGTATAGGGTGGAGGGGTCATGCAACTGTGGGATTGTTTTTAGTCAAGTGTTTTCTGTACAATACTTTGTGTTGCATTACTTGTATGAAAGAATTTCTAAAATAATAATTTGCTTTTTTGTCATCTTTACTCAATGACACCCGAGAATCATCATGTTTTCAAAATGTTTTCTCTAAAACAGTGGAATAAGGTAAACTCAGGGGAATTAGGTAAACCCTGTCCTTCTACACTGTATCACCATTATCACATTCAATTCAATACGTGTATTTTGTGTTGCCCTAAATAACAACAGCTGTTGACTTGGAGGACTTTACAAAGTTGTTGATTAACCAACAACAGATCAGAGAATCAAACAATGCAATAGTACAAATATTGATCCATAGGAAGTGGCATGAACAATGTCCATAAATGGTAATGATTAAAAATAAAAATCAATAAATGTTAATGAATGTTGCTACTTAATCATTCTTGCACACTGTCTTTGAATACAAACTTTATTTATTTTTATGTTTTAGGTATCACTGTGTTTATCCTACATGATATATTCAACTGAAATGTCTATTCCAAACCAATGATGTGTGAGACAGGCCTCCTCTCTGACAATGTTTAAAACCAAGTTAAAAACAGTTCTGTTTAGCTGTGCATACAACTGAGGGATTTTATATTTGTATCTTTCTTTTTAATGTTCTGTGATTATTTATGATTTTAATGCTTTCTTGTTTTGTTCAGCACTTTGAATTGCCTTGTGTATGAATTGTGCTATATAAATAAACTTGCCTTGCCTTGCCTTGATATATAAATAAAAATCAAACAAATTGATAGTTGTGCCCAGATGTTGCAAACCACTGCGAACATTATCTGATGGAAACATGTGGGGACCGCCTCCTACAACGTATGTTTTTGAGTGTAAAAAAACAATATCCAGATAAAACAATGATCACATGCTTAGGCGCCCGTTCCAGCTGATGTGGCACTATCCCGTCCACATCCATCATGAAACGCCCGCACGTTTGTCACCTCCGCCTTCTTTCCTCGCCGTGTCCATTCAAACGCATTTCGCTGACTGTCGCTTAGGACGGCGGCTGCTCCTCTTCGTGCGGCGGTGGTGGCGTTTGTGCGGCTGAATGGGAAATCAATAACGTCGATGGGCTACGCATTAGGAAGGCCAAGCGGTTTTAACAGCCCCATTGTCATTCCTCCATTTTTGTAAAGCAGCTCGTGGCCCCCATTCTTCTCTCCCTCTTCTCAATTTTAGACACGACGACGGACGGGACAGAAACAAAAGGAGCGGGGGGGACGACTCGGGCTATCAAACTGGGGGGCAAAGTCGTCTTTATGCCCGACAATCTTTCACCCGACAATCTTTCACCCGACCACTCAGAATGTGATCCGTTTTTCCGCACCGTTGACGCTCAAATGGAAGCACACTTGTTTTTTCATCAGCCGTGAACACTTTGCCCTTCGCCTCAGAGGTCGGCCTTTATGAAGAAGGTCCCTCAACAATTTACACTGTACAAAAAAGTTCTTATCGTCTAACAAGGTTTCCTCTGAGTGCTCCCAACCTTAAGTCTCGTGTTTTTTCTTTTTTTTTTTTCTCAGAAGATCTTTTAAAGAAGAAAAAACAAGAAAGAGTTTGAAAAGATTTTTGCTTCATGGTCTGAGTGAGCAGGGGTTTGGGAAACGTCAAGCAGATTTTGTATTGTTGTTTGTGTGTGTGCATATGTGTGTGTGTGTGTGTGTGCATATGTGTGTGTGTGTGTGTGTGTGTGTGTGTGTGTGTGTGTGTGTGTGTGTGTGTGTGTGTGTGTGTGTGTGTGTGTGTGTGTGTGTGTGTGTGTGTGTGTGTGTGTGTGTGTGTGTGTGTGTGTAGGACATTAAACAGTTGAAATAGTTGTGAATAATTGTTAAATGGTATTACTTCTTTCTGATTGGATATCTGTTTTGGTTATAAATTACATAGAGAACTATTTATCAAGGGTTAGCGTGTGTGCAAATATGATTAGCGCGCTGTAATGAAGTGGATTTCACTTTGGACGCCTGTATATTGTTTGTATGAAAAGAGCTTCATGATAAAAGATTGATTTAAGTGACAGATTCATTTATGCTGCACCTAGACAAAACACATTTTTTTATTTTGCGCACACACTTTAGCGCATGGATGGATTCTTAAACTTCATATTTTTTGTATGTAATCTCAATAGTGATCTCAAACTCATAATGATTTTATTTTTTACAAAACGTATTGAAAAATGTTGCCATAGCAGCAGAAAGCAAAAGATAAAAAAAAAAACGTGTTTATCTCCTCAAACATCTCCAGAATACAGAGTCAAGGTCATGCATACAAAATAATACGCTGTTTTTACCAAAAGTTAAAAAGAGAAAAAAGAAGAATTTGGCTTTTTCTGAAGAACATTTTCAATTTGACTGCTTTTAGAATCCTGGCAATATTAGTATTTTTTTCATAGGGGCGAGATTGACTCATTGACTTTTGAACCTAATGGTTGTGGGTTCGATCCCCCCCACGACTCTTATCATGCTCCCACTGATGTCTGCTGTTGTTGTGTCCCTGGGCAAGACACTTAGCCCCACTTAGACTCATTGGGTGCAGCTCTGATTGCCCCCGACCCATAAATAGAATAATAAAGTGGAAGAAAAAGACATGATATTTTATTTTACAGATTAACGCACAAGACGGATAACTGCCAGGGTTTCTAGTTTGAATCCTGATTTTGAGCAGAACATTTTACCAAAAGTGTGAAAAGTTTTTCATAATCTGTATTGTAGTATTTTCTTTTTGTAGTAAGTATACATTTTAGGAAACAAACCATTTTCGACTCTCATCCCCCTTCATCTGCTTTTGCCTTTTGAAGTGCTAAAGTAAAGCCTGGATAATCCCTTTCTTTTCAGAGAAGAAAAGTAAATCGATAGTTCATTTTAGTTTTGCCAAAGGCCAAGCGTGAGAGCAGTCCACTTTTATAAAACGCTACTGATTTTTGAGAATAGGTTTTGGCACTTTAATAGCCTGCTTTAATTCATATTTTTGAACTCATCACTTCGGCACTGTTCTTTTGCAGAGGGTTTTGCAAATGTGGGGTTTAAATAGATAGATAGATAGATAGATAGAATAGATAGACTTTATGGAGAAATAGGAGAAATTCAGGTGTCCAGAAGCAGAAGAGACACATTCATTCATGCATACAGACCAAACAATTATGCAGAGAATTTGAAAAAAAATATCAGTTCTGGTCAAAAGTGAGATGCTAAATGCTTTGTTAGCATTTAAAAAAAAGTTAGCATTCGTACAGTAGATTTCCACCCGATCCACATGTTTTGAACCATGATGTTACATGGCGTAAAGTTAGAAGGAACCAATATTCAATACTGCCAAAATAATATAATTTAATAAACAAACATCCAAAATCCAAAAATCAAAACACAGGAACTAAAAACTAACCCAAGAGCCACCAGACACACATTCAATGGCATGACAACAAGAGGGAAAGAGCACAGATACAAGAAAGTAGAAACCGATACAACACATCAGGGCGGGGCAAGAAATCACAGAACAGAACAAAAAAATCAAAGACACAGAAGAACAGACAGTTACAAAATAATAACTAAAAACGACAACCATCACACATGAATCCCCTCTGCTCCGGTCTGGACCAGTGCAAAAAAAAAAGGCAGAAAAAAGCCATAAAAAGAACAACTGTTTCAGAGCGACTCAGAACTTGCTGCCGTTTCTTTACAGAAGTACATCTGTCTTGTTGAGAATGAGGACGGTCAATTAGAAAAACTCAACAGGGTGTTTTTGTCTGGAGCTGGTGACAGTAAGAAGTGACAAGCCATACGTCCTACAATAACAAACATACAGTTAAATCTCAATAATACACACACAATAAGAGAAGAGTGATGGGAAAGTATAGATTTGTTTTTCTATGACACACACAAGTTACAACATATCAATAAATACACACTTAGTTTTACTTATATATCATTGTATGTCTGTGACTGGAAATATCCTTTGTATCTAATGTTTTACTAATGTTTTATGACTTACTGTGGAGTTCAATCAATCAAAGTTAAGTTGTATAGCCCTCGTACACAAGACAATCAAAGTCGCTTATCAGTCAGCCACATACACAATTGTGAAAGAATGTGGGCCTGATACCTTTATTAGTCCCGCGGTGGGGAAATTACAGTTTGATGAATAAACAACTAGACGTGCTTCTAGTCTCTGCTTCTGTATGTCAATTATTACGAACAGCAGAGAGCAATTACATACATTTCATAAAAAACATGAGGCCAATTGTTACTCCGAGCCGTGCATTACAGTTATATACAGTTATAACAGTTATGATTATATAGTTAAAATGGACGATGTGAAGTGCATTATAACTGTATAATGCACGGCTCCTCGTTTAATCTGCTTATACCATGGCCCCGTGAATTTAGGTGCGTAACAAATATTTATTGACATTACTGAGCTGGCCAAATATGCTTCGGTATAGGGATTATACACAGCGCCGCAAATGGCACACTATCTGCCAAAACAATTTCCAAGTGGTAACTTTGTTACTTACGTGGCAATAAAAATGATTCTGATTCTGATTATTCAACAAGTCTGAAAACGATACTTTTGCCTTAGCAACCGTTGTAAAGAGAAATGGGAACTACTTTTATTAACACGTAGACAAAACACTAACATTTACACACACCAAATAAATATTGTTTCTTTTGTCGTTCTTCTTGGTTTTCCTCTTCTTCCCATTCCTCAAATGTTTTGCTATGTTTTCACCAAAAATTCACCTTGAAATCCATATTATCCGGTGCTATTAGTCGCCACGGCTTGTCACCTGATTGACAGTTTGTTTGATCCAGTTGTTACAGTTACTATGGCAACCACTGTGGCCGAGTGATGTAGAGCTTTAAACTTAACCATGTAAAGACTAAAAACATAATCATTCAGGATCATTTGTTAAACTCTAAATCATTTGGGGAGCTACCTGAAATGGGCTGGCGAGCTACTGGTGTCTCCTGAGCTACATGTTGGAGACCCCTAGCTGCACCAGCACATTCCACATCATTCATTCAGGACGACTGCCGCTTTGGTCGTTGTTGTCATGCGCGCCATAAAACACCATTCAACAACTACTTTGCACTAAAACTAAAATATTGTAATGAAAAAAAAGTCCTCAACATGAACATTGTTTAGCTGCTGCTTTTGCCGTTTGCCAAATTTCATCAGCACTTGTTGATGAGTGGAACATCTCTCAAACTAAAGAGGCTCATTGCCGCTGACATGAGGCTGTGAAATCTGGCACTCCCAAACCCACGCGCTTTATTGTTTCTCCTAAAAGGCTCACATTGAACTGTCAGAATGCCACATAACTGTCAAAAGGCATCGCATTCATCACGGCGTAATGGCAGTCAGTCTCGGACCAAATCCAAACTCATATCAGGGTTAATCTAAATGTTAATCTGAAACTTCCGCCGCTCACTATCGCGCCGTGTTGCCAGACGCAGCCGTGCTCTCAATCAGATGGGACAATTAAATTTTGTGGTCCCAATTCCCCTCTCGAAGAATTGAGTCTGATGGGTTTTCCAGCTGAAATCAAAAACCGTTAAGATTTTTGTTATGCTTTTTCTCATCACACTACAATTGATTTTTAATTCTTTAAATGAATAAAACAAGACAACTATGATCACTGTCGGATTTCAGTAATTCTACATAATCCAAATGGTGATCACTCCCAATGACATTACTTCAATATGCACAATGTTTCAACTCTTTTTTTTCTGGTCCCCTTCAATTATGATTACTTCATACTTACTTCAGAACTAGCCTGGTCTTACCACACCATCATACTCATTTCATTTCGTGCTAAGGCCTGGATTTGCTCCATTGAGCTCTGTGAAAAGGTGGGAGGGGTTAACTCCTTTTGCACGATTGAATCTGAAACGATTGGATCTGAGTTTACCGTGACGTCTGTAATGCGCCTGAGTGAGTCTAAAGCCTATTAGCATTTAGCCTAGCTTTAGCCACCTCCTTTTCCACATACAGAGCTCGTGGAGAGTAGAGCCACAAAAACTTTGCCAGCAATGACATTTGCTTCAATTTCTTGATATTTGGAGCTGAACCAGAACAGATTACTTTACTATTCGCCGCCATTGCCAAACTACAACCATTTTGACGTCACCGGTACCTACCTACAACACCCGCCTCCCCCTATAGCTGAGTGGTCGGAGGGGAGTCAACCGAGGAAACCGCAGCCACTAGGATCAGACCCAGATTTTGTAGGAAATGATTATGGACCAGAGATTACGGATTGTTAAAGCCAGGCTACTTCAGCACTATACACATTTCAAATACTCTAAAACAAATACAGTGTCCTTATTTTCCCTTCAACAATATTTACCAACTTCTCCAGGCCTCCACAGTGACATGGAGCTAATGACTAAGTTGTGTTTCGCAGCGGTTTCTTGAGGAACCGTGGCAAGAGAAATAAAGCCACTCGGTACCAGATTGTTTACTCTCACGCTGAGTCACATTTTTCAAGCCAATTGTCTCCTGTCACCGTCTCAAGCTCAACGCTCCAAAACAATGGCTGCTTAAAGTCGGGACGTGCTCAAAGAAACTGTCCATCTCATATGCATTCACTTCAAGGTTCAAGATTTGTGCTTTACTAATGAAACAAATGTATGCATATGTCAGGCCACGTTAAATCAAAAAGCCATGTTTAATTCATTTCATTTCAATTCGATTTATTTTTGTATTGCCCTGAATCACAACAGGATTTGTCGTCTCGAAGGACTTTTCAAAATTGTTCTCAACACGGATCAGAGAATCAAACCGTTTAAACACAGGGAATGGAATAATAACAAACACATAGGAGCCATTGTTATATTGGTCTATTTGTTTAGATTAGCATATGGAAGCAATGAGGGTAATCATAATAATAATAATAATAATAATAATAATAATAATAATAATAATAATAATAATCCATTGGTTGTATACTGCGCTTTTCAGGAGGTATTTTCAGGACACATGTATTATAAAGGAGCAATATGTAACAATCTGGACAAAAGTGGTACTGCACTCTCCCTGACTCAGTTTGCCAGATTTGCAGACGAATCCAGCTGGGACCATAAGAGTTGAATAGACATGAGTTTTGTCAAAAACAAATCTATAACCAACACCTTTTTCACAAAGATAGAAAAGCTGGTTTTATTCCTTGTTTTGTTGTTAATGATTTGAGAATCATAACGAGACCTTTTTTAGTTCTGCGCCACATAGTACTTTACCAGTGAGATTAGCTCCACGCAGTGAGTTCTGGCGCCTGGATCCCAAACGAATTGGAAAAGAGCATGTTTTTTGAATGCCTTTTGACAGATTAGGGCCCTTTAATGATGAATTGACATGAAAATCTTACATATTGCTTCTTTAAGTTATCATAATGAATATGTCTCACTGTACCTATGAGTCTGTCACATATTAGCTTCGGACTGTAAGCCAAATGTAAGCAGAACATTTATTTAGAATCTAATTTTCCAAGTTGTCCCCGTACACACAAGGACAACGGTGACAACGTAATTGTCATAATGTTGTAAGTGACAATATACATGTTTTGCATCAATGAAAAGTCTCATTACAGCTGCTCTAAACACTACATACATACCATGATTATAAATGCATAGGGAGTCATTAACACACAGTTTTCTCCACTGATCATTTGGAGAACTCAAAATCCGTGAGGTATTTTCAGGACACACTTTATTCTAAGTTAAACAGCGGGAAGCACGACTAAAGATACACAAAGCAGTTTAACAGCGCATAATATTGGACTTTAATGATTTGCCTTCAGCCATTCAGCCCATGGTTAGAGTAATGTTTTATACACTATTCCTAAGGAGACATTTGCGCAGCACTTTTGGCTCATGTACTTTTATGCTTCAATTGTTGCATCATTGCGCACACGCTGAATGCTGCTAACCGAGTCATTGTTGCTTAGCGGCCTCCAGTGTGATCAAGCCTTTGCATTTTACGGAGCTGTGCATAAAATGTGCAAAAATCAGCTTTTCTGACAACATAGCACATAATGAACCGGCTGCTTTTATTCACCAGTTCAACGCCGTATTTCCTCGCTCGAAGAAGCCGAGGCTGAAAGCATGTTGGAATCCATTTGTTAACATGTCGTTTTCTTTATGCAGTATCGTTCATTGATTTTCTATATGCCATGTGATTATGTAGAAGACTCATTTTCTTTTGCTGTCAAGCCAACGGGGGCTTGTGAATTGAAATATTGTAAACTTAGAGATTTTATACTTGTTTCTTCAGTTGAAGTTAGACATTTTTATTTTATGAGTTGTACCCATAGAAATGTACCCAGTATTAGCTTGAAAAAGGATTTAGTCAGCATCTCGAAAACATCTTCATACCTCAACTTTGAGAGAGAAAATGAGATGAACCAAATCATGATTTTAAAATAATTATCATGCAAATTATTGTGGAAAAAAGGATTTAGTTACCTGTCCATAACGTCAACCGTCACGCTACACTTTGGACAAGGCCAAAGAGCTGTCAAAGTAAACAAGAAAAAAAGTTGTAGACCTGCACCAGGCTGGGAAGACTGTTTTTAGGTATGAGTATGCAGGTTTAAAAATAAAATAAATAAATAAAATAACTGTGGGAGCAATTAATAGAAAAAAGAAGACTTATAGTTTAGTTTTTCTTTGTCTTCTATAGAAACATGGGATCATTATTATACATTTTTGACATATCTATTTACATAATCATCCAGATTGATTTTATACAAAAGTCTACTGATTACATATGTACAATTTCAGCCTCCATTGATTCATAAGATCCATGTCTCAGGCATAAGAACAGACTTATTAAAATGTTGGAGCAATGGTGTCAAGATATATTCCTCTAACATTAGTAATAACAGGCATCAATCATTCTAGTTTGAATGGGTAGACGAGAAGGGAAATATGAAAACTTTCACAGTAAATCAGAATATTCACTTTTAACATTCTTTTGTACTGACTTTACAATTCCAGTTATTAGAGATAGAGAGAACGTTGAACTTTTCCTTTTTAGAATAAGTCGTAACTTCTCAATGCCACTTGGCCATTTCAGTGCGCACCAGGACAGACCTCCGCTTGCAGCTGGATAAACAGCTAAGTGAGGTTTTCTGAGGTTTTCTCTTTGTGGATATGTGATCTGTATCTTTAAAGGCTTCTCTTTTGACTTCCACTGGATGCTGTCATGTTCCTCTACCCTCCTTTTATTTCTCTGTCTCCACCGGGGCGTCAAGCGTATAGGGAAATTGCCCCTTTTCTGTGTCTTCTTGACTGGCTGCAGACTTCTCCCAATCCTTTCTCACTTGTAAATAATGCTTTTTCATTGCTGCCTGTCTGTTACTCTGCAGCGTTTTATGAAAATCAGGAGTTGTTTGAAGTTAAAGCTGTTTTCCCAACTTAAAACGCAAGCCTTTTAGAGCCTCCTGATACTCTTTGATATTCAGACAGTGTACATACGAGCTGATTGAATTTGTATCCATTTACTTTCTTCTTTGAGACCTAATTTTGTCAATTGCGCTGGTGCGGGTGGTGGATTGGTGGCGGTCGCAGGCTTCTCCGCAACAGTTAGCCTTGATGTTTTTCAGCGAGGACGTTTGCGTGTGATCAAGAAGAGGGGTAGAGTGTTTGTTTTTGGTGCTGACTGTTTGAAGTGGTGTGTGCGCGAGGGGAGGATGCCGACTGGATCCAAGTGCTGCGACAAAGTGTCCCGCGTAGACGCTCTTAGGCTGATGCATTCTTCAAAAGGGGGATTTTTCTTTGCCTTCTGTATACATTCAGAATAAATGTGTACGTCAATGTAGATGGCAAAGTCTAAGTTTGAAATGGTCTCTGATGGGGTGACGTGATTGAATGAACACTGGGGCAACAGTAGCTCAGTTGGTAGAGCATTCGCCTTTGGGTCTGAAGGTCATGGGTTCGAGCCCACCATGGGACCTACTCCAACTGCTCCCACAAATGTCTACTGTCGTTGGGGAAGACACTTAACCCCATGTTGCCTGAAGCCCCTGCTGAAAGAACAACGCTGCGTCAAGAAGCCATCTTCCTGTGAACCCACCCTGCAGGAGGATCAGCGAGGGACTGGTGAGCATTGGGTTCAGCTCTCATTGTCACCCCCCGACAAATGGACTAATAAAGGGGTTGAAAATGAATGAATGAATAATATATTTCATTTTGTGAAAGAGCGATGTAAAAGTCAAATGTTGTGAAT
This sequence comes from Knipowitschia caucasica, assembly GCA_964034765.1. Classification (NCBI taxonomy): domain Eukaryota; kingdom Metazoa; phylum Chordata; class Actinopteri; order Gobiiformes; family Gobiidae; genus Knipowitschia; species Knipowitschia caucasica. The sequence continues at coordinate 41,922,845 of OZ035828.1, read as the reverse complement.
AATTCAGACCACAACATGCCGTCTTTTGCTGTGCTTATTTTTGATCCTTTCTTTATAATTCTATTGAGTCTAAAAAAAGCCGACCTAAAGTGTAGCATCCGGCTTGATATATTTATACCAATATTTGTATATTTAGTGCAGGGGTCTCAAACTGGCCCACGAGACCATTTTGGCCCCAGAACATGTTTTAAATTATTATTACCATGAACATGCATTGACGGTAAATGGCTTGTTATGTAATTTCAAAGCTATTGTTAACTCTAAATGCAAATAAAGTCCATAATCCTTCTATACTATGGTCCAGAGTTGGTTTCCTACAGAGATAATAATAACCCACAAGGAAAGAATATTTAAACTTGTCTGTGATAAAGGTGCAATCATTGGTAAAAATAGAAGAAGACATTTTTTTCTTTTGACATAAGAGAAGCTTTATTGTTATTGGCTGAATACGAATCAGACACTATACTGCATAAAAAGTGAATGCTTGAATCAAGTGTATTGATCTTAATTTGAGCACATTTTAACTAAGCTAAAAACAATAATCAAGCAAAAAGGTCTTGCTTTAAAAAGAAACAGTGAAATTCAAGAAATGTCTTCCCTGGAATGAGAAATAAGTATCCACAGAACTTGAAATAATACTAAATGACATGTGCCATTGCCATCTTTCTTTTGCAGTGTATTTTTGTTACGTTTATTAAGAGACAGAAACATGGGTGGATCTACCTTTTACACAAAAACAAAATAGAAAAGCAACCGGGCAGTGGAGTCAGGAATCGGGTCAGGAAGCGGGTCAGGAAGCGGGCCGGGAGGGTGGAATCTCAGAAACCTAACCATAGGAACAAACTAGTTGTATGCTGCATAAAGTACATACAGTTTAATTCAAAATCAGGCTAAAAACAACAGCTGCTTTAAGATTATCAGCTGAAGTACGGCGCTAGAACATAGAGGCCGTTTATGGAGACTACCTCAGAATGACATTGTCTGGTCAAACAGAGCATTGAAGGAAATATACAACATAGTAGTAGTAGTTGTAGTAGTAGTAGTAGTAGTAGTAGTATCATCTTCCTTTTCGAAACGGGACACCTTCCCCACCTTTTCCCATAATCAATACTCCATTCAGACTAAAAACAACAGCTGCTTGAAGATTATCAGCTGAAGTAAGGCGCTAGAAATATACAACACAGTAATAGTAGTAGTAGTAGTAGTAGTAGTATCATGTGTATTTTTACAGGTACAAATAATTTCAAGGAACAAAGCTCAAATCCCAAAGCAAGAAGCATATATGTGTGTTCTGTCATTGTGTGGACTTTTATTTTGTAGATTTTTATTTTGTTTTAATTTGAAATTAGCTCTGCAGTGTTTTGCTATATTTTTTCTTCCTGTTCTGTGTGTATTTCGAACCTGAGCTCTTCGCCCCTTGTTGTTGGTCCATTGTGTTTTTGTCCCTGTTCTGTCTCGGTTTGAGATTGGATTTCTGCAGCCTTGGATTTTTCTCATTTTTGAGTTGTTTTGTATTCAATCTTAAATTATTGACAGTCCTGCATTTTGGTTCCTTCTTCCTTTTCGAAACAGGACCCCATCCCCACCTTGTCCCATAATCAATACTCCATTCAGGCGACTGCAAACCCACTCAGATTCCCACATACAACAAGCATGCATACAAAAACCACTCAACATACGTCTTGTGCGTCTCCTTTCTGATGCACTGACCTAAATACATCTTTCTTGCTTTTGCGCTAACATTACCAAGCATCAAATTGAACTGATTTGAATGTCACTCAGATGTCTCTTTCCTCTCTATGTCCTTCAAAAACACGGGCTGGCGGTTTTTGCGAGGCCTCTCCGTCCAGACAGGCTGTCATTAACTCTGTGCATTCCCTTTAAACCAATAAACATTCTTCTTTCGGGATCACCGTCAGCTGTCACGAAGCCCGTTTGAGTAAATTTGCTAAAAGCGGTAAAACACTCAAGGCTTGCTGGTATAGCCTTAACGCAAATGTGCAAATATTTGGAGGTAGACGCGTTTCTTGTTTTCTCCCCAACACTGAGTCATACCGTGCGGCACTTTTAGCCACGGGGAAGTCCTTTATCCACATAACTAGATTAACTCGCATAAAGCTCCTATCGGCTTCATTTGGAAACCCCCCCCTCCTCCTTTTTCCATTTGCTGTCTGTCTTTAAAGCACAGAAAGAATGAAACGATGTAAAAAAAACAAAAAAAGGTTGTGTGAAATAGCAGTTTGTCTGTTTTCTGGCAGTTGTGTTTTATCAGAGTTCTTTGTGGTGGTGCATCTGTCATGTACATGGGAGCTTATGGGACTTACACGTCGCTCATTATGACAAATAACTCATAAACAGCAGTACCATTGTTCAGAGCTTATCACAGCGCAGGCACAAACTGAAACATACTTTGACTTGGTGTAAAAAGAAAGTATATTTATTGACATTCTCACTGGAGATGTAAAGGAAAAGAAGCAATACCGTGACGTTTGTTTTAAAACATATTTTGTTTAGATTAATATTTCAATTGATCCCGACGGAAATTGTACATTAGTCTCTTGCTCACAGAAGCAGAGCAGAATTAATCTAAAAATAACAATAAATAAATAAAAAGTCAATAAGTTAAGACAGAAGTTACTGCAATGCAAGACAATTTTCACCAGAAAGACCGGTGGACGTCAGAGATGGAGGACCAACTTGTCGACATATGGCAACTTTTAACGCTTTTTCTCTGTTAAAAACAAACTATTGCCACTGCATCCTCTTTGTCCGCCCTGATTGTTTTCTCTGAAGTCAGGCTTGATCTCGAGAGATTTTGCGAGATTTCCGTCTGATCTGGGAATGGTCTGGACTGAAATGGGTTTGTGTGTGATGAGTTTGGTTTGCCTGATTTTGCCGTGTGGCTGCGCACCACACACTGTGCGACCAAAGTGTTTAGACCCTTGATTTTTTTATCTCCGTGTGTGGGGGTTCTCAAGTTTGGAAAATTGGCCGACAATTTTAAATTCGTCTTGTGTGAATCAGGCTAAAGTGCACACACACACACACACACACACTTACAAACAATGGAGCTCTTGCCGCAATGATTCTTGACTTCATAAACAAAATGAAGAGACTATTGGAAAAAAGCAGATATGACTAAAATATCTAAATGTCTAAGAAAATAGTAAGTCCAGTGTAGCTTTTTTCAGTGACCTGTTCATTTTGTAAAGCATATAAGTCTCCAACTAGCACTATATAAGAAAAGATTTGTTGTATGCATTTTGTGATTAAGAATAAAAACACTTTGTTATGATCTGTGTTTATGGAAGAAGTGCTTATCCAAGTCAAGCAACTGTAATCAGCTGCAAAACTAATAAAATGTCAGATTATATATCAACAATGAGGCAAGCATAGGAGAATATTATATGGAGGCCCGAGGGAGGAAGGAAAGGACACATACTATAGGACACTAAGCAAGTAGATCCCGAGGAGGAGACGGCAAGGCCTAGGAATAATGAGGGATGGATGGAAAGTGGGGATAAGCAGGGGGGGACCGGAGGAGGGAGGGGGGGTTAAAGAAAGCGCCCGTGTGGAAGTGCGAGGCCTGGGGGATTGCTGCACATTTATCCTCCTCTGCAGTTCGCCTTCTGAAGAACCACCGCCGGGAAAAAAAAAAAAGTCTTGAAAGCTGTGGTGGCTGGTGCTCTGCTGATCTGCTAATACCCACAGATACACCCGGATTCAGCACTCTGGTCTGGGGCGGGACGGGGGGCAGGGAGAGGGAAACCGGGCGTTACCGTGGAGATTCTGGTGTTAAGTGTGGAAGGATCATATCGTGGCTCTGTAGCGCGGCGTGTCTCAAACCGGTGCTGTTTATTGGACAGAGCGACAAGAAAAGTGGATTATTTCGGTGACAACAAAATGTGTGTCATTGCGCAGATACCAGATGGTTTTTGCAGAATAGTTAGTGATATATGATTGTTGTTGTGGATGCATGTGGAAGAATAATTGGTCATTCAGTTGTCGATCTATATTGTTAAACTGTTTTTACTTTTCTTTACTTTCAATCAAAGAAAAACAAAACAAAACCTAGACTTATTTCTGTAGACATATTGTTAATTGTGTGTTCATGGTCATCATTGCTTGTTTTTGTTTTGTTGTTTTTCCATCAGACACCTTATAAACACCTTATATCAGTCTGGAAAATATAGACTGATGGTTACATTCATAATATATTCCTTTGAATAAGTATTTTTATGAGACCTTTGTCGAGAAGCATCTGGCATGCAGAGATTGTTAAATTCACATTTTTACTGCTGCTGAACCAGAAGTAAAATGCCAATGCAAAAACTCAAATAAGAGTTTTAAAAAATCCAGTCTGAAGAGAAACAACCCAAGTATGGAAACTACTATGACACAGATAAAAAGTACAAGTTTACAAAATATTGAATTAACTCTGCCTTTTAATAATGACACGAAAAAGGGTTTGTGATTTGACATTGACAAAGTATTAAACATCAGAATCCTTTTGCTTCCCAGCTTCATACTTCACACATTGCATTTTTCAATTGAATAATTTTGAAAATGTGTTTGGCCGTAAATTATATTCAAACAATTGACTTTAACAGCCTCCTCATTATCATTCCCACCCCAAACCTCCTCCCTAATCCCTACACATTGATGATGACCTGTTCAATGTTCCACGGCGACCTCTCACTCGCTTCAATATAAACGTGGACATTTTGCAGCTACATTTGCACATCACACACATGTCCCAAAAGACTCTCCTGCTGCTAGCTTGACCACACCTCACCCCTGCACCGCCAACTTATCATCAAGATTAAAAGATTACACCCTACCAAGCCCCCCCTGTGTCGGCGCTCATCGTCACCTCAAGCCACTAAACTGAAGGAAACTTGGAAAATGACTATAGCCTTACACCCGGACATGTATAAATAGAAGCAAGTCTGCAGGGAATTGGTGTAAAACTCTCTCGGCATTCTGGGAGGTGGAGGAGCAGCTGGGATTTATGCTGTGTGCTTCTCAGTGGGCCGTATTTAGGAAGACTGTGATATGGATTACGGGGGGAATGGCAGGCACATGGTGCAGCCGAGCTTGGACGGGCTGTATTTGCTTGTGTATGTTGACTTGTGGAACGTCAGAACAATCTATCTATATGTTCTGATTGTGACGACCCCCATCATGCATTGTTTGTATGCTGCTGCTGCTGGTCCTGCGCCTTCCAGGTTCCAGGTCCCAGCCAATGGAGGAGCTGATTTGGGAAAGTTGCATCTTCATTTCGTACTAAGGTCTGAGATTGCTGCATTGAGCTCCGTTAACAGGTGGGAGTGGTTAATTCTTTTTGCAGATTGAAAAACTTGGATCTGAGTTTACCATGATGTATGTAATGCACCCGAGTGAGTGAGGTATTTAGCATTTTGCCTAGCTTTAGCATTTAGCCTAGCTTTAGCCATCTCCTTTGCCACTAACGGAGCCCGTAGGGAGTAAAGTCACAACATCTTTGCAGCAATGACATTTGCTAAACATTCCTCTTGCTCCGGCTTCAATTTCTTGATATTTGGAGCTGGACCAGAACAGATCACTTTACTATCGCTTTACTATTTACTTGTCAAGACCAGTAAATCCAACAGCTACCCGCAACAGTCGCCTCCCCCGTTTGCTGATTGGCCGGAGGGGATTCAACCAAGGGAACTGCAGCCACTAGGATCAGACCCAGGCGTACATGTCGGAAATGATAATAGACTGGAGTTTATGGATGGCTAAGGCCAGTCTTGGTGAGGCCTGTGTTTTGAGTTGAGTTGTGGTTAGTTAAGTAAGTAATCTTTATTTATATAGAGTTCAGATATTATTCCATTCACTCCACACAGAAAAGAGACACCGAAGACACTGGTGCATCAAAGCCCCCAACCAACACCATCCATCCACTACGCAGACTGAGCACAAGCCATTCATTTGAATAGGGCGCCATCTTGGATCACCGGGGCTTGCTTGTGATGCAACACTGAAATTTCCTAGCGGTGGGACGAATAAAGCATCCCTTAATCTTAATCTTAACAGTTCATCGAGGGTCCAAAGGAAAGAAGGGTATAGGAGGGAACAACAGCCGAGCCTTTTCAGGAGGTCCGTTCGTCTGTCCACCTGCAGCAGGGTGTGTTGGAGAGATTTAACGCCAGCTCAGGTGAACTGTAATAACACGTGTATTGAGTTTGTTTTAATCTGATACGTCAGGTGTGAAAGCCCTCCAGTGTTAGCCATGCGGATAATTCAGCACTGTCCAGGTCTTGCACTCTAAGCCGCAAAGGATTGACTTGAGCTCCGAGAGGCGTAGATGAGAAACAGAAAATCTCAACTTTATAAAGACCCACTACCTGTAAAAAAGAAATATACAGCTTTGTGTCTCTTCTTTTCTCTGTTTTACCGGTTATAACTTAGAGTTCCTCCTTAATAACCTATTTGTAGTTGTTTTTATTATATCGGTCCTTTGACCATAGACAAGATACAATTTATTTTGGCTTGTAATGTTATGTAATATTGTTAACTAGCACATTTATATATAAAAAATGGCGTCAACATGTACTTGCACAGTTCTACCACTGAAAAGAGGTGTTGAATGTGTTTTATTTTTTCACAACATCCAACACTACCTTGCTACAAAAACATTCAGGCAGCTATAAAGAACATACTTTCACCGGAGGAAATGGCAAAACTAATTTGGTGGAAATACTTTTGTTTTAAAAGTTAGCAAACAGCTCTGAATATTCTGGATTCATCTGACCGTACAGAGACAACACGGAGGAACGTGCTTTTCAATATTAGCGTGGGTGGAGCTAAAAATAACTCCGGGTCAACAACATATTGGTTTCCAAAATGTCCAATTTAATATACATTTTTATTTATATTATATATCAGGGCTGCACGATATATCGGTAATTAGAGTGATATTTGATAGGAGAGTTTAGTATTGCGATAACAATATTACACTGTATTGCAATTTTTTTGTCTTTCACCTAAAATTGCAATCTGTACTGAAACGTAAGAGAGAAATAACAAAAAAAAGCACAACATTAATGATTTTTTGTTTGTCTGTTCTTGTTGAATGTTGATGTGTCTGTTTTGTTGTCTTTAATAAAAGGAAAAAAATAAATATTGTGCATCTTTTTGATACAGATATCGCATGTACCAATATCACAATAACAATATTTTGATATCGTGCAGCCCAATTTAACATTTTTGCCAGAATGGAAAGCAATCCACCGCTGAACCAGAATGTTTTTGTTGTTGCGTCAGAATAATCCAGATACATAATATGTCATAACATATTGTTTGAATCTAGGGAAGAAACACAATAAGAGTCATGATGGTGGATTAATATTATTTTTCTCTCAAACCACTTTCTGCCCTCTGCGGTGTTAGCTCTGACAGGCAAAAGTCATGAGTAGAAATCATGTCTCTTGCCTTTAAGTTGCAGTGAAAGAGCTGTGATTAAAACCATTTTGACTTGACTGGTATTACGGGCAATTCATATCAGTTTGCAGCTCGGACTGTACGACGTTAACAGCTTTCAAATGTGACCTGTCTTCTTTGAATCTGCCGATCTTCTGCTTACAAGATCTTATCACAATAGAACATCTCACCTGCGGCTATAAGCGCTCTCTACATTTGCCTTTCACAGAACTGCTTTGTCGCTATTGATTTGCCTCTGATCCCCACGATCGGAATCACCTGTGTTTCCATCGTACACCGCGGGCTGACAAGATGTCGGCTAGAGCAGTCAATTTGGCGGCTCTTTTGAAGTGTAGTCACTCAGCGGATGTACTGTCTTAATGTATATCTAAGTAGTGGGTTTCTCGGTAATCCTTTCTTGTTTTTCAAATGTGATTAGTTTTATACTGTATTTTCTTCTTTAATTGAGTTTAGGACAGTACATATTAATCAATGTGGGTTGTGTGCCTTGATTGTATGTTGGTGTGTACGTGTGTGTGTGTCTTTATGTCCTGTCAGTGTGAGTGTTGTTATGTTTTACAACATAATAATGTAAAAAACAGGCAAGGTTTGGAAAGGGGGTTGGCGTTTCCAACCCCCTTTCCAAACCTTGCCTGTTTTTTACATTATTATGTTGTAAAATGATGTTCATGAGAGCACAGCAGCTCAATAGCATCCATTGTCCAAAGACAGGTACTGTAAGAGACACACAAGCACACAGTTAGGTAAAAGTACAAACAATAAGTCGAAAAGCACAACACAAGAATTATTTTTCAATACAGCTTAATTTTGTTTTTTTCTGTCAATGGCAGTTACTTGAGTCTCCTTTTTTCAAGCTGCTAGATCTAAATTGGTATCGGACAGGTTCTGGTTCAGCATGGTTTTCCACCAGAAAAATACAATTTGCACAATTTACAATATCATTAAGGCCCTGTCCACACGAAGTCAAGCTCAGGCCTAAACGCAAAAATACTTTATCAATCCAGTGTATCGTCCATACGAGGCCGGCGTTTTGGGGGGGTGTAAACGAACATTTTTGAAAGTAGGTCCCAGAGTGGAAAGATTTCAAAACTCCGTATATGCCGCTCCGTGGTTACTGCCTCTCCGCAATGTATCTGAGACGCTTGCGTCATCGCCCCGCCTCTTGTTAAAGCACGCATGCGCCGCACTCAGAAAATAATGACAACAACAATGTAGCTTGTTGGTTTTGTAATCCAGTGCGACCCGAAGCAACAGTTCAACCTCATCGTCCGTCCATACTAATGTAGTACCAGCTCGCCCACTCGCCATGTTGTCTGTTTACAAAATTCTGCGCATGCCCAGTTCCCGTCACGGAAGTTTGGGCTTGATCCTGTCATTGCGTCACAGCGCCACCAACAGGTCTGGCATAGTTTCACAGCGTTTTCAGGCGTATTGACTACATTCATATGGACGCACACATTTACTGAGCTAACTCCGTGTTTACAGAAAAAGTTTCTGAAATTATAAGCGTTTTGTCTTCGTGTGGATATAGCCTTATACTTGTATAGCCACAGAACATGGACAGCTCCGGTGCAGGACTGAAGCACTCCCAGGCGGGTTGGGCGGGGCAGATGTGTAGAACAGACTACAGTCAAAATCCTAATAATGCAGACAGATAAAGTATAAAGGAGGAGAGGATAGTGCTCAAATAAGCCAGTCACTTTAGCAACTAGTGTCTAGCACTACTCTAATTCGTTATTAGCATTTGGTCTCTAGGGTGTCTAGCTTTTCAACAAACTGTTTCACTGTATTTCAAGTAATATTAACCAATTTTAGCACCTACTAAAAGTGAGTGAAGGTAAAAAAAAAAAAACATATATAGCTACTATTAATACAACTTGTGGAGAGCAGTCAAAACGGCGGCTCAGGGAGTTCCAGTCAGGGCTGGACTGGCCATCGGGCGTACCAGGCAATTCCCGAAGGGCCAATGCCCATATTTGGGTCGGTCTGTTTGCCTCATACAAAAAAAATGTTTGTGAAAAGTGTAAATCCATTGAGAACTGTTCGAGGGGGCGCGCGTGTCCGCGGGGCACCTGCTGTATGTACTCGAACGGGATTCCACCACCTCAGCGGCCGCAGTGTTCCGGCATCCAGCGGCTCTGAGCTGGACGCGGGAACCGCTCACCGGGAGCCGCTCACAACACAACACGGTGAGCGCGTAGCCGCAACGTGACCATGTACCCAAGACCATAAACGTGCACAGGACCATGCGTGTCCTTGCGTAATTTGTGCACCCAATAAATACACCGCTGCAGGAAACAGTCCGCGTCTCCCCTCTCCTCTCGAAGTGCGACTAAATTAAAGCTCGGGTACCTAAATTTTCCATTGCATTAAAGGTTCATGTTTGAGCCCAAAAGTAAAATGTTGTGAACAGATTAAACAGATTTAGAGCCAGCCAATGGCTGACAATATGCATTTCAGACTTTTTTGACCAATTCTCATCCCTGTAACAAACAATAGTATTGTCTGTGTCCACCTCCCTCACTCTGAGACATGTTTATTACCCTGTTTAATGTAAACTATTGTACTTTATTTTATTGTTGAAACTGCAGACATCCTGATCCTCTACAGTATTTGCTTCCACATACTGTATAAACCAGGGGTCGGCAACCTTTAGTGCCCCTAAAGTGGCTCCTGGAGCCTTTTCAAAAATGTCTGAAAATGGAGTGTGAGGGCTATTTTTTATTTCTAGTTTTAATGTGGTTTCTGTGGGAGGAAAAACATTCTTAACGTTTTTCAATGCTGCAAAAACTTGTATAAGTAATGTTCAATTTTAGCATTTCTGTCAACGTAGTGCGTCATATCCTGTGACGCGGCCCGTGCCATGCGGCCGCTGCTGTAAACAAACCGGTGTGTGTGCATCATAGACTGTGTGTGTGCATGGATCCCAAAGATAAAGAGAGAGAGTCGATAAGACTGGACTGAGAATGAGAATGAACATTTGCTTTCAGTCAATGAGGAAGGACTGCTTCATGTTTGCGATGTGATGAAAGGTTTTGTTGCAACACGAGGAACAATGAAGCTTTATACACTGTTCACTGAAAGATTCATTCATCATAAAGTCAGAGCACCTATTTTCAGACTTCAAATACCTTCGCAAAGACGGTGAAAGAAAAGGCCATTAAGGACATTCAGCTCCAGAAAACTTCAGCCTGTGATGGATATGAACAGACAGTGATGCAGGTGAACTCGGAGCCAAAAAGCAGATGTATTTACTGTATTTGTACAATTGCATGAAGGCAAAAAAATGGAAGTTAAACTTAAAGCTGAGTTGTCACGTGGTGCGTCATTCTCTCCAGGACACGCTGCAATGAAAATACACATTTGATAATTATGAATGGTTTTTATGTGTTTGTGGCCTTTACTTTGTCATTTAGATATTAGGCTAATGTAGCTAATATAGCTAATTTAGCTAATGTAGCTAAGGTAGCTAATGTAGCTAATGTAGCTAAGGTAGCTAATGTAGCTAATGTAGCTAATACAGCTTCAGCCCCTGTTACCTTCATATAAGCCTTATACAACGCTGTTTTTTTTTTGTTTTTTTGTCAAATATGGCTAATTGAACCTTTTGAGTAGCCTGGGCCGCTAAAAAGGAAAAAATGTCCGGGCCGTTTTTTTGTCCCAGTCCAGCCCTGGTTCCAGTCGTTTCATAATTGTGCGAGTCCTACGGTTAAATCATATTACAAACCACGCTGCTTTGGAATCGTACTTAGCAGGGTGCGCAGAGATGACGCTGACGCTAAATGTCAAATAATTAAGAAAAGTTACAGTTTAGACGAGAGTTGTAAAGGCCCCGGAGGCACCACGCATGCAGCTGTTGGAGCTGGAGAAACGCACGCTGTTTCGCTTGATTTTTAGGATTCAATATTCCGCTGTGAAATAAAAACGTTTCCAATGTGCTTTGCTTGGTGTTTTTTGATTTAGTTGAATGTGAAAAACATCCGATTACTATCACAGCTCCCTGTCAAAGAATGGTGCTGTCCTTGAAACCCAGTGACCAGCCACCATTCATTTCTACGGCTTTTTTGACTTTACTTTTGCCTCTAAACTTCAGGGTGAATGACATCTATGAGCCACTTTGGAAATGTGCTAATCTTTATAATGGTTTGAACTATGGCATGTTTAGTTGCCATTTCAGGATATTTTAAATTCCCCAAAAAATAAGGCCTCTGTATGTGTTTGGAAATAAATATACAAGATGAAAAAAAAAAAATTCAATATTGAGCCTTTTATGAATCTGTTTATTTAACTGGCTGTCGAGAAAGTGTCATTTTCTCAGTAGAATAGTGGTGGGCGAATGTAATCTCTTTCAATTAGTATCAAAATATCTTATTGTTATTCGGAAATATTGCTGGTATTTGCTAGATATTAGTTTATCTGTTCAAGCTGCAGCACTATTCTCTTTAAACCAAGGTCAAAGTTGCCAAAATAATTGCATTCTAAAGCACGTTTTTTGATATTCATATTGGATTGATGTCAGTCCTTGCTCTTGCACTAAAATGCCAGCCAGGCTTTTTGTAGATTATGCAAAAGTAAACAATGTTCTGCCGTATTAAATCTCCTAACCAGCGCACAGCATTTTGTTTGCTTGTAATCTGGACACATGCTTACAAGTGCGAGACGTCGTTCGGGGCAATAGCTCTTTGTGAGGCTATCGTTGGGACCCACCAAGTGTGCGTGATTAGTCCCAAGTTAGACAGTAATTAGCAGAGTTAAATGGCTGTGCTTGAAGTCCCCTGGGGGCCGGCGTGCCGTGTCTAACATGGGAGCTATAGGAGAGAGAGGGACTTGGGGTAAAGTAGGTAATTAAATGAAGATTGCGCAGTATTGACTGATCTCTGGAGCTCATCGCTGTCTCCCGGTCTCCTCTTCTTCTTCCACTTTCAAGTCTCTATTGCCATCCATCCATCCATTTTCTACCCTTTAATCCATTTCTGGGTCAGGGGGGTGGCAGTCAGAGATGCCACCCAATCAATCAACTCTTTTGTATAGCACAGTTCATACAGAATGCAACCCAAAGTGCTTCACATTGGCAACATATGCCGGGCGGCACGGTGGCTGAGTGGATAGCACACTCGCCTCTCAGCAAGAAGGTCCTGGGTTCGAATCCCGGCCGGACCAGGGCCTTTCTGAGTGGAGTTTGCATGTTCTCCCCGTGTCTGCGTAGGTTTCCTCCGGGTACTCCGGTTTCCCCTACCACTAAAAATATGTAAATATGTATAGGTCCTGTTCGTCGACCCCGCTCCCATCTCTGTGTGGAGTGAGAGATAAATGCCCAAAAAATAACAATTGTAAACCGCTTTGTGACTCTGGTCTGAGAAAGGCGGTATATAAATAAAGCTTACTTACTTACTTACTTAAAACCATCTTAAAAACAATTTATGAATATATATATATATTTCATTTCATTTATTTATTTATTTGAACAGGGACAGTGTACAATATACATTAACCTCAGAAAGGAGAGATGCATTGTACCAGGTTGTAGCACTTGTGCTAATTTCCACCTGCAGTCCCTGGGCAGACTGATGTCAACATACAAAGTTTTAGAAAATTACACATGTTAAAAATACATTTCCCCCTAAACAGCATTAAAATGAAACCAATTTACACTACATTATGGGAACAGGTTTGTTTTAAAAGAAGCAATTTTTTGGCCTGGTGTGAAAAAGTGTTAAAATGTACACATGTGGTCAGCTCTGTTGGCAACATATTCCACTGTCTGATGGCCACACTGGAGAAGGCTGAGCTGCCGAACGCTGTTTTACACTGAGGAATCCTACACTCGCCCCGAACAGTCGATCGAGTGGCTCGAGATGAAATTTCTGAGCTCAGTGAAATAAACTTCTTTAATGGAGGAGCTGCAGTACCATTAATTATCTTGAACAACAGACAGAGATTTGAATATATGATTATATTTTCAAAACTCAATATACTATGCTATATATATATATATATATATATATATATATATATATATATATATATATATATATATATATATATGTAATTATCAATAATCATCAGTCGTAGAGCTGCAGCATTTTGAGTAAACATGTGTCGTACATTTTTTTTTACCTGCTACGTCAAAAAACACAGGGCTAAAAAGCTGTAATGGTTCCTCTTCATGGACCACATTTTACAGTTATTATTTTTCTCTTTCATTATGGCTTACTGTGATGCCTCCACAAACTATTTCTATCTGTTCCATTAGCAAAGTACTTTCTTCTCCGTCATTCCTTCAAACCTCTTATCCTTTCCATTACCAAACTAACATGTATTTCTTTCAATAAAGTTCACCGCGGATTTTTTTTCTCTTCCAGGAATCAGACGATCGCTACGGAGACGAGAGGACCGATGCTCGATGATGTAGTGAAGACAAGCCCAAGGATCCCGAAGCCATCATTCCCGTGGAGTGGCAGGAAGGTCGAGCGGCTGAGCGACGGTAAGTCCGTTATTTGCATATGCTGTTGGGGAATGAGGTAATAAGGTCCAGCGCACGGCTCAATTTTAATCATGTACAAGTTACAATAACCATTAGTCACCTGACCGGCTGTTTGATATGCTCGGCCATAGTCTGTCTAGCTAACTTGAAAAGCTGTTTGAAAAAGATATACGTGTGTGCTTGGAAAGTCCGTGTTTGAGGAGAGGTGATGGAAGAGAGGCGTCTATGTGGTTTTGCAGATTTCTCACGTCACAAGGATTTTTGAGGTAAATTTGGGTGTGATTTGGGGACTAAATCTATACAAAAAAAATACAATCTTCCCCATGGTTTGTCTGATTTACTTTGGTTAGCTAATATAATGGGTAGGTATACTGCTCCCTGTTATTTTGCTTAATAGGGCCGTAAAAGTAATCTGCTGATCTGATTGTGTTATAAAGCAATCTGATTACGGTAATCCCTTACTTACAAAAAGGTTCTATGGGATTAGTCCAGGATCAAACAGACATACAAGCACAAGTGAATCGTTACAGAACTTCAAGCACAGGAAAAGACACAGAGGCCCAAATTTTTTACCGTACAATAACATTTTATTTTAGGTAAAAGTCAGACATCTTCAAATTCAACTAACGTAAATATTCAGTCGTCAAAAGGCTTTTTGAGCAGGTCATCGCATGTTTGGAGTTTGTATTTATCGTTTAGTTTACCAATATCACACAATCTGTCTTCTGGATTCTGCAAGATGTTGCCAGATCTTGTCACACCTTTGAAGCTGTGCAGGGCAGGGCCGGGTTAGTACTGTGATGGGAGACCTTTGAGAACACCTGCTTAGGGTGTTCACCCCCATTGCCTAGAATGAGTCTGGTGTGTGTGTGAATGGTTGGTGGTGGTCAGAGGGGCCAATGGCTCAGACTGGTTGCCTCGCTTCCGCCAGTGTGCCCCAGGGCAGCTGTGGCTACAGTAGTAGTTTATCACCAGCGTGTATGGAGTGAAGGAATGACATGTGAAGAGACTTTGAGTGTCCACAAAGCGCTGTAACCAATGCATTATTATTCATTGTATTATTATATCCATGTCATTACTGCTGAAATTCAGTCGTAGCTAATTAACACTTAATTAACGCACATGTGAAAAAAGTATTTGTTTTTCATTGATCTGACTTCA
The DNA here is from genome assembly GCA_964034765.1 of Knipowitschia caucasica. NCBI lineage: Eukaryota > Metazoa > Chordata > Actinopteri > Gobiiformes > Gobiidae > Knipowitschia > Knipowitschia caucasica. Next base: position 41,907,733 of record OZ035828.1, on the reverse strand, counting down.
TCGTAATAGCTCCCAAAAATGCTCCGATTTAGATTTGTGACATTGAGATTTCTACTTGCGTCTCTTTTCAGTGTACGCCGTGAACTAGCAGCAAAAGAGCAGCCTTTGTGATTTGACTGAAAAAACAAGCTTTCATTTTGATTGCAATTTCTTGTGGAGCCCTGTTCTACATCTTGTATTCCCAATGCACTGGATTAGCCCACATCCCAAAACTGCTAAATCATCAGCTTATGTCCCTGTCTTAATATGTCTAGGCCTGTGTCAGCCCTTCAGATATTAGGGTTAATATCGAACTGAAGGATCCAATCTCAGAGATTATGTGTGTTTGATTTTGTTTACACCATCTGCCATCACTTGTAATTGAATGTAGTGCATGCTATAATCTGATATAACCAAGGGTGATGTTTGCTGCTGCTTGTGCCCGGAGGAATACAGCTCCACTGGTACAAATCTAGCAGGAATTAGCCACAGTTGATTTGACTCCGACAAGATGTACAGGTGAAGCAAATCAGTGTCCATTTTGACTGCGGCGTGAGTTTTTAATTCAATGTTTACTAGTTTTTGTCTCGTTATAGTTGACAACATTGTACAAAATGTGTGCACAGCATTGACAGACCATACTGGTTACACACTCTTATTGATTTTTCTCAGTTGCACTACAAAAAAATGATAAAATATGAGGTAAAAAAATGCTTAAATCAAATGTTTTTTTTTATCTTATCTTGACCACATTCAAACTGTTAAAACCAGATTTGTCCTTTAGTCTTATTTCAAGAAATGTTGCTTAATTTTCTCATTCCAATAGAAACATGTCTTTGCTTCGTCCCCTTGGCAAGTCTTGTTTTAAGGCAGTCTCAAATTAAGCTACTTTTTACCAAATTTGAGCTATGTTTGACTTATTTATCTTCACTTTTTGAAGTGTAGGCTGAAATTTTTTTTTTTTCAGAAATGTTGTTGGAAAAGACAAAAAGGTGCAGCCCTGAAACTTGGTAACACACAGAGCAGTGTTCTGAAAGCTCTGATTCTGAAAACAGCTTTAACTGATGCAACATTGAAACTACTCGCTTTTGTAAATAGCCAATCAAACCAGAAATTACAAAACACAATGTCATCTCCTCTCATTCTTTTCTTCTCACATTAGTTTATTTTAGGTGACATTGGATCATTTCCAGAGGCACATCCAACATTTCAAGGCCGTTAACGTGCCACGACACACAGGTTGAAAGACACGCCGTGGCTAACTACGAAGATCATTAACAGAACAAAAAGAGAAATGTGTGAAGGCGCTGAGTAGAAAGTGTCCTGGATCCAGGAGCAGGAGCAGTTCTGATCATTTGGCTCATGCAGGGTTATTACTACTACATTATTTTGCCTCAATTATATGTTTGTTTTGGAACATGCATTTGCTGTACAGCTAATGCTGTAAGTGGCAAAGATGCAATGTACTGCCTCAAGGGCAGTATGTAAATATAGCTCACAAAGCAGGAGACGAGGAGTATCTCTAACTGGAAAGAAACACAATCTGATGTTTGGATAATTTCCAGAAATTTTTTATTTTTTATACAGAAGAGTGCCTTGTTTGCTGTTGTCTGCTGTGTTGATACAATGTTGAGATGGTATTTACCTAAAACATTATTTTAGAACAATATTGACACAAAGGTAACAATAAAGTAGCAATATGTAAGATTTTCATGTGAAGTCTTCATTAAAGGGCCCTAATCTGTCAAAAGGCATTAATAAAACATGCTCTTTTCCAATATCTTTTTACCTGATAATAATACACTTGAATTTTAAAATGTAGTTTTACAACCCCTTCATCTTGTGATTGTTTTCATGTTATTGTTGCCCTTCACTGTTTCACCAATCAGAAAGTCCGTGATCCGGGCACCAGAACTCACCGCGTGGAGCTAATCTCACTGGTAAAGTACCATGTGGCGCAGAACTAAAAAAGGTCTCGTTATGATTCTCAAATCATTAACGACAAAACAAGGAATAAAACCAGGATTTCTAACAAGGCCTTCCTGAAAAAGGTGTTGGTTATAGATTTGTTGGTGACAAAACTTATCAATTCCGCTGTAATGGTCCCAGCTGAAACCTCTGCATACCTGGCAACCTGAGTCAGGGAGAGTGGGAGAGGACTACAGGATATTGACCGTGTTTGCAGTACCACTTTTGGCCAGATTTGTACATATTGCTCCTTTTAATATATACAATAAAGATCCATGTTTTCATAAGTTGGAACTACATCGAAACAAAAGCACCTTTTATAACACGGCTGCTAAAACCAAGGACCAGTTGACGGACCAGCATTTGAATAGACTGTGGAGAAATCCCATGAGGCCGTGTTGTAGCCTCCGGGCGAAGCATTTGACTTTACAGGCAGGTGTGTTGTTAACATTCAGTCCAAAGCCGACAGCTGGAGTGATGAGCGGTCAGCACCAGTGGGGGGTCAGTGTCAGGCTCAAGGACACGTGGGCAGGGCTTCAAGGCTGCATCCAGGGCTCACACACACGGTCAGGCCTCTCTCCGGCTTTCTCTCTCCGGCTTTAGCGCTCTCATGGGCTGGGATCACGTTTGCATGTTTTAGTGTTTTCTTTCATTAAGATACACTAAACAGCAGAACTCCCAGAGCAGTTAATTTGACGGCTTTTCGTTTTGGAGATGTATTTACTCAGCGTATACAGTATGTATTTTTGATCTTCATAACTCTGAATCTATATGTATTTTATTTCTATGTCATTGTTTTTTTCAAATTATCTTATCATTACCATAGCAACAGATCATTTACTTGTGACAGTTGGCGTTTGGTAGCCTTTCAAGTTTATTCATCAATTTTTCCATTTATTGAAAGGTGAAAAACGTGAACTTATTTTAGGGATTTTTTTGGAATTCTATTGGTTTGAACGGGAGCAGTCAAAAAGCTCCGATGATGGGTAGCATTCTCGCTTCTCAGGGGTTCTTGGGTGTGAATCCTGGTCACACTAGGGGCTTTCTGCGTGCGTGGAATTTGCATGTTCTCCCGGTGTCTGCGAAAGTTTCCTCCAGGTGCTCCGATTTCCCCTACCACTAAAACCATGTACAAAAGGCCTGCCTTGACCTCCTGCAGGCGACCTCACTCCCATCTCTGTGAATTTAAGACAAATTCCCGCATTGGTAGGGTTTAGGGTTACTTAAAATGACGGCTCCGCGAGTTCTAGCAGTTTCAGATTAGTGTCCTACATCTTGGAAAATCCCAAAATAAAAAAATGCATTGCTTTCTTCATGAAGTTGACCGGTTAAATGTTTGTTCTTTGGTCAAAAACATAAAACAACTATGTAAATTCTCCACTACATGCTTTTATTGATGGTTTTGTTTTATCTAACCATGGTTGTACCAAGTATCACCTTTACCTACTCAAGCTAATACTGACTATTCAATCTTTAACACACACTTTGTATTTTTATTAAAAAATGGAATGAGTTCAAAGCCTCATCCCTCACACAAAGAACAGATAAAACATGTTTTCATCCCCCTCTTCGTTTTCTTCTTGCTGAGTTCAAAGAGGTAGACTTCCGAAATGTGTGTCACTGGTACCGGGCCAGGATCAGGTATTACAGCTCTAAATCCTTCAACTCTGATCAAAACCCAAGAATTACTCCTTCCACGCACACACGACACGCGCTGTTGGCATGTTTTCATAACAATCCAATGAACTACTGTGGCCTCTGCTGTGGGCCGTGTTAGTGCAGAACGCAGAGATGTGCCGTCGGCGAGAGATAGTGGTGGTCAGAGAAGTGGTCAGGGAAACTGGACTGCAGCCAGGACAGATGTCACATGGTTTGGGATGAGAGCGGTGAGGAGTCCTGCGGATGTGGACGGAGCACGGACATGCATTTAACAACTCTGGATTACAAGGATTTTACTCTGCTGACCGTCGAATATGGCTGCGGCTACTGATTATGTGAACATTTTAGTTTTAAAAAGGTATATGGAAAATGTATTATTATTATTATATTCAGGATACTTACTTGTTCTTTGATGCTAGGGTTAGAGATTTTGTTTTATTTTAATTAGTATAGATATTGTTCACTTATCTTATAACGTGTGCTCCTCATCCCTACTGTTCTGTAACTTGTGATGCAACACTGAAATTTCCCCACTGTGGGACGAATACAGGATTTCTTAACCTTTTTTAAGAGGATTTGCCCAAATTTTAAGAAAAGAACAGCCTTCCACATTTTGAACTAAACTCTCTGGTCTTATTTGACCAGAGAGTCAAATAATTGGTCTTCCCAGTTGTTCTGGGAAGACCAATAGTCCTGATGATCCACCCGGAAGTAGACAATCCTCCCATTAACCTTCGAGATCCTTTGTTCGTCCCTCAGTAGGGAAATGTGGATTATTGTCTTTGATTAATCAAGTAATCTATGAATGCAAAATATTCTTAACTGTACATTAAATATACTTTTTTTTTTTTACATAATATATCCTGAAAAGACTATGTTTTGCCTTTAGCATGTTTGCACACTTCTGTCTTTCTCCTGTGTGAGATCAATAAAGTCTGTCTTGTCTTATTTTAGTAATGTCTGATTCAAAGTTAAAACAACAAGGAGTTTTGCATGGATTTGTTTTCCTCATTCTTTTAGTGCAGTCCGACCACAAGAGCAGATTATCTTTGAGCAATAATATACATTAACTGAGTAATCGAGGCAATGAGATAGTAATCATTTTTTTGCCCTCCAGTGAAATGTTAATTCAGGCAGAAACATTATGATTCATGATATTATAATAAGTGCATTGATTTATACATAAAGTCATGACTCATGGCAGCAGACCTCTTTATTGTGAATGAGTGTATGCATTTGTTTATTTATTTAACATGTATTACAGCATAAAAATAATCCAAAACAGGCAGAGCATTGGCTGTTCCCGAGTGGAGGCGGACAATAAGGACAGTGGCTAAAGTGGCTGAGATTCAAGAAAACATACAGTGCTTTACATGAATCATCCTCCATCCGTTTGCAACTGAAGCAGAAGAACGAGCTTCTGACAAATGTGAAACAGTTTGTAAAATTGCTTATTTTTGGAAGACTCTGAAATCACGAAGACATTTGGACTTCGTAAGTGCCCAAAATCTATTTATCTGACGAAACTTTGCAAGCTGTTATTTGATGCAGAATGTTATGAAATTCATCCAATCCTCCGTCAAGTACGCAATTTGTCTGTATTTTGCGGCTTATGGATGTGGAATCATTTTGCTTCATCTGCTCTCATATTTGTGAGTGGCTGTGTTGCTGGTTTGCCGGCGCTGGTGCTTCCATATGTCTGCTAATCCTGAGACCGGCACAGATTGTCGCACTGGGAGCTGGCGACGAGGCAGTCTTCCTGAAACATTCATTACTCCATAGACGTATAGACGGACAACGAGAGCATTTCTTCACAGCGGCGTGGCCAGAGCTCGGGTGTGTGCCGTCTTCTCTGTCTGGTGCATACTGCGGTTGTCTTGCACGGTTTTTCCAATGTGGTTTTACTGCAATTGGCAAATAAATTCTTGTAATTTAGGTGAGGGCTCCGTGACAGTTCAAAGACATAATTTCACACCGAGCGGAGAGATGTGGCCAGATGGTAGACCATACATCCATCCACCACGTAAAGTAGTCCCCTTCAAACAACATCAAACAAATATGATCACGGACGGTAACCAGTTTCTTTGATTTGCTGCTACTTTGTAACATCTGCACAGGGATTTTATTTATTCATTTTTTTTTAAATATTTGGCACCAGATGTTGTGCCTTTTTGTACAGAGATGCAGGGGATTTTGCCAAGGTTCATTTAGGTTACAAACCAACCGAATGAATTTCATTACTCTCTCTATAATCCAATATTACGCTACATATTAGTTCAGTAGATGGCTGGATTGTGCTCTACTTCTTCTTATTATAGGACGTCATGCAGCTTTTTGTTGTCCTCAAAATGTATGTGTTTGTTTACAGTATTTTTTTTCATGCTGGGAGGAAATATTAATAATTGATGACCGCGATGCCATGAGTGAGTTATTTCCACAAACAGGACAAAAAAAGGCCATTTGTTTTGTTAAATTCACAATTCATTTCTTTCTCAATTGCTGTCATATTTTTTTTTTTTTTTTTTTTTTTTTTAATTTTTTAATAATTATAAACAAAGAAGTCATCGTCAAAAAGTCTATATTTATCTTAAATGATTCACTTTCCATCACCAAAGCAACACAACAAAACATTATGAAAGAACCCGAATGTACAGCTTCTAACGACACAGTTGATCGTACACTGCCCCTGTACAAATGAAAACCATTCCATACCATTCCATACCATTCCATACATCGCACAGGATTGTTTTCATTTGAGCCCAGTGCTGGTGTAAAAGGGGCATGTATTTGCCACGGTCTTGGATTCTGCATGACTTTCTGAGACAGTTGGACTCTTCGGAGACTTTTAAATTATAATTCATAAGCTACTTTTTGGCTTATTCGTTGTGATATTTAAAAATTTAATTCATTCTGTATTATTATTTATTCTGTGTGAATTTTTTATGATATTTAAAGGCATCCTTGAATGTCTTGAAACGTACCATTAAATTCAACCCATTATTATCATGGAAGAATGTTATTATAATTATTTTCATTATTTTGTATTAAAAACATTGTATTTTGTTCTTATTTACAGGCAACTTTTCTTGTTTGGATAAAATAAGTATGTTATGCTGTATTTCAGGAAAAAAACATCTCCAAAATGTTTAAGAAATAATAAATAGTAAGTAAATAGAATAGAATCAAGTCATTTTGGGATAGTATTTTTATCTTATATACTCAAGTAATATATTCTGGTTCTATTGGCAGATATTTTTACTATTTTACTTTCAAGGTATTTGTTCCAGTGTAAAAACAACAATATGAAATACATAATAATAATAATGTTGTTCCTGCTGTGAACTTATACTTTCCAAATCCCACGGTAACCACCACCTATACCCTCAACATAGTGTTTATTTATATGTGTATTATTGGCGATACAACCACAGAGAAAACACATTATAATGCAATTCGAAGACACGGCTTCAGATAATCTCATATACACAATAAAGCGTGGCGCGGTATGGGTCCACCGTGTTGAAACCCTGTTATCCTCCTCCAGTGTGTCTGTGTCCGTGGCAGATGGAAGAGGTGAGAGGCGCAGGCAGAGCTCGCTGATCATTACGCTGCCTAAACTGTGACTCTGGAAATCATTTTGTGTGTTAGCCAATGGCAGCTGGCTGGCAGGCGGGCACGCTTCATGTTAAATCCAGCTCCTGCGGTGCCTATTGATCTACATTTCTTCAAAAATGTAGCGCAGGTTATTGTTTTTGTCTTTCTCTTGTCTGGGATTCTATGAAAACTGTTGTTTGAAAACTGCTATAGGCCGTGTTTACCAAATATGGACTTCTAAGCCTTTAGTTCCTTAAACCATAGCTACTACTTATTTTGTATATATTGTGTGCTCTTACTACTGTCCTGTATGTGCGCTGCAATATTGAAATTTCCCCACTCTGGGACGAACAAAGAATCTCTTAAGCTAATCCTTTACTCATCCCACGGTGATATTAGACAGTAGAATTAAAGGGGCGGCACAGTGGCTGAGTGGTTAGCACCCTCGCCTCTCAGCAAGAAGGTTCTGGGTTTGAATCCCGGTCGGAACAGGGCCTTTCTGAGTGGAATTTGCATGTTCTCCCCGTGTCTGCGTAGGTTTCCTCCGGGTGCTCTGGTGTCCCCTACCACTAAAAACATGTGCAATAGGTTATAGGGTAAATGAATGTGTGTTTGTGAATGTGGGACAACGGAGCTACAATCCGGAGTGATGTGTTCAATAACATGTACTGTCCCAACCAAATGAACAATAATTAAAATAAGATAATAAGATGGAAACATAAAATAAAATATAGTCTGGAGCTATAAATACATGTGGTTTAGAAGTATTTACAGATGTCTATATTGTACTTTAGCAGTGGAGAATATGAGCAGAATTAACATTAATAATAAAAGCAGCAGTAAAGTCACGAGTGATTGACAGAACTATCAGATTTGTCTTATCTTATCCTAAAGCAGCTAGGGTGGCGGCACGGTGGCTGAGGGAGAACGTCTTGGGTTCGAATCCCGGTCAGAACAGGGCCTTCCTGAGTGGAGTTTGCATGTTCTCTCTCTGTCATCATAGGTTTCCTCTAGGTCAGGGGTGGCCAACCAGTCACAGACTAAGAGCCAATTTTTTTACTGTGTTACAGCAAAGAGCCGCATCATACAAATATGCACTACATAAACATCACCCCATCCCTTACACACGCACACGTGCGCGCACACACACACCTCTGCTCAGACAGATTTATTGTAAATGTCATCAACATGATAATGACAGAAATTGACTCGTACAGTACTAAATGGCTCCCCGGTTTGCGGGCGCTTCCACCGCTCGCTTCAGCCGCTCCCCGGTACTTTTTATTAATGCTTTGGCCCTGATTCTAACCGGGCGAGTCGATACCAGAACAATCTCACGTCAGCGAACATCAATTATGATTCAGAAATGAAAAAAGCAGGCAGAAACACAACTGTCTTTATCGAACCATGATTCACTCTGACTGCATTTAGCAAAATATATAGATTTGACACATAACACCAACACCACTTTAGCTGATTTAGAACCACAGACACATGTTCAGTGTAAGACCAGATACTTTCGCATTTGATTGAATACAGACACTCACCAGGCAGAGTTGGCTCATCTCCTGGTGTAGCTGGTGCTAGCTGGTTTTAGAATGTTAGCCGGTGTTAGCTGATGTCCGTAAATTTAATCCATTTGGTCAAACCACCTCGAGACTTTTCGGTTCTGCCTCTACTTCTGCTGCTGTGATCTTCCCCATGGATCTATTATATATACTAGCTTGGAGCTGAAGAACCCTTGTGCTCGGGGGATTCTCGCGGTACTGCAGACTAAACCAGACTAAATTCACGTGGGCTACCCAGAAATGTTCCCCATAGACATCACTCCCATCCCAGTGTGGAGTGAGAGACAAATGCCCACAACAATCATAAAGTGCTTTGTGACTCTGGTCTGTGAAAGGCGCTATATGAAAGATGACTTACTTACTTACTAAATATGAGTTATTCCAACATTACTTGATTGTAACCTGCTCACAGTTTTGTTGTTCAGACACAGATGTTGTTGAGACATATGTTGGCAAGAAGACAGCTGAATTGGAATCTATACGGTGTTGGGGTGACTGGGGAGTAGTGGAGGCAGTGGCAGAGAATCTCTAGATTTAACGACCATCCGTGATTTTATCCAGCACTAGTGAGAAGACACAGCAGCAAAGTGTTTGGCTTCTTCAGATAGAGTGAAGTTAGTTGTTAGTCCGGCCTTGAATGCTGCTGATATTTGACAGAGCATGTGATGTCACGTGTAGACCTTCCTATTGTTAAAGAAGTTTTACTCTTAATTAATCAATGTAAAGGTTTGGAGAGGCAGATGAAACTGATCCGCACTGATTGGCACATTAACATTTTTCACAGCAGTAATGCCACTGCATTTGCATTCTGCGACCCGAGGCTTTACAATCAAGATAATGAGACCTAGTTCCCCTAAGTTTTAGCATTTTGTTCTTAAGCAAGGTGTTGTATACCTGTGTGTACTTGTACTGGCACAGTATGTATCTGAAGTAAGTGTATCTTTATATTTATAGCACCTTTTACAGAGTCACAAAGTGCTTTACAATCGTGGGCATTTTTCCTCTCTCACCACACGGTAATGGAAGGGGAGTTGTCATACGGGAGGTGCCTGCTGGATCTACTGTAGATTTTCGATGGGAGGAGAAACCAGAGTTCTCAAAGAAACCTAATGTAGACACAATGAGAACATGGCTATGGCTATGACTTAAATATATATTCAATATATATTAAATCTCATAATATATTCAATTCATATCAATGTATGTCTGTATTTTTCTTGCGTTTTTCCACCTGAGATCTTGCTGCAGTACAGTGGGTTTTGCACCGGTCCAGACCAGAGCGGAGAGGATTCATGGTCTAAAGCAGGGGTGCTCACACTTTTTCAGCATGCGAGCTACTTATAAAAGGATCAAGTCAAAATGATCTACCTACTACAAAAATGCAAATCATATATTTATTTCAAAAAATATTCTTTATATCTACAATGTATGTTTATGTACATGCAAAACTGCATGAGCCAATATAGCACAACACAACACAATTACCTATGTACATTTTTTGTCATTACCCGAGTTTACTCTTATGACTTGCACTGAATTGAATCGGCCAGGGATGCATAGTCCGGAAAATTGGTGGTAACTCGCTGACAAGTTTGTCGTGGTTTAGCTTTCCTGCACTGAGCGCGGTTGTTTGCGCATGTGCAGTCACCTAAGTGTCAGTAAAACATTACTGAGTAAAACACAGATGTCATTTGACTGTGGTGACATGTCCATGTGCCATGCCTGTTTTTTTTTAAATCCAAATATTTCCCCTCCTCCGTTTATAAAATAATTTGCATCCACACATCTGTGTTATCAATCACATTCGTAACATTCCAAACATGTGCGTCTCTTACGTCCTGTCCTGCGTTGGGGAAAAACACAGAAGTGGGCGGAGTTCTGATGCAGACGCCGGTAACGGCACTTTTACAGTCATAGAAGACACTCAGAGTAAAGACGTATGTTTACAAGCACTGACCCCGTCCTCAGCCCTGGTTTAGTCCTGGTTTAGTCCTGGTTAAGTCCTGGTTTGGTTGTTTTCGAGCGTGAGTCCCCGCGATCACTTTCCTGCTCTCTGATGTGGAGGATGTTCGCTGCTGCGAGCATCTCACAGCGAACAGTTTTTAAGGTAGTATGATCCATGCTTCAGTGATCAGAGGAATTTAGGGGGGTACTGTGGCGTGCGAGAACGCAAAACTCCGGTTATCTCTGTCTACACACAAATGCATTAACGGAGTTTTCAAAAATCTCCACTTTGCCCGGAGTTTTTTGTATATATTCGTTTAGAATGTGTAATTTTTTCATTTATTTAATGCGATCTACCAATACTACCTTTGCGATCGACTGGTAGATCGCGATCGACGTATTGAGCACCCCTGGTCTAAAGTGAATCAGGCAAAAATCCACTGGAGGAATCCTAACTTTTTGCAAAATGCAGACAAATCATTCGCCATCGCACTTTGGACCAGAAAGTGGTCCTAACCAAGCCGCTTCACCTCTGCTGCTGTGACCTAAAGACCTTTTAATACTATTGTTAGAATCAAACAGTTGAAACATGATAAATACAACAATAAAAACAAACACATATTCACATTGGTCCATAAAGATCTTATGACCAATGACCATAAATATTCTGAATATCACCAACATGTACTTTATATACGCACAGACAATACCAGCTTGGTTGTGAGATATTGTCCTATCCTTGTCTTACATGTTACCGTAAGTAAGTCATATTTATATCAATAGCACCTTTCACAGATCAGAGTCAAACAGGCTTTACTTTTGTTGTAGTAATACAATAAAAACACTTTACTAAGCCCAGATCTACCCAGCACATCTGCCCTCCTTTTCTTCCATGCAGCCGTCGTAGTCTGCGAAGGAGCTGCGGAGGGACTTTTAATGAACAGGCAGTTTATTGATCTGTGGACAAAACGCTCGTTAATTATGTGCGGCTGTGCATTTAATTGAGGGACTGAAACAAGGTCCCTCCTCGCCGGGCTAATGGATGGCCTGGAATGAGGAGGATTTGATTGAGTCCGGTGCCATGGAGGCTAAAGGATGAGACGCAAACAATCGGCCACCTGATCTCCCTCTTTCTCGCTGTCCTTTGCTGGTCTCAAAGTGCCGCTCATAGTACCTACCAGTGCCGGCTGGTCGTTAGGCAACAGATATAGGTATATTTGTAGAATGAAAAAACTTTATGTAGTTTCTGTCAGTGCAGCATATACAAGGTTCTTCTTTTGCCTCTAATGTCACAGCAGCTTTTTGCTCCTTTTACAGCCTCATAAGGCAATCTATGGGAGCCCTGAGTGTCATTACAAAATCTCACATAAGTCTTAGTTTCACTTGACCAAACCTGGATCATCATCATCTCAAAAAAGCCCCATTTTCAAAAGCAAGCTCTCCTGAAGAAATAAGAAAACATCCTGGGTTTTGAGAGTGTGTTTTCGGCTAAATATTCTCGTCTTTCTCTGATTGGAATTGATCACATTCAAGTTGCTTTTGGACTAAATGAAGAGACAGGAGTGTGCAAATAACAATCAGTGCTCATGGGAGAAGCAGCAAAGTGGCACATGTTTGGCTTTAATTTTGAAGTTGGCCTGGCCTTAGCCATTTGTAAACTCTGGTGAATAATTATTTTCCCACATCTTTGTCTGGGTCTGATCTTAGTAGCTGTTAACCTCGGTTGAATCCCCTTCGACAGTTCAGTGAGCGGGGAGGTGGGTGTTGTAGGTAGGTGTCGTGACGTCAAGAGTTTGCACCAAATTAGCTGGTTGCAGTTTAGCGATGGCGTCGAATGCGATAGTAATCTGTTCTGGTTTGGCTCCAAAAATGAAGAAATTCAAGCCGGAGAAAGAGGAAAGTTTAGCAAATGTCATTGCTGCAAAGATGTAGTGGCTCTACTCCCCACGGGCTCCGTTAGTGGCAAAGGAGATTGCTAGGCTAAATGCTAATGGTATGCTATATGCTTCACTCACTCGGGCACATTACATACAAACTCAGATTGAATCGTTTCAATCTGCAAAAGGAGTTAACCCCTCCTACCTGTTAACGGAGCTCGATAAAGTAAATCCAGATATTAGTAATGAAATGAGTACAATGGTAAGACCAGAATAGAAAGAAGTAGGCAGGAAAGAAAAATATACGATGTACCGATTGGCAGTGACTGACTATAGGGACTTCAGTGTCTTCAGTGTCGTGCTCCGAGATACTTCAACAGCCCTGTAAAGTGTTTTGCATGTGCGTGGCATTGTGAAGATTTTTATTCATGACAATCCATGTGAAAACTAGAGATGCCAAACCTGTTTTCTTCTTTCACGGTTAAAAACATCAGCCTTTTACACCGCATGATCAGACAAAAAACTGCAACTCCTTCAACAACAAAATGCTAGCAGACTCCTTGCAAAACAAACCTGCTCTTGAAGTGGCATTTTGAGACAAGCATGCGCATGTGGGATGTGTCGCAGTTCAGACAATAGAACCTTGTCAGTCATGCAACTCTAGCGCCGATGAATGGTGCACAGGTGTAATCCCACGGGAATGAGGCGCAGAGCTTAAGCACCTCTGTATGAGCTCGGTGTGACTTCGATTCTCATTAAAATAGGCTTATTTATCTCTCCTCCTCCTCAAGAATCAAGGCTGATGTTGGACTGGCAGCAATTACCGTAGATATCAAGTGCCTTGTGTGTCAGGCTGTTGCTCAGACTGAGTACCACTCTCAAGGCTCTCAAAGTGAACGTATGTGAGGAGATTAGGTTTGATGAGATCATGTTTTCATCTTATTAGTCAGAAAAGGAGAGGGGGGTTTGCATAAGTTTGTCTGTATGTGTCATGAGGTGAAGTGAATGAGGGTCCAAAAATGCCGGGGGGGGAGAAACAAAGTAAACGCAGAAACCAGAAAAACAGACGGACAAAGACAATGGACCAGAAACGAATGGGGAAGAGCACAGGACACAGATAGACACAGGCCACGTCCCAATACTCGCACTTCCAACCTCGCGCCCCTCATTTGCGCGTTCCCGATGATGGGTGCGAGTGTGTAGGGTGTCCCAATTCTCCAGGGAGGTCGTTGGCCCCGCCCCTTTTGCGCCCCTGATCCACACTTCGCCGTAGTCTGCATCTAAGCGGACTCTGGCGAAGGATATTGCCCATAATTCTTTGCGGTACACACCAAAACGTCGGGGAAATGCATTTAAGTGTAAGTTTTGAAATATTTATGCTGTATGTGTGTAAATAAGTTTTGCTGTGTTACTTGGAAAGATGCATAAATGTCTGATGAAGAAAACGGACCTTTTATGGTAACAATTACATGACTTTTTAAAAACACACATTCATATAACATTCAATTTAAACTTTACACTTAGTACAAAAAAGTAAGGATGTATAAAAAATGACCGGATAAGTTAGTTACCTACATTTAACTTAGAATTATACATCCATCTCAAATTATGAATAACCAATATACTGTACATTTATCTTAATGTGTGTGGAGCAACTCATTTTGTTTCCCACTGGGTTAGGGTTACAAATGAATTAACTTTCATTTGTATAAAATGTAGGTCTGAAAATGACAATCTCTTTACTAGTCGATGACGTAACCTGCACAGTCCCAGTTCCGCCTTTTTGCTTGTAACCGGCGCAGGTTCCTGTTCTGTCCTGTTCCCCACAATTAACACAGGAGAACAGGACAGGAAGTATAGCTAAAACTGAAACAACAGCGAACAGATGTCAAAATAAAACCAAAGTAACAAAATAACAAAATCCACACCATGACAATATGGATGCTAAAACGGTTACTGTAGTTTTTGGACTATAAGCCGCACTGGTTTATGAGCCGCACCTGTCCCACTTTGTAATGTTGAAAAATTAGCTAAAAAACGTTCTTCATGTCTCCTTTTTACTGTGAGTAAGAAGTGAGTCACTGACTGTGTCAAGCTGAAATATTAAAAGCAGCATCCACCGGTCTCTTTTCACTTTCATGTCTGTACAAAGGACCAACACAAATATGTTTTAAGTGAGGACTTTTAAACTTTATTCACTCTGCGTGATTGACTAATTCTACAGTTTAATTGGACCTCTGTGAAAGACTCATCACTTCTGTTGTTCTTGGCGCCGCGGGAAAGTTAAAAATAATTATGCTGCACCTCACTATAAGCCACAACCTTCAAAATGCAGTAAAAAAGCCAAAGCTCATAGTCCAAAAATTACAGCACTTTTTTCCCTCAAGTTTTTGTTTGAGTCCAGGCCTTGGTTTGTATTTCTTAATGTGGCTGTTTGGAAATGAACGGGATTGAACTAGTATTAAAAGCTTCCATTATATCTGTCTTGAGTGCTTATGTTGATTCCATTCAAAGGATCGTTTCTACCGACATAAAAATGGAGACTGAGTGTTTCCAAAATATTACGAAACAGTCTGGGATCTTAGGACGGTGTGATTTCTGAGTGTTCCGTCACAGATTACCTAGCACTCTGAGATTTCAAAAATAAATACCGTAATAAACAGCTTTAGTTACACAAATTATGTATGTACTTGTCTGGTGCACACTGGGGACTTCTGCAAATATCTGCTTTTTACTGCAAATGGAAAATAATGGGACAATAATTTTAATGATGAAAAAATGAATTGCTTTTCCAGTATTTGTGAATGTATTATGTTTTTTTTATACACGTAATTTACTTTTTTTTAACACAAAGTTAAAGGGTACGCACACACCCCCACACCATGTACTATTGTTATTATGATAGAGACAGAACAAGAAGCAATGATACTAATAACCAATGCCTTGGCCATTCAGCTAATTCGCAGACCTGGTCCCTAAGACATGAAAATACATCCCATTATTGAGAAATTATCCATCTTAAAGTGATAGACTGTAACTCTAAATGAATTACAAATTTTAAGAATTTTATAAAATTAACCTCCTGGCCTTAAATGTGGATAAAAATAAGTCATTTCATTAATTCTAATAGTACGGGTAAGTCCCGCATTCCCTTCTCTTAGCTATAGTTCAGAATCCACGATGCCGTCCACGTTAACCAATCAAGTGAGGCCAAGGGCTGTCAATCATCAGCGCTGATGCTCGTAGTTGCTCATGCTCAGTTGTTTGTTTTTGCGGAGCCTCCGAAATTTATATACTGAACCTATATCCATAATCATTTATATACTGAACCTATATCCATAATCAGATCCTCTGCAGATGTGTCCTATAATGTGCAATTCATGATAATAGCTTGTTCCGGGTTTACCGCGATCGCTTTTTTTGTGCTATAAAACATTTTTTTCATGAAAACGTTAACAAATAATTCTGAAAACCTCTGTGCATGTGTATTAATAATGTATCTGTATATTGTGTTCTCTGGTTAACATTTAAATGTGTTACGGAAACTTAGGTGTAGACCAATCAGAAAGGAAGGGGGAGGAGCTTGCGTCGTTTTTTTCAAATCAAGTACCTCGCTTTCTTCTTTTCTGACAAACTGCAGACAATCACTTTAACTATAAAACCTCTTTGAAAATGTTAATTCCTGTACAAATCTTGACTCTTTGTATAACCCTTGCCTTGCCCATGCTGTGATAGTTAGACTGAACATTAAACCCCATAGTGCCGTTTGGAGGCCTATTACTGTCATATTGAACCAGCAGGGTGTCATTATGTGGCTCGCAGCTGCAGTTATTTGTTCTCGGCCCTTTTCCTCCTGCAGCTGTGTTAGTGCTCCATACATAGGATATAAAATGTGTATGTGTAATGTCCATACTGTTGACTGCACATAAACTTGGGTGTAGGGTTTGTCAAAAACCTCCCTGTAGTTTCTATTTTTGCGGATGTAATTCGCAATTTTGACTGTTTTTTTTTTCCCCCCGGGATACATAGCCTCCCACTTCCTGCTGATGGATGAGGGCTATGACGTGGCGTGTGTGGCCTTAAAATGAAATGGCTGACTGGGCCTCTCTGGAGGGCGAGCAGGGTTCAAACACACACACACACACACACACACACACATCATTAAGCTCATAGATCAATTGATTATGTTCTGTTTTCCGTGTTTTACATGTTCTTTACGACAAAACATAAACATTTAGATGCAATTGCGGTAATAACAAACCAAGTGTGTGTTTGTCATGTGTATTTAGAAGCATATTATAGGGTATATATTGTTATGAGATTATTTCTGATGGAATAGATCTGTACAATAGTGTCAACTTGTGCAATCTTTTACATAGTACTCAAGGAATAAATCAACAAATATATAAATACGCATTAAGACATGATTATTAAAGCTTGCAGGTGATGGTAGAGATTAGAATGGGAAATAACCTGTTTTTATTATGCTTAAGCTCGGAACCGGTTACTGTTGATTTGAGGTTAAAGCCCCAGTGCATTACCTTCCAACCAAAAAGAGACTTAAATAGATTATAATTGTTTGTTTGCTTGCAGCTTTAAAATGTGCTGATTTGCATTTCCATTATTGTTCTCTCTGCTTGTTTTGCTACAACTGCTCTCATGAGAAATCTTGAGTGGAATCAGCGTGAATAATGTTCCAAATATGCTTTAATATATTTAATTTCCGTTGAATCATACAGGTGTGTCCTGGCCTTAGCCATCCGTAACTCAGGATTATTATTTAGGATTAGCTCAGGACCATTATCATTTCCAACATGTACAGTACGTCTGGGTCTGAGTGGCTGCTGTTTCCTCGGTTGAGTCCCCTCCGACCAATCAGCGAGCAGGGGAGGCGGGTGTTGTAGGAAGGTGTTGGTGATGTCAAGAGTTTGCGCCAAATTTGCTGGTTGTTGCCGTTGAAACGAATTTGTCATCACTTTTCCCTCCTGCCGTCTCTTAGTGGCCACTCCCGCAGCAAAACGTGAAAAACGCATTTGCGCATGCGTTAGCCATTACGAGTCCCATTTGTTTAAGTGCATTCAAAAGTCCACAGCGGCTAAACTAGACAGGTCCAGAAAGTGATACTCTCCCCAACCTTAACAGCATCTGGAACATTATGCCAAGATCGGACTTTTGGACCATCCTGTAAAGCCGTATTTGAGAGGAAAGAAGGCGTTGTAAGAATTCAGTGGATAATTCGGTTTCCGGGTACGGCACCACTGGCGAGGAGTGAGATTACAAGCATGTCATTTCTAACCTTAAATCTCTTGCAAGGTGTGTAAACTCTCAAGCACCACTATGTTTTGCAACGTTTTCCATAATTGTACTAATTGTACTGAGACAAACATGCTACAGTCTGCTCTGAGAACACTTCATGAAGACATTGAGCAGAGTAAAACAGTTAAGCAAATTCAAAGCAGGTAGCACTTCATTCTCTCGAAGCGCCTAACGGTTTCATATGCCGCATAGTTTGTATTGTTTTCGACATAATGCCAGGAATGCAAATGTTGTGAAGCATTAGACAGAGCAGGGAAGTGTCCTTGAATCTCAACAAAGACGCAAAGAGGTGTTTTAGCATTTTTTTCGTTGAATCATGCAACTTTGAAAGTATGTTTCCACCGAATCAACTTTAATCAACTGTAATAGATTGTTCAGACACATTAGAATTGCGGCATGAAACGGAAAGCAATTATTTCGCCTGATCGAAAGAAGGAGTTTTCAATTTCGCTGTGCAATCTGTGCTAACAACCCAAAGCCAGGAGCACGTATGGGGACCATTACCAATCATATAGGCGCAGTGAGAAAGCAAGTGGAGCAGAGGTCCCACAAGACCACTGGCAAATGCATGGCCCGTCTCCTCGTGTTAAGTCAACATCTCACTCTGAAATCATTTTCCCTGCTACTGTCTGTATCAATGTTGTGATGGGAATATGGAACCAGCGGGACCGGTGAGGGTCATCACTGTGTCAATGGTGATCAGGCCGATTTGTGTATACCAGGGGTCCCCATCCTGTGGTACCTACCTAAAGGATTTACAATTGAATACATGATCTTGAATGAATACATTTTGAGGTATTGCAGATCTATTGTAAGTATGAATATAGGGCTACACGGTATTGTATTCTTTCTCGTCAAAATTATGACATTGATTTTTACTATAACTGTAAAAAGGAATAGATTTTTGCGTCTGGTGTGTAAAAGTATCTCTCTGATTGAAAAGGTTTGGAGACCACTACTGTATACTTTATATGTTGCTGGCCCTACAGTGGGATTGTTGTGAGGGTATGTCATCCATGCTTCAATTTTGGATAAAGCCATCTAAGATTCTCTTGGTGTCCATTTTGTGTTGTCTGGGAACTGTTCTAAATGTTTCCAAAAGTGGGTATGGGATCCGTTTACAAGCTGTTTCCATTGCCTCTAATGTTACAGCCACTTTTTGCTCAATTTACAGCCTCATAATGAAATCTATGGGAGTCGTGAGTGTCATCGCAGAATGTCACGTTGTCACATATGTCTTAATTTCACTTAACCAAACCTGGATCACCACTGTCTCATGAAAACCCTATTTTAAAAAGCAAAGAAGCATGAGGGAGTATTTGGATGTAACCGTAACTCATGAAGAAATACAAAAAAACCTCCTACAGTGGGATTGTGGCGAGTGCCTACGTCATCTATGCTTCACTTTTGGATAATGCCTTCTTAGATTCTCGTGGTGTGCATTTTCTGTTGTCTGGGTCTCCACACAGCCTACTTCTGTTCTAAATTTAGCCAGAAGTGGGTATAGAATCAGTTGGATAGACGCCCATGTCCCTCCCTCTCTTCTCTGATGCCTGCAAACCAATCAGGGCTTTCATAATTACACTTACAGGGCTGGGCCTCATATCCTGCGCATGCTATAACAACAAACATTAAATAACATGAAACTAACAATGGTGGACCATCCATTTTTTTTTTAATGCAGTCCAAATTTCACAAATTCCAACCAGTGGGGACGGGTACCGGCTCAAAAAGGTCCATGAGCACATCTGCTGACTTGCTTGAAATCTCGCTCCTTGCTGGTGGGGGTGTACCCGGAAAGAGAATTACCCAATGATTTTGTATGCCGCCTTCTTTCCTCTCAAAAACCTCTTTACAGAATGGTCCTAAAGTCGCTCTTGGCCCAACGCTATGTTCCAGATGCTGTCAATGCTGAGGGGAAATTTTTTTTTGGATCAGTCTAATTTAGCCGCTGTGGACTTTTGAATGCACTTGTTAAATGAATGGGGCTCATGCCGGTTAACGCATGGACATATGCATTTTTTTGCGTTATCCAGTCCTGGGGCCATTTTGAAAAAGCCCAGAGCAGGCAAAAGTTGTAGCACATTGGCTTTGAACGGCAGAGAAAGGAGATACTTGGTCCGTTAATATTTACAGTCTATGGTTAAAACATTAAAGTCCCTTTTTTAATGGAAAGTGTGTCTTGGATTTATGAAGATTCAGGAGAAGCCGTCATTTTTACCTTATTGGTTTGCACATGGGAGCACTTGATTTAACAGCTCTCAAACCCAGACTAATCTCCAAGTAGATATAATACAAGGAGATTAGTATGGAAACCAGGCTACCTCTTCTATGCTGCTATTTCAAAGGTGAATTCATTTATTAACATTTACGGAAACACATATCCTGTGTTTCTGAACTGTTGTTGGTAGGTCGTAACTTTGTAATGTCCTCCGAGATGACTGCTGTTGGGGATTAGGGCAATACAAAAATACATTGAATTTAATTGAAATTGAAGTGAAATACAATCACCCATTATACAGTAATATTCTTTATAGTTATCAAAATGTGAAAAGTTTATGGCTGGATGTTGAGGGTGAATGAGGGTTGGTGAAGGTGATAGTAAGGAGGGCAGTCTGTGATGTTAAATTTAGTTGTACACATTTTTATTGTTGCTACTATATTATTGTTTCTACAAATTGTTAAATAAAATTGAAAGAAAAAATGTGAAAAGCATGTGCTCGGAGTCTTTTTACAGACTGCACAAGAAACTGTGAAAATGTGATTTCAAAATGAATGTGAGCAAGAGAGCCGCAGCAAAGGCCGACATTGTCAAAATAATAATAGTTTTGAAATGAATCTAAGGTGCACTATGTTCCTATTCCGATCTTCCACAAACCGTTTACTATCCTGAGACTGGAGAGTAGAAATCATACAAAACAGACCCTGAATCTCGGCCAAGTCTCTCTGTCGAAGTAAACTCCTCACTTGCAGAAATAATTAGAGCGAGCGGGATCACTTTTGGGGAGAAAAGGACAAGATTAAAGTCCTGGATGACACGGCAGAGCAGAGATTTGGAATTAAGTGTCGTCTTTAAAACAACCAACAACAATCAATCAACAACCAATTCGAATCCCGGTCAGAACAGAGCCTTTCTGAGTGGAGTTTGCATGTTCTCCCCGTGTCTGCATAGGTTTCCTCCGGGTGCTATGGTTCCCCCCTACAACTACAAACACGTACGATAGGTCTGGCATTCGACTCCTGTACTGGCGACCTCACTCCCATCTCTCTGTGGAGTGAGAGACAAGAATTGTAAAGTGCTTTATGACTCTGGTTTGTGAAAGGCGCTGTATAAATGATGATTACTTACTTACTTAACAAGAAAGTAGAGACTTCCAGAGGGTTGTTCAGAGCGGCAAAAACAGATTTCAGAAAGATTGAAAAGCCAGCTCCATGAGGCGTATGTACTTTCTTGTAAACTATATACGCTCTGTTCTCCCTGCGTGTTTCTCACAACCAATGTAGAAATAAACAGCTTATTCTTATCTTTGTTGTCATGTGATATCCATGGGTTTAAAGTCATCAAGACTGTACTGTGGCTATGTCAATTAACAATGGCGTTCCATTGAGTTTGACTTCCATAAAGGCTTCGCTTCGCTACCTCCAGTCCCTCACCCTGGTTCATATCATGTCCAGGAGCAGGTTGAATCTTCACACGCAATTATCACCAGACCCACCCACACAGTCGTAATGCTGCTGACCGTGGGTGTAAGCAAGATTCCCAAGAACAAGACATTCCTCCGTTAGTGTTGAGTTTATGACCAACAGAAGAGTGAGAAGAAATCACACCATGAAAAAAAAAATCTTGACCAATCAAAAAAAATCATCCTTTGTTTCTTAGCTATAGATTTTGTGCCAGCATATAAATCCTTAATATTCTCTAAATTAAAGTGAACGAATAATACACACATTAAAAGAGGTATATAGGAGGAATTTCTACTTCTAATTGTCCTCCCAACTGTCAATCATTCTTGTGATATGTGCTCGTCAAATAAGATCAGAAAGTTTAGTTCAAAGAATGGGGAGGGCGTTTCTTTCCTAAAGTTTTGGAAAATCTTCCTATTTACCTTTTAAATGTATTTATCTTATGACATTTAACTGTATGTTGTGTAAATTCATAACAAACAATGAATTGAAAATATTGTCTGGGTGAATGTAAAACGTTTGTACGGACATGAATTTTACATTGACATTGGAGAACTTTATTTCTTTCTGCAAAAAGTGGAACAATATAAAACCAGCCTCAAGGTGTTTACTCTCAAACTTTGGTACATCGCTAGCATTAGCATGCATAATATCTGACCTCGCTCACAGTTTTAGATCATTTTTGTATACAGAAAGGTCAAGTCCACAATTCCTACGCTCAAATCGTTATTGTGACTCACTCTTACTTAAGTTTGTGTTCATATGTTTCTATCGCTGAGCACGTATGCAGTGGTTTAGATCACAACGGTCAAAGATCGGCCATGAAAGTACACATTTTTGTGGCTGCAAAACACAGATGTACACATGGCATAAATACAGGCATATCGTCTCTTAAGATTACACTTATGCTAGATCTCCCCCAAATGTGTTATGAATATTGAAGAATACTAAATACAGATATTTTAGTCTCCCATTAGATAAACACTTTTGAATGCTTCTGGGGCGATCTCTCAGAAGCAGTGGTCACTACAGAACTATCTCCGCCGTTAAAGCTAATGTGCTACCACTTTTGCCTTCGGTGGGCTTATTCAAAATGGCCACGGGGCAGAAAAAAAAAAAAAAAAAACACCTTTGCGCATGCATTAGCCGGTATGAGCCCCATTCATTTAACAAGTGCATTCAAAAGTCCACAGCATCTAAACTAGACCGGTCAAAAAAAAGTGCTCCCCTCAGCATCGAAAACCAAGAGCATGAGCCACTTTTGGACCAACCTGTCCAAAGATGTTTTCGAGAGGAAAGAAGCCGCCATACAAAGGCATCGGGTAATTCTCTTTCCGGGTACACCCCCACAGACAGGAGTGAGATTGCAGCATGTCAGTGCACGTGCTCATGGACCGTTTGGAGCCGGGACCCGCCCACACTGGTCTGACGGTCCTTCTCCAGACGTTGCTGCTCGGTTTGGTCAGGACTGGAGCTGGTGCATCTTTAAGCGGTGGCAAAGGAGGCTCTGTCACTGACCACACAACAGCAAGTGTGGTCCATAATTTTTCTACTTCCTCTAATGGTCTAAGGAATTCTAAAACTTTAACTGGCAAGTTATTATTAAGGATTGTGGGTGTTTATCATTATTGTTTAGGGACTGCTGTTTGTCTGGAAGGTTGAAGTAAAAAGTTTGTTGGTTATGGAGTGGAAATTGAGTGATAAGTACCAAAGTTGGAACAACTAAAAAAGATCTGATTTAAAAAATATATATATATAACAAGCAGTGAAAGTAGGACGGAATAATACAAAAAAAGATTCCAAATAAAATTGTAATGTGCATTCAACCCATCAACCATTAGAACATGAAAAAACAAAATAAGTAAACAAAAATGCAGACAAAATACGTTACTGGCCAGTGGCAGGAGGACCACGCTGAAAGCAAAAATCACAGAACTAACTTTGCACAACATAATAACAGCAATAGTCTCAAGGGGTGTCACAGAATTGTTTGTTTTCCAACACCAGATACAAAAATCAATATTAAAGCACACTGGTCCATATAGGGATAAACAATGCTCATGAATATTCATAAATGTCTCGGATCATCACTTGTCCCAGATAACGAGATCGGAAAGAAAAGACGTAAAAACAGCAGACTGTCATGGTGTGGATTTTGTTATTTTGGACTTTAGCTTTATTTTGATATCTGTTCTCTGTGCTTTGGTTTTAGTTTGACTTTGACGTCCTGTTTCCCCTGTGTTGATTGTCTGCCCCGTCCTAATGTGTTTTCTGTGTCTTTGTCTATAATTACCCTGTGCTCCTCTCCTCTTGTTGCTGGTCCATTGTATTGTCAACTTCTGTTCCGTCCTGTTCCTGGTTTTGGATTTTGGATTTTGAGTTTTGTTTTCACCTGGACATTTATTTTATTAAATCATTATTTTTTTGCATTCCTGCGTTTGAGTCTTCCTCATTTTCACCACGTGACACAGACAATAACAGATGGAAAAAATTAAGTTTGGTCGACATGTAAAGTATACTTGAATAGATTTAGGTTTTGGCAGTTTAAGCCCAGCTATCTTTTTCTTTATGTGTCATGCTGACCCTTTAGATAAAAAATACAATATTATGAATGAACAATACAACAATCATCCTTTAATTCAAATCACTGCTTGCTTTGTGGGACCATAGAGTCTCACACAAAGTACTCATGGATTCAATTTATGAGATCAAACATACGTAAAAACCCTACTTTGGATTTTCTGCTCATTCTGTTCAAACAAATCATCTTTAATCCCACAGGCTGCACCTTTGAACTCAGAGTATCCATTACCATCCACCTTAGCATTGATATTTTATTCAGTAGAAGCGTACACAGCCTCTGGTCTGGTCCTTTTCCCTCTAAATCTGAGACTCATACTCTTTTTCTATGAGACACAACAAAGTGAGAACACATCAAATACATGGCGGTTTCAAAGCAAGGCCTGACTATGGCTCGGTGGAGTTGGCGGTACAGACTGACCCCATCTTTCTCTGTTTCATGACTTCATTATTTACAATCATCACACTGATAATAATAATAATAATACATCAAACTTGTATGCGCTTTTTTGGACACTCAAAGACACTTCACATGGGGAATTAAAAAAAACGGTAATAAAAAAGGGGTTCACGGAAAAACTTGTTTGAAAAGATGGGTTTTGAGACTGATTTAAAGTTTTGTGGTGAGTCAGAGTTTCTAATGAGCAGTGGGAGTGAGTTCCAGAGGGTAGGGGCAGCAATGGCAAAGGCTCTGTCCCCCAAGGTCCTGCGGTTAGTGCGGGTGATGGGAGTGAGGAGGTTGGAATCGGCTGAGCGAAGGCGCCGGGTGGGTTGGTGCTGTTGTAGGAGCTCAGTAAGGTAGGGCGGGGCCAGGTTATGGAAGGAGCTTGTACTGGATGCGGTATCTAACTGGCGGAGCTGCCGGAGGACAGGGGTGATGATGATGTAGGACTTGCAGCAGTAGCCACTGTTGATTTTTTAATAATTCCAAAATGTTTCTACTTCTGTACAATAAATACATGTAAATGCTCTGTCATACTCCTGCTACACATATTTATTTTAAGTATGTATAGTTTTTCTTTTTACTCACTGTCAGTACTGTCTGATTCACATTTGTGTCCACTGTGTGTCCAGCTCTAAAATGGAAGTTTACGCAGGTGTCTCCTCAACCCATGTGCTCCAATAGCAGCACGGCTAACCACAGGCTGTGTCACCTCACTACAGTGCTATTCTTGGATATGGTTTTACTGCTTTTCTGTATGCAAAAAAATAAAAAAATAAAATTAAGATAGATTTATTGACTGTGAATTTTACGATCAAAATCATTCAAACCTGTATTTTGGGATCACAAACTCCCTGAAGACTGTTCAAACAGCAGACAAAGCTCTAGACACCTGTTTATGACCCGTTTATGAAACAGGAACATAGACAAATCTCTTCCGTAAAATTACCAACTTATATTTTCATCCAAGAAAGTGCCACTAAATACGCTAAACTTAATCAGCTGAAATAAATGTTAATGAGTACACAAGTCAATCCAAAAAGCTTAATAATTATGTCAAAATATGCATATGTTGAGTGTGCACCATTTCACAAATATTCTTTCACATTTATTCTTATACTGCGAGTCATCAGTAAAATTCCTCAGCAGTGGGAGCAGAAAATCAGTCTCCTAAATTTAGTAACCTCATCCGTTGCCAGGGCACGGCATCTCCGACTTTGGCATAGCACAACAGTTCAGGGGCGCCTCCGGAAATAACAGCGTTGCAAAATCGTGCCGTTCCAACTTTGTCACATTTAGAAATAACTGATTATAGGATTTTTGTTAGAAT
Organism: Knipowitschia caucasica; assembly: GCA_964034765.1. Classification (NCBI taxonomy): domain Eukaryota; kingdom Metazoa; phylum Chordata; class Actinopteri; order Gobiiformes; family Gobiidae; genus Knipowitschia; species Knipowitschia caucasica. The sequence continues at coordinate 41,881,792 of OZ035828.1, read as the reverse complement.
ATTATCGCAGAAATGAACACATTGATTTAACAATATGAAACTGCTTCGTATCACATGAGCAGAAGTCCTGGCTTTGTGACATGGATGAAAACTTGACAATAATATCTGGCAACAACGTGATACTTTGGGGAGACTCTTGAACAATGGGAACAACAATGGAGAAAAAAAGCCGTATTCTAACCAATGGGGGAAGGGTCTCAGCTCCAAAAGACCCGTGAGGATGTGCGCTGACATGCTGCAATCTCACTCCTTGCCGGAGGGGGTGTACCCGGAAAGAGAATTACCCAATGCTTTTGTATGGCGTCTTCTTTCCTCTCGAAAACGTCTTTACAGGATGGTCCAAAAGTCGCTCTTGGTCAGCTGCTGTCAATGCTGAGAGGAGTAATGTTTTTGGATCAGTCTTGTTTAGCCGCTGTGGACTTTTGAATGCACTCGTTAAATGAATGAGGCTAGTACCGGCTAACACATGCGCAAATGCGTTTTTTTCACACTTTGTCCCTGTCATTTTGAAAAAGCCCACATAAGTTTCAATGGTGGAGATTGGCGTGACTACTTCTGTTAATAATTACACTCCATGGATTCAACTGAGATTGACTTTGAACAATGTTAAAATGAATTATGAAAAGCACTATAAAAAAATGAGATTGATTAATTGACATGACTTTATTCTGATTTGCTAATAAAGCTGGGGTAGCTAAATAAATACAACGTTTTTCTGCCTTTTTGTAAAACAAAATCATACTTTTATAGTTGTGAGATCTGTGTGAGTCACTATTTGACACTTTGGGCTGAGTGGGCTGAGAGTTTATACATAAAGTGGCTTGGATTGGATTCTACTACTCTTATTTATTACAGATATTTTCAGCAAAACAGTAAACATGACCATCTCAGAAAGTACATGTACAGATCTATACATACTACTATATATTACTTGCACTAGAATATACAGTACTTTATACTTGCTTCTTATTTTGCCAAAGGGAAAGATTTTATTCTAGTTTATTCTTCATGCGAGAGTTAGACATTTTTCTTTTGTTTTATTTAGTATAGAGATATTGTTCATTTATCTTGCTGTGTGATTCTCGTTCCTGCTGTTCTGTAACGGGTGAATGCAACACTGAAATTTACCCACTGTGGGACGAATAAAGGATCTCTTCATCTTTAATTACTAGATCTACAAAAAAAGGTTGTGTAATTTTTCTTAAATATAATGATACTGTACAGAAGCAGTATTGACATATTTACCAATAATTCCTTAGCAGCACAAAACGGCGGAATTCAAGATGGCGCCTCGTACGGTCGACATGGCTCTTTGCTGCTCTCTTTTTCTTTTGTTTTTACTTTTTAACTGTGCATCTGGCTGTTCCTACACCCGTGAGGAACTTATGAACATCCGACCCACCGTTCCCATGGACCTATTGCCTGTTTTCTTGGCATCTGCGGCTGATTTAGTTCATGTTCTAGCCAAAAAAGTGTGGGCCCGTAAAAGGGGAAAGCGAGGAGGCCTGCTCGTGCGTCTTAGGAGGAGAGGAGCGCGCACGGCTCTCCCCGGCATTTTTCTCTCCAACGTACGCTCACTGGGCAATAAGATGGACGAACTCAGCCTGCTCATGAGAAGAAACAAGGACTTCGCCACATCCTGTGTCCTCTGCTTCACTGAGACCTGGCTAAATGAGCGGATCCCGGACTGCGCTCTGGAGCTGCAGGGCTTTGGGCTGTTTCGCGCGGATCGCCATTGTGCGCTCTCAGGGAAGAGCAGAGGCGGAGGGCTGTGTTTCTACGTCAATACAAACTGGTGTAACGATGTGACAGTGATCTCCAAGCACTGCTCTCCTGCTCTGGAATATCTTTTCATTCATTGTAAACCATATTACTCCCCGCGGGAAATTGTTTCATTCATTCTTGCCTCTGTTTACATACCGCCATGCGCGGACGCGCGCGAGGCTCAGCGCGCACTCGCAGAGCAAGTACTGTGTATGGAACGCTTATACCCGGACTCTCTGATTATTATCCTGGGGGATTTTAATAAGGGAAACTTGAGCCAGGAATTACCCAAATACAGACAGTTTATCAAATGCCCGACCAGAGAGGAGAACACTCTGGATCACTGTTACACCACCGTGCGCGGAGCTTTTCGCGCTGTTCCCAAGCCAGCCCTCGGCTTCTCAGATCACTCCATGATACATCTGGTTCCTGCTTACAGACAGAGACTAAAGCTCTCGAAACCTGCAATGAGGAGCTCCAAAGTGTGGTCTGATGAAGCTGTGGAAGAGCTGCGCGCATGCATGGAATCTACAGACTGGGACCTTTTCAGAGCTGCCACAGACAGCTTGGATGAATATACGGACACTGTGACGTCATACATCCACTTCTGTGAGGATAGCATCATTCCAACAAGGACCAGGGTCATCTATAACAACGACAAACCCTGGTTCACTGCTAAACTCCGGCAGCTCAGGAAAGCAAAGGAGTCTGCTTTCAGGGAGGGGGACCGCAGCGGCTACAAAGCAGCTAAATATCAGTTCAGGAAAGAACTGAAAGCAGCCAAGTCCCGGCACAGAGAACGACTACAGGAGCAGTTTGGTAACAACGATACTGCTTCTGTCTGGAGGGGCCTACGGGAGATCACCAACTACAAACCCAAAGCCCCCCCCTGTGCTGATGACCACAAGCTAGCTGACGATCTGAACTTATTTTTCAGTCGCTTTGATGCTGCCCCTGACACCTCTCCCTCCCCCACCCCCCACTACTCTAACGACCCACCCATCAGCCCTGCCCCCAGCCTAACAATAGCCGCTAAAGAGATTAAACAACTCTTCCTGAGGCTGCACCCCCGCAAAGCTCCTGGCCCGGACCACGTGTCTCCGGCCACTCTGAGACACTGCGCCAGTGAGCTTACTCCTGTGTTCACGGACATTTTCAACACCTCTCTGCAGTCCTGCCATGTCCCGGCCTGCTTCAAATCCTCCATCATTGTCCCCGTCCCGAAGAAGCCCAGGATCACAGGACTCAATGACTACAGACCTGTAGCACTTACGTCTGTCGTCATGAAGTCATTTGAACGCCTGGTTCTCTCCCATCTCAAGTCCCTCACCTCCCCCCTCCTGGACCCCCTGCAGTTCGCCTACAGAGCCAACAGATCTGTAGACGACGCCATTAACCTGGCCCTCCACCACATCCTACAGCACCTGGACTCCCCGGGGACCTACGCCAGGGTCCTGTTCGTGGACTTCAGCTCTGCCTTCAACACAATCCTGCCATCCCTGCTCCAGGACAAGCTCTCCCAGCTCAACGTGCCCGATTCCTCCTGCAGGTGGATCACTGACTTCCTGTCGGACAGGAAGCAGCGAGTGCGTCTGGGGAAGAATGTCTCGGACTCTCGGATTATAAATACAGGAGCCCCACAGGGCTGTGTTCTTTCTCCCCTGCTCTTCTCCCTGTACACCAACCACTGCACCTCCAGCCACGACTCCGTGAAGCTGATCAAGTTCGCGGACGACACCACCCTCATTGGACTCATCTCCAACAACGATGAGTCCGCCTACAGGAGGGAGGTGGACCGGCTGGTGTCCTGGTGCAGTGGTAACAACCTGGAGCTGAACGCCCAGAAGACAGTGGAGATGATTGTGGACTTCAGGAAGAGCACTGTCCCCCCGCCCCCACCCTCCGTGATGGACTCCCCCATCACCTCTGTGGAGTCCTTCCGTTTCCTGGGCACCACCATCACCCAGGACCTCAAGTGGGAGCCGACCATCAGCTCCCTCATCAAGAAGGCCCAGCAGAGGATGTACTTCCTGCGGCAGCTCAGGAAAGCCAAGCTGCCTGCACAGATGTTGGTGCAGTTCTACACGGCCATCATCGAGTCCATCCTCACCTCCTCCATCACCGTGTGGTTCGCTGGAGCCACAGTCAGGGACAAACAGAGACTACAGCGCATTGTGCGCTCTGCAGAGGAAGTGATCGGCCGCAGCCTTCCATCGCTGCAGGACCTGTACGTCGCCCGAGCTCGAGGCCGGGCTGGTCGTATCACAGCCGACCCCTCTCACCCTGCACATGGACTATTCCAACCACTCCCCTCAGGCAGGAGGCTGCGGTCCATCAGGACTAGAACCTCCCCGCCACAAGAACAGTTTCTTCCCCTCTGCTGTTGGACTCTTGAACACTTCTTAACCTGTCCCCCCGCCCTTTATAAAGTCACTTTACTGCCCATCATACGTCACTTTACTTCACTGTACTGCTGTCACCTTACATTGTGTGCACCATGTGCACTTGTATATTGTAAATAGTAACTGTAACTCTATTTTAAATTTAAATTTATTCTTTAGAAGTGTTTTTTATTCTTATTTTTATTATCTCTTTTTGACTGTTGCACTGAGCCAAAGCAATTTCCAAGTCTGTGACCTCCCGTTACTTACGTTGGCAATAAAAATGATTCTGATTCTGATTCTGAAAACCTTTTCATTCTCCATATTTTACTAAAAAAGACAATTGACACATTCTCATTTACAACAATAACATACGCAATTGTCAAACTCGCCGTTCTTTCTTCTGCTGCACTGCCACCAATTAACACAGTACTTCGCTAAGTGTGTATTAACCTAATTAGTAAGTCATTCCACTCCATTTTCTCATTCTTTACGCAGATAATGCTACTGTGTTTGGTCTACCAGAAAAACGGCACAATTTTCCTCTTACAACATTTCTGCACCAAACCCACGGAGACTCTTAACTCCGGCCTCCACATCCCTCCTCCGCTCCGTATTTACCCAGACTCCAATTAGTGTAAAAATATATTCTTTGCATTGGCTGCACCATGAGCTTTAGCGGAATGCAGCCGGTTATATGGAAGTTTACACAGTTATCTCCTCAAACCCGTTCGTTTCTATAGCAGCACGGCTAACTGCAGGTTGTGTCCTCCAAATGTACTCTCTAGCCCCTATTACCCCGGCCTGGCCTTAGCCATCTGTAAACTCTGCTCATTCATTTCCTACATGGACGTCTGGGTCTGATCCTAGTCTAGGCTGCAGTTTCCTCGGTTGAATCCCCTCCGACTGGTCAGCGAATGGGGGAGTTGGGTGTTGTTGGTCGGCGTCGGTGACGTCGAGTTTGCACGGAATTTGCCGGTTATAGCTTAGCAATGGCGACAAAAGGGATAGTAAAGTAATCTGTTCTGGTTCAGCTCCAAATATTAAGAAACTGAAGCCGGAGCAAGAAGAATGTTTAGCGAATTTCATTGCTGCAAAGATGTTGTGGCTCTACTCCCCACGGGCTCCGTTAGTGTCAAAGGAGATGGCTGAATCTAGGCTTAACGCTACGCTAAATGTTAAAGCTAGTCTAAAGGCCTCACTCACTCAGGCACATTACATACGTCACAGTAAACTCAGATCCAATCATTTCAATCTGCAAAAGGAGTTAACCCATCCCACCTGTTAACGGAGCTCAATGGAGCAAATCCAGACCTTAGTACGAAATGAAATGAGTATGATGGTATGGTAAGGTCAGGCCACTATTAACCAAACTACAGAGCTGTTTTTGGATTTTTCTCCCTGCTTACTTTCCATAAAATAGCTTATTTTCTTATTTCCGTCAGTGATACGGGCAAGTTTTTGAGGACCAGTGTGAAGACTTACTGCTATTGTACAAGAAGGGTGGATAATTCATAATTAAATGCATTCAAATTATCCATTAGTTTATTATCAGGCCAATGTGTAATGACGGAAAAAACACAACTTTAGCCAAGTAATGCAACCCCTTTCTCCCCTCTGTATTTCTGTTTCATTTCTATCCTCATTCCTTTTGTTCCTTTTTTACGATTTGACATTTATACAGAAGTTTGAAGTAAATCACACTTGTAGGAACACCTGTAATGGCTACTGGTGCCTTTTACTCACCTGCTGCAAAACCTGCCAAATACCAGGAAACAGCACTTCTAGTACAACTGATGCTTTGACTCGTCTCCCGAAGCCGTCTGCCTGTGTCTTTGTTACTCAAACGACCTTTTTTCCTTCCCTCACTTCTCTTCTGTGATTGGCAGCTCGAGCCAGACTGCGGCAGCGTTAATAGAGAAACACAGAGGAGGAATACCTGAAGGATTTACACCTGACTGGAGACGCACAAATAAGATAATGACTTGGGAATAACAATTTTTGCTGCTCCATTTGGGAAGGAGAGAGAGAGAAAGATGCAGTCGGTGAAGTAGGGATTGAGGAAAAAGACTTAAGTGGACGTATCTGCAGATGCTCCGCTTAGCAAGATCTCTCTAAATTGGAGAAAATTGTAGGAATGCCTTAGGGTTTGTGGGGAAAAGATAAGGCTTTGTGTTTTTCAGAGTTGATGAAGTAAAGTAGTATTTTTCCATCCTAATACACAGCGTTGATTCGATATAGTTTATGGTTAAGGGCCATTGTCAAGGGTCTAAATCTAACCACTATGAGATTTTAGCATCTAAATGAATTGGAAATGAACAGAAAGCATTTGATGTAGCTAACTTTGCAGCAGAGAAGTGCAAAACAAGAAAACATCAAACAGTCCAAGGCATGAAACAGTCTGAAAAGCTGGTACGATTAAATATTTAAATGTGCGATCGTTCAGTGGACATTGCAGAGTACTCAGATACACATGAATAAAACCGCGTTAAATCATTTTCTTACAGTCTTGGCTTTAAGTTCTTCTATAAGTTAAACTATCGGTCCAATCTCAGCTTCAATACAACAGGTTTAGAGAGAGACAAACAACTGCAGTAAGTGACACCATTACTGCTACAATAACAGACTCCTCTTCTTTCCTTTCAGCTCATATTATCTTCTAAATAAGCACTTTAGACTAAAACTTGCCCCTTGACTTCCAAAATATTACACGTTTAATTTAGCCTCATAATTACTATCATTCAGCAGTGCTTTACTTTTGTGTGCATCTCTTTTGTATTGTTATTATTATTTGTCCTTTTGCACAAACTGTCTGTGAAGTAACTGTTTGGATGGGCTGTATACGTTAATGTTATTTATACTATTTATAATTACACAGACATGGATCAACATTTGCTGTTTTTCTTCACGTGAATGTAGAGGGGGCAGCATGTACGTATTTTAGGGCATAGAACATTTTGTGTGTAATATTGTCTGATATCTTGCCCCTGTTTGGCTCAGATTGCAGTGTGTTCCAAAGGGTCAAAAATAATACATAATTCATTCACTCCATACACAAAAGCTGCAATTGTACTGTAGCCACAGCTGCCCTGGGGCACACTGGGAGAAGTAAGGCAACCAGTATGTACCATCAGCCCCTCCGACCACCACCACCCATTCACACACACACTCACAACGGACCCATTCTAGGCAACATGGGTGAAGAGTCTTGTCTCCGGAAACAACAACGTTTTTTGACGAAATACAGTCTTTGCTGCCCCAAAGGTCTCCCATCACGGTACTCACCAGGCCATGCAGTGCTTAGCTTCAAAGTTCTGACGGGATCTACCTTTCACATGCAGGTGGCACCACTGTTTAGGAACTAGAATGTTTGCTAGTTCTTCAGAAAGTAACCTCATGGTAGTTGTATAGTGACTACTTTGCACCATTTCAACATAACTATGCAAACTTTTTTAACAACTTGAATAACAATTGGTTATCATTTCATAAATAAATAACCATACATGCAAACAGTCTCATCCACCACCGTAGGCTTCTCCTTGTCCGTACAAACCTTCTATTTGTTGCAGCAGCGGTGTCCTTTAGTGTGAGTGACACTAAGATAGGATTTTCCATTGAACATAAATGGGGCACAAGGCCGTCTTGGACAATCAGGGAGATAAATTGCCACTATTATGGATATGGCTAATGTGACTTTAACCTCGAATAAAAGAGCATTCATACTTTCTCTAATCCTGCCCCCATAAAACTATAACTCTCAATGGCCTGTGATGCCAATATGAATCACTGTGCATTCCACTGTGTGTGTGTGTGTGTGTGGCAACGTGATTGTGCGTTTGTCTGATGGCGAGCTTTGTCGGCTGTTTACATTCTTCATACAAAACAATGGCTAAGTACCAATAAAAGAGACATTTGGGCACAATGCGAGTAGCGGCTGGCGCGGAAAGATAACCCACTCACAACCGGTAATGCCCACCGCAGCACTTTAACTTTGCCAGACAGGAGATACCCCCCCCCCTTCCCTCATCGAGGGCATAATCTACTGTCATTTTGTTGTCAGACTTGCCGCATGAGTTATAGACTTCAACTGCACTTCGAAGGTCTTCTTAAGAGAATGAAAGTGACGATGGGCTAGCACGGTTATCATTTTTCCCCTGCCGCTTCAACGCCCGGTCCTTCCATCATCTCCCCAACGCTCGACAAAATAGCTAATGAAGCAGAAGAGCAGTGAATATTTGCCTGGTAATTAAGAAAAATGAAAGGGTAGGGGAGTTTGAAGGCTGACACGGATGTAATTGTCCTCTCCTTGACGTGGAAGCGCGGCACAAGCTATACTTTTGCACAACGCTTTGCTTCCTAATTCAAGTCTCATTAGCTCGTCGTGCTGCTAAGATGTGGCCCATTTGGTTCTTTTGTCGCCCAGGATGCTCCAGCCGAGATGCTGCCTGTAATTTTGTGGGAAAACCGATGGCGATGTTTACATGACAGTGCCACTCGATCTAAAGGAGTGGAAGATAGCAGTATAATGACACTGTTTAGAGACTGCGGCTAATTTTGAATGCGTCAGTGCAGCTTGTTGTGAGAGCGATATGAAGCAAGTATCAGTGGAAATATAATAACACTGGATATCACACTTTTCAGTCTGCGCTTGCTGCCAATTATAAGTGAATATAAAGTTATGTTATGGTTCATGAGACGCAAGCGCTCCTCATAAACACTCTCTCAATTTATTCTAAATCTCAAAGGATTCTGCTCCCTCCGAGATGATGGTGATGGTGTGTATCTGACCGGCAGGCGGGTGTGTATTCACTAGAAAGTATGGAATGTGAGTGAAAGCAGAGGATCCATAATTATTCATAATGTTGGGGGTTTTAAACATCATGTTACATAAATGTGTAACAAATAATTTAGTGCAAAGGCCTTTTCAATGAAAGAAGAGGCGCTGAATAGGACGTGCTCCCTAGAATAAAAGACACATGTATTTAAAAAGCAGAACATACATTTTTGTTTGTTCACTTTGCCGAGGACTTGACCGAGAATGCCCAGGATTGATGCTACAAATAATCAAGGAAAATACATAAACTGAGAAGAAGTTGGTACATTACAGGGAATATTTGACTCACACGTGTGGTTGTGATCAACAGACATTGCAAACAGTGTGTTTTGAGCGGGAAGTACAATTGACCTCACACACAGGCCCAAAACCGTCACTGACCATACACCTCTCTCTCCTCATTCACTCTGTGTTGAGCTCTCCTTCCTCAACAAACTACTTTAATGTTACATTTTTTGTTTGTGTTTAATTTAATCAACTTTAAACACATTTAATTCTTCCCCTAAAATCCCTTGGCAGATATTTTATGGATGACCTAGACACTATGCAAGCTCTGCAGCTGAACTTCTTTTAGTAAATATAAGATTACTTTACATCCCTCTGTGGGGAAATTTCAAAAGCTATGAACAGTGTGTTAGAATCAAGCCCCGGCGATCCAAGATGGCATCATGACTGGTGCTCAGTAGCGCATGTGCCACCATGGGCACCAAAAGATTAGCGGAACTTGCCCATTTTTGGTCATTTTTCTGGTCCTCCCGGTTCTGCGCAGTGGACGAGATCCCATGATGCTTTACGCCAAATACACGTGTGTGGCTCTCATGCTTGTGCACAGAGGGGCACGGCGCGTCCTGACCAATCAGAGCTGCTGATTAATCGAGCTGAGTGCGGCACTAATTGTGGATTTATAGAAAACCGAAGGATTTAACAAAAAAGTTCAGGATGAAAGCTGTAGGTTCTCTGTCAGCTGAGGTCGAGCTGTTTTAGTTTACATTGAGTTCTGTGGAACGTTTTTCTGAGTAGCCCACGTGAATTTAGTCCTGTTTAGTCTGAAGTAACGCGAGTATCCCCTGAGCACGTCTGTCTTTCAGCTCTAATAATAATACCCTATCCAGATATTATTATAGATCCATGGTTAGAATATACATTCACAAAGCTGGTCTAACTTTTGGTTCTGCTGATTAGATTACATCTGTTGTCACCATGTCACATCTCCTCCACGTTTGTCTGGGTGTCTGATGTCAACCGTGGCACAAATAATACTTCTCCTTATGAAAAGTATACACACCAGAACGTATGTCTCATTTAGAACTTACAATGAGAATGCACACTTTCTACATCATTTACCAGCATTGTGTCTCGCTCTGCCTGCACTGGCTGTATGTATCACCTATCCCATCCGGCTACTTTCCCCCGTCCACTTTGGCATCCTGCTGCTATCCTGATTGACTTCTGATGGACTTGATTCTTTTTATTATAGTAATAACAACTAGAGCGCTGTGCTAATGGTGGAGATGGTAATGTTGGAACTCGCTCTTCCGATGAAGTCCTGATAGCTGCAGTGTATCCACAGCAGGGGCCCGCAGTCCGACTTCAAAGGTATCATTTACCTCGCTGGAGCACGGGACACACCGCCATAGACCCTGTCATCTCTCGCTCTTGTTTTTGATCTCACGGCTCAATATCGCTGCTTTTTGCCCGACAAGCTCAAGACAAAAGCTGGAAAGGTCTTAAAAGGATTGTGGAGGGCAATATAATTTCTTTATCCACAATAGATTGCCAGCTCAAATTGCAATAGCCCAATCTCCATCAATAGGGGGTCTTCATGAATGTGAACTGTAGAATTTGACAAAGAAATTGCACTCGGTTAAATTGGAAGAACAGCAGGTGCTTTTGAAGCCAACTTATCTACATATGGATGTGTTCTTTTTATCAAATAGATGGTCGTGATAAGAACTCAGACGGTATTATTTAAGATGCACGGACACGGCTCATTGTCAGGTTACTCAACATTAAGATGAATACACATGAAAAGACAAAAAGTTTTAATTAACTAAAAACACTGACACATTTGAGGCACGTTTTAAATGCAGTTTTCCCATGAACCGGCTGAAAAAAATATTTGATGTAGAAGATTTAACTTTTAAACTTATATCTTTAGGATTAGGTTATTTAAAGGGTACAATGGGGAACAAATACATATATACAGTATGACAAATGATAATTAAGTGATACTGGCTTGATGCACATTTTGCATTTTTTTATAATACATTAGTAGTAATAGTTTTAGTAGTGGTAGTAGTACTTGTAGTAGAGGTTTTATTTGAGCTGTTTTCCAATTTATTTTTAATACAGAAACAAAGCTCAAAAGACGAAGGCAGATGCAAAAAGCTTCCAGGTACAGGTGATCATTATCATTTCTTTGATGCATAAAAACAGCAATAATTATCCATTTATGTCACCATATTTTGTAGTCGTAAATGTTTCCATACAAGGAAAATAAACACAGGAGAACAAGAAAACGCACATGGTAAGGTGCAGATTTATTGTCATAGATTAAAAAAATAGCAAAAATGTCGTTCCTAATGAGAATGAAAGAAAACTTGACTAAAAACTCATTTTAGTCTTGCTACAAAATGCAGAGCTTTTTAGAGGGACTTTTATAATCCTTTGTTTTATTCCCCGTACAAGTTGTTTCATCTCCATCAGTTTAGTCTGTGACAATGTGCAAAGGCCTCAATAGGGATCAGAAAAGATGCTACGCTGACCTCATCCCCACATTAAAAGGCCCGGCCGCTCGTCTTCTTTGTTCAGCCTCAAATTGAAAGGCAACACTCACTTCCATTCGTGCTCATATCTGGTTGGATTCATTCATCCGGCCGCTGGGTCATTTTCATGCAAAAAGATTGACTTTTTTTTCTGCCCGGAGGAGAATACAATGAATAGATTGATTAGGTAATATCGTAATGGGTGTAGGGTAATGAGCCTGTCACTCACACACTGGGCACTGTCTAACAGAGGAAACACGCCTGTTAGCCAAATGCCTCGGTCGGAGATAGGAGAAAGGATGAAATTATATTTTAAAAAAGCCCCTTTTTTTATCAATGGCTGTGTCTTTGCTTATGTAAGAGAGCTTTACTGTGGGTGGATGGCACTCTCGCTTCTCAGCAAGAAGGTCCTGGGTTCGAATCCTAGTCGGAACAGGACATTTCTGGGTGGAGTTTGCATGTTCTCCCCGTGTCTGCGGTGGCTTACTCTGGGTGCTCCGGATTCCCCTGCCACTAAAATAATGCACAATAGTTCTGAATGTAATGAGTGAGTGAATGAAGGGTGTTGGTTTGGGCTTTGATGCTCCAGTGTGTCCGGGGTTTGAACAAATGAAACACTATCTGAACATTGTAAAGCGCTTTGGGTCCCCTTGGTCTGTAAAAATGTACTATATAAATAAAGATTACTTTGTAGTTTTTTCATAACTCTATTAAATATGGTGCACGTTTAAATGTAAGTAAACATTTCCCATATTTCCCCACTTACAGAATCTGCTTTAGCAAATACTGTAAACTCAACACAACATTAGGAAGAGAACGATTACTAAAACTTGACATAAAACCTGTGCTGTTTGAAAGTAAGAATATTGCAGAGGAAAGAAGAACACTAAGCTGTATTTGTGGGTGCAATCATCGACTGTAAATATTAACGGACATGGTCATGCCTGTCTCCACCGTTGTGCCGTCACTTTTTCAAAATGGTCGTGGGGAAGGAAAATGTGAAAAAACGCATTTGCGCATGTGTTAGCTGGCATGAGTCCACATTCTAAAGTCCACAGCGGCTAAACTAGACTGGTCCAAAAAATAAAAATACTCCCTTCAGCATTGACAGCATCTGGTACGTAATGGTGGGCCAAGAGCCAATTTTTGGACCATCCTGTATAGACGTTTTTGACAGGAAAAAAGGCTCCATAAAGAAAAAAAAGTTGGGTAATTCTCTTTCCGGGTACACCCCCACCGGCCTGGAGTGAGATTGCAGCATGCTCATGGACCTTTTGGAGCCGGGACCCTTCCCCAATAGATGCAATACTTGAAAATCCTGATCTATAATCTCAAAACCTAAACCATCTGTTATGAATCCATATATTCAGGGCCATATTTCCCTTCCTTTTCAGCTTCTTACAGAGAAACGCAAGAGTTATGAATCAGAAAATCAATGAGTGAAAGTTTGGCAAAGAACCTGCAGTTACAAAATACACATTTGGTATATTTCCCAAACTTATATCCGGCAAAATCTCACTACAGTACCAGCACAGTACGTTACACACCTAAAAGGCACAAACCTTGTCGGCTCGATTCCATTTGTTCTACTCATGGACACACACTGCAAACTCGCTTGTATCCATAGCTCCAGCAATTTGTTTTATTTGACTTCTCGGCCCATAAACTTTCAACTCTGCTCCTCCTAACCCACAAGAGGTTTTGCTGGAGAAAACAAATGGCTTCCATAATGACCCTCTCAGGCAGAGTTCATTTTTTTGGGGCTTGATCTATATATTTATCCCTGGCTGTTTATCTACGAGGATAACTAGAGCCTCTCCCCCCCCCCGTTGTTCTTATATCTTCACACAGATCTTGTCTTTCCCTCAGAGGGCTGTTTAAAAAAATGTCTTCAAATATTTATAGGTGCCCCCGGAAAAGCTGTTATGAAATTCAGGGCATGTTATAAAGGTGCATTTTTAATATAATGTCTTGCTGTCTGCGTTCAGAGTGAATAGGAAAGGTGCAGATAATATTTCTGACTGATGTGAGTCAAGACTTCCCCCCCCCCAGGGTTGTATTAGATGTGAGAATATTGAATATGATTTTGAATCCGTTCAAATCTATAATCTTGTGAATTCTTAAATTGTTTTTGGTGTAGTCTGGTTGCTGTCCGATCAATGTATTGGTGGCTATAAGGCTAACGTTTATGCATTTTACATAATACGATGGTTGGCGTAAGGATTCACACATCAATACCTACAGTCCGGGTGCGTAGGAGGAGAGGCCTGTAACGCCTAATGTGATAGAAAGATTTCTGCACACCGTCGTACTTGAAAATTAAAAATAATGTATCTCTAATTTGCAAGCAACTTTCACTAAACTATTTTTAATTTTGTCAAAATGGCAAATATTTGCATACAAATTTACCTGAAAATGTATAGTCCATTTAGTATGTGCTGTGACCGTTGGACAGTCAGCACAAACGCAACATATTTAAACTACAAAAATAGGAAATGTAACCATTTTGAAAGGGGAAAACAATCCACCCTTGACTTGTGCAGCAATAGCCTTTAGCATTTAGCCTAGCTTTAGCCATCTCCTTTGCCACTAACAGAGCTCATGAGGAGTGGAACCAACAACATCTGCTGCATTCCTTGATATTTCTTGATATTTGGAGCCGAACCAGAACAGATTACTTTGAATACAAGTAAACTGAATTTATATCTGTGTCTGGGTCATCTGCTCTAAACCGTCTGCACTACAGCCCCCTGTTGCATAGTCATGGCTCTTTAGCTGTTAAAATAGGCGCCAACAACCACACAGAATTTGTGAAAACTTATGATTGCTATAATTACAACATAGAACCAGGAAGTATGATCACATTAGTCCAGTCCCCTGTGGCTCAGAGAATAGACTGTTTGTTACAAGTCTCTCCATGGCCTCGCACCTAAGTACATCTGTGACATATTAGTGCCATATGAACCAGCCCGGACTCTGAGAGCACAGGGACTGGTCTCCTGCTGGGACTTTGAGGAGCACAGGGACTGGTCTCCTGCTGGGACTTTGAGGAGCACTGGGACTGGCCTCCCGCTGGGACTCTGAGGAGCACAGGGACTGGCCTCCCGCTGGGACTTTGAGCAGCACAGGGACCTGACTGGACTATATATGGAGAGGCTACTTTTCTGATTCTTAAAACAGTCTTCCTGAAAATGTGAGACAGGCTTCTTCTCTGACAATGTTCAAATCCAGGTTTTTCGCTGCTGGGAGATGTTATATTTTTTATCTTTCTTTTTAACATACTGTGATTGTTTATGCCTTGTGTGCCTGTCTTTATCTTGTTTAGTTCAGCACTATGAGTTTCCTTGTTTACACATTGTGCTTTACAAATGAACTTCCCTTGCCTATTATAACTGTATCATATTCCAAATCCTGTAGTGTGTTGTTTGTGATCCTCATTCTCCCTACTGCCAAAGCTCAGTACCGGTGCCTTGAACATGAAAAATACACAACATATTTAAAACTGCATACATCACAAATCAAACGCATATGAAGGAAACACGAAAGATCAACTTCACAATTCTCACACGATGGTTTGTCCGTGTTTTTTTGTAGTGAAGTCGTGAGCGAGAGAGCGAGAGCGGCGTCTGCGTTGGTCCGCATAACTAGAAGCAAATGTTCAGCCAACTATTGATTTTGGATGAGGCTCTCGCTAAGACGATGAGGAGGTGTGTTCTGTGAAGTAGCGTTTATGTGAATTTGGTTGCCGTGGCGCTGCCAGGTTCCGCTTCAATGTCTTCAGAAGTTGCACAGCTGAGATTTCACACGGGGGGTTATTTTCATTCAAGCTTTATAGTTTAAAGTCTACAGTACATGAAAAGCTGCCATAACCTTGACGTGTTGGTAAAAATACACATATTTGGAGAAAAGCATTGCATGTGGTTGAGTTCCAAAAGCTACGACTCACACAAAACAAGTTGACAAATACTGTGTGAGATTATGTTAAGATGAAACACACTTCTTTACGTGGCAAGGCAAGGTAAGTAAGTAAGTAAGTAAGCTTTTATTTATATACCGCCTTTTCACTGCACATCGGAGTCTCAAAGCGGTTTACAATTGTTAATTTTTTGTGGAGTGGGGGTGCCAGTACAGGAGGCACATGCCATACCTATTGTACGTATTTTTAGTGGTAGGGGAAACCGGAGCACCCGGAGGAAACCTACGCAGACACGGGGAGAACATGCAAACTCCACTCAGAAAGGCCCTGGTCCAACCGGGATTTGAACCCAGGACCTTCTTGCTGAGAGGCGAGAGTGCTATCCACTCAGCCACCGTGCCGCCCAAGGCACGTTTAATTGTATAGCACTGCTCATACACAAAGTTGAACTCAAAAGTGTTGAACAAACCAAGATAGAGACAGTCACACCAGGCATAGATCATCGCAGTTCATTAAAATAGAGGGAAGATTAAAATCCCTCACCGGCCACGTGTTTCACAAAAAAAGGAAGAGACTAATCCATAAACTGTCATTTTATCACTAGAATCCAGAAAAACAAAGATTATTATTATTATTTAAGATCAAGTGAAACCTTTGGCCTGTGTTGTCAAGCTTTTTCTCACAGATTTCACAACACCACTTTATTAAGAACAATCCTGCTTGTTTTGGGATTTTCTGCAAACTTCATTGTTTGGCCCAAATAAAACCTCAGCCTCAGATAAAAAGATATGTGCCAGTATATATAATCAGCTAATGCATCAATCAGTGTTCTAGTAAGCCATAACGCTATTATAATGTCTTTGCCGGTGTTACGACCCGAAGGACAAAACATATTTAAGGACACCGAGACAGGGTAAGAGTTCCAAAATAGATTTTATTTACGTATTCCAAATGAACTCTTGTTTTAATATAAATCCAATTTATGGATTAACCCAAAAAAACCCAACCCCGTGTCCAGAAACACAAAAACCCAAAGTAATCAAATTAAAGGTGGACCTGGTGGGCCAGCCGAAACAAACAAAATGGGCCGACACCGAACCAACCCTATACAGGGCCGTCCGGATCCGATGCCGACACCCTAACTAAAGAATAAAGAAAAAACCCAACTAGCTACACCCTCACACACGAAAATGTAACCACCGGACCCACCAGATCAAACAAAAACTAAACTACCGAAAGGCTACAAAACAACCAAACCATGCGGCGTCTGGAGAAGGCCGCAAGCCGGACCAGGAGGGAGCGCGCAGCGCGGGCACGCTCACCTCAGCAGGTGGAACAAACGAGGATGAGAGCAGAGAGGGGCGGGAGTGCACCAGGACAGCGCCTTTTATATCCCGGCCCGAGCTGCAAAATAAACAAAACACGTTACTCATAAGTCTATCAAAAAGTTACCTTACAAAATATACTTATAAGAAAACAATATTACCAAAATTATTAAACCCAAAAATCCCTGGAAAAAAAAAAGATAAGACATAAAACCAACGGGGGAAAAGGTGCCCAAACATAACAGCCGGTAAAATAAAAAAAATGCCGAAATAAATGTCATCAATACCTGTCGGTGTCAATATTGTATTTTTTTATAAAATTCAAATATTTGGATTTATGTTTTGTAATGTTCACATCAATTTAGCGATTGAGGAAAGAAAGAAAAATCTCATCCATCCATCCTTTTTCATCAGTTTTATCCAATGCCGGGTAAAGGGGGCAGCAGAGAAGCCCAGACTTCCGCAAACACTTCCTCCAGCTCCTCCAGGGAGACCTCAAGGCGTTACCTGGCCAGAGAGAGACATAGTCCCTCCAACGTGTCCTGGGTCTTCCCATGGGTCTCTTCTTCTTTAGAGAGACACTTTTTTCCGGGCAAAAAAAATCCCTTTTCGATAATTGTGTATTTGAGGCCGGAAAATAATCGATTCTGGGCTCGGTGTGAGAAAAGCTATTATTGTTGTTATTTTGGAGATTTGTATTTAATTTAAGACTAATTTTGTTTTACTCTCTCAATAACTTACATATTTCATAGTATAGATCAGGGGTGGCCAACCCGCGGCTCGTGAGCCGCATGCGGCACTTTGGCTGGTTCCGTGCGGCTCTCGGGCTTTCACACGACAAGCGTCAAAAACGCCTCGGTGGTGGCGCTGCCTTTCATTCCCTATGTAGTTCTGACCAATAGTAAAGGCCGACTTCACTCCACTAGCCAGGCCACCAAAACAATCTGACGTCGGCGAACGTCAATTCTTATTGGTCAGATGCGTTGTCAATCACTCTGCAGCTGCTACCTCAGCTGTAGCAAATATCATAACAAACAACACGTTGCCTCGAACCATGACGTCCGTACGGAAAACAATTCCTTGGTCGCTGGATGAGGGCAACACCTTCCTCAGTTTGAGGAGAGGACACCAGCGTGAGCTCGATGGTTCCACCAGAAACCAGAAGGTGTTTGTGGAGCTAGCGCTAAGGACGGAGCAGAATGATTCTTACAAACATGACAATGCAGAGAAAAGTTAAAAAGCTTAAAAGTGACAACCGTGAAATGAAAGATCGCAGCAGCAGAAGTAGAGGCAGACCCGAAGAGTCTGGAGGTGGTTTGACCAAATGGATTACATTTACGGACATCGGCTAACACCGGCTAACATGCTAAAACCAGCTAACAACAGCTAGCATTACACCAGGAGATAAGCCAACTCTGCCTGGTGAGTGTCTGTCTTCAATCAAATGCAAACGTATCTGGTCTTACACTGAACATGTGTCTGTGGTTCTAAATTAGCTAAAGTGGTGTCGGTGTTATGTGTCAAATCTATATCTTTTACTAAACGCAGTCAGAGTGAATCATGGTTCGATAAAGACAGTTGTGTTTCTGCTGAACACCGGGTTGAAACTTGATTTTTTTTTCTTGGTTAGAGATTGAAAGCATTCATTTCGGAATCATAATTGATGTTCGCTGACGTGAAATTGTTCTGGTATCGACTCGCCCGGTTAGAATCAGGGCCAAACCATTAATAAAAAGTACCGGGGAGCGGCTGAAGTGAGCGGTGGAAGCGCCCGCAAACCAGGGAGAGTCGAGTCCAGCCCTTTAGTGCTGTACGAGTCAATTTCTGTCGTTATCATGTTGATGACATTTACATCTATCTGAGCAGAGCACACCTCTCTCTGCTCAGACAGGTTGCATGTGTGTGCGCGTGTCTGCTCGTGTGCGTACGTGTGTAAGGGTTGGGGTGATGTTTATGTAGTGCACATTTGTATGATGTGGCTCTTTGCTGGAACACAGTAAAACAAATTGGCTCTTAGTCTCTGACTGGTTGGCCACCCCTGGTATAGATTATGATTTCTGTTCCATCTGAACTTCTTCCCATTTCTGGTCCTTATTTGAACTGGTGCAGACACGGGACCAGTTTTTGGCGCAGGAAATCAGCATTTTTTATTAATTTTTTTTGAGTGTAAAATGAAAGAACCGGTTCTGAATCAGCATATGGCCCAGAGCCAACATGAGCGGCATCTTAGTGGAGAAAAGTCAAATAAAGAAACATAAGTGATTGTAATGTTAGGGTTAGGGTATAATGTATAGGGTTGAAACAGACATGCTTCTTTGTAAGACATTTCTACCTTATGTGGCACAAAAATAACCTTTAAATCTCTATGTGAAGCAGGCTTGAAAGCTCATGTTTACACAAATACATCATTAGTGACTCACATAATAAAAAGTATAAACTGTATAAACAATGCATAATGTCCTGAGGCAAAGGAAATGAAAGGATATTTCAGCAGAGGCAGTCACCAGCAGATTAATTATTAACACAATGTGACAGAAGGATTTTTCAAGGAATGCTCTGGAAATGTATTTTTGAGGCTGTAGTCATGGCTGCTGTTTCTGTCTGCACATTGATTCATGTGAAAAAAGTAATTACATATCTGGGCACTAGCCAAGCTGAGATGTTAATCAAGTAGAATGAATTTAAAAAAATCAAAAACCATATTGGGTGTGTCTGAATGCATTCATCCAATTACATTTATTTTTTACGAAATGATAGCTTCCGTCAGGAGCAGTGGTCGCCGTTGTACACCGCCCGGGGAACTATATCCAGATGTTGGTACTCAGCTTGGCTCAGGACTGGAGCTGGAGGATTTTACCTATTGTGCATTTTTTTAGTGGTAGGGGAAACCGGAGCACCTGGAGGAAACCGGAGTACCTGGAGAAAACCGGAGAACTCAGAAAGACCCTGTCTGGGATTCCTACCCAGGACTTTCATGCTGAGAAGCGAGAGTGTTGAGCTGCGTCTCAAATGCTTCTTATGATCTATTGTTCTACCAATGGAGATAACAATTTTACTTAATTTGTCAATCTCACTATGAAGGTGTTTTAAATGCTAGATTTAAGATTAAGAGATCCTTTATAGCTGGTTCTATGTGTACTGGGTGCAGCTCTGAATGCCACCCCCCCAACCCAGAAATGGATTAAGGGGAAGAAAATGGATGGATGGACGGATGGATCCTTTATTTGTCCCACATTGAGGAAATGTTCAGTGTTGCATCCAAATATTTTTTTTTCAAATGAATAATACCTCTATTCTAAAAAATAAATAAAATAAAATAGAATCTAAAACTTGGCATTAAAAACAGTAAAAAATCAATATCTTTAGCATAAGAAGCGACGTCTTAAAATATCCAACTTCAGCACGGTGAAGAACCAAGAATGAAACACAAAAACCCCAGACTTTAGCAGAATAAGGAGCAAGTATAAAATGTTGTCATGATGCTGCCACACCTGCACTGAGCTCAACAGACATCAGCTCAAGCTGCTGTTCGAGCAGCAACCCACCTCCTCCCCATCACTGCCTCTTCAGTGTCCTCGGCTCAGCTTTTTCACCAGCAGGTTCTAAGCCCTGGGCCGTCGCAAGCTCTAGTTTCTACAAAACTCCCTTCTGCACACGTCATGCAGTATCCCCGCCGGGGTCTAATCACCGATCCTAACGCAATAAATATATTAGTACTCAATCTAAGTCTGCTGGTGTTTATTCATGCATCTCTACAATAATTATTCTAATGCAATATTTGTCTCAAGTCTCTCCAGATTGAACTGCATCTTATGATTCCCTGTGGATGTAAGTTGTAGTTACTCTTGTTATTGATCAGAATTGGTAATACAGTGCCTTGCAAAAGTATTCAGCCCCCTTGAACCTTTCAACATTTTGCCACATTTCAGGCTTCAAACATAAAGAAATAAAATATAAATTTTTTGTCATGAATCAAGAACAAGTGGGACACAATCGTGAATTGGAACGAAATGTATGGGATAATTTAAACTTTTTTAACAAATAAAAATTTTATTTTTATATATTTTAATATTATTCGGCCCCTTTACTTTCAGTGCAGCAAACTCACTGCAGAAGTTCAGTGAGGATCTTTGAATGATCCAATGTTGTCCTAAATGACTGATGATGATAAATATGGCGCCGTAAAGATGGCGCCGTGGCAAGAGCTCTGGTGTGTGTCGTCTGGTGCACACTGGGGTAGTCTTGCACAGTTTTTCCGATGTGGTTTTACTGCAAATGGCAAATAAATGAATCTGAATCTGAAATAGAATGCACCTGTGTGTAATCAAGTCTCCGTATAAATGCACCTGCTCTTTGATAGTCTCAGGGCTCTGTTTAAAGGACAACTCACCCTCAAATCCACTTTTTTTTGCTGATAAACGGTATAAATGAGTGTCCAATAGTGTCTACATATAGTCTACATATCCTGGTCATAATTTTGTCACTTTGGTGCAAATTAGTTGAAAGTTAAACTTTCTGCCTAAAACCGTCTGTGAGGCGCCATCTGCTGGCGACCTGTATTACTACATTTGAATTTTGAATCTGGCGCCAACACTGGCGCGGCAGCAAGACCTGACGTCTGAAGCAAGACCTGACGTCAAGACCTGACGTCAGCAGCCCCCCGCCCAGAGCCCAGTCTCGTTCACGCCCCCTTTAGTCCTCCAGGCTACGCCCATTCAGAGGAAGATTTGAACAGGAAATGTGAGTGACGTAAGCTCCGAGGAGCGGGGGTGAGAACCACTTTAAAGCGCAGAGAGAACCATGAAGACAAAGGAACACACCAGGCAGGTCCGAGATACTGTTGTGGAGAAGTTTAAAGCCGGATTTGGATACAAAAAGATTTCCCAAGCTTTAAACATCTCAAGGAGCACTGTGCAAGCAATTATATTGAAATGGAAGGAGTATCAGACCACTGCAAATCTACCAAGACCCGGCCGTCCCTCCAAACTTTCATCTCAAACAAGGAGAAGAGTGATCAGAGAAGCAGCCAAGAGGCCCATGATCACTCTGGATGAACTGCAGATAACTACAGCTGAGGTGGGAGAGTCTGTCCATAGGACAACAATCAGTCGTGCACTGCACAAATCTGGCCTTTATGGAAGAGTGGCAAGAAGAAAGCCATTTCTCAAAGATATCCATAAAAAGTCTTGTTTAAAGTTTGCCACAAGCCACCTGGGAGACACACCAAACATGTGGAAGAAGGTGCTCTGGTCAGATGAAACCAAAATCGAACTTTTTGGCCACAATGCAAAAGGATATGTTTGGCGTAAAAGCAACACAGCTCATCACCCTGAACACACCATCCCCACTGTCAAACATGGTGGTGGCAGCATCATGCTTTGGGCCTGCTTTTCTTCAGCAGGGACAGGGAAGATGGCTAGAATTGATGGGAAGATGGATGGAGCCAAATACAGGACCATTCTGGAAGAAAACCTGTTGGAGTCTGCAAAAGACCTGAGACTGGGACGGAGATTTATCTTCCAACAGGACAATGATCCAAAACATAAAGCCACTATTGTGTGCTCTTTTGTGTTTTGTCCTGTTGCATCCATTGATATAAGGAGGTTATTCAAGGATTGGAAACACTGCGTGATGAAGACTGAAAAGACTTAAATCTTGCCTTTTTGACTTTTGACATTCACTACTCTGTAATTCCAGAGCGCTGGCATAATAATTACAGCCAATTTTGCACAACCTGTCTCTGGGCAAAGAGCTTTGACCTTTCTGAAAATTACATGTTCATTGGCCTCGATGTCTAATCGGGCGTGTCATGCATCTCTCTTCAAAAAATCAAGTCTTGGTTTCTAGATGGAGAGTATTTTAGTTCACCAAAGAAAATCTTAAATATGAAGTCAATGATGTATCCAGACGCAATAATAAAAAAAACAAGAAAAAATCATAAATATTTTGGAGCAGACCAATAGAACGAAACCAGTGGGAGGCGTTTTTAAGTCAGATTTTCTAAAACACCTACACATGGCTGAACATAAAACCAATTTCACATTTGTCACTCGCCCTGTTGTGGCAAAGAAGAGAAAATCTGAGAAAATACGTCATAAAAGGAGGTTCAGGACGCAGCCAGGGCTCTGTAATGCAACAGCAGTCGAAGTTTTGCTAATTGCTAGTTTTTTAGTTTGTTAGCTAGCATTTGTCAAGTCTGGGAGGCTAATCGTTCACAGACTTGAGCCCTATTGTAGTGTCATGCTACGTCACAGACTGCGTCATTGACTAAGCTAATGCTAAGCTAGTCTGAATCCTTTACTGCAGCTTTAAGTGAACCTGTAAAATACTTTTTGTGTGTGAGTAATAGTAATTATATGAGGTATAATGGTGTCCATTTGTTCAAAGGTTTAGAAATTATAACTTCATAAAATAAGTGTATATGAAGACTACAGCAATGGCTAAATCATTTTGATAATCATAAATCCATGAGGGCGCTGGCTCTCCTGGCCACTTTACCTATTACGCATTATTGAGTCCTTCCGATATACTTGACTTTCACAGCACAAAATAGCGCAGGCAACAGCTGCCCGCGGAGCAGTACAGCAATTTATAGGCAGATGATATCTGGACTTCTTGCCAAGTAAACTGTGGCCCGAATGCTCTGCAGCGTACAATTCAATTTCTTTAAAATGCTTAGTGAATGATAAAAAATCCCTTTGCTCCACTTGAGTCCCTTGATCTGAAATGCATCAGAGCGTTTCTAATAAGAGCAAGAGACCTGTCACACTTTTTTTTTCTTTGCTATGTGTTGACATCATGACACTTCATCCATCTCACTTTGCATTTGCATTAGAGGTAGCCGGTGGTGGAAGGTGGTCCTATTGGGAAGTCCAGATGAATTCTGGACTTGGAGGAGGTAAGGGCAGAGAGAGTATGTTGACAATCATGAGAACTCTTCATCAATATGAGGCTGCGAGCAGTGACAGCTGTCAGCTACCTCCGCCTTCACCATCACCATCACCTGGACTCAAACATGTGCTGGCTACATGTGAACCGCAAGACTCGCATAATGCCTCTGATGCATTTATTCATATACAAACTTGACCACAGTAACTACAGTATGTACTGACCCAAGGAAATTATATCTATCTATCTCAGGGAGACAGCTGCAGTTCACTTCAGATTGTTTATTTGAGCTCAGAGCCATACATACAACTAGCATACAACCAACAACCCAATATATGTTTTGGTTCAAAGGCAGAAGTTAAAATTACTAATAATACTAATAATTGCCTAAACCGAGATGAAGATAGTCCTTTATTCGTCCCACAGTCCGGTATTTTCAGTTTGATGAATACACTATACGCATCAAGGCATGCAGCGTACAAGTACTTCTGCGCTCCTCATGGGCAAAGTGGGGTTAAGTGTCTTGCCCAAGGACACAACAACAGCAGGGGGACATCAGTGGGAGTCAATGGAGAAGGTATCGCGGTGGGCTCGAACCCAGACCTTCCTTGTATAATTAGATAAATCGTATGTTGCTGATGTTAAGTTAATGTAAGTTAATTGTATACTAGTGTTTGTGTAGCAGGATTTGTCAGGTTGTATAACTCACTATTGCAAATGACTAATAACAAATTGTAATTCTCAGAACACAAAGCTGAAGATGGGAGTCCTTAACTGTGAATAAATATGGACATGTATTTTTTTTTTAATACATTTTAGATACCAATATTGATACATCTGCTGTATCTGCCACTATCCAATATCCACAGATACCAAGGATTCAACTGTGCGCTCACATTAACTCACTCACTTGCGCTAAACAGACAGACTTCTGATTAAAATTAAAAGTGTTTTGTGAATGTGCCCTTTGGTGACAAATGGTTCCGTGAACACTTGGTGGTTTCCCATTCCCACCAATTAATATTTTTTGCCCCAAGTGAACCGGCATTGGTCCAATTAAATGAACTCTGATTCTGCAAACAGAGAATCTACAATGTGTGAAAAGATAGTTCCGACCAACACTGCTCAGTTTCCCTCTGAGCGATTCTTTTTACAATCCGTATGAGTTCAAGGCAGTCGGCAAACACATTTCTTTGATGTATTATTGTGTAAGTCTTGTGTGTTTATTTTGTTCATTGTTCCAGATCCGGCCACTGTTGCTATTTGCCTCCTAATTCACTCCCATGTTGTCTTTTCCCCTCTTTTGTGTTTTATTTTCCCATTTCATACAGCGCCCTTTCTTGCATCTAAAGCCGGGGAGCTTAAGCCACCCGTGAGATGAGCGATCTCGCAATTGTGCAGCTGGAAAAGCAGCCGTGGGGGTCTAGGAGGCACTGCACTGGACAATGGGAGCCGTTTGCCAAATGTCAGCTGTGAAAAATTGAGTATGGGAAAGAAAGGAAGACAAGAGGAAACACAGAGGCAGTGTTTAAAGGTGCTCTGTGTAATGTTCGATAACCAACCGCTGCTTGGAAATGTGGGGAACAGAGGAATTGGTTTAAGCAGTCATTTAGAACTGGATTTTATTGTGACTTTACTTCTTATTTTTTGGAGTTTTACGTCCTGTCCTGTACTCCTGTTGTGTGTGTCTGCCCAGTCTGTCCGTCTGTAAGTAATGTAAGTAAGTAATGTTTATTTATAGAGCACATTTTACGGACCAAGGTCATCCAAAGCGCTTTACAATTGTTCAAAGTTCAGATATTGTTCCAATCATCGAGTTATTTTTTCCCTGGATTTAATCATCGTTAAGTTAAATCATGATATTTCTTGCCTTTTTGGGTCCTCCTTAATTTCTTCTCATGACAATTGGGGCATGTGTTTTTTGGGACATGCTGCAAACAATTATAGTTGTTTTTTAGGATGACAATAGACCAGACATGTCAAACTCAGGCTCGTGGGCCAAATCCGGCCGCTAGACCATTTTTAGTGGTCCTTAAATGATTTCCAATTGTTATTATTATGCAGCATTGATGGTTATCGGCGACCAAGGCATATTAGACTGTTCATAATCTAATTTCTCAGGAAAGCAACTGTATTTAATGTATTCAAAAACATTAACCCAATCATTAGAAGTTAAATAGTTAAATAATGTTTAAGTTTATATTTGATCCAGTTGTGGTTAATTCATATATTTGATCCAGTTGTGGTTAAAATCATTCAGAAAATAGTAATGAAACTCCTGTCACATTAAAGTCATGTGAAAATACTTACAAATACAAAACAATAAGAAGAAAAAGAAATTATGTTTATTTAATCTTTTTGTAACCAGGAAAGTCCCACTGAGATTAACAACCACTTTATTATAGTCTTATTTCGGCTTCCGACCAGTTTTTATTATTATTATCCATCGAGTCTTTGTGGTAATTTTGTACAACATTAGCGCGACGCAGCAGAAGACACAGAAAATGGGCTGTAAACATACGCAGAAGATGGGTCAGGGGGGTGGTTTGTAGCGGAAAGGCAGCAATTAGTGTAATTAGGAGTGCAGCTTTAGCCAGGCACTGTCTATATGTCACTTCTTATTACAAGGCACACATAAACACTGAGGTCTAATGCAAGGGAGCAGGCGCACTCCAGACAGCATCCCGCGTCAATGCAGATTTTGTTCTCGCCCAGTCATGCTCTACTGGATATCAAGGACTTGCCAATAAAACGTCGGGTCTGGGTCCAGAAAAGCCGGACCGGTCAGATACGTGTGGTCAAAGGAAGGAAAGCGAGTGATTGTGCTGCTGTTGTTGATTGGTCGGTTGTTACGTATGTATTTCCGTGTGGGGTGGTATTGGCATTTTGAACATGTGGGCTAATGAAGTTCAGCAAGGCAGTTCAGTGTTTGTACGATGTGATTACATGGAACAAGAAGTCGATTGACCGTGAGCCTGCTATTCTACTGTTTATTCTATATACGGTTGAGCTGTAGGCTGAAAATATTCGCAACAATTCACAAGCAGAGTCTGTGCACATAGATTGGCAACTAAGCAGTGGTTCTTATATACATTGTTATTTAATTTAGCATAATAGGTGTATGAAAGGAAATTATATTTGGTCGTGGTCTTGACGGGTATGTGTGTTGAGTGCATTTGTTTTAATTACTATTGGCAAGTCAGACGAGAAGAAATATATTGTCCACTTCCCACTGTATGTTTTCTACCCTGGGTGATAATATTAGTGGCACGGCAAAACTGTCTCGCTTCTCAGCAAGAAGGTCCTGAGTTTGAATTCCGGTCGGAACAGGGTCTTTCTGAGTGGAGTTTGCATGTTCTCCCTGTGTCTGTATAGGTTTCCTCTGGGTGCTGTGGTTTCCCCTACCACTAAAAACATGCACAAACAATTTGGTGTGTGCCTCCTGTGCTGGGGACCTGTTACATTTCTGTGTGGTGGTTTGTGAAAGGTGCTATATAAATAAATATTACTCACTTTCTTGCCTGTCTCTTTGGTGTCATGTCATACAAACGTTTTCATTCCCAGTCCAGGGCGCCCTTTAGTGACAGGGCAAATTCCCCAAATAAAGACATTGTAATAGAATTAGAGTTATGGTTAATGTTATGGTTAGGATTTTGTTAAGGATACATTGTACGTAATAATTAGGATTTATAGTAGGTTTTTTTTTTCTTCAGTTATCCAGATCAGCGTCAAAAGGAGTTTGAATGTTAAACAGCGTAAATCGACACCGTAGCAAGAGTAATAACAGAGGCAATTATCAGTGTGGTCATTGCATGGCTTTTACCGAAAAATATACCAGTTATAAATATATATATACATTAATATTTCATTCCTTTCTGCTCCTCCTGCAGGGCACATACAGTATCTGACATCTTTTACTCACTCACCTCTGCTGACATGAACGATCGACTGTTTTTGATTATTTTTCTGTTTTGTAATGCACTTTGACTGTTCTTGGGTGATGTACAAATAAACTCACCTTGCCAAGTTGCCTATTGTTTCCACATGAAGTAAATAATGACTGATCTGAAAATGTAACACACAGATGTCTAGCCAAAAAAGCAGCAGAACAAACCCTGCTTCTACTCTCTTCTTTTGCGCTTTGAAATATTTATTATTTACCATTTTCTGTAAAAGGTTTTCATCTGTAAACCATGCCAATAAACTTTTAATAGCAACAGTCCTTGACCAACATGTTTTTTGTTGTTTTTTTCTCCCGATTATACAGAAAACCCAACAGGAATTACCAAACAGGACTGCATCTATGTTTTGTCCTGTGTTTTGCTTGCTGCCTCAAATGCCCTCCCTCTTTACCCGTTTGGTGACATGGCACTGTGCCGTTGAGCTGTGCATCCGTGACAAATTTGGATTGGAAATGACAAAACGGGTATATTTAATAAGCATGGCGGATGGGGATTGAACTGTGGGGCCAGGTTCGCCTCAGTAAGCAGACGCTGTGAACTCCTTCTGGGCTGGCCTTGGCTTTGATGGCAGCTTTTCTTTTTTTTTTTATACTTTGAAAAGACAACAGTTTTCCAAGCAAACCATAGTACACATGTATACAAAATATGGATGGCAAATCGTCTTAATGCACAGTTGAGATTTGGTGTGTTTAGGGAGCCATGGGATGAATTTTACTTATTGTGTTGACCCCAGACTTTGAAAATAAATTCCCTGCTTGGATAAACTGTATCCCATTTTTTGAAGTCAGACGGAGCCACAAGCAGGTGTATTGTCCAATGAGAACCAAGCCTAATTATGTGTCTTGAGCTGTGGCAACATGTCTCTATACAGATTCCATGGGCGTCCTGTCAAAACTAATTTCATTTTCAGTCATTTATAAACTCAATATTTAGTTTCTGCAGATTGTGAGGATAACTCAAATGCGGGAAAAGGTGCTTCAAGTTTGTAATGGATTTTTCAAATTGATTGACGGTTTGTGGCTGTTTTGTGTGTGTGGGAATGCCAGATGTATGAGTTTAGCCCATAGACTGTAAATATAAACAGTCGCAGTGACGCCTATCTCCGCCGTCGAAATGTATGTGTGATCACTTTTCCCTCTTGTCTACGTTTTCAAAATTTCAGCAAGTGGCCCGTGCCGCAGGAAAATGTGAAAAAACGCACTTACGCATGCGTTAGCCGGCTCGAGCCTGACACATTCCATTCTTTTAACCAGTGCATTCAAAAGTCCACAACGGCTAAACTAGACCGGTCAAAAAATACTCTCCTCAGCATTGACATTCGGACCATCGCGTAAAGCCGATTTCGAGTTAAAAAAGGCGCTATAAGAATACATTGGATAATTCTGTTTCCGGGTACACCCCCACCGACAAGAAGTCAGATTAGCGCACTTGCTCACAGACCTTTTTGTGCCGGGACTAAACTGGTTTAGTCATTAATTATTCCACACAATTAATAGAAAGGCTCACATGAAAGCTATTACTTTATTTATTTTTTATTTTTTTATTTCAGTTTTCATTTTACTGTCGACTATCCTTCATTCCTCAACCAATCACAGCACTTAATAACAATGACATACCTGCAGTGCGCCTTTTGGTTAGGATCACATGGTAAATTACACCTGCCGATTCTTTTGCAGCATTTCGTAGTCACGGTGCTCTTTTGTGTGTAATTAATGTGCACTTGTATGGAGTAGTAATTTGACAGAAAGTGTAGATTCTAAGCTTTTCAAATATGTAATATGAAGAATTAGGGATAGTGTTAGAAAGGTCAGAAAGATGTGAAAGAAACTGCCCAAAATGATTCCCTTTTTCAGTCCAGTTCAGGGGAAGGAAACAAAATGTTTCTCAATCACATTGGACAAATAATTAATGTGAGGCACTGAGTTTATTATCTTATCAAAACCACATTTTGTAATTAATCCATGAAGTTGCTCTTATTTTTTACGACGTCAGTGTTGAGATAAGTTGATTTTTTTATGTATTTCGAGTTCAATGTACATTAATCATCAATTATCAGACGTCACTACGTAGAATTTTCAGCAAATAATCCATGTATAACTACTGCAATACTGCATAACCTCCAATCTCACAAAGGAGTGAGAGGGAGAAAAAAGAAACAACAGTGAGGGCGGGTCCTGGCTCCAAAAGGTAAATGAGCACAGGCGATGCTTGCAAAACCACTCCTCGCTGGTGGGGGCGTACCTGGAAAGAGAATTACCCAATGCTTTTGTATGGTGTCGTCTCTCAAAAGAGTCTTTACAGGACGGTCCAAATGTCGCTCTTGGCCCAACAGGCACTGTTGATGCTGAGGGGAGTGTTTTTTTGGACCAGTCTAGTTTTGCTGCTGTGAACTTTTGAATGCACTCGTTAAATGAATGTCGCTGGTACCGGCTAACCCACATTTTCCTGCCCCGTGGCCATTTTGAAGAAGCCACAGAAGGCAAAAGTGGCACATTAGTTTAAACGGCAGAGACAGGCGTGACTATGTCTGTTAATATTTGGAGTCTATGCTCTGGAGCCGGTGGTAAAGTAATGTGCAACAACACGGCAACAAGCAGCACATCGACCCCAGCCAATCACGAGGGAGCAGGCACCAAACCAGCAACACACCATAGCCCCAAAGCCAGAACGGCACACACCCTACCTCACCGGGGACAGGCCATCTTCAGCCTCTTTCATTCAACCACACTTTCCAGATTAGCTTCTATTTTTTCATTTCTCTTTTTACCAGCTAGTCAAATATTTTCACATGATCAAATTGATAATGTGTGTGTTAATATTCAAACATATACATCATTTTCATTTGTGGCAGTGTTTTACGTTAACCGTGTATAGATGGACTGTGCTGCAAGAGACCTCTCAAATAAAGTTGGATGTTGCCAACGATATTCGAGAGGTGAAATAAAGTTGGAATCATCCACCTAAAATGGATAAAATAAAAACCAAGATTGATTGAAACCCATGATTTATAGAAAGGAAAATCATAACAATTGAGAGCTTTTGCATAACGCTGTGCATGGCTCTCTATGATCCTGGGGAATTTTTTTGAATGAGCTATAAATATTGACCAATCAGATGCATGTTCTCCTGCTACAGCGTGTACAGTCAATGCCCTCAGGCTTCTTCTGTATTCCGCAAACAATATGAATGAAATACTGTATTGTGTTGTGTACAGATTTTTGTTTTGCATACACCGGTGCTTTATTTACAGAAATATTCATGCCACGGGGCCTTGTATGCAAATCTATCATTGTTCAATTCCTTTAAGTAAATTTCTTCAGCGGTAAAATCAATGTTGGGACTTCCATTTCCTCCAAATCACAGTTCACTAGGAGAAGGCGAGCCAGCACATCATTATCATCATCAAACTTTTATTACAGACTCATGGTCCAGGATAAGACAAACGCATGACATAAACACACAAAACAACACATATAATCACAACAATAAGCCTCACTCCTCAGTACAAACAGCTGTACCAGTGTCTCCACAGATCTGACTGGTACCGTGTTGCACTGAATTTGACATTAGTCAGGCTTATGACAAAAATATTCTGGCTTTCATTGAACCGACAAACAAACTGTACATCAGACCTCGAATGGCTGCCTGAAATGACCGGATTCCAGCTGACACAAACAAGGTACCTGCGCTTTCCCATCGTGACCTTTTCAATAAGGTCCTCAAGCAGTCATTGTATGCCACGTTGAGTTTGCAGATGGTTGCTTTTTTGTATTTAGTCCGTAAGTGTGCCGTATATAATGACGTACAGTTTGCTTTAAAAAGTGTCTTTTTCACCTGCACTGCACAGGCACCAAACTTGTCCACAAGCATGTTGGCCTGAGCGTACATCATACAACATGAGAATGACCTCATCATCAGACAAGTCATCACAAATAAAATGTATTTATATTTGGAACATACAATTCAAACATGTTTGCATGGTTTGAAAAATTGAAATGGTCTTTGGAGAAATGTCTTAGTCCCAGTAGTGTTTTTTTTTTTTTTTTATGACCACATCAGACACACACACCCATGTTTGAGGGAAGCATTAATATGGAATTAAAGCAACACATCAAAAACTCATGTGCAAATGTGCTCTCAGGAGAAATTCCATGTTTTTCATGAAATGGGTCAAAACGAGGATCAAGGCGGTGAATTCAGAGCCGAGACACACCATCCCACCATTGGACCAGGAGTTCAAAATCATACTTACCTTGAACATATTTCACTAATATTTCTTGCATTGAGTTGGAACTGTACAAATTGGTGGTGTGGGACTTTTCAGCCAAGTCTAAAAAAAGTAATTACAATAACAACACACCTGAGATACTTGTCCTTAATACTCTCGACCTCGCAGATACCCTTTTTTGTACGGTGTCCTTCCAACTACAAAGTGTTTTATTAAAATGTCACGTCGCAGGCTAGGATTATGCAAAACCCAGAAGTTCGTCATTACTTTCAATATCTTTATATTCCACAGACATCAAAGTGTGTGCAGAATGCTGTGAGGCTATTTGGACATCGTTTTAAGACTCCGACTCTGCGACTGCTCCATCCTTTATTAAAAGTTATATAAGCGCTAGCCCGGTTCTTTCGGTTTGAAGCAAAGTTGATCAAATAATGTATCGTGGTTTGATGTGCGGAGAAAAGCAAGGGAATAGTTTTGACTGAGATTTGGTATGTACCTTTCTTTTACGATGTGCTACTTTATCTTAAATCATGTTTTTTAAGATGGGGCTTTCAAAGACTGGAAAAACCTGGGCGAATGGATTCTGATGAGAGGAGTTCCAACACGAAACGTATACAATTGTGTTTAACGCAAAGAGACAACAGAACCACTATGGAAAGGACTTGCCTGCATTAATGAAACAGGAAAGGTCTTACTTCCAGAATATAAGTGATAACATGGGTAAAGTAGTCCACCTTTGTCTTAAATGGACGTATGGAGAATTTTAATTGTAATCATGTCTTGCCTTTTCTGAAAAAATTGCTATTGCTGATTGAGTCTCATTATGGAAACATTAAAGGTATGCAAATTTTGAGAAAGAACCGCCCTCTCCACTCTTTGAACAAAACTCTCTGGTCGTATTTGACGAGCACGTATCAGCAGAATGAAGGACCAACAGTTTTGATGATCCACCCGCAAGTAGAGAATCATCCTAATATACAGTACCTTTAAGCCTGCTTCACACAAGACCATTTTCAAATTGTCGGCCGATTTTCCTAACCTGAGAGGCCACACACACGGAGATAAAAAATCAAGTGTCTAACCACTTTGGTCGTACAGTGTGCAGTGCAGCCACACGGGAAAATCACGCAAACCAAATACGAACCGATTTCACTCCCGAGCATTCCCAGGTCAGACGGAAAAGGTGTGAATTCAGAGTAAACAATAATGGAGGATGAAGAGGATGCAGTGGTGATAGTTTGCAGTTTGTTTTTAACAGAGAAAAAGTGTTATCAAAGGAAAAGGCGATGGTCGAAGAAATGGAGACAACTCGATCATGGACTACATATATTTATGTTCCATACCACTGACTGTTATGATTTTTTCCGGTGTTTCCTCGCCGTCTCGTCACCTCATCTTCTGATTGGCTCCACGCCGCAGTCCAATGGCAACACGCTCGTCTGTCCCCGACACCACACACTAAGAGAAATTGGGCCAAAACAATCCAACATGTTGGATATCCCCGATTTTAGATCAGAGCAGTCCCGAAGTTCTTGTGAGCGACAAGCACAGTCTTGACACACCACACATGGCAGGAAAATCCATCAGATTTTTTTACAAAAATTTGAGCGTTCTTAAGATTGTCGTTAGGGGTAAATCGGGTCTTAAATCGGCATAATTATCCTGCCATGTGAACCAGGCTTTAACTAAAAAAGAATGAAACAGAGAACATATTTTAATGCTGCTTTTCAAATTGAATATCCAAACAGAAAGCTAAAAACACAGAAATATCTCAATTCGGTTGCCAGTACCATTGGTGAAATCCAGCTGGTTGTTCACTACCTTCGCCCTGCAGCTGTAGCAAACGGTGATCCGATCCAGACAAACTCCGACAGGTGTGTGTGTGTGTGCTTAAAGATCATAAACTAACTCCTAAATAAAAGACTAAACTGTTTCTTTCTTGTCTAAAATATCGCTCTCCACACTTCGCCAAAGTGACAATAAACAGCAGAAATAAGATGTATTTTTTTCTAACTTGACTGCTCTAACCCACTCCACCCCAATTTGCTCCCTGCCTGATCTGTGCGAGCAGTTGAAAGTGCAGTGTTTCCTATTACCAATGCCCTTACGCCGTGCTCTCACTCAAGTGGTCTAATATGATTTGTCAGAGAGCTGTGAGGGGAAGACGAGTGGGTTAATGGCCAGACAGAGAGGCCCAGATAACAAGCTTATCACACCGACTGGAAATGTGGGGACAGCACTGTGCCTGGTGCATCCACCAATCGGCTGCCGGCAAGCCCCTCAGACTTATTTTCTGTCGCCTGATGGAGAGATGGAAAATATGAGTGAATCAAAAGAGAGGATCTTGTCATGGAGTGGATTTTATTTTTGTGGAATTGATTCATTTTGACTTCCTGTTCCCATGTCTTGATTGTCCGCCCCGCCCCTAATGTATTACACCTGTATTCTCTTGTTGCCAGTCCATTGTATATTCTTTGTCTTTGTTCGTCTGGGGATCATAGTTCTGGTTGTCTGTTTGGATTTTTGAGTTTGTTTTTTACTATGGACTTTTATGTTATCTGCATTAAATCATAATTTTTCGCATTCTTGCATTTTAGGTCATTCATTGACGTCACCACATGAGAGATCTGCGTGAACTGGGCTGTTGTGGTGCGGGTTTGATTCTTTAGATACCTTCCGGAATGCCAAAAACATCAAATCATCCAATCCAGAATATCAAAAGTTGTCATCTACTCAAAAGTATTATAGATTGTCAGTTGTTGTTTATCACAGTAGAGAGACCATAGAGAGACCTTAGAGAGAGACCATAGTGAGACCAGAGAGAGAGACCATAGAGAGACCATAGAGAGACCAGAGAGAGACCATAGAGAGACCATAGTGAGACCAGAGAGAGAGACCATAGAGAGACCATAGAGAGACCAGAGAGACCATAGAGAGACCAGAGAGAGACCAGAGAGATACCAGAGAGAAAGCAGAGAGAGAGACCAGAGAGAGACCAGAGAGAGAGACCAGAGAGAAACCAGAGAGAGACCAGAGAGAGACCTTAGAGAGACCATAGTGAGACCAGAGAGAGAGACCATAGAGAGACCATAGAGAGACCAGAGAGAGACCATAGCGAGACCATAGAGAGACCATAGAGAGACCAGAGAGAGCCCAGAGAGAAAGCAGAGAGAGAGACCAGAGAGAGACCAGAGAGAGACCTTAGAGAGACCATAGTGAGACCAGAGAGAGAGAACAGAGAGAGAGACCAGAGAGAGACCAGAGAGAGAGACCAGAGAGAGACCAGAGAGAGAACAGAGAGAAACCAGAGAGAGAGACCAGAGAGAGACCAGAGAGAGAACAGAGAGAAACCAGAGAGAGAGACCAGAGAGAGGACTGTGAGCTGTCTGTTCTAGAGGTTCTTTATGAATCCAGACTCTTAAACCGAGCTCTTTAATAAATCAATGACTCTTCTGGCATCTGGAATGCCATGTTCCAGCTTCTTCCCTCTGGCAGATATCGTTCTCTTGAGCAGGACATCTTGTTTTTCTAAAGTTATTTCCAGTTTAAACAAAGCACTTTTATGAAGCACTTATTGATGTTGTTTTTGTCGAGCGATTTTACAGTGACAATTGTTTCCTGTTTTATCCGTGGACTTGTCTGGTGCACACTGGACTTTTGCAAATGTATTCCAATGTGGTTTTATTGCAAATGGCAAATAAAATTAACCCGAATCTCAAATAAGTAAGTCAGTAATTCATTTTCAAAGCACCTTTCACAAATAGAGTCACAATGCCATACTATTGTTTGTGTTTTTTAAGGGTTGGGGAAAGCGGAGCACCTGGAGAAAACCTATGCAGACAGTTTTCTGGCAATAAAGATGTGACAGAAGCCAAAAAAAAACCTTATCTTTTTGTTGAACCAGGAACTTGTTGCATTGATTTTCTTGTATTGTTTTGGGGGGTTTTCCATTGGACGATTCCCCAGCTTTGAGTCTTTTATCATTACCCACCAATGTATTTGCAGATAAATCGTTATCCGGCTTGATGATAAGACTCCAGGCAGACAGATAAAAGGCAGTCTAGCGAGTGCCAAATGAAGTCCACAGAGGCAGTGGTGGAGCAGAGCGGAGGTAAACCAGCTCTAAGTGAGTAGCACTTTATTTAGTGAGGTGAGGTCTCTGTTTGCAGCGGACTCAATAGCCCTCACACAGCAGCGGTCTGCAGTGGGCAGGCTGCACGACAGGCCATTAGCCACTTCAACAAAACTGCAAAGATACAGCGGGGCCAGTGAAAGAGACCACCACAATTCCGGCCGTTGCATTGTATCAGATTTTAAAGCAATTAAAATAAAGGAAAAGTACAACAAGAATAACACAAAACATTTTCAAAGCTGTTTCATTCGGTTCTGATCCAAAATATGAGTCAGTACTGTGTCGATCGTTTCCTGCTGAGAATGTGTCTCTATAGTAACCAATTTCTGGCATAGCTGATTTGTACTTGTTGGGAGTATGCTGCGGGCTCATCCAAAGCTTCCTGATGTTTTGTGTGTTTTTTTTCATCTGAAATTATGGCAATGGATGCTGAGCCCAATTTCTGCTGTCCATTATTATCATTCTGGACCCAGGTCTATCCATCCATGGGTTTTTAGAAAGATAAAAAATGATGCATGCTGCTTCAGTCATAAGTAAAGGTCTTAGGATTGTTAATGACTCTTCTGGCCACCCTGGAAAAGCCATGTTCCAGCTTCTTCCCTCTGGCAGACGATATCGCTCTCTGAGATGCAGGATATCTCGTTACGCTAATAGTTTTTATCCACAGGCTGTTATCAGTGTGAACAGAGCACTTTAATGATTTGCACTTGTTTTGAAACTGTTTTAGTCGATCGATTTCACAGTGACACTTGTTTACTGTTTTATTTGTTTTATTTCTGTCTTTTAATGTTGTTTTATGTCTGTATTTGTCTGTGCACACTGGTGACTTTTTGCTAATGTATTCCAATGTGGTGTTTTTACTGCAAATGGCAAATAAATGAATCTGAATCTGAATCTGAAGTAACTAATTAAGTAAGTCGTGTATATTCATGCTTTTCACAGATAGAAGACCAAAGTCAGTTAGTTTACAGATTGGGCATTGTTAATTCACTGCTCACATGGTGGTGGTAAACTACATTTTGATGCTGATTTTTAGTGCTACTTTCCCCTATTTCTTTTATTTATATGTTTTTTTTTTTTCTCAAGCTATAATTGATAGGTTGGCAGATAATTCTTTTATTATTTTCTGATGAATTTTACCAAAACAAGTAAGTAAGTAATGCTTATTTACTGTATATAGCACATTGTACAGACCAAGGTCACCCAAAGCGCCATTCACTCGTTCATTACATTCATACCTATATTGTGCATGTTTTTAGTGATAGGGGAAACTGGAGCACCCGGAGGAAACCTATGCAGACACGGGGAGAACATGCAAACTCCACTCAGTAAGGCCCTGTTTCCACTCAGCCACCGGGCCGCCCAAAACAAAGCTCGAGTGATGAAAGAGACGTCACAGCCTTAACTATTTTCATTATTTCCAATCATTCTGAAACCCATGCTTTTTTACGGCCTCAACTATTTTCATTGTTTTAATTATCTTCAATCATCCTTAAACCCATGGAAACGGATTCAAATCAGATTCATATATCTCAATCCAGCTTGAAACCGTTTTGTGGTTGAGCCTGGCCCAGTGCCTATCAGTTCACACCGATCACTCCCTGGCTGTCGCGTGTCCACTGCCAGCTGTCAGAGGGCCTGCTCGGGGCTTGCCCACTGATCACGGCTCGACAAAATCAATCCAGCGCCCTAATAGGTCACGAATGGCTGCACACGGCTCGCCAACAGCTTTGGAGCAGAGAATGAGCGAGCGCTGGGCATGAGAAACAGGCAACAGGGTTTTTTTCATCATCGGCAGACCAGAGAAAAGGCCGATAATTGACGTGCCGTTAATTAGCAACTGTTTGTGTCTCTATTGAAGTGGAAGCCAAAACCAAAACTAGAACGCATTAGCATAAGTCTGGCATTGTTTTAAGATCTTTATTTTCAGTGAATGTGTGGGGCGCTAATTGAATGATCAATGTTAATTTGGAGTTCATGTTTTGTTATTGTCTTTACTATAATATCCTTTTGTGTTTTTTGTTTTGTTTTTTAACTATGAATTTTACAATACAAAAAAGAAATCACATATTTACACAATTTTAAATAAATCTGTTGTTTCCACCCTTCTTACATCTTCTGTCTTTTACACAATTTTAAATGATTCAATTTCTACAAAACTTACATGAACATCAGATATTTTTCTTATTTCTACTGTATATCTATAATTAACACTTGTTACCATAAAAAGTTTTCTTTTAAAGTCTCTCTCTCTCTGTCTCTCTCTCTCTCTCTCTCTCTCACTCTCTCTCATATATGTCTGTATATATGCGAGTCCTACATATGTGTGACTCTGGTCTGTGAAAGGCGGCACATAAATAAAGATTACTTACTTGGTTTGCTCCTTGTGAATATTTTTTTGTTATTGAAACAAATAATTGCAGTTGTAAACTCTGGTACATGAAAGTATTGCTCTTGGTTGAGAGATTCGAAAAAACCTTTAAAAAGTAAGGCAATTATTAGTCGATATCAACATTCCTTGTCAGAAAACTGTATTCCAGCATGTGTTTATTTAGTAAACATTACATTTCAGATAGAGACTTGAAGGTCATCGCTACAAACTACACAGATTTAGTTTGAGTAAAATAGTCCGTAATGAAACGTGTTCAAATAGCTCGCTGCTCTGTTGTCTGTGGGATCTTTGGAGTGCAGGCTAACGACGTGACATGGTCCACCTCAGTGCGCTCTGCCTTTGAGCCTCTGAATAAACATTTATTTCTTTGAAGTTGTCATTCTGAACATTGAATACTATTAAAAAAGCCGTTTATATAAATAGTCATGTTGTATGAGGTGAGCGTGAGGTGACTACTCTTGATCTGTTTGTGTGCTCGCATAAAAGAGCTTTTAGCATGCTAGTTGTTAGCGGTGGTGTGATGCCCGAATGCATTTATTAATCAATCAACTGTTTTCTGTATCGCGCCTTTCCTACACAAGGCAACACAAAGCGCCTCACAGCCCACATCACAGAAGGCATAAATTGTAAACATAAAAATTGAGATAAACATAAAAAATACAATTAAAATCCCAAAGGGCAATAAAAACACACAATGGAATCACAAGAACATTAAAAACATAAATAATAAAATAACTCAAGTAATTAAAAACATATAATAACATTAAAATAAATAGCCACAGTGCACCTAAAAGAGTACAAATAAAATCAGTCATTTAGGGTACAGTGAGGGTACAGTGAGGGTACATTGAGGGTACATTGAGGGCAGTGAGGGTACATTGAGGGTACATTGAGGGCACATTGAGGACACATTGAGGACACATTTAGGCTACTGTGAGCTACTGTGACCTGTTGCCACTCTCTCAGGCACGGAATATTTGTTTTATTTGTTTTTGTACATTAGGGTACAGTGAGGGTACATTGAGGGTACAGTGAGGGTACATTGAGGATACATTGAGGGTACATTGAGGGCACATTGAGGGCACATTGAGGGAACATTGAGGGCACATTGAGGGCACATTGAGGACACATTGAGGGTACATTGAGGGTACATTGAGGACAGTGAGGGTACATTGAGGACACAGTGAGGGCACATTGAGGACACAGTGAGGACAGTGAGGGTACATTGAGGACACAGTGAGGGCACATTAAGGACACAGTGAGGACAGTGAGGGTACATTGAGGGTACATTGAGGGTACATTGAGGGCACATTGAGGGATATTGAGGGAACATTAAGGGTACATTGAGGGCACATTGAGGGTACATTGAGGGTACATTGAGGGCACATTGAGGGATATTGAGGGTACATTAAGGGTACATTGAGGGTACATTGAGGGCACATTGAGGGATATTGAGGGTACATTGAGGGCACATTGAGGGTACATTGAGGGTACAAATGAACAGTGAAAACAGATAGACACTGTGCCTTTTCGATGTGACAAAGGAATGATGATTTTGTCTCGTCCTGATGGCATCCTGTATTGACCACAATACATTTCCGTCAGTCCGGACCTCGATATGAGATACGTGTCAGGACCCATCACAGTCTCCAAGAACACAATACTGATGTGCACCGACAGGCCCACGCTCAATACCAACAAGGAGCACTGCGGGAGAGGGTCAGCCGTGCCATTCTCTCACAGCTCACAGGCACTCTAAAGATGTGCCGCTTGTCGATACGAAGAGCCATGGTTTCAAGACAAAGCAACGCCACAACTAATGATTATCCTGAGTATGTAAGACAAAAGATAGATTTGTAGTGTAGCCGGAGATTGAAAGCCAACCCAATAGGCAGCTCTACCTTCAATCACAGCTGCTATTTTCAGTAGTCAATGAATGATGCACCGATATATTGTTGGGAATACAAAGTTCTACAGTGGGAGTAGCTGAGGTTCTAAAGTGCATAACGGCCCTTATGGGGACCTAGTATTAAACACATGCTCTCATATCTATTTGTCTACATCTTCACATCTGATAGTTATGTATGTACACTTTTGTATAGTTTGCATTAGACTGGATCAAATAACGTGTTTACTAGATAATCATATTTAAACCTGCAGTTGTACTTTTTAATGTGCAAATAATGAAACAATGACGTGACAGTGGCTCAGTTGGTAGAGCCTTGTGTGTGAGACCCACTCCACCACCTCCAGAGAACCAGTGGGGGGCTGATGCTTTGAGAATAAAAAAAATAGAGAGCTTGGATTGGCTCCCTACCCCGACATGTATTAGTAAAAGGGATGAGAATGAATTCACAATTAAAGTAATAATATTAATTTAAAAAAAAATCCTGATCCATTATCAACTGCATGCTTGAAAACACAGTGTTTTTATACTGCGCCACCGCAAAATCAGCCGAGGAGAAAATATCTGCGCCAATAGTAGCTGCCTAGAGGTTTTTATTGAAGATGGCTGAAGCTGAAGCACTACATCACGCAATAACAAATTTTCAAGATGGGAATACACATACATTATTTTGGGTTTGTTGGAGTATAACACATTATTTTCAACTAACTATTTACAACTAACACATAATGTATTACGATGTAGAAATAACGGGCCCAACACTGCCCACAATAAAGTTGAAACTCCAAACTTTCTCAACAACGATCCACATCCCTCACACTGTTTTCCCAAAACTTGATTTGCCTCCATTTTTAAGCCGTGACATCTTTTATTCTCCACTAGAGCAATTAGACCATACTCGCACATTGTTGGAGTCCCCGCTGAATTACGACTTGCCACCATCTCATATTACTTGACCTTAACTCAAGTATTGAATTATGACAAGCGACATGCTAAGGTTCAGTTACAAAACCCCATTAATCACTGCACTCGGGGGACATCACATTTGAAACCCATTCAGAAGGTGGAGAGGACTCCATTTAGCTGAAAAATGCACTTGATATTTTAATGCGTTCCCCAAAGACCGGAGCAATTTGGCTTCCAGTGCCATTCCAATACATTGTTTCTGAAATAGTGACACAAGGACTTTTGGATGAATGTCTATTGGGTTAAGATGTGAGATGTGTCAAAAATGAAAAGTTTTGGTCCAAAGTTTCAAAGTTACTGCACAACACAAGAGAAAAGTGTGTTATAATCAGTTAACGAATGACGGAATGTATCACGTTGCATTTCTAGAAGAAGGAGCTCAAAGAGGATGAGAATATATAGAATTTTCTCTTTTATTTTTATGTCTAAACATGTTATATTTTTTCTGCACAATTTTAGAAGGTGAGAAAATCATAAATCATCTCTTTTTACATGGTGTATGTGCACTTTAGGTCGAATAAAAGAAAAGACTTCTGCCAAACAAGGTCACCATCCACATCCAGAGCAGTGCAGTGGATACTTTGCAATGATTATTTATGTACATGTTTTTTATTGTTGTTGTTCTAAAGATAATACAAAATTGTGAAGACAGCAATGACTTAAAATAACAATTCACAATTTCTACAATTCATTCACTGTTTTAATGTAATATGTTATTCAATGTAACATACATTAAATAAAACAAAATACATCTAACTACTTGGCTTCCACATGAAAGTTTGGCCACCTAAACATGCGGAAGCCAGATATCCTCAGACCTATGAAGCTGTGCAGGGCAGGGCCTGATTAGTACTGTGATGGGAGACCACTGGGAACAGCAGGTGCCACAGTGGGTCGGCTGCGGCTGTAAAGTGCCATATCTGAGTGTCCTTATGCAGAAGACAGATGAGTCTGGTGTGTGTGTGTGTGTGTGTGTGTGTGTGTGTGTGTGAATGGTTGGTGTTGGAGGAGTCGATGGCACAGACTGGTTGCCTCGCTTCTGTCATTGTGCCCCAGGGCAGCTGTGGCTACAGTATAGTTTATCGCCATTTTGTTTGGAGTCAAAGAATAATGACATGTGAAGCGTCTTGAAAAACACTGTATAAAACCAATGCTTTATCATTATTAATATAATTGTGTGATATATTAATAATTTAGTAAAATGGCTTCTATATATTTCTAAAGGCTGCAAATGTTAGTGTTTACAACTAAATTAACCAGTGTGGAATTTAAAACAAACTTCTACATGCATTATTCCATTCTACATGCATTATAAGGTCGCACAATTTTTAACTTTCCCCTAGGTTGCTTTGCCATAGCTGTTGCCGCTCCCAAACCCAAACAATTTCTCTATTGGAAATATCCTCTTGAGCTGCTCTGGAGGTTGCACAGCCCACAGCGTTGACTTTCCAATACCACGGACTATGCCTTGGCCAACAGTCTGAGGAGGAATTATTTCCGGAAGCTGGGAGCATGCTCGTGGGCACACGCAGAGAGAGAGAGGGAGACAGAGAGAAAGGGAGAGGGAGAACGAGCGAGATTAGAAGTCCTCTCTCGGTCCGCAGAAATACAATAGGTTAAACCACCTGCTGGTTTATATGTTTCTCCAACTCTGCGGCAATCTCTGAGCATAACACCTCAAGGTCTTCCAGTCAGAACAATGACACAGGCCACGCTTTTATGCAGTACAGTGAAGTGGTGTAAATAGTGTTTGTTTTGTGCACGGTATAACATGACCGTATCGTGATGACATTCTGGTCAAATGGTCAAAAGAGGAAAGAATGAGGACGGAGTGCTGAAAAAAAATCAAACTAAACCAGGACATAACATGGATTACAGAGTTGATAGAAAACAAACCAGGACTGTTGCACAAGGATATTTTCTATTGCACATTTCATGGTATTTTTCATTCACTTCAAACACCGTGGTGCTAAACTACTGCTGTAGCCATAGCTGCCCTGGGGAAAACTGATGGAAGAGAGGCCAGTAATCTATATCATTGGCACCTCCGACCATCTTGCCCACAAACACATACTCACAGACCAGGCCCATCCCAGGCATAATGTGTCTTGCCTAAGGACAGCAGAGGTCTTCATCATGGGACTAACTAGGCCCTACCCATGCTTTGCTTCTAGGATCTGGCTTTCACATGCAGGTGGCGCCTCAATATGTCACTCAGATGACTGGTGTCAAATAGAGCTGATTGGCTGCTGCTTGGGTACTCCGGGCAACGGCCAATCTCGTTAAAAGAAACTCCGAAAATTACGACATTGCTCAAAAGCACATTTCAAATTGAACTTATGATATGAAAATAACACATGGAAGACTCAATATAAGTTTTGCTCGAACTTGCTATGGCTTCTATTGACCTCCGTTGAAAAGTAAGCACCTCTACCTTGGCGTTTATATGGACCCTCTCATTTAAACCCCACATCAGCCTCATCTCCAAAATATCCACTCACCTCCAATACATCCAGAACTC
Organism: Knipowitschia caucasica; assembly: GCA_964034765.1. Classification (NCBI taxonomy): domain Eukaryota; kingdom Metazoa; phylum Chordata; class Actinopteri; order Gobiiformes; family Gobiidae; genus Knipowitschia; species Knipowitschia caucasica. The sequence continues at coordinate 41,837,812 of OZ035828.1, read as the reverse complement.
TACCACCCGTCTCCTCACAACCCCGCTCCAGAGACCACATCACCCCTGTCCTCAAACAACTCCACTGGCTACGGGTCCCATACCGCATTCAAAACAAGGTCCTCCTCCTCACCTACAAGTCTCTCCATAACCTGCCCCTTCATACCTCACTGGCCCCTTTTATTCCCACAAAGCTAAGGCCATCAGATCAAATGTCCATATAAGGAATTTGGCTACATCAAGTTTATGTCCGAATGAGCCTGTTCCATATTTGGGAGGCACTACGGGTGACGTCAACACAGTCCGTCCACTTCTAATACACGGCCAATGGAGAATACTAATGAATACTAAGAACAGACGGCATTGATTTAAATATCTACCCTCACTGTTTGAACATCGGTAAAGTCACTGATGTAGAAAACCACACAGTAATGACGTAAATGCAAATGTATGGATTAACCTATCATTCATCTTTACCTTTTATCAGCATACGGCGCTTATTTACCCGTTGTTTTCATTCTTATCTCTGTCCAAACGCTGAATAGCTCAGAGCACCACGGGGTTGTGTCTTACCCCCTTCCATGTTTACTCTCAGTGTTTGCCCGAAGTCTTAGGGCCTCGTTGCCTGGATGGATGGAATTAATTGATTCATGCTTTTATCCAATTAGTGCTCCTCCATGCAGTTAATCAGCTGGCAGAGGCTGGGTCGGATCCAGAGGCAGGCAGATGTTCTGTGTGACGAACAATGACTGCTCTCTTGACCCATTAATGAGACGTGGTTTCAATAAACAAAGACGCCATTTTAGAAAACAATATCTGAATTATGTATGCATTTGTTTTTTTTATGTATACACAAGGATACATGCATAGAATCTGTATAATATATCAATGATCAGTCAATAATAAACTCAAGTTACGTTCTAAGGTTACATGATTTATACAGGACGGCACGGTGGCTGAGTGGATAGCACTCTCGCCTCTCAGCAAGAAGGTCCTGGGTTCGAATCCCGGCCGGACCAGGGCCTTTCTGAGTGGAGTTTGCATGTTCTCCCCGTGTCTGCGTAGGTTTCCTCTGGGTCCTCCGGTTTCCCCTACCACTAAAAACATGCACAATAGGTCTGGCATGCGCCTCCTGTACTGGCGACCCCGCTCCCATCTCTGTGTGGAGTGAGTGGACCAATGCCCAAAAATAATAACAATTGTAAACCGCTTTGTGACTCTGGTCTGTGAAAGGCGGTATTTATAAATAAAGATTAGGACTATGGCGTTATGGGCATGGAACAATGGGTGCTGGGAAATGTCTTAGTAGATGCTCAATAAAAAAAATCTTGTCTTTGTCAAATAAAGTTCTCTATCTATCTATATAATTACTAATTTTGTTAGGTTTGTTTGTTTTACATACCACAATCATTGCTGTTGCTGGATCATTTGCAGATTTTTTTGCAGACACAGAAAAGACAGATCTTTTTGCTGATCTGTGTTGGTGATTTATGTTGTGCTATTTGAAAATACCCATATTCATCAAATGTTAGCGTGTTATGAAAAAAAATAACTTAAATTTAGAAGGAAATTGAAAAAGTGTCCTGACATTATCCTTTTTCTTTCTTTCTTGCAGATGTGCCCTGCCACTCGCTTGTGAATCGTCTCCCTCAATGAAACTAAAGGAGGACCCTGTTTTATTCATCAAATATGGATTATGAATGGAAAAGCCTGCTTCAAGTGCAAATCTTCTGCATTAGTAAAATCAATTTTCTTCAAGGATTTTGCCAAATGATCTAATTTCAGCTGGGATATTTGGAGTAGATGAAAAAAACACATTTGCCTTAAAACCCGTTGAAAACCATTCGTCTTTTGCTTCACCTCCATGTTTTTGGCTGAGGAGTCATTTCTATATTTTTTGTTTGGCACAATATGTATGAATACAAACTATTCAGCAGATGTTAAATCTGTATTTTGATGGTATATGGAACCCAAGCCAACATGACGCACCATTTTGTTTTACTGAATCGGAAATGCATTCTACTTTTACTATGACCAGCGAGGAAACAAAGATGCAGATTTTGTTCTTGGCTTAGAGATTGCACAACAATTGTTCTTTTTTTTTATTCTTCACATATTTTTATCATCATGTGGAAAACTGGAGACTGGACGCTGTTGGCCGCGTTCATTTTAATATGCTGCTTTCGACATAGCTGGGGTCAAACCACAAGGACTAGTACCGCAACCTCGACCAAACCCGGGGACAGAGTGAAAAGAGGATGGGTCTGGAATCAGTTCTTTGTGGTGGAGGAATACACAGGCACGGAGCCACTATACGTCGGAAAGGTAAGGTGTTTAAAGTATCAATAAGTAAGATTTTCATGTCAAGTCATCGTTAAATGGCCTTGTAATGGTTTGTATTGTTTCCGCCACTGTTTAACCAATCAGAAAGTCCGTGATCCGGTTTGCCAGAACTCACTGGCGTCGAGTTAATCTCAATAGGTAAAATCCTCAAGCACTAGTCCTGACCAAGCCAAGCATCAATACCTGGAGATGTGTTCCTGGGGCGTTGTTACTACGGCAACCACTGCTCCTGATGGAAGCCTTAGTGGCATCAGGATGGGTCAAATGCAGAGGATGAATTGCCCTACGTGGATAAATTAAATTCACCTTACCTTACCTTAAAGTACCATGTGGTGCAGAACTAAAAAGGTTTCGTTAACGACAAAACAAGGAATAAAACCAGAATTTCTATCTTTGTGAAAAAGGTGTTGGTTATAGATTTGTTGTTGACAAAACTCTTGTCTATTCAGCTGTTATGGTCCCAGCTGGATGCATATCTGGCAACCTGAGTCAGGGAGAGTGGGAGAGGACCGTGATCGCAGTACCACTTTTGATATGTTAGATTTTCATGTCAAGTCATCATTAAAGGGCCCCAATCTGTAAAAGGCAGTAATAAAACATTCTCTTGTCTATTACTTTAACTGATGCAGTAGTTCAACCGAGATATTTGAATTTCAAAATTAGTTTTACAGCCCTTTAATCTTGTTATTGTTTTCATTTTGATGTCCCGCTCTCCGCCATGTTACCAATCAGAAAGTCCGTGATCTGGGCGTCAGAACTCACCTCGTGGAGCTAATCTCACTGGTAAAATACCATGTGGCGCAGAACTAAAAAAGATCTCGTTATGATTCTCAAATCATTAAAGACAAAATAAGGAATAAAACCAGGATTTCTATCTTTGTGAAAAAGGTGTTGGTTATAGATTTGTTGTTGACAAAACTCTTGTCTATTCAGCTGTTATGGTCCCAGCTGGATTCGTCTGCATATCTGGCAACCTGAGTCAGGGGGAGTGGGAGAGGCTGCAGTACCACTTTCGGCCATACTTTTACATACTGCTCCTGTTTATTAATGAATATTTCAGAAGGAGTTTAATCTTTGAATTAAAAGAGCGTTTGAAGTTCTCGTCGGTTTATACGCCTTGACTTTGCGCTGATGGAATAAAGCAATAAGTTGTAAACATTCAGCAGCAAATTTGCATATACAGCTACAAATGGGATTTCAAAAGGAAGATGTTACTTTTATACATTTATTAACTGCCCGAGGCGCACTTTCTTGTCAACATGTTTGTATATGCACTATGCCGTTTCAGAGTTGGCTGGAAAAAGTTGTCTTTGAAATCAACAGATAAGTAGAGTTGCATTCAGACGATGGAGAGATCAAAGTCCATGTTTTTGTCACTTGTATCGTTTCAGGAGATTCACTTTCCACCATGTTAATTACGAATAGACATTTTCATTATAGTAATTTAATGTATTTATTTATTCCAAACATTCACAAAATATACAAACAGACTACAACGATAAAAACCAATGGTGTAGGTTTGGTTCCAATCTTGGTGGGGACATTCACTACGACCTGAGTCTACACCCATTGACACGGGGTCCAGAGTTTCTCCCCCAGAATTTGTTGTGTAATCACACACTATATTTGCAATAGTGTGTTGCCTTCTATACTAAACTCAGCTGTAGACTGAATGAGAAGCAGTTATGTATGTTAACAGAAGATTAATCATCACAATTCATAATTTGCTATTACTTGTGCTTTCTCTTACTTACTTTCCAACTGTTAAAAAAGCTCCTGATATCTTTTATCTTTTTTTGTGGAGGTGGCATTTTTTCTAAATTATATAAGAAGGTATAGACAATCAAAAACAGAGATTCATATACATGAACTGCAGAATCATTTATATAACTTGTCCAATGTCAAAAGTTACATAGTATTTCTCAATACAATGAGTTAACAAGAGTTTGGCAATAAGTAACAGTGTGGATTTTTCTATATTTTCTTTTTTTTATTCCATTCTCAACCCAAAAAGGCAAGTAATGACTCACAGGGCTCTCAAGTATGCAAAATAAAAACTTAAATGACCTGTTGTGGTGTGTTTTGCGCACAACCAGCATGCATCGTTAACGCAATGGAAAATTTACGTATCCGAGCTTTAATTTCGGGAGCGCTGGTTGCGCTTTGGGAAGAGTCAGGGGAGAGACATGTCAGAGACACAGGGGAGAAACGGGGGAGATACGAGGGAGACCCGCACTTGCAACATGGTTCTGTCTGCATATGGTCCGAGCTCGGTACCATGTTAGAGCTGTGCTTTCACTGAGCGCCGCGGCTGTCATTACAAAGCGGCAGCAGCTGCACCAGGACGTGCACATTCGAGTGCATCGCTTGAATGTGCTTAGAGCAAATAACAGCAAGTGCCCGCTGTCACACATTTCACAGAAATTACATTATCAGCAGATAAAGGTTGTAAATCGTGGATCCGTGGAATATTTTCATCCCTAGTTTATCCTGATTCACACAACACACCCACTTATACATTTTGGATAGTAAGAGCACAATAAGTATTTTTTCAGCCTTTCAACCAACCTGTTTCTTTATTGGAGCCAGTTCTGTTCTGTCTCTGTGCCGTGTGAGCTCCTCGGAATATTAAACAGTGCGCTGACAGATTAGAAATAACGTAAGTACTTTGAATGGTGATAGATCTACAGTACTTTCCTCTGATTACTCACGTGCTACAACGCTCAGGGAACGAAAAAAAACACTTGCTTCACGCTGGATAACTTTAAAAATTAAACAGTTGCTCAGTGCTTCAGTTTGGCGCTGAAGAAGACAGCCAATCACTGCAGAGAACGGAACGGGTCACGTGCTGTTGCTGCTGCTGTTGCTCTGGAGGCGAGGAGGAGGCGCGACGTGTGCACGAACGGAAGACATGTGTCCCGGACCGTCCGGGTCCCGGGACATCATGTCATTTTGGTGGGGACTTTTTAGTCCTCACCAAATATTGGTGGGGACATGTCCCCATGGTCCCCACGCAAACCTACGCCCTTGATAAAAACAGATAAATACCTTTACATCTGGGGTTCCAAACATGTGGCCCGCAGACCTTTTGGCGCCGCTGATCTACGTTTAATGTCAGGGTCACTGAGAGTCTGAGCAAATATGGCTTGTTATACATCATTTTAAAGAACATGTTATTGAGGAAACAAATGTGCCATTCATTAAGTAAATAATGACCTGTAACGCAATGAATGCAAGTATAATTAAACCAGCTTCAACACTGAGCCTTCATCTCTTTGGTCCAGTTGTGCTCATAGACTCTAAATATTAATGGACGTAAGGTGTCACCACTTTTGCCTTTTGTGGGCACTTTGAAAATAGCCAGCGGCAAGAAGAGGGATTGTAGCATATCAGCCTGTGTGCTTATGGGCCTTTTGGAGCTTAGGCCACAGCAGCAGAGGTGGTGCAGCCGCTCGGTTCGGACCACCCTCTCTGCTCCTGTCCAAAGTAAAAATGCCAAACGCTTCATTTTATTGTGATGTATTTATTTATTTATTAAAGGAACAGTGCATATGTAAATATGCCAGAATTATCTGTAGTCCCTGGACAGTTGTTATGTGTCCTCCAGAAGGGATTAAAGATAACATTATATAAATTGTTGATTATAAAAAGTCACAGGTGCAAATGATGAGTCATAATCTTTCCACAAACGCTTGATTTATGGTTTTCCAGTGTTCCTCTCTGTTCTAAAAGTTGATGTTAATATATTGAAATATCAGATGGCTTGGGGAAAATGGCGCCGTGGCAAGAGCTCTGTTGTGCACTGAACAGTATGTAGTTTTCTAATGTGGTTTTACTGCAAATGGCAAATCAATCCTTGAAAAAAAATCTCTTGAATCTGAATCCTGAAATATGAATTTATTAATCAGTCCAGGAGCTAAACTGCGAAGGGAAATAGCTTGTGCCATTTTAGTGCTTTCATTCTATCTCTGCACGTGCATAAATATGTTTGTTGCAATGTACAAATACAGTATATCGCACACACACAGACATGATAAACATATACTCATGAATGCGGCTCAGCTTCAACCAGACTCGACCTCATGCGGTCCACAGCTAAATTGAGTTAGAGACCCCTGCTCTACATGGTTTGAAAATGCTGGATCCTGAATGGCTGGGGGCGATAGGATTAACTGTTTGCTTGATCCAATGCCCTCCCAGCCGTTCCGCATGCATGAGCCTAGTATTTTTGTAGCTAAAAAATATTTATGCTTTGTCCATCAGTCGTTTTAAATCCTTTTGTAACTGACATTTTCTGAATCGCGGACTCATCGCAGACTAAAACAAGGTCCTTTGTATGTTTGTATGTTTACATGTTAGTATTCTCTGGATTATAGGTATCTGGACCCTTTAACACGCACAGTAAGTTCTTAGTCTATAGCTTCAAATCTGGACTTATTTAAAGTAAAGAAAGATAAAAGTAACGATGAACTCAGTTGTCATTATCAATAATACTTTGATTCTTCAAATCTTCCGAGTCATAATGTGTGTGACTGTAATTATCACGTTTCTGACCGAATCTGATGCCACCGTCTAAAGGCATTATTCACTGACACAATCACACGATAATCATGCATCAAAGAATATCTGTTTCCCATCATCGCCGTACCGTGCTTACATTGGGGAATAATCACTTCTTGTGCTGCCCTCGCCTCACTCCTCCATCCAGTCATCCGTCACTTCTCCAAACGAACTCTGATGATCTGAGGAGAGTGGACAGCGGAGATAATTTGATCGGCTTACATGTGACAACATATGAGAAGATGCCATAGCGTTACAGACAGCCCTTAGATCAACCATTGACGCAGCCAAACCGCAGACATCAATCTCACTCTGCTTCATCTTTGCCACAGCGAATCATTTAGAGAACCACGTGCAACATTTGTGTAGTATTGATCAGTCTACTCTGGAGTGTGTCTATACCAGAGGATACCGGGACTCATTTCATAAGCACATGTATGTTGGATGTATGTTTGGACCTTAATTTTTCTTTGTTTAAACTCAAATCAAATTGAAATCCTTTATTTGTCCCAAAGGGGAGAAATTTCAGTGTTGCAGAGTTCAGAGTTAAAGAACAGTATGAATGAGGAACACCACACAGTATACAGTAAGTGAACATTTAAAATATAAAGGATTTTCCCAAATTTAAGGAAAGAATCGTCCTCTCCACTTTTTGAAAAAAATGCACACAATTTAACGCTAAATCAGGAAATAAAATAATGAAAGCGAAAATAAATTGTGTTTGATTTTTGTGGTTTTAAATTGGAGTGAATACTTCTACATCATGCTTCTCATTTAATCAATGCTTCTTTTTGTGTTGTGTCTTAAATCTTTAGATAATATCAAAACAAAAATGGTCGTTTAATACATAAAATTGACTAAATTACTAGAACTAACAGCCCTGGCCCTAATTTGACCACTTTTAGTTTTGGAAGCAGAATTTCTCAGCTCATGTATATTCTCGGTAACTTTGTGTTTTAATTTTAAAAAAAAAATAAAATCTTTATTTTTGACATAAGATATATATTTAACTCCCAGAGTAGTTAGTAATTTTGACTGCTTCATTCATTTTAACTTTTATTCAAAATCCAACCATTTTTGCTTGTTAACAACACATTCTATGATAGTAAAATACCCTTTGTTCTCTCCACAGTACTGGAGAGAAGGGGCTAGTTACCATAGCAACACACTGTTTACCTGCATCAGTTAGCATTTAGCCTTTCAAGCTGTTTTATTAAGTTATTTTCACCAGTTATAGCCCATGTTAAAAGCAAGCAAAGATAGAAAGGACTTACTTTTTAAGATAAAACAAGTGGAAAACTAACTTTTTTGACATTCTCTCATAATTTCATTGGATTGAACGAGAGCCGTCAAACAGACTGCTCTGGGAATCACAACAGTCTCAGAATTCTGGGAGTCCTAGTAGAAAGAAACGCACATCTGTCGGTAAATTATCCCATACATGAGAAATGAGTGGAACCGTTTATGTACGCAGCGCTTGGTTTTTTTTTTTGATATTTTTGTCAATAAGTTATATATACTCCAACTTTTCGCTTTCTGGATTCATCACAGCACAACAACATAATGACAGCGTATTAGTCCAGCGTGTGAAGCAATGTCTGGGTCTGGGTTCATTACAGGACAGAGGAGCGAAGGCAGTTAACTGATACGAGAGTCCTCCAGCTCCAGGGACACGCAGCGGGGGAAAGCAGTGAAGATTTTATTAGGAAAATTATCTTAAGTTATTGCACTTCATACAACGAGGGAACTGGCCAGTGCTATCTGCGCTTAGAGTATTGCTCCACGAGTTAACGTCTCCCACTCCCGAACAGGGGCTTATTAAAGTTTAAAAGTCAATTTTGGGGAAAAAAGTTTCGACGCTTTTTTAAGTATCTTTCCATCTCCTAAAAGTTTGACTGAATGCCACTGTAAGGCACCGTTGGAACAGGACTCTACAGTGACTCAAAAAGTCTTATAATGACTTTGGTTTGGTTTATCAGAGATTTCCAGAGTTTAAGTAACTAATCAAGCACTCTATAGTCAAACAAAATAATTATACGGCTACAGTTAAGCCATGGTACAAAATAGTGTGCTAGTGTTACTGTGAGAACATTGGACATGGGTTATAATATCTAGCCTGGACTTAGCCATCCGTAAACTCTGGTCCATTATATTTCCTACATGTACGTCTGGGTCTGATCCGAGTGGCTGCATCCGACCAATCAGCAAGCAGGGAAGGCGGGTGTGGTCGGTCGGTGTGTCTGTGACGTCAAGAGTTTGCACCGATTTGCTAGTTGTAGTTTGGCAATGGTGGTGAATGTGATAAATGTGAGTAAAGCAATCTGTTCTGGTTTGGCTCCAAATATCAAGAAGCCAAAGCTGGAGAAAGAGGAATGATTAGCAGATTTCATTGCTGCAAAGATGTAGTGGCTCTACTCCCCACAGGCTCCTTTAGTGGCAAAGGATATGGCTAAAGCTAAGCTAATGGCAAAATGCTTACGACTCTCTTGGGCCCAATACATACAGTACGTCACGGTAAACTCAGATCCAATCGTTTCAATTTGCAAAAGGAGTTAACCCCTCCCACCTGTTTACGGAGCTCAACGGAGCAAATCCAGACCTTAGTACGAAATGAAACTTGTATGATGGTATGGCAAGACCAGGCTAGATAATGTCCCATACAAAAACAACAGGAATCTAAAGTATATTTCTCCCCATATTTGAATTGCAGATATGTCTTTGTTGCCTTTCTAAGCGAGTTTACCTCATGATTTTGTTGCTTAATGTGTATTTGTTTTTGGATCTTGATTCTTACTGATCGTGTGAGTGTATCCCAATGAGACAATAGCCTTTTTAGATCCTTTTTTAGTACCTGCTGAGTCTAACCACGTCGAGCTGTTGATCAGAGTTCTGCAGAAAGCCATGATTACCAAGGAATGTCCCTGGATACTAATGTGTTGCGGGTTGGTGACTGGGATAAAGAACCGGATACTAAAAACCAACCAGGTAGCGCAGAGGAGAGTGGGATATGGCCAAGTTGGACACGTACGTACCATAAAATCCATTATCCAGTGTGAGCGAAAATAAGACAAGACTTTTTGGTGTGTAATTGTATGTGTCTAGAGAACTGGAGCTTTGATGAAAAAAATTAAAATAAAATGCTCCTTGTTATTTTTGTGTAGAAAGAAAAGTTATTTGCCAACTTGTACTGTATCTACCTCGTTAGTTAGAAGCGGGGCTAAAGCTGTAGGAGGTCAAGCTGTTTTCAGGTTATCATCTGAAAGTCTGAAAGATCAAATGTGATGTAACTTTTCCAATGCTGCGGATGGGGGAAAAAAAGTTTTTCTCCCTCTGCGAACCATAGCTGTCGAGTTAAGGCCATTGTGGAGATGTGGACTGAGCATACGATTTCAAAGATGTTTGTCTGTATTTTTTTTTCATTTCCTCTTGTGTAAGTACAGCACATGTCTCTGCCAATAGATGGATCTTTTTTTTGTATCATACATCCTTGTTATTGTACGGCTACAGTAGCAGCAAAATAAAAATAAAAATGTGTCATTCAAAAAAGCCAATAATAGTAGTAATCAGCAACAGCCTCAGGTCACAGCAGCAGAGGTGGAGTAGTCTCTGGGTGGAGCAGGACGGGCCACTTGGTTCGGACTATTTTCTCTGTTCTAACCCAAAGTAAAATGCTAATTGGTTCATTAGCATTTTTCAAAAAGTTATTCCTCCAGTGGATTTTTATCTGATCCGCTTGGTTCGGACCATGAATCCTCTCCGCTCTGGAAAACCATGAACACTGTACTGCAGCAACTTACTTACGACTTACTTACTTTCAAGCAAATACAATTAGTTCTAAAAGCAGATTCGGTTTATCATTCTGAAGTTACTATGTGAGTTACAGTCAAATTGTCTCCCCCCCAAACAAATCTGGTATTATTAAAAAAAAAAGATATACTCATTCTTTTATTCAAACCGTATTCCTTCCCTGTAGAGAGTTTCGGGGCACAGTGGTGTCTACAACGTACTTCAAAGTGTCTGAGGCCAATTGGAAAACAAAGGCGTTCTGCTCGCTAATGCTTTTCTCCACACTGTAATCACTCAGCTCGCTAAGCTTGATCCCGCTTATAATTAGTCAAATCTTGGTCCAAATGTAACAGAATTCTTCAAAGGACAAACAACAGCCTGAGATCGATGGGCTTAGACTACAAACAGGAGACAATGTGAATCAAAGAACCGCTTTCTGCTAACATCAAATGAATCTTTTGTTCGTTAGGAAATCGACTCTTTTGTATTCTTATGTGTTCCCTTTAGGGTCTTTCACAAACAGCGGCATCGCAGAGACTAGGACAGCATATGCCTCTGTGTTTGAATCCACTTACTCTATAATAAGGGGAGCGGTTTACTTTAGAGTTGGCACATATATTGTCCTGTTTGTGTAATGAAAGTGTTGTTGCCTCATCCAGAATACTATTTAATATATGCGTTACTTTGCCATCAATACTTTGTAATTAATATATATATAAATAGATGGATAGATAGATACTGTAGACACTTTATTGATCCCTGTATAGGAGATTGCATGTGTCCAGTAGCAGCAGAAACACATCCATTCACACGAACAAAGCAAATAAATGTATAATTCAGAAATAGCTATCAATAGTATTAAAATGCAGAGGTGGAGAAGCCGCTTGGTTCGGACCATTTTCTCTGGCAGCAACTGTTTCAGAGCTACTTAGGACTCAAAAGTAAACAATGCGCTGTATTGCATAATGTATTTCATGTGTAGTACAATGTAACTATTATATGTATTAGTAACATGCCAGGTCTGTGGGAAGGCGACCTCACTCACCGTAAGGTTTTGATAATACTGTACTTCCTGCATGACTCAGTGTGAAAACATGGCATCAGTAGAATAAATGACCTGTTGATATTATTTCTGATGTTTATTCTGCTCATATTCTCATATTCTCCGCTGCTAATGTATAATATAGACATCTGTAAATACTCCGAACCAAGTGCAATTATAGCCCAGAGTTTATCTCATTCTATTTTATTTTATTTTATCTTAAATTATTATCTATTATCTTAAATAATAGACTTTGATGTGTGCAATCTGAGTGCTCTTATTTCCTTTCTCTGCTGTAATGTGCAACGATGACACTGGAAGTTCTCCACTGTGAGACTAATAAAGGTTTATCTTATCTTGTCTTATCTTAAAAAAAAACAGATAACTGCCATGTGGAAATATGGTCTTTGTGGTCCTCCAAGACACCAAGACCAAGTAATTATGTAATTCTCCAAACAAAAAAATATCTTAAATTTAATGCATTAAAAATGTAAACATGTAAAAAATAATATCTGAAGATAATATCATTTCTGGTCGAGAAGGTTGAAGAAGTTTGGCGTGGGACAGATTTGCTTTACACCTTTTTGAACATTGTCCAGTGAAGCAACATCGGAAAAATTCTGCAAGGCAAGGTTGTAACTTTTGTCTCTAAAACAGACTGATTTGACTAAATATACACCAAATATATTAGGGCGTTAAGCACATTTCATAGACCCGGAAGTAACCCAAAGTGCTTTACAATCTTTTTCACTCCAAACTCAGAATCGAGACACTCTCATGGGATTCAAACCTATTGTCTATGTTTTTAGTAGTAGAGGAAACCGGAGCACCAGGAGGAACAGGAGCACCAGAAGGAACAGGAGCACCAGAAGGAACGGGAGCACAGGAGGAAACCGGAGCACCAGGAGGAAAACTATAGGCAGACAATGGGAACACATGCAAACTCCACACAGAAAGGCCCTGTCTGGAGGTTGGAATCAAACCGGGAACCTTTTTGCTATGAAATTAACCGCAATATCACCAACAACATGAGTCAGACCAGCTCCGACAGAATCGCAGATGAACACACTTTCAGGCTGTATTTTTTGTACTTTATTCAATGTTTAAGCAGACGTTTGTTTCATTTCCACACGGTTCTGAAGCTGTCAGCGACTATCAGCCGCTACAATCCTCTCTCCCACTGTTTTCCTTACGCTTTGACTGCCATTATCTGCGGTCGGCTCTGAGCTTGCACGTCTCCGCTTACCTTTCTGAGTCCGCCGTACACCTGCGCTACTGTCGCTCTCCCGGATTCACCTTGTTAGCACTTTAAAGATGTTCCGATCACAGAGTTCTGACGCGGCGCGCTGAAATGTGGCAGGCTTCCTCTGATTACACAGACTTAAATATAAGACGCCCGTTTGCTCCCGCTTTGAGAGCTTCAATAAACCAAGGATTCAGGGTGGAGTGAGAAGGGGAGGACGAGATGTCATGAGATTAGAAAAAAGGAGAGAGACTGAAATACTGTTGTTTGGATTTAAGTGGATTTGTTTTAGGTTTTGCTGATTTCCATGCTGAATTTCTGCCCAAATTGTTGAGTCTGTTTACTTTAGAATGTTCTGGAAATGGTAGCAAGTCCTAAGTGTCTCTGAGACAGTTGATGTTTTGTGCTTTACAATTGCTGCAGTACAGGGTTTTATGGTTTTGCAGTGGTCCAGACCAGAGCAGATAGGATTCATGGTCCGAACCAAGCGAATCAGGAGAAAATCCACTAGAGGAAGGCTACATTTTTGAGAGATGGTACTGAAGCATTTGAAGGACTATAGAGCAGAGAAAATGGTCAGAACCAAGCGGCCTGCTCCACCTTGTGACCCGTCCTGCTCCACCCAGAGGCTACTCCACCTCTGCTGCTGTGACCTTTTGCTTATTTTTAGCTTTTTAGAATTATCAATTTTATTTTTTATTTTTGCTGCTACTGGACACCTGTAATTCTATTAAGGGGATTAATACATTCTACTATCTATAGATCTATCTATCTTGTTTTTAGAAATGTAGAAATGCAAGTGCATTTTTTTACGAGAGAGTCAACTATAAATCAGGCCGACTGTCGTGTTCAGAATGATCTAGTATAAGTTGTGTATCATCTAAGGCTTCAATACAAGACCATTTTTGTTTCATTTATTACTTTTGAAATATACACATTTACATCAATTGATAGAAAGAACAAGAGAGAAACAGCCCTGGTTTTCATGCTTGTTAGTGCAGAGCAGAGAAGATGAGAGACAGAGGTCGTCTGCAGCCCGCAGAGTGATGCCGGGGGATTTTAGAATTACATTAATTAAAGTGGAAAAGGTGAGAAGAAGCAGATCAAAACTTGTTTATGAGCACACCTCTCACTGGGGTCAAAAACATACATCTCACCAAGTTACAGAAAATAATATGCTGTATATAAATACAAAAAATGCATACATACTTCATTAAAATCTACCTGTGGATTATTGATTTTATTTTATGGTAAGCTAATTAAAAGAATGACTTTACAAAGCATTAGACATATACTCTGGCTTTTTTACATAACATTTGCCTTAATTAAATGCAGAGCGGCAAATGAATTAAAGCAACAATTACAAGCTACAAACCTGGACAGTGCTTGAACCAAAGGGCTTTCAGTATTATTCCTTTTTCCATGCAAATGGAATTTAGATTTAGAAATGGTGATTTAACACATTCATGAACCGTATGTCCATATCTTCAGAGATTTCTATACTGCTTTACATCAAGCTTTCAACCTCTCAACCTCTCACTCTGAATCTCACTTTCACCATCAGGTTAGGAAGGTATGAACATTATATTTTATCACGTGTTAAGACATTTTATGAGAAGAAACAGGCCTTCAAAATGTATAATTCTAGGGGACAGAGTCTGGAAGAGAGTCCATAGAACTACCAGAAATTAAATTAAATATTTTCCACTGTACTGTGGAACTGTACTGTATTTTCCAGTACAGTTCCACAGTACAGTGGAGCTGTACTGTTCCACTGCCCCCACTGGAACAGTACAGTTCCAGTGGGGGCAGCTGTTTGTAATCTTAGTCCTTGCCGGTGGGGGTGTACCCGGAAAGAGAATAACCCAATGCTCTTGTATACTGTGGACTCACTCCTTCACTGTATCCAACAGATCAGTGAGTGGATGCAAAACAACTTCCTTCAGCTAAACACAGACAAAACTGAAATGATTGTCTTTGGACCCCAGAAACAAAGAGAGAGCATCATCTGTCACCTCCAGTCTCTCTCCCTAAAACCTTCAAACAAGGTCAGAAATCTAGGGGTAATACTGGACTCAGACTTCAATTTTAATAGCCACATCAAATCAGTAACATCAGCAGCTTTTTACCATCTAAAAAACATTGCCAGGATCAAAAACATAGTGTCTAAAGCAGGCTTGGAGATTCTTATCCATGCATTTGTCTCCAGTAGGTTAGACTACTGCAATGGCCTGCTCACAGGTCTGTCCAAACAGGCTGTAAAACAACTGCAGTACATTCAAAATGCAGCAGCTCGAGTCCTGACTAGAACCAGGAAGTATGACCACATTAGTCCAGTCCTCAGGTCTCTGCACTGGCTTCCTGTGGCTCAGAGAATAGACTTTAAAACAGCTCTGCTTGTTACAAATCTCTCCATGGCCTCGCACCAAACTATATTAGTGACATGTTAGTCCCATATGAACCAGCCCGGACTCTGAGGAGCACAGGGACTGGACTCCTGTTAGTGCCCAGAGTCAGAACTAAACATGGGGAGGCTGCTTTTCAGATTCATGCTACTAAAATCTGGAACAATCTTCCTGAAGATGTGAGACAGGCCTCCTCTCTGACAATGTTTAAAACCAGGTTAAAAACAGTTCTGTTTAGCTGTGCATACAACTGAGGGATTTTATATTTGTATCTTTCTTTTTAATGTTCTGTGATTATTTATGATTTTAATGCTTTCTTGTTTTGTTCAGCACTTTGAGTTGCCTTGTGCTATACAAATAAACTTGCCTTGCCTTGCCTTGAAAACGTCTATACAGAATGGTCCAAAAGTCGCTCTTGGCCCAACACTCTGTTCCAGATTTTATTGCACGAGTCTAAGTTAGGCCGCTGTGGACTTCTGAATGCACTCGTTTAATGAATGGGGCCAATGTGGGTAATGCATGTGCAAATGCGTTTTTTCACATGTTTCTTCCCCGTGGCCATTTTGAAAAAGCCTGCTGAAGGCAAAAGTGATGGCACATTAGTATCAACAGAGGAGATAGAAGTCCATTCATATTTACAGTCTTTGAGCAGACCCCAGTTCCAATATTGTTATAGTATCAGTACTTGCTGGTTGTAGGCTCCATACAGATATCACGCAGACATAACATTGTAAGTTTGATAAAAATGTAGGTAAAACATATTTAAATGATATCTATAGACATGCTTTCCCATCCTCTCAGGACTATTCTATTTTTCACACATGCACATTTGCCGTCACCATTGTATGAGCGGCTGTCCTTGAACTATGACAATATTTTTTTCTGTGTCTCATAAAAAAAAAAAAAACCCTACATCCGCGTTTGCAGCTGCCGGTTATTTTATGCTCAGCAAGCCACATCCCGGCAGTGACCTTTCGTTTGCCCACAATGACTACGCCAAAGCTTACTGGGTGTTTTTTTTTTTTTTTTTTCTTTCTAGCTGCCAACTTGAATCATGGTGGCCAGCTCAGACTGACAGGCGGATGGTTCTATCGAGCCCGAGGGGAGAAATAGCATCATCACAGCACGGTGATGAACTTGGGAATTCATGTGTGTGGTAAAAGTAGATGTGATAGTGCAAGCGGGGTGCTAAAAATTCTGCATTTGCGCAAATTTACAACGACAAGGTTCCATGTAGTTTTGAGTCAGCAGTTTGACATTATAACATAATTAGGAGGACAAGTGGAAAGGTGCTGAAACTAAAGCCTGTGGACTTGGTTTATTTGAAAAAAAAAAAACATTTGAAAAGCAATTCAGGTTAATTTTCATATTTTTGTGGGGCATGTCGGTGTGCAGTGCCCCTTTAAGGTCTAATTGTAGATGTAATGAAATGTATTTTATTATTGATCCATTCTTGTCATGGTAATGCAACAAAATATCACAATAATCCAGCATTCCATGAAAAGAAGAATAGGAGTAGGATACAGAAAATAAATCTCAAATCCTTATAAGCTGTAGATAATTACAGGCGTATGCATAACTCAAAAGCTCACAAAACATGTATTGCACTAAGGTCACGTTTTGAGCAAAGCCCTTGATCCTCCGCATACAGAATATTCACTGTAAATGTACGATTTCATATCAGAAACATAAACATACACATATCAAAACAACCAAAAAAAACCAGCCCAGGTACCTTTACTTTAACGCATAGGTTTGGTCAACATAATTCATTACTTCAAAATGAATTATCTTGCCCCCGGGATGATATTTGATTAGTATTAGAAACAGCCGCATTTGAAAGTACTGACAGAGCCACAGAAAAAATAGATTTTTAATTTAATCATTTATTAAAAAGTGTTAGGTCTTGGTTCAACAGGATATATGCATCATTTGTATATGTTTTAATAAACATTGAACCAGTCCGGCCCTCAGCATGTAGAACATTTGTTTTTGGCCTTCTGCTTCAACACTTCAAACCTGGTTACCAAAAAAAGCTTAATACTGTTCTTTTCAAATTAGATTCAAATAAATATACGTTCAAAAACCCTTATGCGAAAGAAAAATCCCCACTTGTTTTTCACAAATTGTTTGCAATTCACAATTTGTCAAACAAAGCATAAGGCCGTCGAGATCTTGCACATGATACACAAATATTCACCAAAGGAATAAGCAGCTTCCTGTCTTTAACACTAGGAGCGCCCCTAGCGGTCAACTGACCGTCACTCGGTCAGTTTTTATGAAATTTTATGACTTTTACTGGGTACTTGTTGTTTATATTTTGGTGTGTTTTGTTTTTGGAAAAAGTAAAGAAAACAAAATTTACACGCATTTTAACTTTTCTAAACCACAGCCCTTTCTGCTGCCCCATGGAGATACATGGCGCAGGGGCGACTGTTGTCATAGTAACCTTTCCCGGGGTTTTTTTGCGCCTTATAAAAATGTATCAATATGTTGTCATTAGACTCTAAAGGGACTTGAGGTTTTTTTTTTTATTTGGGAGAGAGAAAGAGTTTTGAATTGAGAGGAGTACAGAATGAATAGAGCTGCAAGTACACGGTATGAAGCCCAGACATGTGATTCAAGACATTGAATGAGAACAGTCTGACGGAGGTGAGATGTCACAGCGGGGAGAACACCTATAATATTCTAAATCTGAATGTAAACCAGTAGTGCATTCACGGCACGGACAGCAGTGTTGGAACAAGTCCAGAAGCAATAACGCACATGACCCGCGTAATACCAGCCATACGCAGGTGTCTGTGTGCGCGCTGTTGCTCCATTCTGCCTTTTCATTCATCATCAATTACATTCTTATATTTATACATAGAAGAAGGCAATAAAGCAGAATACAATATCGCAATAAAATAGAACAATTAGATGAACTATCAAGGCAGAGTGCAGATAGAGCGCTGTGAGGCCTCTCGTCACCCGCGGACACCTGCAGGAGGAGAGCGACTGTGGGGCAGAAGCGGCCCTCATCATATCAATAAGGATATCTTTCTTATTTCATCCAGATAACACTGTGTGTTATTCTGCACAGCGCGCACTGCAAGGCAATGATTATAATTTTCTTCTGATCATAAAGAGCACTGCTTGTCTCAAATAAATACAAATATATATATATATTTGTCTTTCTAACGTGTCCCGTGTAAAATTGAAGATTGTACATTGACGATGGTAGCCTAGCTGATGATCTTGTGTCAATACGAATACTATTATTATTATCTAGATAATATTTCCCACGGTGATTTCGGCTGGAAAGAGAAAACAGTCTGGAGATGACGTAAGAAGTAGACGCATATAGCAGCGCGAAGACGTTATGGTCCCGTGCTCTAAACTATCATTTATATTGTTTGAATTTACATATTGTTACTGAGTCAAATTTAACATATAGTGACCGACCTTTTACGTGTTTGCAAAGTTACAAAATAAATCTAGCCAGAAAAGTCTTCGTAATTTTTTTTTATTTCGGCTGGAATTACAATTACTTAGCATATTTAGACAAATAATTTACACAGTTTCATTATGATCACGATTTCCTTGCAACAACAAATTCTGGTTTAGTGAACAATCAATTTGGCAAAAGGCTGTATCAGCGCAAAATACATAGCAGTCAACTGACCGCAGGGGGCGGTGCAAGGTATGTTTAGAGCACGGCGGTCCTAGTGTTAATGCAAATCCAAGGACCTCTGTCTGTCAGCAGAAGGGCACTGGTCATCTTTGCATTTACCACCTCCACCGCCTCCACCGCCTCCACCTCCTCGCTCCGCCCCCCTCAGGTGAAGGCCCTCTCTCTTCCCTGCGGACTGGCCATCACAGCTGTCTTGTTAAAAAAGACACTCGTATGTGATTTACACCCACACTCTGCACACCCTGCCCTTCACGCAACCCCCAAATTAGGCCATCAAAGTCATTTCAAACATTGTTAAAGAGAATCCCAACGGTCCATGGCCCAGGTCAACTTAAACTGGATATTTTGTGCAAATTTTCTTCTCTAACCGTTTTTTACCATGGTGTAACTGGTATTCTTTATAATACTTTCTCAAATGTAAATGGCTTCATGTTTTAGTAAACTTCAACAGGCCATTGCTCGAACTATCCCTGTATTAACTGCCTCAAAATGTTTTATCAAGATTTGTGATTTATGTATATATTTTTTTATTGTGGGGAGACAACTTTTGGCTTCTCGTTTTGAACTCTTCATGTTATTGTTGAGTCATGTAAACCTTGTCATTGAAGCATTTTGCTGCAGCGGTCTGTTACTCCGTCAGCTTTGTTGGTGTTTGCAATGACATTTTCCAAACCTCAACCCTTGAAATATGAATATAATCCAGAAATATCATACATAATAACTACACAACGTTTCAGTTTTAACAAAGGCGGTTCTTATCAGCGGTACAGTTTGGCCTAATGTGATTGGGGCCCTGTTTATACTGAGACACTGCGCAGACGTTTCCAGGCTATTAACAGAAACGACCTGGCTCCTAATGCAAATTTCTCAGCATTCACATGAGGTTGAAAAACGATGCAGTTCTAGCGCCCGGCCAGTAGTGGGCAGAGAAACTTTACAACACTCACACGACCCCCAGCCCCGTGCCCAGCCCCCCTCTCGGCAGTATATTCACTTACTGTGCCAGACCCTCAGAACGTACCAACATCATTCTGCATTTTAACAGCAGCTGTGAAAATGGGAACTGAACCTAGAGCTTTGCGTGGTCTCGTTTGGACGAACGAAGAAGTAGAATTATCCTCTGTGCCGCGCTGGAAGCCCACGAAGCTAGTTAGTGTGACCGCCGCCATTGTTGTTGATGTTTGTTCTCCGCTACTGCGCATGTCCAAATTTACGTGCAGGAGCAGCGCGGAGGTGGGGGTCAGAGCAGAGGGGGATTTCACACCTTTTCCCCTCTCGCGGGTGTGAAAGAGCTCCCTGCTGTGCAGCGTATCTGAGTTGTCCCACTCTGCAGGCTGGATCTGAACACTAACGTTTTCACCCCCCTGGAACACAGTCTTCGTATGAACGGTTGGTAGAAACCGACATCCAACTATACCGTTTTACTGCCACATTGTCTCCGTGTAAACTCAGCCTGGAGCATTCCTCTGGTAGGCGCAGTATTGCTCTCTGGTCTCAATCTCCCCTTTGCCTCTTTACTAAGCACTAAACCTCCTCTCCTCTCCATCCCATCTTCCTGCCTCACCACTTCCATCTGAAATGATAATGCTGAGTTGTCTGTGTGCTGTAAGTGTGGCTCAATCCGGCAAAATAGACTGGGAGGGGAGATCGCCTGGGCCTTCCCCGGTTAATATTTTATAAAGCCATAATTAAATACAGGCTTCTATCACCCTTGCGGGGGTTTCATTAAGTATTTGTCGTAAAATACTGGAATAATGCAGGCCGGTGCTCTGATATTACCTCCCCTCCTCCGTATACTGCGCTCCCATTTTTATCTGTCGCTTTCCCCCTCCTCCCCGATCCATCCTGCAGACAAATACACAGACAGTCGGGGAAAATATACTGCCAGATGCTTTGGCGCTATCAATATTTCAGCTATAATAAAAGAAGTTTCACTGGTTGGGAGAGTGAGAGTTTGAACAATAAAAGTCCTTGCATATTCTCAGCGGTAGCGTGAATCTGTGTCCTCAGACTCAACTCATCCAAGGACGTAGACAAGTAAACAAAAACACTCCTTGTAATTATGGTCGTGTATGCTTTAAGAATATCAGAAAAAGCAACCAATAACAAAAAAACATACATACAAATTCACCTTTTTGAGATAATCCTTACCCTGGATTTAGCCATCCATAAACTCGGGTCAGTTATCATTTCCTACATGTACGTCTGGGTCTGATCTTATTGGCTGCAGTTTTCTCGGTTGTATCCCATCCGACCAATCAGCGAGCGGGGAGGTGGGTGTTGTAGGCAGGTGTTAGGTATGTCAAGAGTTTGCGCTAAATTTGCGAATTGCAGTTTAGCGATGGCGGAGAATGCGATAAGGTAATCTGTTCTGGTTCGGATCCAAATATCAAGAAATTGAAGCTGAAGCAAAAGGACTGTTTACCAAATGTCATTGCTGCAAAGATGTTGTGGCTCTACTCCCCACGGGCTCCGTTAGTGGCAAAGGAGATGGCTAAAGTGAGGCTAAATGCTAGCAACTCACTCGGGCACATTACATACGTCACGGTAAATTCAGATCCAGTCTTTTAAATCTGCAAAAGGAGTAAACCCCTCCCTCCTGTTAACGGAGTTGGATGGAGCATATTCAGACCTTCGTAGGAAATGAAATTTGTACGATGGTGTGGTAAGACCAGGCATAATCCTGTATGTGTGTTCATGCCATGCTGTTGGTCAACCAAACCACTCATTGTGATTTAATTTGACACAGCAGTGTGGAAAAGGTTGCAGGGGTGGTCGTCACATAATCCACACATGTTGCCTGTTTTCTTCCAAATAATCCACAGGATGAAATATGGAGTTGTTCAGAGGGAAGATTATTCGTCTCTCGCCTCAACCGCTCCTTTCTTGATCTCTTGTTGTGTGTCAT
Source organism: Knipowitschia caucasica (assembly GCA_964034765.1). Taxonomy (NCBI): domain Eukaryota; kingdom Metazoa; phylum Chordata; class Actinopteri; order Gobiiformes; family Gobiidae; genus Knipowitschia; species Knipowitschia caucasica. Next base: position 41,815,873 of record OZ035828.1, on the reverse strand, counting down.
TTGGGTTCACTTGAGAAAATAAATAGAGCAGAGTTGCCCATTACTTTACAATATTATGTCCCCTTTCTGGAAATAGTTAAAGAGAAATGAAGACTTTTTGGTTGAAATATCCCAATAGCTCTCTGTCCTCAAAAAAAAAAAACACACTTTAATGGCAGCTATTGACTAATTTAATAATCTAAACACATGGTCTTATAGTTCTGCTTTTCTAATCAATACTTTTTTGTATATTTCCATTATAAGTCCTGATTCTGGGCCGCTGGCATGATGCCTGTCCCTGTGCTCCTCATAAATCCAGCAATAGGTCAGTCCCTGTGCTCCTCAAAGTTCTAGCAGTAGGTCAGTCCCTGTGCTCCTCAGAGTTCTAGCAGTACTGCAGGTCAATCCCTGTGCTCCTCAGAGTTCTAGCTGTAGGTCAGTCCCTGTGCTCCTCAGAGTTCTAGCAGTAGGTCAGTCCCTGTGCTCCTCAGAGTTCTAGCAGTACTGCAGGTCAATCCCTGTGCTCCTCAGAGTTCTAGCTGTAGGTCAGTCCCTGTGCTCCTCAGAGTTCTAGCTGTAGGTCAGTCCCTGTGCTCCTCAGAGTTCTAGCTGTAGGTCAGTCCCTGTGCTCCTCAGAGTTCTAGCTGTAGGTCAGTCCCTGTGCTCCTCAGAGTTCTAGCTGTAGGTTAATCTCTGTGCCAATACATGTACCTGTACTTCTCTGTCCCAGCAGGAGGTATATTCCCGTTCTCTTTGGTCCCAGTAGGAGTCCCTGTGCTTCTCAGATTCTGAGTGGGTTCATATGACACTAACATGACTTAAATGTACGTTGGAGCGAGGCCGCAGAGAGACGAGCAGAGCTGCTTCAAAGTCATGTCCAAGATCCACAGGATTCCAGTGCAGACCAGGGCACAGAGTCTACTGTATGTGCTCTGCTTATAAACTCCATCCTCTGCTAAAACGCATATTTTTTTATTTCTAGATCCATACAGATTCAGATGAAGGCGAGGGAAATATCAAATACACAATCTCTGGTGAAGGTGCCGGCACTATCTTCATCATCGACGAGTTGACAGGGGACATCCACGCCACGGCCCGTCTGGACAGAGAGGAGAAAGCCTTCTACACTCTGAGAGCGCAGGCCCGGGACAGGCAGTCCAACGACCCGCTGGAGCCAGAGTCGGAGTTTGTCATCAAAGTGCAGGACATCAACGACAGCGAGCCCAAGTTCTTAGAAGGACCCTACATCACCAGCGTGGCAGAGCTATCGCCAATCGGTAAGATCTTCTGTTTACCCATAACTCATAGATTTCTGATGATCTTGTTTTGTGCACGATTCTACCTAAATCAAATACAAATTGGCTTTTTTCTTGTATAGACATGTTTTTTTGGACACATTTGTTTGTATTTTAAGACAGGGACTCAATAATTACTAATATTTTCACAATTAATAATAAGTAAGGAACCCATAGACCCAGATCCCGTCAGACCGCTGAAGCTAAGCAGGGCAGGGCCTGGTTAGGACTATGATGTAAGACCTATGGGAACACCAGGAGCCACAGTGGGGCGGGTGTGGCTGTAAAGTGCCAAACTGTGGTTGTGTCCTTAGGCAAGACACTGCCCACACATTTCCTAGAATGAGTCTGGTGTGTGTGTGAATGGTTGGTGGTGGTCGGAGGAATAAATGGCACATACTGGTTGCCTTGCTTCTGTCAGTGTGCCCCGGGGCAGCCGTGGCTACAGTTGTAATATATAACCATTGTGTCTGGAGTGAAAGAATGATGTGAAGAGACTTTGAGTGTCCAGAAAGCGCTATATAATATATATTACAAATGTATTATTGTTCTATGTTCAGACTATAGTCTACATTGTATGCATAACATAATTGTATTGATCAATATTCAATCAATCAATATATTTGTTCAGCCTATAACCTGAAAGTCTGATAAGTTGTACGATAATCTCTGTATATTGTGTAGGAATACATTGTGGACCACAGTTCTCTCAACACATAGATTTCAATCAAATCATCCGAAGATTAGGAATATATACATATTTTTTTAAGTTGTGGCTGTCTCTATTAGCATATATAGAAATGGCAGTAAATAATATTGTAAGCAGAAAAACCCAAAGCAAAAATGGATCGACTCCCCCTGTGTGAAAACCGAGAGGCCGACTGGAGACAGTATGAAAATAAATGTGTATTGGATGAGAATTTGAACGAGGATGGCCTGCGTCCGATGTGCCAGCCGTAGGCACCGACTGAATGGAAAAATGGACAAGACAATGCTAGCATCGGGAGAAAAAAAAGCTGTTAGAATGATAGCCTTAGTCCCAGATGAGCTGTGTGGCTGTGTTCTGACACTTGGTTATGAAGGGAATGATGGAAGGTGGAAGAGTCTGGGGAGGAAGGGGGGGTGGGCTGGCAGTGGGGGTTAAAAGGAGAAAGGCTTCAACGGGAGTAGATGATGTTGAGTAGAGTGCAGTTTTTTGATGAATGCATTTGACATGAAAACCGCAGCACTTTTAATCACTACAAACATGTTTTTAACGGTGCGGCGCTGTGGCAGGTGAGTGAGGCTATCGGGGGGCTCATTAGCATATTGTTCAAGAAGCAAGAGGAGCCAGCGTTTCAGATTTGTTGTCAAAGGCAGTGATTATGAGTACAGAACGTGTCTGTGGCATGGATTGAGACATTATAATACATGTTTAAAGTAGGCCATAAAATGGTTAGCGACTGCCTAAGGACAGTGCTGAGGATCTTTAAGACCTTTAAGGACATTTACAGACATTAGTCATCCGCCCCCTGTGGACCAATGCCTTCTTTGTGTTTGTTATTATGGATTTTCCAGTGTTTGATTCTCTGATATGTGTCAGCGAAGCAACACAGTCCTCCGAGACGACTGTTGTGATGTAGGACTTTACAAATATAAATTGAAGTGAATTGAATTGAATTGGACTATGGATCCAATTTTGTGGTTGATTTTTTTAATAGAAATATGTTTAGGGAATGTGAAGAGTTTTTTTTTTTTTTTTTTTTTTTTACCAAAAACCCCAGGTCTCCTCTCCCCACATTCCCAGGCTGGTGATTTGGACGGCAACAATATCTCCTTAATAGCATTTTTGCTTAGATGAGGTAAAAAAAATTGTGAGGTCATCACAGCCAGAGAGTTTGCACCTTATTTTTTTTTTTTCACTCTGGAGGCCGTTTGTCAAACACCGACGTTGGGTGAATGAAAGGCAGATCCAATACTCGCCCTATAGTCTTACTGTCAAGAGTGTCTCCGTGTAAACACTGCCTTACCGTCAAAGTTAAGGGTCTTGCACGTGCTGTTCTTTTCTCTATAAGTTGGCATTGCTCACAAAAAAGTATGAAAAATATTTATATTGCTGTATGTTTGTCTCTTGCTTGGTGAAAGTCGGGAGTGCGTTTTGACCTTTTTATCTTGACACGTTCCTCCTTTCCTGGTACTGAAACCCAACACAGTGCTCCCAGTGATATCCCGGGTCAACACGGAATTTCAGCAACGGTCAAGAAACATTGAAATAGCAGTGTTTTATGGCCTTAAGGCAGGGTTCTCATGATGACCAGAGAGAAAGCGAGGTACTGCAGTAGCATGTAACTTGGATTTTTCATTACAATCAACATAAATTACCTTACATTTATTTCACATTTAAAGTTGTTGAGATGCTTCTTTTTCTCGATCCTGGCTTTCATTTTTTGTGATGCTTTTTACAGAAGTGTTGTTGATTATGGGTCACTTCTCCACTCACGGTCAGTCATGTCAGCTTGTTGTGTTTTTGACGCTTGGATAGAATGGGACGGCACTCTCCTGTATGGAACCGGAGTGGAATTAAATTATGCCTCCTCAGCGTGATCCTCGGCGTGATCCTCGGCGTGATGCTCGGCGTGATGCTCGGCGTGGCCCTGGGCTTTTCTGCCTGCAGTGCTTTGAATGGGAGAATGAATAGCTTTGTGTGTCCGTCCGTGTGTGTGGGAACTGCGGTGAAGTACATATTTGTTAGTGTTTCAAACTCTCAGTATTGCTTCCTCTTGAGATTAAAATGTTTGATTTAAGCCAGAAATCTGATTTTCTCAACAAGAACAACAAAAAAAGGAAAAAAAAGGCAACCACAATAAAAGACCCGTGCCTGAACCAGTTTTTTTTCTTTCTGCTTTGCTATTACAGGATGTCCCCACATGAGTTTTAATTATTATTCACTTTTTAGAGTACCGTATATTCCAGACTAAAAAACACGGCTTTTTTCCTGCATTTAGAAGACTTATAGTGAGGTGCAGCTCAATTTATTTTCATGATTTCTTTCGTGTGGCGCCAAAAACGTTTTACAGTAGACCACCTGTGTCCCCCCTTCTTGACCTTCTTGCTGTAGCACATGCTCTAGCTGCTCTTCCAAACAAGATAGTAATTTATCTAATACTATAATACTCTAATAGACATTGATTCTTGCTACGCTAATTCAGTCTGACAAAACAAGCCATCCTCATTGTTGGTCGTAGTTGAAGCATGTATTCATTTAGTTCAGAAAACATTTGGTCGAAATACAACCACATACAACCCGCAAAATAGGCACGGCAAGGCACATGTATCTGTACAGCACAATTCATACTTAAGGCAACTAAAAATGTTGAACAAAACGTAGACTGCATTAAAATCATAAATAATAACAGCACATAAATAAGTGCATAAATTAATAATATGAAATCTATACATGTATATGATCTATACACAGATACCAATGGATATCTCGGTGGTATAGCCTAAAACTTGTAGCCCCTAACCATCTCCATCCATTTTCTTCCCCTTAATCCATTTCTGGGTTGGGGGGGTGGCAGTCAGAGCTGCACTCAGTACGCTTAGCACCAGCCCACCCGTAACCATCTCTCATTTCTTTAATATGGCGGATTAAGGCGTGAAATGACTCCACCAGGAAACAACAGGGGGTCCTCATTGGGCAGCACGGTGGCTGAGTGGATAGCACTCTGGCCTCTCAGCAATAAGGTCCTGGGGTCGAATCCCGGTCGGAACAGGGCCTTTCTGAGTGGAGTTTGCATGTTCTCCCCGTGTCTGCGTAGGTTTCCTCCGGGTGCTCCGGTTTCCCCTACCACTAAAAAACATGCGCAATAGGTATGAATGTAAATGAGAGAGTGAATGGATGGTGTTGATCAGGGGCTGATGGTCCAGTGTGTTCTGGACTCGCTTCTCTCATCATCATGTGTGGAATGATTGGAACAATATCTTTACTCTGAACATTGTAAAGCGCTTTGGGTGACCTTGGTCTGTAAAATGCGCTATATAAATAAACATTACTTACATTACTTACTCATAGCACACAGATTGAGCAGCCGTGCACTAAACTATTGCTGTGCCGTACCTACATTGCCAAACAGCCTAATTTATGCCTGTGTGTTTGTGTAGGCAATGCAAAAACATGCACAACAAAATGACAGTATTTATGCAAAACCTTTTCAACAGGAGTGAAGAATTCTCCCTGCGTCGTATTTGCACGCATCGGAACGGCGAGCACGGCCGGTAAATGTTGGCTAATGCATTCTTAATGACGCCGACCTCTCTGCTCGGGCCGCCCCACCTTGTTCAACCCCATCACGCCACAGTCAAATTAGCGTCGACTAAATGAGAGTGCACTTCATGTTTTATACATACTTACTTGTAGAGCGGCTAATGAGCTAACAGCTACTGCTTAGTCAACCATTCCCCCATGCTCCCTCATCAGTCCCTTTGTGTCCAGGGTCCAGTTCACCACAACGTACCTATTGCTTTTTTTTTTTTTAAATCGCTTTCTCGTCATGAAAGGAAGGTCAAAAGGAGAGCAAGAAAAGAAAAAGTCAAGAAAATGGAGGAAAGAAAAGGAGAGCAAATACGGGTAGCTGACACATGCCCTTCATAAAGAGAGGTTTTGGAAAAATGTCTCAGGTTTGACAGTTAACTGCAGCAGGAGAAGGATGCCTCAATGATTGTCCTAATATAATAGCCATGATTATTGTTAGTGCTTTTTATGTATGTATTTGGGTGTCCCTTAGCTTCCAAAAGTGATTGCTAGTGTTGTATCTTCTCCTCGGCAGGAGATGGGGTTCCTCGCACAAACCAGTGTAGTGTTGGAGAAGGAATGCACTCTGAGTTAAGTATTAAAGAAAGAGTTTAATGGCAGTTTCAGAATAGCATTTAATCAGATTCGGGCTTAGCGCTTCAGCGTGGGTCAGCATCAGGATGTTAGAGAAGAAGTCATAAAAACACAGTCACAAGATCCATTAAAAACAAACCTTACATTTACGGACAGCCATGTGCATTGTCCTAACATCAGTGCTGCTCACATGTCTGCCTCATGACTGAGAAAAGGGTCATTAGAGTCAACTGCTTCTACCATTGGGCCCAAATGTTCCCAACACAGTCTTCCTGGGATCCACTCACGCGCAATTTTAAGCTGTTTCTTATTGTTAGTCGGTAAAACGGTGTTAGCAACAAACACTCAAAGATGCTAATTCGGATCAGAATCAACTTTTTTGCTATGTTAATAACAGAAAGTCACATATATATATATTTCTACTTAACTTACCAATACTTCATAAACTGAAAACAATAGGGGACATGATGTATAAAAATGTAAGCACCTAGTTTATAGGCTACAAAGGCTCAGGATCACAACACATTTGTGACATAGCAGTACATAAAAGGGCATTATTAGGATCAGCTGATTTTTGCATGTGTGCCAAAATGCCTGTACGATGCTCCTGAATCACTCAAACACCACAGTATTGAAAGCAATCTCTATTGGGATGGTGAGAAAGAGGATTACCTGTGACGGTCACAAAGCCTCGAGCAATCTCTATCCCGCTATATTCAAAACATTGTTACTTTACAAGCATGCAGAAATCACAAATGAGAAGGGTAAGGTGTTTTGGTTGAAAGCTTTGCAGTGTCTGCTATTATAACTTCTACATATAAAGCATGTATCTTCAAAATGTGTTGGGAACATTTGGGTCAAAATGGTAGAAGCAGCTGACTCTAATGATCCCTTTCTCAGTCATGAGGCAGACATGTGAGCAGCACTAATGTTAGGACAATGTACATGGCTGTCCTTAATGTATGGTTTGCTTTTACTCGATCTTGTGACTGTGTCTTATGACTTCTTCAACTAAACTATAAGATCCTAGTCCTCTGTGTGTGCGGGGTCAGTCATGCCATCATCATTCTCGGAGCTGACCCAGGCTGAAAGCGCTAAGCCTGAATTGGACTTGATGTATTCTGATTATGTCATTAAACTCTTTCTTTAATACATAACTCAGAGTGCGTTCCTTCTCCAACACTATACTGGTTTGTGCGGGAAACCCCATCTTCTGCTGATGAGAAGATACAACAGCTTAATTTTGCATAATTTATCCCCTTTTTTTACGACTCTTTTACCTAGTTTAGAAATTAAAATTCACTATTTGTTCAAATGGGTAGACAGAAAACAAATGAAAACACTTCCAAAAGTACAAATAATATGTTCTCAAGTTCAACTCTGCAAAGTACAGCGGCTGTTTATGCCTTCTCATAAAGAAAAAACTCCTGCTCTAATGTCAAAATGGTATATCATTTTCTCCACAGTGGCCTCATAATTGCAGGTATTACTCATTTGTGATATGTTAAATCACATAACCTTTCCGAGCTCTGCTTTATAAGTTCAATGCAGGACAGTCTTACGGTGCTACGGTGACGACGACCACATGTCATAAATCTCAGTGCAGAAGAGTTTGCAAAGTTTCTTGGCAAACCTGATTAAAACCATTTTGGAGTTTTGGCACAGCCTTAGTTCCTTACTCATATTATGCAAATGTGAGTTTTGGAGTTTTTAACCAAATTACAAAATTGTTTCATCAGTTTTTCTTAATCCGTTTGGCTCATATTCTATAACTTGTCATGAATGTGGAAAATCTGGCACTTTTTGCTAAAAATAATCACTCCGCACAACTACCCATAAAGTTTGAACATGGAAACTGCGTGTGTGACATTTTTTAACAGTTATATACACAATTCACTTCTGCAAATTAAAATGAGAATGGACGCCCAACAGACAGAACCACATAGTCACTAAATTACTCTACTACTAAAGGTATATAGGAGGATGTTCTACTTCCGGGTGGATCATCAAGACTACTGTTCCTCCTAATTGTCAATCCTTCTGTTGATACGTGCTCGTCAAATAAGACCAGAGAGTTTTGTTCAAACAGTGGAGAGGACGGTTCTTTCTAACATTTGGAAAAATTCTTTAATCCTTTGGGAGTTTACCTTTAAGATTATATGTTGGCACCGAACACTTGTCAAATACCTACAGACGTTTTGTAAAATCATAGCCTCGGAAGGAAAGTTGAACAAATAATTATTCTTGGACACATCTGAATCGTAAGTGTGAAGACACATAGATAGATACTTTCTTGATCCCTGTAGGAGAAATGCAGGTGTCCAGTAGCAGCAGAAACACATCCAAACAAGCAAAATAAATAAATTGATAATTCTAAAAGTAGCTAACAATAGTAAATGCAACAGTCCTTCAGGTCACAGCAGCAGAGGTGGAGCCGCTTGGTTCGGACCATTTTCTCTGCTCTGGTCCAAAGTAAAGTGCCGAGTTATTTGGTATTTTTCAAAAAGTTAACAGTCCTCCAGTGGATTTTCACCTGATCCGCTTGGTTCAGACCATGAATCCTCTCTGCTCTGGTCTGGACCGGCGTAAAACCATAAACACTGTACTGCAGCAACATCTCAGGCAGAAAAAAAGATTAAGAAAAATAACATTTGTTTCAGAGCGTCTTAAGACTTTCTGCCGTTTCCAGAACATTCAAAAGTAAACATGGACTGCATTCAAAAGCTGGTTTCAATCCTTTATGGTAGTCGTTTATAGTCTGTATATACCATCAACAGACTACAGTATAGAGGCGGTGTTATAGCTCTAGGAAGAAGTCAAACCTTATTAAATTTGGATCCATGCGCCATCTTTTTAATTCTGAATGCATTTTTCAGTAACCTGTGAAGTGTTAAATTGGTCCCTGGTCACACCATAAGAGGAACAAGCTGCACCTGACTCGAGGACCAAGTTATTATTATTAACTTTTATTTTTGTTACTTTATTACGTCACTTTTGTTATCTTTTCATTTTTTCTTGCTACATATACAATTTAGTATTTGTATATTTTCCTCCACACCTAGAGTAAAAGTTGGTAGAGCATTGGCCTTTGAGCCTGAAGGTCATAGGTCCGAGCCCGCCACAAGACCTTCTCCACCGACTCCCACTGTCTGCTGTCGTTGTGTCTTTGGGCAAGACACTTAACCCACTTTGCCTATAAAGGAGCGCAGAAGTGATGTTGTGATGCTTGCCTTGATGTGTGTATGTGCAGTATATGTGTGTGTATATGTGTAAATGTTTGTGTATGTATATGTATATAAATCAAACTGAAATAACCCCATTGTGGGACAAATAAAGGACCTTCTTCTTCTTCTAAGTTTACGTTTGTTAGTTTTATGCCTGCAGTTTTGTTGTCTGTTTTTGTTTTATATGACTTCTGTGTGTCTGAATTAAAAATGAAATTATAAAATAATGCAATAGTAATAAATTATAAAACAGGAGAACCAACAAACAAAAAGAAAACACACATAAACCTTACTTTTTTCTTAAAATAGTTAATTATTTATATAGTAAAATTTAGGTCCTGTTCAGTCAAGTCCATAATGGCTGGTCCGGAAGCTGAAATTGATTAAATAGTGACACAAAATCTACAAAATCAAATGAAAACCAGAGCCAATGGAGCCACAAATTATTCATATTTGAGATTCTTAACCGGCTCAGGTACTGCTTAAGGTAGAATTCAGAACAATAAGGCAGATCAGTTCATATATTGAATAAATAAGCATTGCATGAGCTTAAAGTAAAGACAAAATGTTTATGTATAGGACAAACGTACGTGCAATCTATTCCATGTTTCTTTATTCTTCTCTCCATACAAATGCATCATAGTTGCAAATATTAGTCTTTGTGCAGCTGTACACACTACGTTGTTTTATAGCCAACCCACTGCTGCTCTTCGGGGGAAAGAAAAACCATAATAGTAGCAAAGTAATCAGGAGTCTGCTGCCGAAAGCATATTTTTACACTTATCACTCCTGTCATGTCTCCCAGTGCTCTCCTTTGTCATTGTTTTTACTGCCTTCTGCTCCTAATCCTGCCTGTGTCTGTCGCAATGTTTGACTGTCTACTCGCTTCAAATTGGAGACCGAAAATAAGGCTTGTGTACGTTGGATTTTCAAGGCTGTTTAAAAGGCGACGAAAGTAGACGGCGAGAGAGAGAGGCTGGAAGAAAGTGGAGGGAAAATGATAGTGGGAGGGTGAGTTTGAAATGGTAGAAGTCAGAGTTTGGTCTTTGGTGAGAGTCTGGAGAGTTGGTCCATTTTACTTGATCAATATTCAACTTGGAATTTATTTTTATTAAAAGTTTCATGTTAGCGTCCTGGCCAAAAGGCATCTGTTTCAACATCATTCATCAAAAAACAGTGAAATAATATCAGGGACAAGTTCTGTGGATGGGCTTGAGGCATTGGGCCTTGAAAATAATCTGTTGATATTTTTGTTTTTTACCATGTCAATCATCCACATATGTTCCGCATAAACCACTTAGTTTTGAATGATTGGTGCACATTTAAGTAATGATCTTATTCTACAAATTGGATCTCATAGTGTATTGTAACCCGCCTGTTTCTTACTTTGATCTCATTTTCTCAATTCATATTAAAATTTCAGAACACAAAAAAAGAAACACACAAGATAAAATCCTCCAGCTCCAGCACTGACATACCCTGGTCTTACCATACCATTGTACTCACTTTCAGTACAATCTTTCTCTATTGAGCTCCATTAACAGGTGGGAGGGGTTAACTCCTTTTGCAGATTGAAACGATTGAATCTAAGTTTACTGTGACGTATGTAACGTGCCCGTGTGAGAGAGGCATTTAGCATTTAGCCTAGCTTTAGCCATATCCTTTACCATGTCGCATGGCGCCGTGGCAAAGGCTCTGGTGTGTGCCGCCTGGTGCACACTGGGGTAGTCTTGCACAGTTTTTTCCAATGTGATTTTACTGCAAATGGCAAATAAAGGAATCTGAATCTGAATCATTAACAGAGCAATGACATTTGCTAAACATTCCTATTGCTCCGGCTTCAATTCCTTGATATTTGGAGAGAAACCAAAACTGATTATTCTACACATTCACATCACATTCGCCCATCATTGCCAAACTACAACCAGCTAATATGGGGCAAACTCTCCCTACAACACCCGCCTCCCTCGCTCGCCGATTGGTCGGAGGGGATTCAACCGAGGAAACTGCAGCCACTAGGATCAGACCCAGACGTACATGTAGGAAATTGTAATGGTCCGGAGTTTACGAAGGGCAAAGACCAGGCTAGTCTTGACCCAGTTTTGTGTCGACATCCGGAGATGGGTCGCTACCGTGACCACTGCTCCAGACAGAAGCCTGGGTGGCATTGCAGGAACAAACTGCAGAGGACACATTTCCCTATGGGTCTATAAACGCTAACTTAATTTTGGCCTGCATCATGATCTGCTGCTACAACGTTACTTTGTTGTGGTGGTATATACTGCATAATAAACTATTGCAATCCTAACTCATCATCCAGTTTCTGATGAAAACTGTGATGCTATTTGGCAAAGTGAATCTTGTTTTGACTTACAGCTTGCACAGCACAATGATTGACAATTTCATACACAAAGCAATATTTTTCCTTTGCTAATTCACTTATTGTTGGCATACAGTTATTCACAGAGGTAATTTCACACCAACATACGTTTGCATATACAGTAATTTCTCAGATATTAATGTTTGTGTGTGTGTGAATGGTGAAAACATGTCTCGGATATGAATGGATGACTCAACTTGATGATGCCGCGTACTTTAAAAAGCATTGATTAATTGTAGTGTGTAGCTCTGCATACGCACACGCTCGTTGACCCACACGATGCATGGCTGTAGATAAACTAGTTATGTGTTGTTTTGTCTCTCCCGTACGGCCGCAATCAGCAGCTTCACATAACAGATGTGTGTGGTGTTGCTCGCTCAAACAAAGTCATTCATCTTTTGTGCAAAGATGCATAATTTTACTTACATATGTGCACAATGAACTCCCCCCATCTGTCCCATATTTGTTTTCTTTCCATTTGAAAACTGTTAGATTGTAGGCAGCCAGATTATTCTGTTTTGTTTTTTGCTATGAAGGAAAAAAAGCAGACGTGGAAACAACCAGCAGACAGACAATTAACAGAGATACAATTATCAAACTTAAAATGTGCAATTGTATTATATTAATCCTGTATCTCACCTTGATATACAGGATCACCCCCGATAAGGATTGAGCCCTGTGTCAAGTGGTAGAAAGGAGGAAGGACCCAAAACGCAAGAATGCCAAAAAGGATGATTTAAAGGAGCTATACCCGTTTCCTTAAGGTTTAAATGTTTAGCCCCGCCCCCAACTCGCTCACAGGCTTCTCATTTCCCCTACGCTCTCATTAGACAGAGCCATCTAGTTTTATTCGTGATCCGATACATATGCAAACATTAGCATGAGCGCAACTTGTTGTAAGCTGTACAACAATCACTGATGAAATGGTACAAAAGCAACGCACTGCTAACACAATATATAACTGAAAGATTACCGCTAGTTTCACGTCCGAATGTAGTTCAAGCATAGATAGTCCGAGCGTAGATAGTCCGAGCGTAGATAGTCCGAGCGTAGATAGTCCGAGCGCAGATAGTCCGAGCGTAGATAGTCCGAGCGTAGATAGTCCGAGCGTAGATAGTCCGAGCGTAGATAGTCCGAGCGTAGATAGTCCGAGCGTAGATAGTCCGAGCATTGATAGTCCGAGCATTGATAGTCCGAGCGTAGATAGTCCGAGCATTGATTGTCTGAGCGTAGATAGTCCGAGCATAGATAGTCCGAGCATAGATAGTCCGAGCATAGATAGTCCGAGCATAGATAGTCCGAGCATTGATTGTCTGAGCGTAGATAGTCCGAGCATAGATAGTCCGAGCATAGATAGTCCGAGCATAGATAGTCCGAGCATTGATAGTCCGAGGCGGTCCCGCAGGTCGCTCCCATAGACAAGTCTCTCCAGAGGATACGAAGTAAGACTCAGGCTTGATTTCTTCTTCGATCATTTTTTCGCTTTAGTTCCGTTTGGGCTGTTTTGCTTATAAAGCAGTTACAGCCAGAGGAGTTATAGCCAATTCTGCTAACATGCTACTGTGTTTAGCAGCGCTGTAGAGGCGAGAGGACGCAGCCTCGTTCTGTGATTGGAGGAGAGCGGGCGTCACACTAAGTCACTTTTATACGGCCTGAATTCATACACAGCTGAATCAATGAGCTCAAGTTTTCAATTAGATTACAGATTATAATACAACTTGTATGTAGTAATAAGCATTTTAATGAACTCATAAAAAAACTAAAAAAAAACTGTTATAGCTAAGACAATAAATGATAGTCAGGGGGGAAAAAAAACACCAATATCCAACAGAACCAGGAACAGGACTGAAAAGGACAGATATTGACAATACAATGGACCAGCAACAAGAGGAGAGGAGCACAGGTACACATAGACACAGGTACATATAGACACGGGTGATACTCATTGGGGCAGGGCAGACGGACAGGAAGTCAAACTAAAACAAAGCCAATGACTGAAGTGAAAAACAAAACGAAGTACAAGATTCCACACCATGTCAATTTTTTTTTGTTTCTTCTATTCAAAGCTTGAGTACCTAACTTTCAAACCACAAACAATGGAACTATGCAATGAAATCCTTTTAAATAGTTTATCTATCTCGACTGCTAGTTTTCACATGCATGCATTATTTGTCCCCTGTCACACCTTTTCAGCTTTTTCATACAGAGAAGAAAAAAGGAAAGGACCTCCAAAGAATCAAATAGATTGAATCAGATCATATGTTTAGACGTACAACTAAAATTATCCTACTGGAAGGTCACAATAATGTATTGTCAGGCTGAGAAGGAGAGTCTCTGGAACAGCAGTGATGGAGTAAGTAATGGAGCACAACAGGGAACCAGACTTTACCCACTCGGCTGTATGCCATGGTCCCGGCTCCAAAAGGTCCATGAGCACGTTCGCTGACCAGTGGGGGCTGGTCCCGGCTCAATAATGTCCAAAATGATGTGTGCTGACATGCTCCAATACCACCCCGGGCCGATGTGGATGGAGCCTGAATAAGAATTAGCCAATGCTAGTGTATAGCATCTTCTTACCTCTCGAAAACGTCTCTACAGTAAGGTCCACATGTGTGTCAATGCTGAGGGGAGTGTATTTGTTTGGACCAGTCTAGTTAAGTCGCTGTGGACTTTTGATGGCCCTCGTCAAATGAATGGGGCGCGTGCAGCTGACGAATGCGCAAATGCGTTTTTTTTAATAACCCAAAGACGGCGAAAGTGATGACACATTTGTTTCAATGGCGGAGATAGGCGTGGCTACGTCTGTTATTATAATATTTACAGTCTATGACGCTGTCATGCTGAAATCTCACTTCTTGCCGGTGGAGGTGTACCCGGAAAGAGAATTACCAATGCTTTTGTATGGTGTTGTCTTTCCTCTTGTAAAGTTTTACAGGATGGTCCAAAATATACTCTTGGTTCCAGATGACTCTAGTTTCACCTGCAAAGGCGTGACTATGTCTCTGAATGTTTACAGTCTGTGGATGCTACTCACCTTTTATCAGTTGGCTGTTGTCTATGGTCGTTTGCCAGGCTGCTCTCACGGCACCGCCAAACGGAACATTCCAAGAGATTGTTTGTTCTTTATCATCCAGTGTCAAAAAAATGGTTCTACTAAGAGGAAAGCATTGTTTAACTTTTTTTCTTTTGTTTGTTCTTTTCTTTTGATGATACTTATTTTTGTAATAGAATCGTCCTCTCTCTGAACCCAAAACACATTTTACATTTTCATCAAAAACTCATTTCATTTAGCTTTGCAGTGCGAACAGAATGATTTGCTTTTTTCTTGTTAATCTTCTTGTGTACTTTACATTCCTGGTGTGTAAAATTAGATGATATATATTCTATTTTGGAATCAGAAAATGTGCATTAGGCCCATTTTGATGAATGGCAGCGGACTGAAATTCTAACAGGTCATCATTCTCTTTGTGGCTCATCCCGGTATTTTATTAAGAAAATGAACACAAGATTAATGCAGATTGTCTGTGGATGTGAGTATGAGATTATCTGGGTGTAGGTATTCATCAAAGCAAACCAGGTTATATGAGCCACCTCAAACTCTGAGGGACGGGCCTCATGCTGGGACTCTGAGGCTCAGGGACTGGCCTTCAGCTGGGACTCTGAGGCACAGGGTTGGGCCTCCTGTTGGTCTCAAAACAGAATTGTCCGTCATCATATTGGGACCAGCATGAGCTAATCCTTATTCCCGGCTAACATTAAGGCGACATTTCAGATCAATGCGTCTTCCTGAGGTTGTGAGACAGGTGTTTCCTGACTATGTCAAAACTATTGGTTGAAATCTGTTTAGTTCTACATACGATACATTCAGTTGTGTACTATTTGTCTATGTACTACTGTATGTCTTTAAACCACTAAAGAGTTTTACGCACTAGGATTGGGATTTTCAATTGCTGTTGTGAAACACTTTGAATTGCCTTGTCCACAAATTGTGCTATAAAAATAAATATTCATTGTTTTTGGGCAGAGTATCTTTTGGAGTTAGTTATATTTTGTGTTTCAGTAAAAATCCTATATAGTTATGAGAATGCAAAGGTGTAAACAAGAGGGAGAGAGGCACGGGGCAGGCGTCTGAGTCTGGACCTCTGCTCCTCTTCTTCTCCGTAGTAAAAGCAGCAGTGTGTCAGGTTCTGGAAGCTTACTCCTGCATTATTTACACATGTCTCCAAAGTTGGAGAAAGTTCCAGGGAGTCTGACGGATATAATATACTTAATTAGTTTGTTTGTTTACTTTTAATATTATTTTTTGTGAGAATGATGTGATCTTGTAATGTTTGATTTTAATGTTAAAGCTTTGGGTTCATGATAAAGTAGTAGTCACAGTAGAGTATGTTCTATTTGTACTTCTGTTGTGTGTTTAGGCAAGACACCTTTGTACAGTATGTACATATGTATCTAAAGCAGGGGTGCCCACACTTATGACCAAAATCTACTTTTTCACAAAACCATTGAACCGTGAACTGCCTCGGATTTATACCTCAGATTTTTGTGGGTGTTACGATTCAGAATATCACATTTGGTTTGATGTTTGCTGTATTTGTGATTCATGTTTAACCGATGGTACAAACTAAGTCCACATAAATCTGCCACAAAATGTACGGTTTGTTCTTGTGTAATGTTTCTGATATCGTAAATGTCTCTTCTTCTTATTGCTCATGTTATTTGTCAGAACTGTTTACTTTGACCGTCAGAATGTTTTCTCTAGTGGTACGCCAAAGAATCACTGAAATACATATGTATATATTCTTTTTCTTTTTTTATGTAACCTTTATTTAACCAGGGAAGTCCAGTTGAGATTAAGAAACTCTTTTTCAAGGGAGTCCTGGACAAAAGTTACATACAATTAAAGATTATAAAAACAGTCACATACAATTTCATAAAATTACGGATTATAAAAACAGTTACATTTCAATGAGGATGTCTCAGTTTCTGGATCCAAAAGCATTCAATGAAATAAGTTCTGATAATTTACAGTCTTTTTGCAACACGACCAAGCATAGATCCCACTCCAAAATATCATTCACAGCGAGTCAAGGCTTTGCAGTTCGTAATTAATTAAACGTTTTAATTGAATAATTTTTTAAGTACAGGTTTTAGTTTTTTTCCCTATATTTAAGTCTTACTGTTGAAACTGTGTAAAATGTTAGAAAGGCTGACAACATAAAAAAAAAAAACGTATTTAGGAATGAAACCTGCCTTGTTTTTGATGAATACTTTTGATGAATGCTTTACTGTGTAGTGTTGGTTATTTGTGGTGATACTTGGAGAGGCAAGTATTTTCGGAGGTGGTACTTGGTATAAAAAGTTTGAGAACCACTGCTCTAAATCATTTAATGTTGTAAATATATGTGTTGCATGCCTCTGTTATGTGATACATAATAATGTTATTTACTCTTTATATAATAGACACGTTCTTCCACTTTATAATCCCACTGACATTATTCAAAGTAAATATTATTCCTAGATTGGTGTATGGTCGAAACAGAATAGTCTGTCTTCATTTTGGTAGCAGCATGAGCTAATCCTTATGCGCCGCATGCCCGGCTAATATTGAGGTAATAAAGACAGGCCTTTTCCAATTTGAATTTAGCATTACACCGTGTTACTACATGCATACTAAGGCATCCATCATCCTCTAAGTACTCATGCCAGCTGGCTAACAAAGCAGCATTTGTGGACTTTTAAAAGCATTTGGTTAGTGAGCCAGCTCTTCACTTCCTCTGCTCAAAGGTAAGGTGACAGCTACGATACAGAAGCAAGTCTGATAAGTACGGCTTTAGCAGCATAACACTGTTGAGAGGTTATTGAACTTGACCATGACTAAGAGTTAATTAGAGAGGTTTAACTCCTCTGTCAACATTAATCATAATACCACCCTCTGGAAGTAAAACAAAAAAGCCCTGAAATGTTTTACAAAAGCCAGAATGACAGCAGCGGAATGGACTTCTGAAATGTGCACTCTTGTTTTGTCCTTGCCAAAACGCTTAATACTAATCGTCAGGATTCATCAGTATTGACAGCTTATTCCTATTGGCCTTCAATGTGTGACCAATTTGTTCTCATTGAGTAAAGAGATAGAATATTCCCCATTAGCAAAAGTTTGTGCTGTGGCTACATGGATTAGACAAAACAAAATATAGATAAGGGGGAATATTTAATGACACATAATGTAATTTATTCGTCGGGCTGTAATTAATGTTTACTATGATAGTCAATAAGTTGGCGGCACGATGGCGTAGTAGTTAGCACTCTCGCTTCTCAGCAAGAAGGTTCTGTGTTCAAATCCCGATAGATCCCATAGAACCATTTCTGTGTCAAGTGAGAGAAAAGGATGTAAGTGCCTCAAACCAAGTGTGGCATATTTCACCTTCAAGTAGAACATGTGAGCCACCAAATGGTTGAGGAAAACAATATCTTTGGCAAGTTTGTGAAAGCTCTCAGTCGTACAAGGATTAGTCAAAGCAAAGGAAGTTTATAAATCTCCAGCTCACGGTCTGAGCTTTCATTCCCTTGAAAAAGTTCTTTGAATTAAGGACCAAACGTTGGGAAAACTTGCTGAGAAGTACAGATGATGGGTGAGAAACCTTTCTTTTATCTGAGTCATTAAACCACTCTAAATCTAAATATGGAGAAGGCTAGAGTCCTGTGCCTCCTCTGCTCTTAGCATCAGCCACGTGCTTTCATCCAAATGGATCTTAAGCAGAAAGATGGCAGTCATGAGGCAGCCTCTGTGATGTCACACAGTCATTGGATTGGCCAATTCATAGTATTTAGCCTAATTGACCAATCCAATGACTGTGTGACATCACAGGGGCTATGTGACTCTCTGACTGCCGTCTTTCTGCTAATGAGTCTAATGAGTCCAAAGGTGTAAATTTGCTCATTTTAGAGTCTTAAAAAAAAAAATCAATAGTGTCATACAAAAGCGTGGAACTATTTTTACTCTGGCCTACAGTCTCAGACACACAAAATCAAACGATGCAGAATATATCTATTTTGTTCAAAATCTTGCTGCAATCTTTACATGTCGCTCTGGGCAATGGCTATTTTTGATTCACAAATTTGACAGCGCATAAGTGCATTATGGGAGGGAGACCTGTGATAGGCAATGTTACTGACATATATAAGCAGATAGACTTTGAAACTCCACAACTTAACTTGTCTATAAGCTGCCTAAACAATATAGTACAGGGATGTCAAAGTCAAATGCATTAGAGGCCAAAAAAAAATATTTGCTACAAGCCGAGGGCCAGACTGGTTCAATGTTTATTAAAACATATTAAAATGATGCATGTAACCTGTTGAACCAAGACTTGAGACGGTGTAACGTGTTAGTCTTGGTTCAATAGCTATTTAATAATTAAATCAATAATCCAATGTTTTTGTATGGCTCTGTCAGTCATTTCAAGTGAAAAATTTTTTCAGCACGGTCGCAGACAAAACTTAACTTCCTTAAAAGAGAAAACACATGTCCTGAACATTAAATGAACAATCCAATATTTTCTTATAGCGTTGTTTGGCTGGTTCTAATACTGTGAAATGGTGATCGGTTTTTCTGTTGTTTTGTTTTTATAATCAATGCAAAGCTTGTGGACTGTAAGAAAATCCAACATGAAGTCCAAAGAA
Source organism: Knipowitschia caucasica (assembly GCA_964034765.1). Lineage (NCBI taxonomy): Eukaryota > Metazoa > Chordata > Actinopteri > Gobiiformes > Gobiidae > Knipowitschia > Knipowitschia caucasica. The sequence continues at coordinate 41,796,445 of OZ035828.1, read as the reverse complement.
TAATCAAGATAAAATATAGCAAGCCTGAGGGTAAAGAGATTCATCCTGGCCGCTATCTGTAAATACCCTGTCGCCTTTTACATTTTCCATTTTTTCCCTCCTTTTTGAGTAACTATTCTGGGATGTCGGCCATATATAAAGTGATGCCTTCAGATAGCTATGGGCATCCGGCTGTTTCTACACCGGTACAAAGGGTCATGAGATTGCGTACAGCTAATGTTATGATTGATGCAGTTCCATTAGAAACAGCCAGGTGAACACAGAGCAGGCTGACATAACATCTGTGTCACCGGCCCTCACCTATATGCAACCACTGGGTCTCTTTAGCAGCTGTATTTGCACCGCAGAAGGGGTGCATATAGTTAAAATAAAATAAAATAAAATGTCTAACTTTAGCATAAAAAGAAACAAGTATATAATCTCTATTGTTAGCCTAATAAACCATTGGCAACATAAGAAGCCCGTATAAACTACTGTGTAATATATCTGTACATGTCAGCAGCAGTATGTTTACATCTGTACATGTTAGCAGCAGTATGTTTACATCTGTACATGTCAGCAGCAGTATGTTTACATCTGTACATGTTAGCAGCTGTATGTTTACATCTGTACATGTTAGCAGCAGTATGTTTACATCTGTACATGTTAGCAGCAGTATGTTTACATCTGTACATGTTAGCAGCAGTATGTTTACATCTGTACATGTTAGCAGCAGTATTTTTACATCTGTACATGTTAGCAGCAGTATGTTTACATCTGTACATGTTAGCAGCAGTATGTTTACATCTGTACATGTTAGCAGCAGTATGTTTACATCTGTACATGTTAGCAGCAGTATGTTTACATCTGTACATGTTAGCAGCAGTATGTTTACATCTGTACATGTCAGCAGCAGTATGTTTACATCTGTACATGTTAGCAGCAGTATGTTTACATCTGTACATGTCAGCAGCAGTATGTTTACATCTGTACATTGGCAGCAGTATGTTTACATCTGTACATGTTAGCAGCAGTATGTTTACATCTGTACATGTTAGCAGCAGTATGTTTACATCTGTACATGTTAGCAGCAGTATGTTTACATCTGTACATGTTAGCAGCAGTATGTTTACATCTGTACATGTTAGCAGCAGTGACACATGTGGTTCTATATTGCACATTCTAACAGTATTAAAGTTATAATTGCACAGACGAGTGAGTGAAGTAAAGTGACAGTGACACGTGTGCACTTACAGCCAACACCGAATAATGGACTCATCTGAATCAAAGAAAACTGTCATAAATAACAAAAGATTGTGTTTACTATACAAGTGGCTGTTGTTCTGGTTTGCCACATCTCCACCACATCACAGAGTCATATCCTGACACCATTCGGGTGGATCGGGTTGAGCACTTTTTAGTCCTAATTTCAATCTACCCAGTAATCATGGAATTTCATAATCACAGTTTTCAGAATGTAATTTATTGACAACATATAAAAAAACAAATCCTATGTCAAAAATGAAATTGAATAAATAGGTAGAACTCTTTGGCTGGTTAAGCACAAACATGCATTCTTATTAGTAATACAAAATTAAAAAAAGACAAATGCTATAACATACATTATTTATGTATGTTGCAGTAAAGACCGTTACTGTAAAAACAACTAAAAAATAAAAACATATGTATTCATTAAAAAAAACTCACAAATGTTGAAGTCAAAGCTTGTAGCAGTTAGATATGGTCATTATTCATAGTGTCTGAGAGTTTAGTGCGTGTACATGGCTTCAGTAAAAGCTATTGTTCGTTTACAAAGCTGGTCTGGACATTTGTTGACGGTCCCTAAGCGCTTTTTGCGGCGCTTGCAGTGAACTGGATTCAGAGGATTTCTCTGCATTAAAACAGCGCATTGGATTTGAAAAATCAACGTCTTTTTAGCACAATTACTTTTGTTTAACAAAGTAGCTTTCGTGAGCTATTGACCGCAGAAGTCCGAATCTGGGAAGAAGAAGTGTCCTTAATCCATCCATTCACTTTCTCCCGCTTCATCCGTTGCCGGGTCGCTGGGGCAGCAGTCTAAGCAGAGATCCACACACTTCCCTCAACCCGTCCGGGCGGGACTGCAAGGTGTCTCCTTAATGAAACTCCGAACGTTGTGTCTATTTGAATGTATGCAAAGTGGTTTTAAAAATCATTGCGGTAAATAATTAGGCGGCTCGGAAGGTCTGGGAAATGGAGGAATGTCGGCGGACTCATTACATTGACTGCAATAAACTAGGGCCTCACACAGCCACAACTATTGATTAGCAGTCCCACTATTGGCCGTTGTGCGGATACCAGCAGTGTGAAAAATATATCATTCAAGGTGTTGCATTCAAGCTTTTGCAGGGAGCACTTACCGCCCAGAGTTCTGCAGTGTTTGATCGCCGGGTCTGAAGGACTGAAGGACAACTTGGCTTTTGGCTTGAATCAAATAAACCAGCATTTTTCTATTATCGAGCTGAAACTGAGCGTTGTATTACTAATTACTAAATCTAATCTTAGTGCTATTCAGTTTGGTTCAGATGCAAAAATTATTTGAAAGGTTTCCGATTTATCCATTTATTTGCCCAATCAATTTTGATACCATACAACTAAAGCGTCACCCTTCTTGAGCAAAGTCTTCCAAATTTACCACCAAAAATTAGATAGTTTGAAGATTGTAGCTCAAGGACAGATCTATCTGTTTTTGCAAATTCACTATTTCTTTGTGTGCAACTTGCAATTGATTGAAAACAGAAAAATATGAATAAATAAAATGCTGCCTACACATTGTATAAATGACATGGGGATTCCAATGCAATGGATGATGATTTGAACCCTATTGTTGCACCCCTGCTTAAATCAGAAGTCAATCTTGGTTGGATTGACTTGCTGCAGACCAATGGGGTGAGTCTGAGCACAATTGTCACTCTGAACACTGTGTCCTTCATTCCACTCAGGAAGAAAAGGGGAGTTTTTGTAGTGGCACCTATAAAAGTAGTTGAAAAAATGCTTTTCAAGTCTTCAGACATAAAAAGTATGTGCTATATAGGCTCTACTCTTTGAGCGGTGCCAAAGAGTAGAGCCCATATAGCTTACCAACGTGTCTAGTATACGTGTCTAGTCCAAAATGTAACAATTTAACAGGTACTCTTAGGAAATGACATTAAAAACTCCAATAAAATGATGTAGCCAGATTTATATACCATCCCATAAAGTGCATTTAGCGACTGCAAAGCCCTAATACAAAGTAGTCCCTTGAGTTGATAAGCCTTGCATATATAGAACCTGGCGTGCTTCATGAATTCCCCAGTCATTTTGGGACATTCCCGTTAATAGCAGCAATCATTAGCCATCTTGTTGGCTGTTGTCCACTGATTTTGCCCCTGAGGTCTCCAACTGCCGCGATTACAATTAGCACACTGCAGGCCCGCTGTGCTGTCATGGCCTGGACATTTAAACGGACGTATGAGACCAGAAAGAGCAGCTTAGAGAGGAGAGGAGGGAACTTGCGATCAATATATGCAAACGGAGACGGAGCTAAACCATACACCAAGCTTTAAGTCTATAATTGCATTTCTTTAGTTAAATACACCACACAGACGTTGCATTTGACCCATCCTGAAATGCACCTTGGGGCCTCTGTCAGGAGCAGTGGCTGTTGATGTTGATGCTCGGGAGATGGAGGGTTTCACCTATTGTGCAAGTTTTTAAAGAGGAAACCCACATAGACACAGAGAGAACATGCAAACTCTCATCAGAAAGACCCTGTTCTGACCCAGCCCCTTCTTGCTGGGAGGCTGTTCGAGAGTGCGTAGAGCTGTGCCATTTTTTTTTTACTGGGGTACTTATTTTTGAAACCCCCCAAAACCACTAGTTTCCACATGTATATTTGGCCTCTGTCACGTTAAGAACATTTGGATCAGCTGCTTTTTCAGATAAAAAATAATTGAGCAGAGGTCCCCAACAGGTTCCAGTTTACCATCTGGTATGTTCCTTCTAGCCACAGATTTCCCCAGATATTTAACATGCCGCTAAGGCTGACTTTTATACACATACAAAACAAATAATAACCATATCTATTAAAGTTCAAGAAGCTAACAAAGTGAAAATTTACAGCCCTGAAGAAAGAGCGGAACTGCACGGGAATCTTGTCGGGGATCAATGTGAGCAGGCCATTGGGTTTTACTGCACCGGAGATATTTCATCGCTTTAAATTTCATTCCCTTTCTCCCCCATCTCCTCTTTTCTCTGTCCGTCACAATCACCCCCCTCCGTCCTCCTGTGAGGCATTTATATGAGTGAGCTCGGAATGAATCACGTTGGGGAAAGCCAGCGAAGGAATAACGTTTCATGTGCGAACACCTCAGCTTTTATGGCTAGACTAAATGATCCATAATGCGGCGGTGGGGGAAGCACAGCGCTCAGTTGCCCAGATCGGGGTGGCTTGAATTGGGAAGATGACGCGGCCGTTAGCCCCCTCTTCTCCGGTCTTCGCAGCCAGAGCAGTTCCGAGCCACGGTATAGGCACAAATCTCTTTTACGAGGCCGCCTCTTAAATAGCTGTCAGTCTAGTGTCTCACATGTGCCGAGGCAGTACCCGGGTCTCCCAGCAGTAATTGAACCATCTCCCTCCCTCCTATGGCTGATCCAATGGGGTAGGAAGCCATTCAAATAGACAGTGTTGACACCATTAAAGCAGAGCGGCGTATAAATCATGGAATATCGTCCCAACAACGTCGCCGCTTCATCTTGCAAAGCTCCCAAAAACAACTGAGCATTTCCATATAGCAGGCTTACATTTGACGTGTTATTGAGAAAAATAATCGGTTACTATTTATATATATTTCTATAACTTGAGACTTTTTGTGCTTCTATTCTCTCATTAGAAACAAACAAAACAAAACCCCATACCGATTATTGTTTAACCTCCTTGCATGTCCGGGATACTTGTCCCATCCCCTGACTATAATGTTTTAGTCAATGTTTATATGCCTAATTGCAAATTATTAGGTATATTATTATTATTAGTTTGGGATTTTTAACTGGATCTGCTTGACTCTCCCCTAACGATGCGACTACTCAAAGGAATAAGTGGTAATGTTTTGTTTCTTTTTTTGAATCATCTTTTTTGACACATAATTTGCGGCTTATAAGATTCAATGGTGTAGGATATACTTAGATAAAAGATGGGACAACCTCACAAACTCCTCAAGTTTCTGCATTAGCTTCTTGTTCTCACATCATTTAGTCTCATAAGTAGAGCCCTTTTCCCTTTGGTGTAATAGAAACGCAGCCGAACGTAATTCACAATAAGCAAAATAGATTATTCAACCACCAATCACATCCTTAGCCTTTCGCCGTGCTCTATGCAGGATTAAATAAGAAAACCCATCGTCATTATGTGACTGCCCTGCCTTGTAAGCCTGCCTAGCCATCCATGCTGAGCCAGCCGACTGTGCTTAACACCCTCCCGATGCCTGTGTCGAGTTAGCAAAGCCCTGCACTGACATATTTATTTGCTTTTTTCATCCATCATCATTTATAATTAGGTAAACCACAATTTGCAATGACTAAATGACGGAGCGTTATGCAGCCATTAAACACTGAAAATCTATTGTGCAATAATTTGCATATTATGTAAATGACAATGATGAAGATTTTTTTTTTTCATGATTAACTTTGAGGTTGAAAGCCTCTTTGTAAATATTTGGAGGCTGTATAAATTAGTTTGAGCCTACAGACGCGGGTAATGACTTTCAAGCTGATAGTGATGTGACCTGGCAACGCGGCAAGTCGAAGATTAAAGGAAACATGATTTTTCAACAGTATTTTTGACGCAAAAAATGTTTTCATACAGAACGAATATGTAAGTATTGTGTAAATGACGTCATTAACGGTTGTGTCGAGAAACACTCTCACTTTTCAGTCCAGTTTTAATGTCACTGAATCGAGAGCTACTGTTTTTATTGGTTGGACTAGAACATGATATTAATATATGTTTTCCATGCATGTATATAAGCCTGTTCATAACTAATTTAGTAACTTTGGTGACTATAGGTTTGAGCTACAACATTGTATAATCAGACATTCATCCTAAACTGAATCTGTATTCATTTGGTTTTATTAAAATGCTCCACTTCAGTTTTGACAATTACCTACAAGACCAAACTCCGACCTATTACTTCATTATTGCCACAAATCTGCTTTTGGTTTTCTCCATGCTAATCCAAAGCAAAATAACTGTAGATTCTTGTAGCACTTCACATTGTTTGCATGTTATTAGTGTAATCTTGACTAATTAACTGTGAATTACTGTAATAAGACCATTAACATGTAAATCTGTAACTGTGTTCTTTAAAGTGCTTCGAGTGGAGCGCCACAACAGTGCACATTCTAACGACTACTTGAAAGCACAATGATTTAATAAAAAGTGCCAAACACACCACATTGCTCTTTTAATATGAACACAATAAAACAGAATTTGCATTTATATAGTTCTGCCTAATGTGACTTACTGCCCCATACACTGAACCAGTTGGCCGTCAAACTGATTGTTACCTTGGGAAATTTCAGATAAGGCCTTAATCCCAAAGACCAAAATGACTTGCGGACCAATGGAAGCGGAGAGCAAATTAGCAAAACCCGACATCCTCCCAGGTGGAGGAGCTCGATCAGGGAGTTTTGAATATGTATGTACTTCAAAAACATTCAGTTGTGAAAATACAGTATGGGGGATGCAGTACAGATGATGTCCATGGGTAAAAAGCTCAAAAAACATATTCAAATGTCATTGTTTTATTAGTATTAAAATTTCAATATTAATTCTGACCAATAAATGCTTAGTAATACCCATGAGTGTAAAAAAACAAAAAAAGGTCAAGGAGACACATGCCGGTCAGACAAAAACAGCCAAAACAGGAGATAAACCAGAACTAAACCAGGACTGACAATGGGGGACACTGTGCTTGTGAACATATGACTCCAGCCTGAGTCCCTCCCTGTCTGTAAACAAAGGCTGCAAACTTGTTCGCTAATGCGGAAGTCCTGGTCAATAATAAAATAAGCCAATGCTGCAGCCGGGTGCAGCTCTGTGAACAAATTCTGCTGATATATGAAGTCGCTGGAAGGTCTCAGACTCAGAGACGCTGCCGAGCTACATTCGTGGAGAGGAACTTTCCTCAAAAGGCCGCTAGCTTAACCCAGTTAGGATCAAAGCCCATGGCAGTATAATATTCCAATATTAAGGGTTGTCTAATATTTGTTCGAATGTCTTTTTTATAATATTCAAATTATATTTGAATAAAAAAAAAAAAAATCCCAGCCCTAATACTAGATCTTTGATGATAGGCGCCGACTTGGCCTAAACTTCTAACTCAAATCTCTACGCTTCACATCCTACTCCTGACATAATCAATGTATGGATATATTGTAATACAGAGTCAGGGGATGCTCAAAAGCCACCTGTGACTCTGCTGCCTGAATTCTCAAGGGCTACACTGGAAATGTCCTCATAGACTGTGGTGGAAGAAAAAATGGATTGTTGGAGCTTTCACAAAGGCTTGGTTTTTTAGGTCTTTTAGTCCATTCTGTAATCATGAACATTAACAAACTCATCAGAGTCCAGATTTGTTGTCATCTTCTAAATATTTCTGTCAGGCTGTGTGACACCAGAGTCAGCATATGGTCAGAGCGTCTGCTCCCTCCGGTCCTAAGAAAGGACAACAGTTACTTAGGCAGGCTATCCTTGGAAATCCAGGGCTGGAATCAAATCAACTAACCTACTGAATGATCGCCTCCAGTTCCCAAGATTAAGGTTGTTTTAGGCTATATCCACACAAAGACAAAACGCTTATAATTTCAGAAACTTTTTCTGTAAACACGGAGTTAGCTCAGTAAATGTGTGCGTCCATATGAATGTAGTCAATACGCCTGAAAACGCTGTGAAACTATGCCAGACCTGTTGGTGGCGCTGTGACGCAATGACGGGATCAAGCCCAAACTTCCGTGACGGGAACTGGGCATGCGCAGAATTTTGTAAACAGACAACATGGCGAGTGGGCGAGCTGGTACTACATTAGTATGGACGGACGATGAGGTTGAACTGTTGCTTCGGGTCGCACTGGATTACAAAACCAACAAGCTACATTGTTGTTGTCATTATTTTCTGAGTGCGGCGCATGCGTGCTTTAACAAGAGGCGGGCGATGACGCGTCTCAGATACATTGCGGAGAGGCAGTAACCACGGAGCGGCATATACGGAGTTTTGAAATCTTTCCACTCTGGGACCTACTTTCAAAAATGTTCGTTTACACCCCCCCAAAACGCCGGCCTCGTATGGACGATACACTGGATTGATAAAGTATTTTTGCGTTTAGGCCTGAGCTTGACTTCGTGTGGACAGGGCCTTAGTGTTCTTTGGAAATACATAACATAATGTTTTGAATTCATTATTATTTGTAATTTTGTATTTACTTTGAGTGCAACAAAATAATTTATAATTTTTCATGAGCACATGCGCTGACATCTCACTCTTAGTCGGTGGGGGTGTACCCGGAAAGAGAATTACCCAATGCATTTTTTATGGCACCTTCTTTCTTCTCAAAAGCGTCTTTACAGGATGGTCCTAAAATAGCTCAAAGACACGTCCCAGGCGCCTTCAATGCTGGGGGGAGTTTTTTTTTGACCGGCCAAGTTAAACCGCTGTGGACTTTTTGAATGCAGTTGAATATCCTGTCCCACGGCCAAAGCTGTAGCACATTAGTTTCAAGTTTGTTAATATTTACAGTCTACATATATAGTTTTGTTACACTTTCCACATCGCTAGTCCCCTCTGCACCGTCACAAAGAGCCTGATTAGCTTTTAGCTGCTTTTAGCTCAATGCACAAACCCTGTCATAGCAAAGCGCTCCTCATAGGTGACCGCGGCGGGGTAATGACGTGAGCTGTCAAATTCAATAGCCAGGCGACTTTAATGATAATCTAAGACGGCTCTCCTCCCCCTGACCCAACCCTCCAGAGTAACCCGATGGATGACAGGAAACAAACACGGCCTCCACACTTCTTCTTGCTAATTAGCATCATTAGCATACGACCACCGCGAGGCTAGACGGTGGCATGACAGGGCTGTGAGGGGGCTTCAGCTGTGACCTTTGGCGGACAACACCGGCTGTCAGTAATTACCAGTGCAGGGCCCCGGGGACACGCAGAGAGACTCGCTCCTCTTTCTTTAAGACTTACGTCACCTGAGGAGGGCGGCCATTATTGAGCTGCTTCAAGTGCGGCGTAAGTGCTCTGCTCGATGCACAATAGAGAAATAATATTGTTTTGAGATTTGTTTTGTATTGCCTAGCCCCCAAATGCTTGTGTTTGCAAATATTCTTAGCAATTTCGGTACATTTATATTAATTAGGAACATGTGCAGGAGCTTTTTAATGACAACGCTGCACACGGTTTGGAAACTACAGGACTAATAGAATATGCAATTAAACACAACTGCTCATCTTTGTTATCAAATTGAATCGTAGAATTAGATACCTGGTGGTTGGAGGGCTTTTGCGTAACTTTAGAGCAATGTGCACGTTTCAGCTGTACACTACACAAAATACAATTAAAACAACATTAATGCACGATACAAAAGTTACATATAGACAAAATAAATGGTTGGTGGTGTTGATTCGGGGCTGATGGTCCAGTGTGTTCGGCGACTCGCTTCTGTCATCACCGTGTGTGGAATGATTGGAACAATATCTGAACTCTGCACATTGTAAAGCGCTTTGGGTGACCTTGGTCTGTAAAATGCGCTATATAAATAAACATTACTTACTTACTAAATCAAATATAATATAATTAGACACAAATCCTTTCCAAACTCTCCCTTTGTGAGAGCTTTAGGTGCTGTCAAATGAGCTCACACAAAATACATTATGGATCTATCAGAGAAATATTCCAGGTCCAGAGGGTGAAGTGTCGCTAGAGAGGTGGCCTGGCCCTCTCCTGGTTAATAATATAGAAATGCTCCTCAATTTTTCCCTTGTGCCTTGAGAATGTTTTATTTTTGGAGCTACAGTGCTGTAAGTCTGGAGCCATAGAAAGTTTTTTTGGATGTTTCACAAAAAAGAGAACAGATGATTGTTTGAGTGACTAAGGCATTTTTGTAAACACAAAGTTGGAATGATTCGTCCCTGTGTTAACCGTGGTGGTAAACTCTTTCTGTTGCCACGATTTCCTGAGGGTAGACTGAAGGGAGTGTAGGTTTGGAGAGCTGCCAATCTGTGCAATCGGCCTCTCTGATGACCACCAATTATTCACACACATTATTCTGCATGCTACAGGCACATGTGACATTATTGTAATACTACGCATACTTGGCATCTATACCTGCTGCCTGTGCTAATAAAGCATATAAAAGAGAATCATCTATTTAAAAAAAAATGTATATTGAGTATTCCATATTTTTCTTGTTTACCGGTTAATCTGTGATCCCTCCCTCACCTATGATCAAGGACAAGACCACGGATACAAGCGGTCGAAATGAGCTTCCTCTGCAGAGTGGGCGCTTCCTTAGAGATAGGGTGAGGAGCTCGGAGTAGAGCCGCTGCTTCTCCACGTTGAGAGGAACCAATTGAAGTGGCTTGTGCATCTGTTCAGGATGCCTCCTGGACGCCTCTATGGGGTGGTCTTCCGGGCACGTCTAAACCGGGAGGATACCCCAAGGAAGACCCAGGACACAGAGGAACTATGTCTCTCTCTGGCCTGGGAACACCTTGGGGTCCCCCCGGACAAGCTGGAGGAAGTGTTTGTGGATAGGGAAGTCTGAGCGTCTCTACATAGACTGCTGCCCCTGCGACCCGGCAACGGATGAAGTGGAAGAAAATGGAATGGAATATTGAGTATGAATATTTCGGAATTTTAAGAACAAGACAATTTAACCATATGATCTGCTTGTAAAGAGGCCTCTCCACTGAAGTGTTTATATGTATAATTTAGTCTTTGTTTAGTTTATTTTTTGCAGCTAAACCCTTTCAGTATAACACATGCTGCTCATTCATGCCACGAAAAGAATAATCCTTTATCTGTGAACATGGTATGGACACCCACATTACACGTCGCTATAACTTGAAGTTTCTTGGTGTAGTGTTAAAGTTCCAAGGTGGTGTGCACAGACCTTTGTGAGTATTTATGGATTGAGCTAACCTGCCTTCGGCGCATATGGAGATGCATTTAACCTAAAAAAAAGGATCTTTAAAAAGTATCTGAAAATGTTCAGAGCTTCGGGCTGAGATTTAACTAAAGTGTGTGACTAAATCGGGAACTGTCTGTGTAGTCTCTGCCAGGGGCTTGAGTTTGCAAACTGTTGACAAATAATATGATAAATGGAGTTGGGAATAATGACTGCTGCTCTGATTTGAAGCAGACATGGATGTGTTTTCTGCCAGAGCTGGAAATTGTTCATGGGGATTTGGAAGCTTTTAACATTGATTTTAAAAAGGTACCCAAAAGTGACGGCATAGTTCTCAACAAGCAGCCACCGGCTTCATGTGTCTCGTTGAGTGTCTGCTGAAAGATCCCCACTGTTTTGAAAATGAAATTGTATTGATTCCCATTGACTGAAGCTCTGTGTAATAAGATAAGGCCTATGAGACGCATTTGTTCAGGCAGGCTTTCTCGCCTCACCTTACATTGGCCTATGTGTAATGTTTTAGATGATTAGAAAAGATAAGATAGACTTTATTGATCTCACACTGGAAAAATGTACATGTCACATTTGGCACAGATAGAATCACTCAGATTGTGCAAACATGTTAAAGATATAGCCTTCTGTACATTGCCATTTTTTGCAGTCGACTTCAGTGTTTTATTGTTTGTGAAATGCTTTGTGATCCTGGTCTGCGAAAGGCACTATACACTTACTAGACTTACTAGACTTACTAGACTTACTAGACTTACTAGAACGTACAATTTCTATTTGACTTCCATCAATATTTAAGGTGGGGCAACCATTATTTTTTTCCCATTAAAAAAACACAAACATTGTGTTTTTCCCCAACAGAAATAGAAATTATTTAAACAAAAATGATCCCATTTTGCGGGGCAACAGTGGCTCAGTTGGTAGAGCATTGGCCTTTGAGCCTAAAGGTCGTGGGTTCGAGCCCACCATAAGACCTTCTTCACGACTCCCACTGATGTCTGTTGTCGTTGTTTCCTTGGGCAAGACACTTAACCCCACTTTGCCTGAAGCCCCTACTGAATAATCAAGGCTCCTGTGGACTCACCACCTGCAGGAGGATCAGTGAGGGGCTGGTGCTATGTGTACTGGGTGCAACTTTGACTGCCACACCCCCAACCCAGAAATGGATTAATGGATCCCATTTTGCATGTTTATCTGTGGTACAACTATACCACAAAGTGCCCTGTCCCCTGGAGTCACTATTTGAAAAACTTGGTACTATTGTTTTCGCTTTTCTGTTATTAAAGATGATTTTAATAACTAGTTGTCCATCCATCCAGTTGTAGTTGTAATAGTGGTAATCAAGTGGTAGTATTAGATCATTAAAATAGCTAGGAAGAGTTAGAAAAAGATAAATAAGCTAAGACTTCAACAGAGCCTATGGTTCAGCTTTAAGATGACATGTTTCAATGTTGTTTTTTAAAGTTTTACAGAACTTTTTGTCCTCCCAATGGTCCTTCTAACCTATTTCTTTGTACTTTTGACCAGACACATCTATAATGAAGGTAACAGCCATAGACGCGGATGACCCGGCGTACGGCAGCAGTGCACGGGTGGTCTACAGTGTCCTGGACGGAGAGCGCTTTTTCACTGTGGAGAAACACACAGGTAAAGATCATTGCAACACACACACTGTGGAAAATTAACCTCACAGAGACGGGATCATACACACACACACACACACTTCCGTCACTTTTTTCTACAGATTTACTTGTCTGACTTATGTGCCTGCTATAACCAATTCTATTCTCTGAGACTCAAATTCCCAGTCCAATCAAAAGCTGTGCCCAGAAACAAGACATTATTTGGCCAGAGGCTGGTGGCTTTTGTGAAGTTCCAGCGACTCCAATACACATATGGCGTTTGTGCTTGGCAATAAAAGGGGGTTAAAGTACACACAGAAAACTCTCAAATGTTCTACTCGAGCCATATTCAATTTTTGGTGTGGAACTGTCAATAAAGTTATTTAGTTTATTCATGAGACATAAGACTTAGCTTTCTCTGTTGTGTGAGGGGTGGCAGTGGCTCGTTGGTAGAGCATTGGTCTCTAAACCAATACAGGGATCAAGAGTTCCGAGCTTCCGGCTCGACCGCACGGCATTGTGGGTAGTATGCTGAAAAAAGTGGGCATAAAATCACGCTCTCCTATTGGATTACCTGTTGCGAGCGTGATCTGTCTCTCTTTTTTCCAGCCCATCGATTGTTTTAATCGCTACAAAAATCACCAATTTCAGACATTTCAAAGGTAAGGTAAAGATATTTTAGTGTAACAAAAAAGCTATGCATTTTTTTTCTTGTGGTTTTAGATGTAAACACAACCGACTGACTATAGAGCTACATGCAGCTTATGCTACTTACGAGGATGGAATGCTTACACGCTAGCTTTATAAACTTGCCCAAAGCAAAGGTGTGCAGTAGGTTTTAAACAAAGTTATTTTCACTTTATCTGTACACATGTGAAATCTCCGTGCTTAAGTGTCTGTCCATACAGCTGACAGTACTGCCTCTGAATGTCATCGTCACTGAGGTCACTCCTGATGACGTGCCCCAGGTATTTGGCCTTCTCTACTTTCAGAAGCTCCACACCAGACAAATATGTCCAAAGTACAGCTTTGGGCAAGTTTGTAAAGCTTGGGGTAAGCATTCGATCCTCGAAAGTAGCATAAGCTGCGTGTAGCTCTAAAGTCAGTCGGTTGTGTTTACATCTAAAACCACAAGAAAATTTATTTTTTTGTTACATGAAAAAATCTTTACCTTACCTTCTAAATGTCTGAAATTGATGATTTTTTTAGCGATTTAAACAATCGATGGGCTGGAAAAAAGAGAGACAGATCACGCTCGCAACAGGTAATCCAATAGGAGAGCGTGATTTTATGCCCACTTTTTTGAGAATACTACCCACAATGCCGTGCGGTCGAGCCGGAAGCTCGGAACTCTTGATCCCTGTATTGGTCATGGGTTCGATCTCTTCACCACCCATGTCATCTGCTCCCACTGAAGTCTGCTGCCGTTGTGTCACTTAATCCCACTTTGCCTGAAGCCCCCACTGAAACACCAAGGCCATATCTTCTTTGAAGCAGCAGCCATCTTCCCGTGGACCCACCACCTGCAGGAGGATCAGCGAGGGGCCAGTGCTGTGAGATTTGGGTGGCTCAAGCTGTTTTAAGTTTTCAGTGTGGAACTGATGAAAAACAGTTATTTAGTTTATTCATCTGATTGCCACAAACCTGACTCAGAAATGGAATGATAAAGGGGATTGAGGGGGATTTCTAGACCCTAGTTAACTTCAAAGATGTAACCGTCTGGTAGGTGGTTTTTCGTTTCGTCTACCGGCTGCCACGGGAACATTGTTTAACATTACAATGATCTGGACATTGTGTCAGAAAATTGCTAATACATCATTTTGACCAACCATTGACCAAATATAGATTTAAATCTTTTAATGAGCAAAATGTACCCTGTCAACCCATGTTATCATAAACTCTGAATTTTCATAATTACAACTTTATATCTTGAGGCAGAACTCAACACAGCGTTGATGGAGAGTACTTTGTTGAATGCTTCCTCAGATGATAATAAGTATCTCCACAGTGCAGACCACTGCGTAGGGTTGTTTATCTCTTAGTGCCTGCTCCCTGGAAGTTGGAGAAAGTTTTATGAAACTTCACACATTATTTGAGGCACCACAACCGCACCAAACAGCAAACATAATGTGATCAGACAGACAGAAATTGATACGAAAAAATAAAAAGGCCAATCCATGTAATGATATAAATATAAATAAGTGTACAACCGTAATGTTTTGACTGTCTTGAGTCTGGTGTGTTTGTGTGAATGGTTGGTGTTGGTAGTGATGGACATGCTACCTCGCTTCTGTCTGTGCGCCCCAGGGCAGGTGTGGCTGCTGTAGTATATCACCAGTGTCCAAAAAAGCGTCATGTAAAACCAATAAATTATTATTATAAATGTACTCCCAATCAGTTGTTGCACTGAATGTATAGCATCAACCTGTCCAGGGACTGCAGGTGGAAACTACCATTTTTGCCAAAACCTGACATGAGACATATTTTCTGTTTATCGTGCGTTGTCAAATACATAACATTTTCAGCCTTACCTAAGCTTGTGTATAAAGGCAAACATCACTAAAAATATCCATTTACATTCTAACAACCTGAACTCATCCTTATATA
The DNA here is from genome assembly GCA_964034765.1 of Knipowitschia caucasica. Classification (NCBI taxonomy): domain Eukaryota; kingdom Metazoa; phylum Chordata; class Actinopteri; order Gobiiformes; family Gobiidae; genus Knipowitschia; species Knipowitschia caucasica. The sequence goes on along the minus strand of OZ035828.1, from coordinate 41,781,025 downwards.
TAAGGATGCTTATGCTTCTCTAAATATAGGACACATTCCTGTATAGCTACAAGAGCACCTGACCCGGCGTCTCTGAGTACTAGCTTAGCGTCGCTGTTGCCACTAAATGCCCCTCCAGGGAGCCGCACAAAAGTTCTAATCATTCCTTTTTTTCCGCTCTGGCCGTTGTGATTCGGTCAGCCCGGTGCCTGGATGATAAATGGCTCTGCTTTGGTGGGACTAGCCTGGAGACTGGATGGGTCATTCGTGCTGCTGTCGGGCAAACCCACACTGTAGCTCCAGCCTCCCTCTCTTCATGTTTGGGAGGCGAACAGAGCGACCTAATAGGTGTATGTCACTGGGGTCAGAGCGAGGAGGAGACGGAACAGCTGTGGACCCAGGTTCATTAATATTGCACCGTATTATCGTCCGGGCTATTCTAGGTTCGGATTTTTCGGAGGACTGTTGCTATTATGAGATCCTAATAGTTATTTTCTGCTTAACTGTGTTCCCTTTATAATGTTCCAATCAATTCAATTCCATTTGCATTACATTTTTAGAGGTATATAGGAGGATATTCTACTTCCAGATGGATCATCAAGACTATTGTTCCTCCCAATGATCAATCATTCTGGTGATACATGCTCATCAAATAAGACCAGAGAGCGTTTTGTTCAAAAAGTGGAGAGATAGATAGCTACATATATATATAGATGGATAGAAATTTAAGACAGTGGTACTACAAAAACATACCTGGAGTTATACTCAGTTTCAGTATTGATGTTAACCAGATTTTTTATTTATATTTTCTCTTTTTGCTGTGATTTTGTATTCAGTTTATTTAATTGATTTGGGACAATGCACAAAAACACTTGAGTCTTTGTTAATTTCAATCACAAAAAATGTTAATCCGAGCCATTATCTGTTTACTATGTCAGTGTCACCAACCCGGAACTATTTTCTCTTTTTCCATTTGAGAAATTGCTGTGTATTGGCAGACATTCAAGTCTATTTGTATTATCTGAGATAACATAAAAGCAATTAATTTCCCCTGCCAAGCAAAGAACAACAAATCACAGCTAAGAAACATTCATGACTAAAAGTTGCCTGAGGATTTAAAATCATGAAGAGAATAGAGCAAATGTTATCCGTGTGGGCTCCAGGGGCAGTGGTGAATCCTCCGGTTCACAGTGCAGGGAATGTTTTCATCGACCAGAGAAATAAAAAACATAATTTGGTCTGAGAAAAATAATGGAAAATCAACTAGTTGTATTTTTCATCATTCAAAACTTTTAAAAGCTGGACGATGATGATATGAAAAAAGGGGTATATTTATCAAGGGGTTACGTGTTTACAAAAGGATTAGCATACACCGGTGTTTTAATTCCCCCTCGTAGTTTCGCACATTTACCCGAACATTTTTTATGCTTTACAGAAGAATCAAATGTTGCATTAATCTTACTTCACCCAAAAAAAAAATCTTGGTAAGATTTATTCACTAAAAATAACATAATATTACTTCATAATCTTCTTGGAGAAAAAGTCTGAGTAGTGCGTTTTTAAGTATTTTGTCTTATTTCCAGACAACTTTTCTTAATGTTTAGATAACAGAAGGATGTTTGGTTATCGTTTAACCCTAAAAATACTCCTCAAAAATGTAATAAGTAAAAATATTTACTTACTTGAATAGTAATAGTAATTTGGGCTAGTCTTATTTTCTAATTTTCAGAAATCTTGTCATTCATTCATTCATATATGAAAATATATATATATATATATTTTGTTCTTATTTTTTTCCGGTGCAGTTTTTCAGATTTCATTATGCTAGCATGTTTCAATCCATAAATCATGAGTCAAAATGTGACGTGCATGTATGTCACTTTGAAACTTTTGTCATTTACAGCTATCATCCTCGTCTAAGTTGGACTGTAATCGTACTATCATATATACAGTACTGCAGTTGGACAGCTACTGTACAACAAATATGTATGTTTTTACTTCTATATTGAAAATTCTCCCATTTCTAGAAATAGAAACCTCGTTGAATGTCATGCAACGGGGTAAACACGAAGCCTCTCTCAGTTATGGATTGGACTATTTCTGACTGGCCTTGTTTGCATGTTTCGCTTCCAGCACAAGTGCGATGAAAAAGGACATGTCATCTGTTGCCCTCTTCTTGACTCCGCTGCGACATGCTACAGTATTTTGATAACTCATTCAACATGGCCGCTAGCTGGAACGTGACTGAAGTCATTGGGTTTTGTACCAACACAATGCAGACCCCAGGCCGAGCGATGCGTGGGCCACCGAGCCCATGTGGGCCAAGTGCATCCATTGGAGAAAACTGAGAAAGATAAATATGAAAAAAGTAAAATACTGCTTGAAATAAGAAAAATGATCTGCCAACAGAACAAGAAAATATGAGTTGACTAAAATTCTGAAAAAAATCAAACTAGCCCCAAATGACCGGATTCTAGTATGAAAACTTACATTTCAAGTATTAATTTACTTATTTCTTTTATTTTTTTTCTATATATGTTTTTTTTTACCAAAACAAGAAAAGTTGTCTGTGATTAAGAAAAAATAAAGCTTAAAGTAGTACTAGAATTTAATATGCTGTTATCCAGAATATATAACTACAATATGTGTTTATAATATTTCGGGTGTTCATTTTGACATGTTCAGATGAATTATGTTAAAAAAAACGGCTTTGAAATGGCACCTTTTAACAAACGCTAGGGGGGGGCAAAATGGCGGCGATGACGTAGGAGAAGGACTAGTTCTACTTTTAAAAAACTCATGACAAACTACATTCAACTAAAAAAAATATTATTGCCATTACAAAATAAGCCAAATTTATGTTATTTTTATTAAAATAACTGATCCTCCTTCAGGTGGTGGGTCCACAGGATGATGGCTTCTCCGAGATCAAAGACAATGCCTTGGTCTTTCAGGCAATGTGGGGTTAAGTGTCTTGCCCAGGGACACCACTACAGCAGATATCAGTGGGAGCAGGTGACATGGGCCGTGGTGGGCTCGAACCCACGACTATTAGGTCCAAAGACCAACTGAGCTTCTGTCGCCCTGACTATTTAGTATAGCTGTATATCCATTACTACCTTGTGATGTCAAATGCCACACCAAGTTTGGACTCCAGAATCCAGACTTATGTGGAAGAGTTTAGTGTTCAAAGTTATAAGGAGGAAGTGGAAGTACAACATAATCAATACATTTTTATTTTTCTGGTGCCTAGATTTATGCACATGCCTAATTTGGTTTAATGATTCTTGCATCCTTTCTGTGAAGGATACAAACTTTATTTCATCTCTTTAAAAATATTGTGCTTGCCTGCTATCTGATATATTCAACTGAAATGTCTTATCCAAACAGCCATTGATTTGCATACCACTGTAACTTCTCCTTCTGAATGCATTTATCTTATCACTCCATTTTACATAATTTCTTCAATTCTAAAGTGTCTGTGTAAAATGGATTCTTCCAGAACCCAGTAGTCAGATTGCAGTGGGGCCTCTGTTATGTGCTGTTTGGGGGCAGTTGCGGCATGCCTTCATTCCCCTGCTATATATTATTCATTTTAATACAGTTGAGCCATAAAACGGTATATGCGCAGAGGCGAATGCGGCACACAATCTCTCCCTTCCAGTCTGCCGAGGTGAAATAGGAAGCGGGATCTGGTAATGTAGTGCTTAGCCGAGGTTGATTCGCGAACGGCCGAGGGAGATATACTCGGTTATTGTATTTCCCAAGTGCTAACTAATATTGTGTCCTCACACCATCTCTTCTCTTCTTTTTCTTCGTAATTTAGGAACCATCATGACTGCGGTGGCAGATCTGGACCGGGAAACTCAAGATCGCTATGAGCTGGTCGTCAAGGCAACAGACATGGCAGGACAACTGGGAGGGCTCTCGGGCTCCACCACAGTGACCATAGTGATCACCGACGTCAATGACAACCCACCGCGCTTTCCGCAGAGTGAGTTTTCAGTCTGTGCGTTGTATAAAAGAGATACTGTACCTGAATGAAAAAAGAAAAGCTAACTCAATCTGTTATGGTTCAAGGATGAAGGCAGGGGAATGAGGGACACAGGTTCTGAGGTGGTCCATGGAGTCCCACACTCCTCCCATCGACATCTGCAGATTATATAAAAGCCAAAAAAGATAGAAAGATAGATGGATAGATAGATACATCATTGAACCCTTGTGGGAGAAATCCAGGTGTCCAGGAGCAACCAATACACATCTATTCATACAAACAAAACAAATAAATAGATAATTCAAAAAATTGCTAACAATATTATGAACCCTTTAACATTCACTCCTTGAAAAAAACAATGTTATTTTTACTTTTTGGATTGTCTAAGCTGATGGAGCACTAATAGCACAATTTGTTTTTTAAACTTATTTTTTGTTTTTGGATTAAAGGCCTTTACCAAATGGTTGAGATGCAATTTGACTGTAAAAGTGCCTAAAAACGAAAGTGAGATAGACAGACAGAAACACAGACACTTTATTGATCCCCGTAGGAGAAATTCAGAAATAAAAATAAAATAAAAAATTGATAAAATGTATTGTTCTAAAAAGCTAATAATAGTATTAATCAGCCACAGGCGTTCAGATCACAGTGGTCTCTGGGTGGAGCAGGACGGGTCACTGTAGCAGAGATGACCCATTGATTCAAAAGATGATCTACCAAATGGTTTCGGAAACTATTAAAGGGTTAAAATGCAACAGCACTTTAGGTCACGGCAGCAGAGGTGGAGTAGCCGCTTGGTTCGGACTATTTTCTCTACTCTGGTCCAAAAGGGAATTTCTGCTTGATCCACTTGATTGGGACCACGAATCCTCTTGGCTCCCGTCTGGACCAGTGCAAAACCATGAACACTGTACTGCAGCAACATTTACAGGTTGAAAAAGAGCAAGAAAAATATAACAATTGTAAAGCACAGAACACAAAATGTTCCAGAGCTACTTTGGACTTTCCAGCCCTTTTCACAAGTCAAAAGGTCACTTCCATTACCACCAAACAAAGAAAAGAGAAGAACCGATTAAACCGCATTAAAGTGTTTTCACTGCAAAATGTTCCTTTCAACGACAGAACTTTCTACAACATGCTACCTTATTTAAGACGAACACTATTGAAGCCGGCCTCAGAAAAAACCCCACCAAAGTTCACAGACCGTTTAATGGCATTTCATTCATCAAAAAGATGCGACAAAACATCTCGTGAAGAACGTTTGCAACCCAAGGGCCGACCCAGAGACCCACGGGGCAAGCAACGACAGACATAAACAGCAGTAGATAAAAGCAAAAAGTTGTAGACGCGCAGCTTATAATGAGGGAAGACATCCACACACAGTGAAGAGATAAAAGATGCACAATATTGTTTTCAACCTGCAGGCCACCGACACCAATAAACCACGGTGGCATCAACTGTAAAGCAACTTCCGTGCGTTGCCCGACTTTCAATTTATGACACGGTCTCTACGACGGCAAACAACAACAAAAACAGTCTTTCAAAAGTTTAGATGCGATGCCTTTCAGAGTACAACAGATATTTTTTTCTCTCTTTGGACTTGCTTGATTTTTTTATATTATGAATTGATCGCACTGTTTTATTGTTCAGAACTTTGCTTTAAATTGAAATGCAACAGACGTAGTTTCTTTTGTAGACGTGGGGATTACATGTTAACCCTTCAGGCGCCAGAGGTGGTTTCATAGATATTTAAGGTTATATGTAAAATAGATCAATTATAAGGATGGCCCAAAGTTTATGTAGTTTATGGGCAGTGGATAGGACTCCTGGGTTTGAATCCCGGAACAGGTCCTTTCTGAGTGGAGTTTGCATGTTCTCCCCGTGTCTGTGTTGGTTTCCTCCAAGTGCTCCGGTTTTCCGCTACCACTAAAAACATAAACAATAGCCACCCAAGATTCCACCCTTGTCTCACAGCACCAGTCCCTCGCTGATCCTCCTGCAGGTGGTGTGTGTCCACGGGATGATGGCTTCTCCGTAATCGACGAGATGGCCTTGGTCTTTCAGCGGGGGCTTTGGGCATTGCGGGGTTATGTGTCTTGCCCAGGGACACAACGACATCAGTGGGAGCAGGAGACATGGGTCGTGGCAGTTTCAAACCCACGACCATTAGGTCCAAAGACAAATGCTCCTCCAACTGAGCCACTGTCGCCCCCCTTAATGTGTTTAAGACTTCAAATGGTCATAGGGGCGACAGTGGCTCAGTTGGTGGAGCATTTGTCTTTGGACCTAATGGTTGTTGGTTCGAACCCACCATGATCCATGTCATCTGCTCCCACTGCTACTGCTGTTGTGTCCTTGGGCAAGACACTTAACCCCACTTTGAGTCACCAGCGAGGGACTGGTGCATTGTGAATTGGATGGCAGCTCTGTTTACCACCACCCCAACCCAAAAATGGATAAATATATGAAATGATTAAATGACTTCATATGGCAGTGGCAATCATGGTTTTTCATGAAATACGTATAATCGTTTTTTTTACTGACAGACACAAAAACTAGGACATGAGCACGCAAACAGAACTCACATTGTAAAGTACTCAAGGGTCAAGGAAATAGTAAAAGAGTGCAAACCATGTATGGCAGGAGTTTAAATGAATTTTGACTCCATTCTTGACTCGATCGGTCGTTTTAAACAGTCCCGCTGTTCATTGTCAACTACAGTCGACCGTGGCGCTGCTTAGACATCAGTACGAGTGACAGAAAAGGCACAACAACATGTGGTTTTACAGACAGAGAAGTTAAGTTTGATTCTCTGCTTTCATTCTGTGGCGAATGAGAAAGCCTGATCCCGTCAGACTACTGATGCTAAGCAGGGCAAGACCTGGTAAGTGCTCTGACAGAAACCATTGGGAACAGCAAGTGCCACAGTGGGAGGGCTTTAAACTATTGTTGTGTCCTTAGGCAACACACTTCACCCACATGCACGAGGATGAGTGTGGTGTGTGTGAACGATTGGTGGTGGTCTGAAAGGCTAAAGGCACATCTGAAAACACTGTATATTCTCTGACCTCAAATTAGCTTTGGCCAAAACAGAGCTTGTGTAATTAAAGATAAAAACTTTGCAGATAATAAAAAAAATCAGCTCTTGATTTCATATATTAAAGAGATTACTTAATTAAGAAACCAAAAATGCTTTTCTTCTTACTGTTCTTATCTTATGTTGATGGTCATATAGTACAGTTTTTTGTAAATCCTTATGTATGAATGCACTATTTTGTTTTTGGCAATTGCAACATATTAGAATCACGTAAAATATTGGTATGAATTTTTTACTAACGTTGTGCGTTTTTACTAACTTACGTTATTTTTATTTTTTTTACTTCATCTTATTAGAGAAAACAGTCTGAGCAGTGAGTTTTTAAGTATTCTTTCTTATTTTTGGACTACTTTTCTTGTTGTTTTCATAATAAATCGGTTTTTATATTGTTTTGGGACACTCAAAGACGCTTTACATGTTGATATTCATTTTAGATAAAATAAGTATGTTAGGTTATATGTTAAGAAAACATTTCTCAAAAATGTTTAAGAAATATATAAATAATACTTGAAATGTATGTTTTTATACTAGAATCAAATCATTTGGGGCTAGAATTTGAGTATTTTCTTATTATCTAATCTTGTCAAGTCATAAATAACGGCAGATCATTTTCCTTATTTTAACCCTTTAGGCGCCAGAGTTCTTTCAAGAAAATATACAATTTTGTTTTCAAGATTTCAAAAGGCTAGAACTTTAAAATGGTTTGAGATAAAGGCGTACTGTAAATTAGAAATATCTTCAGTTTGAACCAAACTTTTGGGATGGAAGTTGATTCGTCATCTAATTTGCATATTGTGACGTCATCAAGGTGGCGGCCATTTTATTTTAAGCAGTATTCCACATTTTTTTCAAGGGATTTTTTCCATTGTTCAGAGCCCACATGAAGCCCTGATCCCTCTGTATATGACCAACCCATAAACACAAGGTCTTTATGAGATCAGTGAAATGTGCCAAAACCATCATTTCAGTTTTCAGCAGCATTGTTTCCCTCATTAGTGACTTCAAAACAACAGGTTTTTATCTTTGAAAATAAACTAAAACTGAATATGTTAACTTCACTAAACAAAGCTGATTCCCACACAAAATAAATGGCTGCCGCGGCAACACATTGCACTACAATTACCTTAACAAATGTACTTTCTTATCATGATAATAGACTTGTTGCACATTAGCATTCCAGCAATTCCCCACAAGCAGCAAAAGTTGTTTTTTTATCTTAATAAAACCATTTGCATGATGAATACCTCGGAGCAATTTGCTTGAAAATAAAATAGTGTTTTCCCTCTTTAGAGACGTTCGCCACTTAATTCCATCCACTTTCTTGTCTTTAAGTTGTTCTAAGTCTTTAAACCATAACACTATTACTTTTGTTACAGATGGGAGAGGTGTGCTGACAGTCGGCTGATTGTATTTGATACGTCTCCGCACACATAGCTGCATCTCGCTGTAAATCCTTTTTCTCATCTCGCTGAATCATATTTACTCAGTCAGAGAAGAAACTGCCGGATTAGAGTGCACTGGAGACCCTCAGATAAAAGAACATACAGTATACAACACACATGTATGTAGTATGTGTATAGTATATAGTATTTGCAATGTTAGCTAAGTCACTTTGAAAATGCAACCTAAAGAAAATAGGTTTCACTGCTTAGTTTCAAGAAAATAACCTTATGACATTGATGCTCTGTATTCACACACGTATTTGGCGCAAAGCATCATGGGAGCTCGTCAGAACCGGGAGGACCAGACATTTCCCAAACGTGGTCGAGTTCCACTAATTTTTTGGTCCCCATGCAGGTCCCGTGGGCTACTGAGTAAGTTATCTGAGTAGGGCGCCATCTTGGATCAACGGGGCTTGATCCACATCCAAATGCTCCATGTGTTTTCATGTTTAAGCTGTTTGAGATAGTAAACATATGACTTGCATGAAAAACTTGGTCTATAACTATGCACAGCAGCAATCTATCAAAGTTATTTAAATGTACTCACGCCAAAAAACTTGTTTTCCAAAGAGACATGATTCATTTTTTTACATTTCAAGTATGAAATTTGTTTCATTACCAAAAGATCAGTGGGACTAGTTTGCCTTCTTGGCCTGCATATGTTGGCATGACTCCTGGTATAACTCCTTCCACTAACTTTTTCTTTGACATTCAACAGAGATGTACCAATTCACGGTGTCCGAGGGCGCGGCGGTGGGCACTCCGGTGGGACAGGTGATGGCAACAGACGCTGACATGGGCGAAAACACCGACATGACCTATCTGATCAAAGAGGGCGGAGATCTCTTCAAAGTGACCACCAACGTAGAGACTCAAGAGGCTGTGGTGTCCATTAAAAAGGTGTGTGCGTGTTATTTTTATTTATCTTTTATTATTTTTGACCAAAATCTTCCCAACATGAAACCTCAGACACGATTTTCTCAAAGACGCTCAAAACTCAAAATATTCTGACACCTGTCACGAACAGCATTTCCCAGCAATAAATCAATAATATGTTTTTCTCAGAGTTTGAAGGAGGCGTAACTGTTGAAACCTATAGATTTTTTTGCGTGTGTGTGTGTAACGGACTGGACATGGAGTTTCCAGTTTTCATTTGGTTCTGTTGATCGGCGTGCGGTCAGTTATTTTGGCAGGAGCTGTCAGAGCTGCTCTTAAAGGGGCGGTACTGGTTCATCCACCTGTCACACAATCTTTCTACCGGCATAGATGGCAGCGGGATTAGCATACGCCACAAACAACAACATCCAAGATATTATCATTCCCCTCCATATTCACAGAGACGTTCGAAGAGCCTGCGAGGAACAGGACGCAGCGTGTAATTAAGTCTGCTAGCTCAATGGCCAAATTAGCCTTTACAAGTTTTTAAATGTGACTCAAATAGAAGATTCAGACAACGGCAACAACATCGTCTAGTCTGGAGTCCAAACACTAAATAGTAAAGACGTAGAGACCGTATCAGTGGTGTTAAATGTTATATTCAAAACAGAATTGTACCCATTTGTAAATAGCACTGAGTTTGTGTGTGTTAATGATTTAAACAGTGTATATAGGTAAGTTTTTAAGATAATATCCAAAATGTTAATGTAGTTTAGAAAGGCCCAACCTGGACTGGAGTTGAAAATTAGCAATAGCTATAAACATTATTTGCATCGCATCAGTTACAAGCTTGTTTTGTTCTATGTTGACTTGCAATGTCCCTGTTAAATTAATAAAAAATCAAAATAAAAATGTTTAGTGTATGTCAGGGTTTAGTGAACATTTACATCTATGCAAAAGTATTCTTAATGTCCACACAGTATCTACAGTATTATTCATCTCGATTTTTCAATTCAATTTATGTTTTTGTTCACGATTGGTCCGTAGGGGATGGATGACCAATGTCCATAAATGTTAATAAATGTCCATAAATGTCCCGGATCATCACCACTGTCCTTTTAGATGTTGATCTCACACGATATTTAATAAACAAATAGATTTACTAATTTGAATCCTGGATATTTTTGGCTACATTTTTGGTAATTTAGAAGTATGCACCGAACTGCTGTTTATCCACACACATGTATCTTCATTGTTATGCAAAATTATGAAACTGGGACTGTAAAGGTATTGTTCAATAATAATGAAAGGTTGTTTTGAGTGAGATGTTGTGCCCTCTCCAGGCGGGTAGAGAGGTCCTTTCTTTGAGTGGAAGAGCTCAAGTATCTCAGGGTCTTGTTCAGGAGTGAGAGAAGGAAGTGTGTGAGATTGCAGTGATCGAAAGGACGCTTTTTCTTTCAAAACAACATAAACACTGTAGACCACTGAAATTGTATGTTGATAGGGCTTATTTTACATTTAGGGGCCATGCTTTTGTACTTGTATTCAAAACACATGGATCCATTCCTGTTGTGTTATCACCTTATGCTGATGCTCATTTTGTTGGTCATGCAAAGAAACCAACTTCAGTGGTTTTCATGATTACGTCATCTCTGTAGTTCTGCGCACTTAACTAAATTGTTTCAGTGGGAGATAAATATAATGTGTCCACTCAAATGGTCTCTTTTCAACGATATGAGTGTAATGAAAGCTGCATGTACGACCTTCTCTCAGCCTCTGGACTTTGAGTCGAAGCGGACGCACAACGTTGTAGTGGAGGCGGTGAACAAGCATGTGGACCCTCGCTTCAGGGACCTGGGCTCGTTCCGAGATCAGACCATCGTGCGAGTGAGCGTGACAGACATCGATGAGCCTCCCGCCTTCCAGCCAGCAGAGGTCACTGTGCTGGAGGTGCAAGAGGACGCCAAGGTGGGGGCGCTGGTGGGAGTGGTCAGCGCTCGAGACCCGGATGTGGTGAACAAGCCTGTCAGGTATGCAGCAGATCCATTCATATCAATCACAGGAGGCAAGACACAGTAGTTTTGGGTTAAAGTCATTCATTCAAAGTCATCCTTTTTATTAGTCCATTTCTGGGTGGGGGGGACACTTAATCCTCAGAGCACCAGCCCCTCCTGATCCCCTTGCAGGTGGTGGGTCCACAGGAAGATGGCTGCTCCGTCAACAAAGACACAGTCTTGGTTTTTCAGCCGGGGCTTCAGGCAAAGTGGGGTTAAGTGTCTTCAGTGGTCAGTTGTTTACGGTCAAAGTCACTTCTATGAAATGTGTAAATACCAAAGGAAGACGCTCTCCAGAATGTTTGTGATAAGCAGATATCTTATGTTAATATGAACTGGCTTCAGCAGAGCTGTGTCCTTACAGGAGCTGCTCTGTGTGAGAGGGGAATGTAGATAAGGGCCGCTGCTCTCCCTGACCAAGTGCAGTCCGACACACGCAGCCCGCTGCAAATTACCCTTATTAAAAATGCATGAGGCCCAGCTGCAGGTGTAATAAACTATGGACTATGGCAGCGCTGTCGCTCACTGTTGGAGCAGCCGAGAGCCTGGAGCACGAGGCAGCGGCTGCTGTATGTGCTCAGTCAAGGGTCCAAAGTTCAAAGATTTATCGAAAGATATTATCCAAGACATCCTTCATGTTTCCACTTTGTGTTATAATTATGCATTATAATTGAGATAAATAAAGAAGCTATCTTCCTCATCACTGCACATTAGTTGTTTTTGCCTTAAGTCTTGTTTTTTATCAATCCAAACAGCCATTTTCATAGTTTTATATTTTTATCAACAAAAATGTAATTTCAAGGCATAATTTAATCATTGTATAATTTAATATTGTTTATCAGTTCCACAAAATTGGAGTCCAACGAGTCTTTTTCAATTTAAGAAATTTTCAAAAGAAATTAAAAAGTTTGCAAAACTCGGCTAACAAATAAGATACACCAGAAGCTCAATCTATGTTTTCTTTTCTCACCTGTCAATTATTTTCACCAAAATGATTTATTTTGTCTCACTGCGACTCAATTGAGAGGTAATTCTTCTGCTAAGTCTGAAGTTTAATTTCAGACTGCGAGGAACAAAGTAAACTGTAAATGTAAAGATGTTTCCACGTTTTCTAGTCCTTATTTTCCAATAAGATCAAAGTTATACAACACATTTGTTTTTGTGATAAACAAAAGAACTTGATGGCACATTTGTATTATTAGAAAACATGTTGATTTAAAAGAAAGACTGATGAATTCTCTACAAACTGTTTCATGACATCACTTCTGGACCAGCACTTTGTCACGTCCACCACATTCACAGGAAGCACGGGTCTGTGGCACCTGGTTTTACAGTGTCACGTCGTTCTGACCCCAAAGAAGTTAGTTCTGCTTACTCTCTAAATGTGTCTTATTTGATGAACCACGTGTTCTCTTGTGAGTGTTATTGAAAGAGGGTCATCAATAGTTGATCTTTTTATATAATACATGTAAATTAAGAGTTTTTTAAACATAAAAAAACAGAAACTGGCTTTGAAATATTTTTGTATTTAGATATATAAATAGATAGATAGATACTCTGTTGATCCCCGTAGGAGAAATGCAAGTGTCCAGTAGCAACAAAAATAAAAAACTAAATTGATCATTCTAAAAAGCTAACAATAGTGATAATCAGCAACAGCCTCAGGTCACAGCAGCAGAGGTGGAGCAGCCTCTGGGTGGAGCAGCCTCTGGGTGGAGCAGGACGGGTCACAGCAGCAGAGGTGGAGCAGTCTCTGGGTGGAGCAGGACGGGTCACAGCAGCAGAGGTGGAGTAGCCTCTGGGTGGAGCAGGACGGGTCACAGCAGCAGAGGTGGAGCAGTCTCTGGGTGGAGCAGGATGGGTCACAAAGTGGAGTAGCTGCTTGGTTCGGACCATTTTTTCTGCTCTGGTCCAAAGTGAAAAGCTAAAAGCTTCATTAGAATTTTTCAAAAAGTTAGCATTCCTCCAGTGGATTTTCACCTGATCCACTTGGTTCGGACCATAAATCCTCTCTGCTCTGGTCTGGACCAGTGTAAAACCATAAATCCTCTCTGCTCTGGTCTGGACCAGTGTAAAACCATGAATCCTCTCTGCTCTGGTCTGGACCAGTGTAAAACCATGAACACTGTACTGCAGCAACATCTCAGGTAGAAAAAAGCAATAAAAATAACAATTGTAAAGCACAAAATAACAATTGTTTCAGAGCTACTTAGGACTTTTTGCCGTTGCGCATTCAAAAGTAAACAATATTTCTATGATGTTTAAAGAAACAATTATTATTACCTTTATATTTTCACCTTGAATATCATCAAGTGGCTTCTGTAATAATGTTTTCAAACTAACTACGCGTTTAATTCTGCTTTCCAACCATGTTTTACAAGAGCTCTCCTAACCATCTCCTCCAACCGTGCTTGGTCACTCAGGACTTTTTGAATGACAAAATAAAACAGATGTAATCACATAAAAACTGCCAACAAGAGTGATTTGTTGCATGTGAAGGCTTCGCTGGCTAAAGCATTATTTGGCAGCCGTTTGAGGTACTTGTCAAAAGATTCTCAGTGAGTTGAACATTTTATTGTCACTTTTAGAGGACACATTATCTGCTGCACTGCAGTGGTGTGGAGAACAGCACCATCTGTGCAGGTGGTGTTGGCCATGTTGTGTTGTGTTTAAAATGAGAAATTAAATAGGGAAGCAACATTGCGCCGGCATTTATCTGTGAAAAATTGTTAAGGGACGGAAAATTCCCAACTCACAATATAGTCTTGTGGAAAAAATGTGACACTTGCAAAACACCCACAGTGTAACAATAAATAATGATTCTGGTTTTTGTTTATGCGTTTGTCAATACACAATTTAAATGTAAAATAATATGGAGTTTGCGCATCACGAATACTGAATACTTTTTATGTAGAACATCCAAATATGTTTGGATAAATTATGTATATTTTGTTATATTTGTTTTGTTTGTTTCCCTGCAGTTGACTTAGCAGATAATCTATTTCATATGCAAAGTCAATATACTCAGCTGTAAAACGACCACAGTGCAGCAGACCGGGGTCTTCGAATCTCTGTCGTTTTTCTGTCTTCCTCAGCTTTATGATGGGGAATATTCTTCTTGTTCTTAGTTCTAAGCTAAATGATATAGATAGATGGATAGATACTTTATTGATCCCTGAAGGAGAAATGCAGGTGTCCAATAGCAGCAGAAAACATCCATCCAAACAAACAAAACAAATAAATTGATCATTCTTAAAGTAGTTCACTTAAAAGGCAACAGCACTTTATGTCACAGAGGTGGAGCAGCCGCTTGGTTCGGACCATTTTATTTACTCTGGTTCAGAGTGAGATGCTGAATGCCTCATTAGCATTTTTCAAAACGTTTTTGACTGATCCGCTTGGTTTGGACCATGAATCCTCTCCGCTCAGGTCTAGACCTGTGCAAAACCATGATCACTGTACTGCAGCAACATCTCAGGCTGAAAAAAGCAAAGAAAAATCACATTTGTAAAACACAAAACAACAACTGCTTCAGAGCTACTCAGGACTCGTTGCCGTTTCCAGTGCACGCAAAAGTATTAGATATTAAAAAATATAACTGCAGAAGTAAACGTAGCTAAATCTATAACACAATACTGTCAACTTTTTCCATTTCAAAGCTTTGTAAAACTCTGTACCAACACCATGCATTTCACCACTTGATGCTGCCATTTCAGGGAAGTACAAAAGGAAAAGAAAAAACTTGCTCGGCACCTGTCTATATCATTTTAAAAACTGAATCCTACAAGACACTGCACTTTATATCTGGAATCGTCCCCTGGGCTTGGAGCAGACGGAAGAACAAAAGCATAGCAGACATGGGGGAAGTGTTGTAGCCTCGTGGGAGCTGTACGTTAGCTTTTCTCTCTTCACAACAATAACCAGTGAAACACATGGGTATATAGACTGTCTGTAAACCCATACGTCCTCTCTTCCACTCGATCTCTCTCTCATGCATGAACCCTTTTGAAAACATTGCCTTTATCTACAACTATCTCAGCAGGCCACTTCATTGACTGTCAACAACGTATGATATGACAATACCCCAGACTCCTAATTAACACATTACATTTCCATTAGCAAGGAATTATCAAAGTCTCACACTTGGGTGTCAAAAGCGTGTGGTTGTGCATCAGTGGCGGCTGGTGGAATTTTCTACTGGGGGGGCTATGAATATGATGACTAGATATATACCAGCAGTAAGTAAGTTTACACTGACTGTTGTGACTGAAGCCTCACACGAGAATGAAATATTTATCTTCCCAAACATAGCTAATTTGAGGGCATTTTGCATGTGGATACCAGTCTGCTCATGCTTCTTTGCCTTTTCTAAAAAGTGCTTCAGATCAGTCATACCTGTCTTGATCCATGCTGGGTCAGATCCTGATGTTTGAAACAAGAGGCATGGAAAGCAAAATAAAGCATTAGCCTCGCTACATGCTGCTAGCCAAGATTTGGCGCTGAACCAGGTCCTGGAAAAAGTACGAGTGTACCGTCTCCCCCTGTCGCTGGACTGCTGACTAATGGTAATATTTGGCTGATCAGGTCCAAGCTCTTCAACCTCAACCTTCTCCTGGTATGATCTTCTCTCAAACGGTATTGTTTTGAGTGATCTAACTGAATTATTCTTTTTCTCGTTCTCCATTTTGCGTCTCTTTACGTTCGTCTCAAACTCCCACTCCCACAGCTTGACCTGTCAATCACTGTAAACGGACGTCACAGACAGTGACAGTACAGGTCGCGGGCGATCCCGCCCCCTCAGGGCGCACTTCTCCTGCGCCCCCAAATCGTCTTATCTCTTGCATTGAAGAGGAGCTACTGCGCATGTACAACTTTTAACGAGAGTCCATAGACGGCTCAGGGCGCAATCTTTTGCGCCCTGAGGCGGAAATACGTCCTCAGTCCGACACAGACAACGCTGATGAGCTTAATCAATCCAACTCAGCATAAACTATAAAGTATTTCTTCCACATCTGAAATAAAACGCACATAAATTTCGAAATATTTTAATGTTATTATTTGTTTTAACGTTTTATTCAAGGTAACATGGCAAGTTGTGAGTGGTGGGGCGGCGCCCTAGCGCCCTCTATTGGCCGGCCGCCACTGTTGTGCATGTATATATCGTGTTGACGGTAAAAAGTCAGCGGAATCCTTTTTTACCGTTTTGTCAGCATAAACAGGACTAAAAAGATCAAAGAAAACAGACTCTGGAGTCAATAGTGAGTGTCAAACAGGTCCATTCAGCATGAACTATTTTCACTGGAGAAAATCCCTTAAGAGAAAATAAGAAAAACATGTAAAAAAAACATAATAATACCGGTTTTATATAGCACTTTTTTGGACACTCAAAGACGCTTTACATGTCATTTTTCATTCACTCCATACACGGTGGTGATAAACTACTACTGTAGCCTCAGCTGCCCTGGGGCACACAGGCAACCAAAATATGCCCTCCGACCACCACCAACCATTCACACACACACACCAGACTCATTCTAGGCAATGTGGGTGAAGTGTCTTGTCTAAGAACACAACGGCAGTTAGGCACTTTACAGCCACAGCCGCCCCACTGTGGCATCAGGTGTTCCCAGAGGTTAAGTGTCTTGCCCAAGGACACAACGACAGCAGACAGTGGGAGTTGATGGTGAAAGTTCTAAGGTCGGGCTCGAACCCACAACCCTCTGGCTCAAAGGCCAATGCTCTACCAACTGGGCTACTGTCGCCCCTATAAATACAATTCATTATTTAATCTAAATTGGATGGCTTCACATTCATCCATTCAAATATAAGATAGAGTTTATATAAAATAGACAATTATAAAAAATGCACAGACCATCACAACTATATAAGCAATTATTGAAAGAATGGATTTTTTGCAGTGACATTACTACATCATAAATTATTATTGTGTGCCATGACCTAAACCCTCTCTTTTCTCTCTGCAGGTTTTCCATCGATCGCAGCACAGACCAGGAGATGATCTTTCACATTGATCCGGACACAGGGGCCCTCACGCTGGGAAAGATCCTGGACCGGGAGACCGCGGGCTGGCATAACATCACAGTCAAGGCCGTGGAAGCAGGTACAAGGCTTTACTGTGTAATTATATGTATCGTTTCTTCAAATATTGACAATTTTAGGTATGCGATAGGTTTTGTAGTCATTTATTTTAGGTTATGTGTGCGATAGTTGATCCGGCAATGGTGTTTTGTAAGCACTCAATCATAGTTTTTTTATGATATTTCACAAATCCACTCTCTTCTGGTCAGCTCAGGCCAATGCTGCTCTGACCTATAAGAAAGGTCAGAGCAGACTGAGGTTCTTTGATGCACATATTTTACCAGGCTGTTGTAGCTATTGCCGTGTTTTGGGGGCAGTCTGACCTCAAAAGACAGTAACCGGCTCGACAGGAAATTTGAGGGGAGAAGTGTGGACTCTGCACAGACACCCTCTGCAGACACCCTCTGCATAACACTATGGCCGCTCAGAGGAGTAATCGAAGCAACAGGCTCCTATCACTACGCTGCCGAATGGAACCTTTTAAGAAATGCTTTGTTTCCTTTGGCTGGCAGACTGTACAACAAACACGGATGAGTTTTCTGCTGCTGGACACCAGCATTTCTCCTCCAGAGGATCAATAAAGTATCCATCTATCTTTCTATCTATCTATCTATATATCCAAGTGCTTTACAATTTTGGTGTGTTTTAGTCTTCTATTCACTCCACACACAACTATGACAGACGTGATATTCCTTACCACATATTCACTCGCTCAGCACATTCAAACCAAAATTGTACGTTATGTTTGTGGTGGTGTAAACTGAAGCCTCCTGGCAGACGGAGAGCTCTAACTGCTGTGTCTCAAAGATTTTCCTCAAAGAAAGAAAGCTTTTACTTGACTAGCACAGGACTCCTGACTTTCAAGTGAGCTGCCAGGTTGTCCACCTGAACAGATTGCTCTTTCACATGAGAAATAGTGAAATATGTAAAAAACTACTGTTTAAAATATTAGATAATAGATAAACTAATACTACGAATCAGGCTGAAATGTTATTCGTGGATTGGTTGTAAGTTTGGTCAAAAAACACATGTCCTTACTGTTAGTAGATGAGCATGTCCAAAACTAGCCTGGCCTAAACCATCGCTAAACTCTGCTCCATGATCATGTCCTACATGTACGTCTGGGTCTGAGCTTATTGGCTGCAGTTTCCTCGGTAGATTCCCCTCTGACCATTCAGCGAGTGGGGGAGGCGGGTGTTGTAGGGAGGTGTCGGTGACGTTAAGAGTTTGCTCTGACTTTACTGGTTGTAGTTTGGCAATGGCTACAAATGTGATAGTAAAGTAATCTGTTCTGGTTTGACTCCAAATGTTAGACATTGAGGCCGGAGCAAGAGGAATGTTTAGCAAATGTCATTGCTGCAAAGATGCTGTGGCACTACTCCCCCACGGGCTCCGTTAGCGGCAAAGGAGATGACTAAAGCTAGGCTAAATGCTAAATGCCCCACCCACTCTGGTGCATTACGTACATCACAGTAAACTCAGATCCAATCGTTTCCACGGACTAAATCCAGACCTTAGCACAAAATGAAAATAGTTTGATGGTTTGGTAAGTAATCTTAGCCACAGGCTTATATCACCGCGCTGCCGGACGGAATGTTTCAAGAGATCCTTTGTTCCTTTTGCTGTCAGACTGTACAACAGACTTGAATGAGTCTTCTGCTGCTGGACCCCTGAGTTTCTCCAAAAAGTATCCATCTAAGAGATAAGATAAGATATGCTTTATTTATCTCACAAGGAGAAATGTACATGTCACGTTTGGACCAAGACCAAGCTAGTCCAAAACAGTACTTGTTCTAAAGTCTCATCCTGCTTGTTTCCAAGAAAATATGTGTATGTTTTTGTTTCAGCGTGTGGCATGGCAAGTATAAAACCAATATAATTTAGTTAGCTAGCTTCTGTTAGCACAAGTTCGTAGTTAATTGTTAACGCTGGTTCAGCCACGGTTTCTCCTTCGATGAAAAATGGACCACAAATTCTGCTTAGATATATAAAAAAAGGTTTAATATATAAAAGACAGAATATAAGATACAGACAAGTGGCAGACTGCTTGATCCAGTCCGGGTCCTCTCCCTTGCACACCCAAAGCAAAAAGACACTACTTCAAGACAGGCTATCGATGAAAAGCACACAGTCACATGACCTGATAATTGAAAACACATGTCTCACCATCCTTAGGTGAACACAATAGCTCCTTTCTCCAAAACACACAGTAGCCCCTCTCAAAGTAAGCCTGAGGCTATAACAGATGTTTTCTGGTCCTCTTAATTTAACTTCCTGTGTATAATAGCTGGGGGTGGGTTGGTTCCACACATTCTTCACCCTGCCTGGATCAATACTACTAGTCTAACGTTACATTTATTAATATGATAATAACACAATAACATACTCCATTGACATAATTCCCCCCTATTCATAATATATAAATGTAAAGTTTTAACATCCAGCATTACATCTCTTCTCAGTTTTCTGCAATACCTTCATAACAAACTTACACAGAAATATCAAAATCATCATTTACATTTGTGTGAGCTAACAACGCTTGACATTGATCCGAAAACAATGTGTCTGCAACTGCAGTGTTTATCATCCTGTTGGTTAAAGACTTCGCACATGGCAACAAACAAGTGACAAATATGCAAAATAAAACCAAAATCATTATTGCAGGTGTCGCTATTTTCAATATCAGTTGCCACCATGCTCCAGTAGAAAACCATGACAATAAGTCCCAATTCATGTTGTCATTGTCTCGCTCACTTAGCATCTCAGTTTTAAGACTTTTTAATCGATCCAAAATTAGTGAATAATTTGAGTTGGATGATGGAATGAACGTACAACAATGATCCTTAATTAACTGACACACACCACCAGTTTCAGATAAAACAAAATCTAATGCCACTCGATTCTGCATGATCATTTGACGCATAGCCTCTTTCTCTGGATCCCCCCTGATTTGTTCAGTGAGGTCCATGACAATATTAGTCAAATTCTCCAAATTCCATGCAATATCATTCATCCTATGACTTAAATATGCAACTCCATACATGGGAAGGGCTGTCATGAACACTCCTCTTACATCTGAGATTAAAGGTGGGCTTCTGGCCGCTGTGGCAGCAGCCCTTTTCTGCCTCTGGCCCAAGTGCTGTGTCAAGTTATCACTTGAAATGATATAGGAGGCCGGACCTAGGGTGGCCAGATGACAAGTTCCACACCATCTCTCTGGAAGCCACAGATACACTTTATCTCCACAAACCCACACCTGGTTTGACGGGCATGGATAGCCCCAAAACCCCGGGACCTCCACCAAAAAAGCTGGGTGTGAGTGCCAGTTGGCCACTCCACTGACCTCACCCACTTTAGTGAAATTAATCACTGGGAACTCCCGTGCGGTCGGAGTAGTAGTGAAGTATAATCTGTGATGTATCTCAGAGGTTTGTTGGTTATATGTGGCAATAGGCAGAACATCATCACAGGTGGATGTTCCTACATATTGGTTAGCATCCTCCCAGGGCCCCGGCACATTGCATTTCCTACTCAGACACAGAGGAGAATTGGCTGGAAATCGAGCCACAGTCACACCTTTCTCATTAGTCATATTTGTACTTAAAGAAAAGTTCAATGGAACTCTCCAATCTGCTACCTTTTGAATTGAAAGAGTAGTGCAATTTGGCAGCCATTCCACATATTTAGAGTAGTTCATGCCAATTGAATGTAAGGTATAAAAAGCCATAGTGCATATAGTTGTTAAATCTGAGACTGGATGTGGTGTTATATAAGGATTTGAATTTGAATGATGAGGAACAAATGCACAAACATAACAATCTGACATATTATTTGCCTGAGCCGTTATTTCAGCCATGCGATACCAGTAGTTGTCTTTATAATGATCTACATCTATTTCTGCTCTAGCTGTACGCTTGACATTGTTATATTGTTGACTCCCCCACCAGAGCAGTGATGGAACCACAATAACTATCAATGTAATCAGCATTATTAGACCACTACTGCATCGAAGTCCATGTCGAGTGGAGAATACTTTGAAGACCATCTTGTAAACAGTCCTTTTTGAAACAGTCCAATTCACCAATATCACAAGATGAGAGGTTACTAGCACATCATCAAGTTGTACAAACTGTGTTTCTTGTGCATTAAACCACTGGAGGATCTCCCTGCTTCACTGACTGTTGAGACGAGCACATCTGCCCCCCTTTGTAGGTCAGCCTTCCCCTCCGCTGTGGTTGACACAAAATCTCTCAGATTTCTCTTTTTGCAGTGTGAGAGGTGAATCCACGTGGGTCTTTCTGCTATCTTCACAGCAGTGGGTGTCGTCAGAAGCACTTGATGCGGACCTTCCCACCGTGGACTGGACCAGGACTTTCGTTTGATGACTTTAACAAACACCCAGTCTCCAACTCGAACAGGCAGCTCCTGTGCACAAAATGGTTGACTCGGAACATTATTTGTTTCTTGACACGCTCTAGTCAATAATGTTTTTCTCATATAGTCAGCCAACGTAGGATTATCATCAGGAGAGAACTGCTTATTTGGCTGTAAATCTGGAAGTGTGTATGACCTACCATATAATATTTCAAATGGTGTCAATGCACTACCCTGAGTAGGTGTTATATGCATGCTTAACTGTACCAAGTCTATGCATTCAGGCCATTGTCTGTTTGTTTCCTCCATGCATTTCCTCAATTTAGCTTTAACAGTGCCGTTATTTCTTTCAACTAAACCTGCACTTTGTGGATGGTAGCTACAATGTCTTTTTAGATTTATGTTGAGATTTTGTCCCACCTTATCAATCACATCATTTACAAAATGTGTTCCATTGTCACTCCTGATAACTCTGGGAATCGAAAATGTTGGCACAATTCTTTTACATATTGCTTTAGCCACTGTTAGAGCGTCCGGAGAGTGACAAGGAAACAATTCTACCCATTTGGAAAATGCATCAATAATCACGAGGCAATATTCCAAATTATTCACTTTATTTAACTGGATAAAGTCCATGTGGATTTCTTCAAAAGGATGTGTGGGTTTAGGAAATACCCCCCTTTTTGGTCTCATATTTCCTTGTGAATTGTGTTTTATACAGATTACACACTGATTACAAAAATGTTTTGAGTATAAATTGTACCCATATGTTGTGTAATATTTGTTCACCAATCCACACATACTTGCAGAAGAAACATGGGTTACTCCGTGGCTCACTAAAGCCGCCCATTTAAACATTGATTTAGGTAGAACTGGCTTATCGTTTGGACCCATGTACAAACTCCCATTGAATATAGCTCCCTCTTTAAGCCATTTCTCTTTTTCTGCTTTTGGCGCTTGTTGCTGCATTTCTTTTAAAAGATCGTCAGAATCTTGTGTTTCTTCACTAAGCAGTAATCCTGTTACTTCTTTTGCAGCTTTATCAGCTGTGTCATTTCCTGTTGACACTTTGTCTGTCCCTCGCGTGTGAGCTGCACATTTACATACAGCAAGCTGCTGTGGCAACATTATCGCTTTGAGTAAATTCTTTAATAATGTTGCATGTTTTACATCTTTTCCCGCAGAAGTTTTATAACCACGATGTTTCCACTGTTGACAAAACAAATGAACTGTAGCGTATGCATATTGGCTATCAGTATACACCGTTAATTTCTTATCTTTATGCAATTCACAAGCTCTTGTTAAAGCTACTAATTCTGCTGCTTGTGCAGATAAGTTACTTGGAAGTACTTTTGCTTCAATTGTTTTATCCACAGTGGTAACAGAGTATCCTACATGATTTTTCCCAAACTCATCTTTCCCTGCTGAGCCATCAACAAACACTGTAATTCCCCCAGAGAGTGGCACGTCCTTTATATCAGGTCTTGGACGGAAGTCTTTATATGCTTCTTGAACACAATCATGTGCAGTGCCATCTCCTTCTGTTGGAATTAGAGTAGATGGATTTACTGTATGACATCTTTCTACGGTCACATGTGATTGTGACAGCAGAAGTGTCATGCAGGAAAGGTGACGGGCTGGTGATAGGAATGTCATGCTTGTTTGCAAAAGTAGCATTGACACAGCATGTGGTACTTTCAAGGTCAATGGGTGAAACAGAACAACTTCAGCAGATGCCTGGACAGCTAATGCTGCAGCCCAAAACCGCTTGGACACACACTGGAGTCGCTCTGGCCACCGGGTCAAGCTTCGAAGAGTAATAAGCAATTGGTCTTTGTTTTGACCCCCATTTTTGAGTCAACACTGATGTCATGAATCCATTTTTACAGTCAACTGTCTGTTCAAATGGCTTAGAGTAGTCCGGCAAAGCTAAAACTGTTGAGCTAGCTATAATTCCTTTAATTTTGCTAAAGGCTTTGACTGCTTCATCAGTCCAATGAATGTTTTCTTTAGGTGTCATTGGCTTTTCAAAAATTAAATTTTGTAATGGTCTTACTAATTCTGCATAATTAGCTACCCATTGCCGGCAATAATTACATAACCCCAAAAATGACATAATCTGTTTTTTAGTTTCGGGTCTAGGTGCAGCTAAAATAGAAGCTTTTCTTTCCCCATGAATTAACCTTCCATCTTTGGTTAATGTATGACCTAGGTATTTAACTTCTGTCTTCCATAACTGTATTTTATTTTTGCTGACCTTATTGCCAGTTTTAGCCAAGTGTTTCAGTAAAGCTATAGTATCTTTTTTACAGCTCTCAACTGTCTTAGACGCCACCAAAATGTCATCCACATAGCTCAAAATCTGGCTTCCCTCCGGTGGATTAAAATCAGCAAGACAATTTTTTATTGCATCAGAGAAAATAGTTGGGGATTCAGCAAACCCCTGGCTTAATCTTGTGAAAACATATCTTTCCCCTTCAAAGGTAAATGCAAACCAAAATTGACTGTCTTTATGCACTGGAATGGACCAAAATGCATTGCTGAGATCAATCACAGAGAAGATTTTAGCCTCTGGTCATAATTGATTAAGCAGTGTATGTGGATCTGGTACATTAGGTGCTCTTTGAATAACTGCTTCATTCACAGCTCGCAGATCTTGAACCATTCTCCAAGCTGTCGATGGAGATGCCTTTTTAACTGGGAATATTGGTGTGTTACAAGGGGAATCTGAGCATTTTTGAATTATTCCTTTTTTAATTAAATCCTGTATTACAGGTTTTATTCCTTCTACTGCATCAGGTTTTAAAGGATATTGTTTTATCCTGGGCCTGTACTCAGTTTTTGCTCTGATCTCCACTGGTAACATTCCCTTAATTAACCCAACATCTGTGGGTCCCTTTGACCACACCTCATCTGGAACTTGCTCAAGCTCCTCCTCCTCTTCCTGTGTTAGAGTCATTAGTCATGCAAGCTCCTGGTCAGTCAGATGTACAGCTGGCGTACATACTACTGTCCAGTTTATCTTTTGTTTTCTCCAGCCAGTTGTTTTACTCCAGTATACTCCTACTTTTTTATCTTGCTCCCAATCTCTAATTGATTCCACTTGACCAACAAAGGCATTGTTATCACTCCACTCTGCCTCTGGGTCTTTGGATATAGAGATATGTGGAATCTGCAAATCTCCCATGAGTTGTTTTACTGCATCTGCCACTCCTACAGTGCAGAAACTTGTTTTGTCTCTCCAGTAAATGTCTCTAATTTGAACTCTCTGCGGACCCAATTTTTTTACAAGCTTATCGTAAACTGGATCACCTCCTGGAGTTGTTTTAAATCTCAGAGTGACATGTAACTCATCATGTTGTTTGACAATGGCACTTGGATTTAATGCCTGTTTAGCCCTTTTTACAATTTCTTTCCCTGATTCACCAGGGTCACTTGTTGGCATGTCCAAAGTCCAACAATACAATACTGATCCCTCCGCTTCTAGGACATGGATATCAGTGTTGCTACAGCGCCTAGCTTCCATATTTCCATTTTTGTTTGGAAATATTCCCATTTTTAAAGCAACCATTGCATCACGTCCGAGTAGATTGTATGGGCACAGCGGTGACAGAACCACTTTCAACATGGCTTCATCACATGTTTCTGGATTTGTTATTGTAATCAACTGACTCAAATTTTGTTTTTGCACTAACCCATTAGCTGATCTCACTGTGATTGAGTTTTTTGAAATGGGTATATTGCTCACACTCCCTAATCACTGTTTTATCCGCTCCAGAATCACAAAGGAACACATAGGGCCTTTCTTCAATGTAAAGTGTTATTTCTGGTTTAGACACATGAAAAATATCTAATTGAGTGAAATCTATAACCTCATCACATTGCTTTGCCAAATCAGAATCATATCCATTTTCATTTTCAATTATGGAAGTCATTTTTAAATTTGGAATTTTCACTGTTTCACTGGGGCGACAGTAGCTCAGTTGGTAGAGCATTGGCCTTAAGGCCTGAAGGTCGTGGGTTCAATTCCCACCTCTACACCTTCTCCACCGACTCCCACTGATGACTGCTGTCGTTGTGTCCTTGGGCAAGACACTTAACCCCACTTTGCCCAAAGCCCCCACTGAAAGATCAAGGCTATGCTCACACTCAGAGAGCAGCCGTCCTCCTGTGGACTCACCACCTGCAGAGGGTCAGTGAGGGGCTGGTGCTATGAGACTTGGGTGGCATCTCTGACTGCCACCCCCCTGACCCAGAAATGGATTAAAGGGTAGAAAATGGATGGATGGATGGAATTTTCACTGTTTCATCATTACTTTTTGTCAGAACTTTAGTTTTGTTATTACTCCCTAGTCATGCATTGTGATGTTTTTGATTTCTCCCTTTTTTTTCTACATATTCTTCTCTCTTTTCCCCATCTGAACTTGATTCACATTCTCTGGTCCATGCTTCACATTCTCTCGCCCAATGTCCTTTCTTTTTGCATATGTAACAATAATCATTGCTTTTGTCCAACTTTCTCTCTCTCCTAGTCTTCATCTGCCCCCTCCCTCTGCTTTGACCTCTGCCTCTATTCTGCTCCCTCCTTGCTGATTGGCCCTGTGCTTTCTGGAAACACAAGTCTCCCAAATCTTGCAGGAAAGAATCTACTGATCTGGCTTGCTCTTCTCTCTCTTTATTTCTCTTTTTATTTCTAGCAACCACTTCAGCATGAATAGCATGTGTTATAAAATCAGGCAGCGTCGCAGTAGGCAATCCAACAAAATTTCTCTTTATCCATTCAGAGACTTCTGGTCTTAAATTAGCCAACATCCCTTGTTTAAACTGTTGATCCCAAATTACACGTTCCGCTGCATTATTGTCTCTCAACCCACTGTGTTTTCTAAAGGCTATTTCAAACCGCACTCTAAAATCTACTACTGTCTCATCCTCCATTTGTCTTACCTGAGCTAACTTCCCATAGTCAGGTAAAGTTTTGAACATTTCTCTGATTTGAGTATGTAGAGTATTTAATCTATCATTAATGAGTGGGTCTGCTGCAGGAAGAAGCACAAGTGGGTTTGCATTGTTATTTGGGTTATAGTGTTGTCTTACTCTTGTCCAATCAACTCCCATTTTCGTCATGTAAATGTCCCTAATTTCAATTCCGTTAAGCCTATACATGTCCACCAGTTGTCTCATACCATCGCAAAATCCATCTGGGTCTTCTCTATGGCTTGGGACACTTTCTGTGGCTTTAATTATGTCTGCTTTCGTCCAAGTACGAAAGACATACATAGTAGGCAAACTTCCAACCACTTGTGGATCATGAGTGGGATTTGGGACTTCTATCATTGGGAATGCATCTGACACCTCTCTCTGAGAAGTCAACCCTTGGACTGAAAAGGTTTCCAAAACTTTTGCTCCAAGACGCGTTCATTGGAAGCCGTGATCTAGTAGCAACAGGTGTTTGTACATCACAGACTTGTGGTTGTGCTGCTGCTTCAAGCTCTGCATGTGGATACAAACTATCCTGCAGTTTTACAGAATTATCTGAGAATAGATTTGTTGTCTGTTGCAGTGGAGTATATTGAGGTGGTGCCGCTGTGTATTTATGAGCCTGTACTACAGCCTGCTGCTGCTGCTGCTGCTGCTGCTGCTGCTGCTGCTGCTGCTGCTGCTGCTGCTGCTGCACATGGCGCCTCCCTGATTGGACCAAATTGTCTTCTTCTGTTGTAAAGGCAACTAGGCTGGTTTCACTCTTCTTCTCTTTAATTTGCTTATTCCTACACTTTGCTGCAACTAACCACAGCTCTGCCATTTTCTGCTCATGCAATTGTTTTTCTGATGGCAACTTTTTGGATTTAGGTCCTAAACTAACTTTCATCACCAGTGTTTCACACTCTTTTAGTGTTAGTTTACCTTCAAACCCATACTTCTTCTTCCAGTTTTTTAAATACTTAACTGTAACCCAGGTAGAAAACCCTGCGAGTTTATTCCCTTCTTAGATCAAATAAAAAAAAAGTATTATATTGTTAATTGTATTGAGCATTGTAATAATTAGTATTATATTGAATTGAATGCATCTCCGCGTCACGTGACTGTGCGCTATACTCTCATTGGCTTATATGCCGGCAGTAGCACACACACCGGTAACGCGAGGTTGAAGCTGGGAGGGTGAATTGCTGCAGGTAGGTTTTGTAGAATTCTTTCTAAAATTATTTTAAAACGCTGGATTGGTTTAACATGTGTGGCAATCGGATGCTTAGGAGCCGAGGACTGGGTCCGTGCTACTTCTCAGAGCGAGTAAGGCAGAAGTTCGGGACTAGGTGAGTGCTTGTTGTTAGCATGTTAGCACCATACAAACCAATGGAGGCTAAGCGCTAGCGCTAATGCTAATCGGGGGAGATCTCTTTTAGAGTCGATCCTATTACTTTTCTCACATATTGGACCATGTCATGCGGTTCTGTTCATGTGTAGTGTGTTGTGTATATGTAACCCCTAACGGGCTATTCTGTGGGTGCACTTTGGTGGCGGTTTTTAGCCAGTTATACCAACATTTGTACTGCACTTCTCTGCATTTGTAAGCACCAGCACTGCTCTTGTGTTTATCAATCAATAGACACTATTTTAAGAATTTTTATATCAATGTATTTGACAAATGATAATTGGAAGCACTGATTATTTATTTTGTGTGATATAGATGCTGATTATTTAAAGATTATGTCCTTGAATTATTGGACTAGATACTTTGATGTGCACATGATTTATGGTTGGTCCTGTTGTATACACAGGCCTTGTCAGATGGCGAGCTAGAGACCTGAACTATTGGAGTCATCATCTCGCTTAACTCCACTGGGCTCTCCACAAGGGGTCCACATTGTCCTCTTGGGACTCAGGAGTCAGCGGAACTTCATCTGCTCTGAGCAGGACGGGTAGGAGGCTCCTGCAGCCGCCTTCTTTAATTTTCATAACCTCAACTCTTCCTCTGGTGCCTCGGTCCGTGGCGACCGCGTCCAACCGTGTTCCGCGCTGTGTGGAATATTTTCGCTCTCAGGGAAATAAGCACTGAATGGACTATTGGAATACCGCTTGAACTTTTGTTGCATTTGTGACTTTTGTTGCATTGGAACTGGACTTTGTATATATCGTATGGCCATTCACTGGGGTTGGGTTGTGGGGTAAATGTTCTCTGTGTCCTTGTCTTATGTGTGTGCAATATATGGTACCAACAAAACCCAAAAGACTGTCTTGTGTATGTTTCACTCACTCCCAGAGCCGATACCCAGCTCTTCTGATCTAGCCAATTGATGTTCTCTTGTTGAAAAAAAAGTCTAGTTAACCCAGGGACCGGTTACATAACTGATTCAGGATTTTTTCTCTGCATAAACTTAGGATCCCCTTTCAGATCCACAGTTTTAGTACAAGATGAACCCATATTTACTCTTTAGTAAATTACTTAGATATCTTCTTCAACTTCTATTTAATAACTATTGCTTATACAACAGTGGATATTAATTACACATTTGTAAACGATCTTAGTGGAATGCCTCACGGGCCAAATCACTTCCTCGAGAAACAAGCTTCTAGATAAAACTTAATGTTTCATCCGGTTTCTCCCGGGTGTTTAATCACAAGGAATGTAATTGTTTTAGACCACTTTCACGATTACTTAAAACATAATGAGATGCAATCCTTTCTCTACTTCACCAAGCCGACAACTTTTCGTTATCACCGCAAGGTTTCTGGTTGTCCGGTGCTTCGAGTATAGATTGACCTCCTTTCACACACACATTCACACAGACGTCTTTAATTGAAAATGAACTCCGTTCACTTTTAACTGCAGTAAAAAGTAGTCCCCGACTTACTCTAAATAATAACCCCGTTATTATTACAGTCTATGATAGTTCCAGACTATCTAAAAGAATAACCTGTTGTTATTCCGGGCTCCCCCTTGACTGTCTTTAATAGCTCTCTGACTATTAGAAGGATAAACCTCGTTATCCCAGGCCTAAGAAATAGCTCCTCGACTATTAAAAAGGATAAACCTCGTTATCCCCGGCCTCTTTTTTGAGTCAAAAGTAAATTGACTTCAAAAGTAAATTCACACTTGCCTGTTATCGCGATGTCCGTGGCTTTTGTGTCTTCAATCCGAAATTCGAAGCTGATCAAACCCCACACAGAGAGACTGTTGCTGCAGTTGTTTTTCGACCTGCAACCTCCAAGCCACGCTGCTGTTTCAGATCTCCAGTACTGTAGGACGACGGTCAGCTCCAAAAAAATGATGTTTTGACATCCGGCTCAAGAAGGACCAAAATATGTTAACGCTGGTTCAGCCACGGTTTCTCCTTCGATGAAAAATGGACCACAAATTCTGCTTAGATATATAAAAAAGGTTTAATATATAAAAGACAGAATATAAGATACAGACAAGTGGCAGACTGCTTGATCCAGTCCGGGTCCTCTCCCTTGCACACCCAAAGCAAAAAGACACTACTTCAAGACAGGCTATCGATGAAAAGCACACAGTCACATGACCTGATAATTGAAAACACATGTCTCACCATCCTTAGGTGAACACAATAGCTCCTTTCTCCAAAACACACAGTAGCCCCTCTCAAAGTAAGCCTGAGGCTATAACAGATGTTTTCTGGTCCTCTTAATTTAACTTCCTGTGTATAATAGCTGGGGGTGGGTTGGTTCAACACATTCTTCACCCTGCCTGGATCAATACTACTAGTCTAACGTTACATTTATTAATATGATAATAACACAATAACATACTCCATTGACATTAATCTATCCATTTGCTGAGCACCACATTGGAAATTGGCCTCAGCATTGAATCCATCCTTCAAAGCTATAAAGAGAGGCTGTCCTTGTGTTGTCTCTGTAGAGCAGCTCCTGGGACCAATTTCCAGATGTTGAACAAGCTGGAGGAGAAGCTAATACCTTGAAACATGAACAATTATCAGCATGAATAATCAGAATTCACATCAGTGTTGCTTATTTTTTCCTAAATGAATCCGACTGGTGTGAAGTCCGACTATCTACAGCCTTATCCGGAACATGCTTCTCAAAGTGCTCGGGTGAGTTTGTCTGGAGGCCCTGGCGGTGTTGCGCAGTGCACCAGCCGACTTATCGCTTCGACATTTGCAACTCCCACTTGGATCCACGAGGGGTAACACTCTCCCTCACACGTACTGATCATTAGCAGACCGTTTTGACACTTTTACAGCCTCACAGTGCTGCAGCTTTTAACACAGACACCGCCAAAGACAGGTGGACGGCACATTCCACTTGAAGATAGAGAGGATATGGAAGGAAAAAAATAACAGCAAGGGCCCGGAGCAAATTGTAAAAGTGGAGTTCTAGGGACCACTGTATGTACGTATTTGTCTTAAAAATAAGCATTATTACCAGTAAAGTAGTTGTAAACACAAATCAGGGTTATATTTGTCTGCACGCAAACACAATATCTTTTTAATAATGCAATAATGACGCTATTTTCTATTATTAATGCAGTAGATATCAGGTACAAGTCCTTTCAGCGTGTTGCCAAGGGAGACAGCAGTTTACATTCTACAGTACGTGTGCCGTATCGGACCAAACGTGCATTTTCTTGCATTTAATATTTGCTTTTTGCTCAATCCAATCCCTTTTCAAAACGTGCTCAGGTATTTTATAATTTTCTTATTTAAGGATAATAAATACAAGACGGACAAACAACAGAAATAGAAGCATAAAAAAAAGAAAAAAAATACACAAAGCAAGGACAAACAGGTTGCGTTTTTTTTTTTTACTTTTTTGTCTCAATCTGGAGAGACTTGAGATGAAGAATGAATTATAATATTTATCGTCAAGATGCATGAGTAAACACCAGCAGACTTAGATTGAGAACTAATATATTTATTGCATTAGGATTGGCGACTCTGACGTCTCTTCTTCCATTCTGAATTTGGGCTTAATTTTTGCTTTTAACTGTGTACCCTTTGTAAGGTGAGCTTGAGTGCCTAGAAAAGTGCCATATACATACAATGTATTATAAAAAAGACACCAAAGAAGAAAATCAAACAAACAAAAACAACAACAAAAATGAATACAAATAAAACAACCGACAAATCAAATATTTTTTCACGATCACATAAAAACTAAAAAAATCTGAATTTCTTTCCAAGGACAAGACATCAAGAGTTTTATCCCACCTTTTGGTGTTTTTCTTTTTCTGTTTCAACTGAGCATTCTTCTAAACTGTGATAGTGCTCTACATAATCTATTAAGTTTGTGGTATTTAAAGATCTTTCCTAAGCCTATGTGAGATATGAAATCAGATTCGGAAAGACTGGATTGTCTACTTTGATCAGCAAAAATAAGTTTGTTTCTATAGCTATTTTTAATGTCCTGTAATCCCCAGTCGAAAAGAGGGTTTCAGACAAACACATCAATGGCAGTCAATGAGTTAATAATTGTTTATAACTTGTGCATGTTTGAAATATATACATACATATTGGTGAACATTATCATACATTTTACTCCAATCTCTAAAAGCAAATACCGTATCAAATGCAGATATCACATTTTAGTTATCTATCATTGCGCAGTTAATAACCCGTCCAGGACACAGTGGGCCATTTTGCCCATCCCTGCCATTTTCGGCACCCCAGCAGTTAACACATAAATCATTTCTGACCGGTCTTGAAACTGACACATGAGTGAATCTTAAAGAGAAGGATTTTGCATTATTCCCCATTTCTGTCCTTTTTTTTGTCACGGCAGAGAAAATGAAGAATGTAATAACTTGCTGGAGCCAGGGAGTTATTACAATACCATCCATTTCCATCCATTTTCTACCCTTTAATCCATTTCTGGGTCAGGGGGGTGGCAATCAGAGATGCCACCCAAGTCTCATAGCACCAGCCCCTCACTGACCCTCTGCAGGTGGTGAGTCCACAGGAGGACGGCTGCTCTCTGAGTGTGAGCATAGCCTTGATCTTTCAGTGGGGGCTTTTGGGCAAAGTGGGGTTAAGTGTCTTGCCCAAGGACACAACGACAGCTGCCATCAGTGGGAGTCGATGGAGAAGGTGCAGAGGTGGGAATTGAACCCACAACCTTCTGGCCTTAAGGCCAATGCTCTACCAACTGAGCTACTGTCGCCCCCTGAGCTACTGTCGCCCCCAATTTACAATACCTTACCATTACAATACAATACCATTAGACGTAAATGGGAGAAAGAGGAGAGGCTTGCTATTGGAATTTCCATCGCTCTCTCTCTCGTTCTCTGTGTTAAGTTGTGTGCACATGAAATGGATTTGGGATTGCAAGTTTGAAAGATGGCATTGTTGCATATAGCCTCTGAAAATAGAAAAACAATAAACATTCAAAACAGTCTCATTTTTGCACTTATAGCCTCGTCGGTCGGTGATTGCTTCGAGAATTGACGCAGCCTAAACGCTGCACGGCATTAAGGACAAATTGACTTTCTTTTTTAAGCAGAAATTCCCAACGCAATTTGGTCTCTTTTGTTTGCCGGCTTCTTTGTGCTTGGCGTTATGTCATAGGAGTATTTTCATGTTAATTGCACATTTCAAGCGGCCCAACCCCTTTCCCCGTATCGGACTTAAACACACGCCTGCGCCACGCTAGATAAAGCCTTGTGCCTAAATGAGCAGTCATCAACACCCCAGATTTTTTTTTTGCGTCACGAGTATTAAATATCATAAAGAAATTGCTGTTTCACAAAGGTGCATGGTAAATCCTTGAATATGTCTTGTGTTTGCGTCCTTGTGTCGACTCGGTTGCGCTCATCAAGACTAAAGCGGTCACTGCAGCCGAGGACGTGGTCACACTCGGAGCTATAAGTGGCACAATCCATAATTATTCCCCCAGTCCATTACTGACCTTTGAACCGTTGTAATACTGTTGGACAAGTGACAGCAGCTTTCTGAATCTGTGCCCACAGATTAACCCTGGCTAACAATGTGAAAGTGTCAAAAGCATTAAATACATTTCATTTATATCATGGATAATAGGGAATGATACCGTAGAGTATGATGATAATATATATGTCTCAAGGGGCGAATGTGGCTTGGTTGGTAGAGCTTTGTGATCGTGGGTCCGATCCCACCACGACTGATGTCATCTGCTCCCGCTGATGACTGCTGTCGTTGTGTCCCTGGGAAAGACACTTAACCCCATTTTACCTGAAGCCCCCGGTGAAAGACCAAGGCTGTATCTTTGTTGAAGGAGCAGCCATCTAAAAACAATGTACAATAGGTCTGTCATGCACCTCCTGCACTGGCGACCTCACTCCCATCGCTGTGTGGAGTGAGAGGCAAATGCCCCAAAAAATAAAAATTGTAAACCGCTTTGTGACTCTGGTCTCTGAAAGGCGGTATATAAATAAAGATTACTTTCTACAACTACTTACTACTTACACACACATAAGCACAAAAATTGCTAATTCTTCTTTTACATAAGAAACACACGCATCCTTTTCTATATCTATTCTTTGCTTTATCTGTCATTTGGTCTGCACAGTTCTTGGCTGCTTACAGTAAAGGTCATGCCAGAAGCTTAAATTACGTTTTTCTCTATATACACTGCTATCTTTTTTAAAACCGAACAGAAATAATTTTTGTTTGTATTGGATCTTAAATATTCTGTCCCCTTGGCATAACTTTAACCAGTTATATTTGCTGGTAGAGAATAGTGAAACCAATCACAATGCCCCACAAGTATTTGAATTCATTTGGACCAATGAGAATGTTTTATCAAGGAAGATGCACATAACCATTGGACGGAAGTGACATAAGGCCTTTAAACATTGCAAACCCATGACAATATTGCGAACTGTAGTTGTGCTGCTTGAATCTGTCGACTTTTCACCACAAGGATGGCAGAAAAAATATAAAATAAAAAAGGTCAAACAAACTTCTGATGTATACAGTATGTATTCTACATTCCCATTCCCGACACTGCATTCAGGACCCGGGGAGTCGCATTATTGTGTATTTCAGCAACTTTAGCATAAACTCGGAGCACATCAAACATTTATTTTTAATTATACAACGTACTGTTCCTTGTGTGACTTCTGTGTTGCTTCATAACCTTCTTCACGTGTTAGCATCGGGCTACAACACAGATTTGGCGTCAATATTTACTTTAGCTTGCAATGCGCACACTGAACACGACATCTGCCCACCTGTGTTACCGCGTGTCAGTGACCCGGGGTTTCTGCTCGGTGAGAATGAGACTTTAGTAGTTTGAGTGAAGGTCATGTCAAAACGTTTGCACTGAATACATACACATTGAAATACTTGATTTAAGCGAGTGCATTCATTCTTTATTCTTTATTCATCTCATAGAAGGGAAATGTCAATGTTGCAAAGTACAGGACAGTAGTAAGAGCACACAGGGAGCACACAAACTATACAGAGTAAGTAAGCAGTTTGGTCTCATATGGATCAATACCTGTGTTCTATATTTTTTGTGTCTAAACTGTTGATTCTCGGATCTGTGTTGGCGGATTCAACGGTTTTGTTAAGTCCTCTGAGATACATACAGCTGTGATTTAGGGCTATACAAGAATAAAGTGAATTGAGTAGTTTCTTTGCTAGATGTAAATGCTTCATTGTATCAATATATCTCTATATATACATGCAGTGCAAAGTTACATACATAGGGCAGGGTAGAATGTAGATACAGTGACATTCTGAAATGCAGTATTGCGGATTGCAGAGGATTACAGTATTTACTTAGTTACAGATGAATGACATTTACAGGCGCAGCAGTTCTCATTGTTACATTCGGCTGCAGGGGAGTGGTGGTTTAATATGTCCCCTATATATCCAGTTTCTAATACTTGAGGACACAGAATATAGTTCCCTATAAACTCCCCTCAGCATTGACAGCCTCTGCAGCGGGGAGTATACAGGGAACCAGAGCGACTTGCAAATGCATTGGGTAATTCTCTTTCCGGGTACACCCCCACCAGGCAAAGAGTGGGATTGACCTTTTGAGCCAGGATCCGCTCCCACTGGTCTTACCCTGAAGACTTGAGGAAATGTGTGGAGCCTTGAGTTCTCTGGTTGGAGTGAAAACCTGCAGAGAAACCAGTTTGACAACCCCTGGCTTGGCCTATAAAGCTTGACCATCCAAAGCAATCAGTTAACTTTATATAATCTTTTTGTTTTAGTCACTTTGCATGATCTAAGACTTGAATGTTTACACTTCTTGTATTTGAAAGAGCCGTCAATGCTTAGCAGACACAAACATAAAAACATGAGCATGACATTTGACCCGAGCTGTCGTCCGAGTGAGACATCGGTTTTGAAAACTGTTGGCAAGTTCATCAGCCACTCTACAGACTTAAGATTGCACTGCAAACACTCTTCACCCTCAGGGCAGAAAGATGTTGAAATACAGTCGGGAAGTCTGAGGGGAGACATTTTGGAAATCCTGCAACTTTATCTCTGGCAAATAAAATGATTTCTGTTTCATTTCAACGTCGCACATTTCTCTGACAACCCCCTGAATGAATTACACACTTGTTGCAATATTGTGTGGGAGATAAGTACCTCTTTTCAATCAAACACTGTCAAAAAACCGCTCTTGCAAAAGTGGAATTTTCAGTGTTTCCACAATACATACTTGCTGTTAACCCTGGGAGGAAAATAGATGAAATTGCGCGACAATGTCAAATACAGTACAAAGGACGTTATTGTAGTTTTGTTCTTTGGAGGAAAAAAGCGCTTTGTTCTGTAAAAGCTGGGTACACACTCGGTGGCCATCAACAATTGCTGCTGCAACATAATAATGGGTAATCATAGTGCAGAGGTCGTGACCCGCCTGACGCGTTCTGTTCGCCTGCCTTGTTACATAATCACCGGCAGCCTCTAACTGTCATGGCCAACGCAAGGCAAGAGGTGGCTCTGAATTCTCAAACACTTGTTTTTGCCCGGTGACATAATTTGTCCAAGCCTGTCCAAACACACAAGGGAACACGGAACGCTTTGTGAGGCCATAGACAATTGCTTTGAAATAAAAAAGACATTATGATAGTGTTTAGTATAAGGAATATTGGGTTAATACAGTCACAACTATCTTTTCTTATTCATGTTTTGTTCATTTTCAGTCGATCAGGTGTTCTTTAGCTATAGCAGCTGTTGTAATCAGTCTCTATACAGTTCAGTGGGAATTCAAGTGTAGGAGATTTTGGGCAAGATTTGAACTGGTGCCTGTCGGTCATAATGGCAAGGGGATTTAGCCCATAATGTAAGGCTTTTTGAATAAATTATAATAAAGAAGATATTGGGATGAAGCAGGCAGCCAGAGAATGTTGCTTTCAACCACAGTATTTAAGGAAACCAAACGAGAGTCCAGTGTGCTTCCTGAAATATAACTTTTTAGGTTAGAATCATCTTTTGTGTGTGAAGTCCTGTGCAAATATTACTACTAGTTGCTTTAATTAATAATAGTTAATAATTGTAGTGTTTTTTCACCCATTGCTCATTTAAGATGAAAATTAAAAATATGAGAAAGCATTTTGAATCGTAGCAAAAACTGCAAACATTTGAGGACTGTTATTATATGTTGTGTGGACACGACAAATAAATCTCACTCCATATATTACATAACTTTACAAATATTTTAGCGATAAGCAAAGGCTTGGTGAAGTAAGTTAACACAGGAGAGACTTTTTGAAAGCCTCTCCTGTGCCTCTTCCGCGAACAACACGCCCTCTGGACCAGCAGCGGTGGTGTTGCGTTCAGAATCTCCAACTCCATAGAATCCAAATCTGAAAACATTCTTACTCTGTACTGTAAGTTTTTCACAATTTATTATATAGGTTATACAAAATGCTAGCTCAGCACCCTCTTAATTCACCAGACCAGGGGTTCCCAAACTTTTTAGCCCGCAACCCCCTTGATAAATGCCCTGCTGCCCCGCGACCCCCCACCTCCCCACCTCCCCAACAGCCCCCACCTCCTCCCCCACCCCACCTCCAAACTTGATTTTGATTGACGCTGTCACACTCTCGTAATGTCTGGGACAACATTACAAATGTAGTTTTAATATATTACCTTTTTATTAGACTCTTCTCCAAACACAATTTAACAGGTAGTCCCATTGAGTCAAATAAATTGTATCTAAAAATATTTTAGGGCTAAATATTTGTTCCACTTTTCTTATTTTTTTCTTTTATATGGATATCATCTCCTGACCCCCACTTTGGGAACCCCTGGACTAGACTATAATGAAGGCACCATTTTGATTCCATCCATCCATCCATTTTCTACCCTTTAATCCATTTCTGGGTCAGGGGGGTGGCAGTCAGAGATGCCACCCAAGTCTCATAGCACCAGCCCCTCACTGACCCTCTGCAGGTGGTGAGTCCACAGGAGGACGGCTGCTCTGAGTGTGAGCATAGCCTTGATCTTTCAGCGGGGGCTTTGGGCAAAGTGGGGTTAAGTATCTTGCCCAAGGACACAACGACAGCAGTCATCAGTGGGAGTCGGTGGAGAAGGTGCAGAGGTGGGAATTGAACCCACGACCTTCTGGCCTTAAGGCCAATGCTCTACCAACTGAGCTACTGTCGCCCCACCATTTTGATTCTCCGTTTATAAATGATCTCCGTGATATAAATTTCAATGGAATCTGGGCCATTCTTGATTCAACCAACATCAATAAAGTCCAAAGTCACAAAATTCACAATTTGATTACTCATGTTCATAATCTTTAAAGGGTAGAGGTATATTCTCCATGTTTTGTTTGCCAGCTCGTGTTGCTTTGACACTGAGCACATGCATAAATCCCGCTCTGTAGATGGATGTATATCGCCAATAAGGTGAATTGAAGTTTCTGAATATGGAAATGGCATGAGCAGTATTGGGTTTTCAGGGGATTATGATGGCGGCACAAACACATTTCTATTCGCGCTGCCTTGTTTGTGTAGAATCCTTTACAGCTGCCACTTTTAACACCACAGTGCGTCCCAGACTGTAATACATTTGCATTGGTTTTCTTTCATATTACACTTATGCAACTGCAAGAAAAATGAGTATAATACTTTGTCGCTGGTGCAGATATGTGCCTCAGCAGAAAGACTGGGGCCGTTCATTGCATTTTCAATTCAACACACAAGTCGCTTTTTTCAACCAAAATGTTTTCCTCAGCAAAAATAAATAAAAAACACAAGCTGTGTTATTACAAGCCGAGGTTGGTGGAGTCCATGCATGAGTTGGAGCGGTGTTACTTCAGAACTGTATTTCTCAAGACAATCTCATGAAAAGGTGTTAATATACATGTGAATAGCTCATTTGCAAAAACAGATAAGTGCCAATTAAACATATTTTCAATAGCCAGACATAGCTTGGCCTCACACAAATAAAGTTTTACCTCTCATTGAGTATATCCTTTCAAATGCACTGCCGATAACAAAACGTGTTGAAGATTGTGGCTAGAGGAATACAAACCTTTGACCCATTTTCAACACGGACATGTCTGTTTTTTGCAAATTAGCTCTTCATTTATTATCGTGCAGTTCTATGTTGCCATGGGTCTACAGCAGAGGCTCTTAATACGGTCATACTGTATGTTCACACACACACATACACAACATAATCCTGACTTTCATGTGTCTATCCCCAAAGTTCTGTCACCATAATTGAACGCCTCGGAGAACCACTATTGAGTCATTGTGTCAGATTTGCGACAGCTGTTGAGGG
Organism: Knipowitschia caucasica; assembly: GCA_964034765.1. Taxonomy (NCBI): domain Eukaryota; kingdom Metazoa; phylum Chordata; class Actinopteri; order Gobiiformes; family Gobiidae; genus Knipowitschia; species Knipowitschia caucasica. The sequence goes on along the minus strand of OZ035828.1, from coordinate 41,741,405 downwards.
CGGCCCAGATGCAGAGCACGCCAATAATCTGCTCAAATCCCTTTATTCTTCCCCTCAATCTGAAGACAGATCCGGAACACTGCCTCTTGGTCCACATGAATGAATGCTTCTGAATGGATAACCCTTTTCCCCACTGAGCCACTTTGGGACAGCTTTGTTTCAACTCGTATTCAATCCCTGTGAATTGAAATGTAAAATGAGAGACATGTCAGTTTTTTCTTTTTCTTTTGGGAAAGTTATGTAAGCGTTTTGAGAGTTGGACTGAAGACGTTTTGTTAGTATTAAGGAGGCATACCCAGAGTTAGGGGTGTCAAACTGGTCCTTCAAAGGCTGTTGTGGCTGCAGGTTTTAGTTCCAACCTGCGTAGGTTTCCTCTGGGTACTCCGGTTTCCCCTACCACTCAAAATATGTACAATAGGCCTGGCATGAGCCTCCTGTACTGGCCCCGCTCCCATCTCTCTGTGTGGAGTGAGAGACAAATGCCCAAAATAACAATTGTAAACCGCTTTGTGACTCTGGTCTGAGAAAGGCGGTAAATAAATAAAGATCATGTACTTACTTACTTAACCTGAGCTGGTCCAGACTACACGCCTTTCTTCAGGTGAGACCAGTGTGGGGCGGGTCCCGGCTCCAAAAGGTCCATGAGCATGTGCACTGAAATGTTTCCAATCTCACTCAGGATCTGTGGTGGTGTACCTGGAAAGAGAATCACCTGTATGCTTTTGTATGGCACCTTCTTTCCATTTGAAAAAGTCTGTATAGGACGGTCCAAAAGTTTCTCTTGGCCCTTGCTCTTGCTGGCCTACGTTCCAGCAAGAAATGCAGCAACAGATTGGTCAGTTTCTTTCCTTACATGAGGATGTTGTTGAGAATTATAACGCTTTGTTTATGGCTAATAAAAATGATTCATTGTACCAGATTGAAACAGGAGTTTTGAAATTATTTATGGTGGATGGAGTTGAAAACAACTCTTGGTCTGTTCGTTGAAGCAAGAAAGCAGAAACGTTGTTAAAAGCTAAGTTAGTGTTTTTTCATTGCGTATGATCTGATCATCGACTAAATGAACTAAACTAGTCGATGAGCACGTCTCTAAATCACAGTTGAGCAGCAGTGGGAGTAGAACAAGCTGAAATCTTCTCACTTTGTTATGCTTTTCTTTAGTTTTTGCCTCAGGGGTGTACATTGGTTTGGAACAAAACATTCCCATTACTAAAAAACAATTCTGAAAACACAGACATCTTTTCCATCCATTTATTGTGTGTGTCATGTTTGTGTGATCTCCTGTGGCTCAGAGAATAGACTGCAGATCTGTGGGTGTCTCTCCGGCCTCACACCGAAATAACATGTTAGCACAGGGACTGACCTCCTGCTGGGACTCTGAGGAGCACAGGGACTGACCTCCTGCTGGGACTCTGAGGAGCACAGGGACTGGCCTCTTGCTGGGACTCTGAGGAGCACAGGGACTGGCCTCTTGCTGGGACTCTGAGGAGCACAGGGACTGGCCTCATGCTGGGACTCTGAGGAGCACAGGGACTGGCCTCTTGCTGGGACTCTGAGGAGCACGGGGACTGACCTCCTGCTGGGACTCTGAGGAGCACAGGGACTGGCCTCTTGCTGGGACTCTGAGGAGCACAGGGACTGGCCTCTTGCAGGGACTCTGAGGAGCACAGGGACTGGCTTCTTGCTGGGACTCTGAGGAGCACAGGGACTGGCCTCCTGCTGGGACTCTGAGGAGCACAGGGACTGGCTTCTTGCTGGGACACTGAGGAGCACAGGGACTGGCCTCCTTTGAATTGCGTTGTGGACCAACTTACATTGCCTTCTTTTTGATTGAAGACTAAATCCACATAACTTATTTTCTTGTAAATCACTTTGGGTTTTTCACTTGTGTGTGAATTGTGCCAAACAAATACCCTTTACCTTGCTAACTAGAGCCAAACAAGACAACAAATGACTACTTAAACAGAGACGTGTTCCTGCAGTTCATTCACTTGTACACATTTTTTTCTCACCTCATCAGGAGCAAATTAACAGAAGAGAGAAGATAGTCTGAGCATTTATGTGTCTGGACCGCGCAGGCTAAAAGCAGTCAATTAAAAGCTTGCATTGATGTGAGGATTATGCTATTAGCTACTAGCAGCATTCTCATTACTGCGTTCCTCTGCGCTCGCACAGACAGAGACCGGGAGAATGCGTCTCTGCGTTGATAATGGCTTTTGCTCTATTTTTGACGAACCTGTGTGTGTTTCTTTTCATACAAAATACACCACTTGAGCAGACTGAAATGGCTGTTTGTTTTTGTGCATCATACTATGGATTAGGAGGCATGTTGAGGCAAATATGCACTAACTGTACACTATAGCATTTGATCATAATGTTTTAATAGTATGTGGGTAAGAAATGAGCTTAAAATTAGGGTTCAATTCTATTCACAACTAATGGAACTATGCAACCCTGTTTAACACTATGTATCCTTCTGAATTGGATTGGGTTGTAATCGTCCACATTGTTGCATGAAACACTATGTGAAGCTAGACAGACAGCGAACGGTTAAGAAAACTTTGTAGACAAGGCTTGCTTTTCTTATTTTATAGAGAATCTTGAGTTTTGTGTATTGTACCCAAAATGACCAAACCGTAACAACAGAAAGATATGCGTCACTATCAACGTCTGTAAACACGAAATAATATACTGCGATAGCTAAATAGATATAGCACTAACTCTGCTACAGGTCAATTTACAGTCAAATAAAACTTTTGTGTGGCCCTAACAAGGTGCTTACAAAGAGTAAGTTTGCCGAGGCTCAACACAAGAAAATGTGTGAAAAGAGTCGTTCAAAATTCTTGCTTTTACAAGTTGCCGAGAGAAACAAAGATTGCTCCAAAAAAAAGGGAGCGCTTACTCTTCGCTGACAGGAAACTGATGTTTTTTAAAGATGTCTCACTCTGTTTCCGCACAATAACTTATTCAACGTGTTACTTAGCATTTATTAACTTATTGTATTTTTGATCTAACTTTAGAACTATAAACCAATGAATTATGTCTTTGAACTTGAAGACATGACATTTATCATTATAAAGGATATTTGAACGCTCAGTCTTAACTTCATATTTTAGTAAATTCAGGTGAGACTGACATCACCAGATAAATTACAGTCGAGCATCAATGTGGGACTTAATCCTGGTCCCAGAACCATAACTTTAACACATTCACTTTAACCACAGAGAACCCTAACCCTGTGAAACATTGATCCTGGGTAAACAAATGCTACCTTGATCTTGGGCTGTTAAATACTTCTATCAGATCATCCGGAGACGCACTGCCTTCGAACACACTTTTGCTTTGAGTCTGGTTCACTTGGTCGCTCTGGCTAAGGGGAAAAAATGCTTCAGAGATTTTTTTAAAACTAACTGACGTAATAATAATAATAATACATCTTAATTTGTACAACACTTTCCAAAAGATTCTTTATAAATTGCTGCACAGTAAGCCAAAAGTTCATATAACTGTCATGATAAAACAAAAATCAAAGAGAAATACAGAATAATTGAGCAGGCAGAGGACACACAACGAGAAATACAAATGTTTACAACAGACTAACAGCGAAAGGACGGCTGTTTGGTAAAGATGTGTTTTAAGAAGTCATTAAAAAGAAGGTACTGTTGGTTCTAGCCTTATTTCCTCAGGCAGGTTGTCCCAGAGTTGAGGAGGCCAGACCTAGAAGGCTCGATCATTCTTTGTCCGGAGCCTGGACTATGTGACCAGGGGGCACATGGTCCTTTGTTTGGTGGTTTTACATGTACATCCACGCACACACCATTTTAAAGCAATTCAATGAACCGAGTTGACCAAACCAACGAGTTGAGAACATGCATCAAACTGCATCTCAACCATTTGGGAACGGCCTATATTTAAGAATAAATAGGGGTTAAAAAAACAACCTAGACAAATGACTGTTATTATTAGTGAATATTTGAACATCCAAAAAACAAAAAAGGGCATAGCTTTCCTGAAGGACTGAATGCTAAAGCGTTTGAGCATGCCATATAGATTGAAATGGATATTATACAAACATGCAACAGGCTGATTATTTCACACTTTTCTCCTCTCGACAGCGCTCGACCTTCTCTCTTCGTCGTCTTTGCTCACATTAATCCATGTGGATGTGAGGTGACAGTCGTAAGTGCATTGCTAATTACATATCTGCGTGCTTACATGTTTGTGCTCCTTAGATGTTAATAATTACCTGGTTTACTGCTGATGTTTCTATATGAATGATTCATGAATTTCCGCAGGCTGCTTGTTTTTGTATTTCCTGCACACTCTGAAGCATTAACCTGTTAAGTTATTCATGCAGCGCCTAATATCGGTCCTAAATTGTGCATTTATATCATTACATTGGCACCACGTATGGTTATCAAATGCCTTGGAATTCAGTTCTTAAAGTTTGTGTACAATTATCTTGTTTTTGCTCTAAAAATTTACTTTTTACAACATTTACTCATCTTGTTTTCATGCAAAGTTAAAGACGTATTGTATAGTAATAATATTTACTGAATACACTTATTATATTATATTATATTGATTCCTGAAAAGGGTGTGACTTTGGTTTCAAAAAATGTACATATAAATCACTTAAATCCTTTGTTGTCGCCAATTCCATAGTACAAAAAAAAAAACAAAGCGTCACAACTGTTGTTTATGGTTGGGAAGCTTCAGGTAAAAATTGTTTTGTCAGCGTGGTCACTGGTCACTCTATGGTATGTATCTACAATTATTTAAATTACACAGCCCAGGATGTCATTATCAGATTGCCAGAATCCACAGATTGCCTCCTTGCTGCAATTTCCCTGTCACTCACAGGCCATAGAAAAGTATTATTCAGGTAATGGCATAGTGTCGGGAGCGGCGTTACAACAGAACCCTACAGCACTTAGTCCCAGCGCTAATGCTTCTAAAATGTCTCTGCAAAGAAAATTACAGAATCCTCTCAGACCTGTCTTGTGAAATGCTTTGTGGACCGGCTGTCATATCAAAATCACACCTAACGCTTCAAGATTTCCATCTCGTCATATATGCCAGTGTGATTAATTTGCATATCCTAGCATAACCCTTTTGGCGGTGTACTGGTCATATTTTTCAGATCTGGATGGAATACTGAACATCGAATGCCACATTTTCTGTTCACGTGTTGAAGTAGACGAGGCTTCTGCTTCGAAACGTGTTGGCGTGTTTCTTGTTTAGGACAAAAGGACTTTTACTTAATCCTCAGACCACTTTTGACAGCTTTAAAAATGAAGCTGTCAAAGGAGGTCTGAGAATAAAGTAGATAAAGGATAGATAGATGGAGGATAGAGTAATAGATTAACCAATACAGTAAAAATAGACAACGACAAATAGTCAGCAATAAAAATGTACAGGACATTAAAAACAAGATAAATATGGTCTAAATTGGTTTGAAAAGTTTGAAATGTTATGCTATAATAATACATTTGTGATTCTTAAAGATAAATTATAGTTCTGCAATCAAGTATCCACTGACAGACAGACAATTATTTTATTGATCAAATTCCGGTGTTCAGCAGAAGTCCAGGTTTGTTGTACAATGACAATGTTTAAAACCAGGTTAAAGACAGTTCTGTTTAGCTGTGCATACAACTGAGGGATTTTATATTTTTATCTTTCTTTTTAATGTTCTGTGATTATTTATGATTTTAATGCTTTCTTGTTTTGTTCAGCACTTTGAGTTGCCTCGTGTATGAATTGTGCTATATCAATAAACTTGCCTTGCCTTGCCTACAGTCTGACAGCCGAAGAAACAAAGGATCTCTTAAAACGTTCCGTTCGGCAGCGTAGTGCTATAAGCCTTTGGCAACGGTTACTCCTTTGAGCGGCCAAAGTGTCATGCAGAGGGTGTGTGGAATTACCCAGAATGCCCTGTTTTAGAGCACTCATCCTTCTCTCCAGCACAGCTCCCACAGAGTCCACTCTTCTCCCCATCACAGAGACACATTTCCTGATCAGCCTGTCGAGCCAGTTACTGTCTCTCTACCTAGCAAGCCTGAACATAGATCGAGCGATGGGTTTTGCCTTCACTGGCCGACAGGGGAACTTTGCGCTGTTTTCCACATTGTGTTAAATAAACTCCTGCAAGAAGGCAACGCATCCAAATCACTCTGGTGGCTTTCTCTTTCCTCATTTCAGAATGTTAACAGTTTTGGAGGCTCTGCTGGTGTTACTTACTTACTTAACCCTCCAGCCCATCACATCAATATACTTCTTTGTGCTTTCTTTGAAACTAGAAAGGCTTTTCTTCAGTTCCATTCAATGTATTTCATCGCAGGCCAACACGGTCTTTGCAACTTGTGATTTAAGATTGCCATAACTCTGGTCATGCCATATTGTCACGTCTCATTGTTGATTGTTGTGATTTTCTCGTTGCAGAGAACCATGCCATGGCGTCCCACTCGTTGGTAAGCATTCGGATTCTGGATGTCAACGACAATCCCCCGGAACTGGCTTCACCGTACGAAGCCTCCATTTGTGAAGATGCCAAGCCCGGACAGGTAAGCCAAGCAATTTTAAGGGTAGAACATTTGGTGGAAGATTCGGTTTGTGGAGGACATGCATGAGGCCTATTCATCACAGGTACGGCATTGTGCTGGCTGTAACTTTGGCTCTTGTTTGATAATGCAAGCCAACTTTGCAAATTGTGTTTGGAAATACAAATTCAACAAACCAAGACTCGGAGACAGATGGTATGCATGTGAAAAAAGATGTTTCCGTTCTCGAATGGCTTTGCCTTTTAGGTGCTAAAGATTCATTCTCACACATTCAACCGAAATAGACAATGTTTTAAATTGTTCTGGTTCTGGGAAACAAAATTAAATGCAATCCTCAGAGGGACAAACAAGGATATATTTAACATGTCCCGTAGTGAAAAAGTTAAGATAGTCATAGAGTTATTCTGCAGCTTATGGGCTGTGTTCAGAATCCTACAGTTTTTATGTCTAAATGATAAAAGGAAAGACAACAATGAAGCTGCATGGCATGTCTCACAGCCTAATGGTGGAATGGTAGCCTGGTCTTACCATACCATCGCTCTAATTTCATTTTGTACGAAGGTCTAGGTTTGCCCCATTGAGCTCCGTTAACAGGTGGGAGGGATTATCTCCATTTCCCTTTTGATCTGAGTTTACTGTGACGTATGTAAAACGCCCGAGTGAGTGAGGCATTTAGCATTCAGCCTAACTTTAGCTTTTTGCCTAGCATTAGCCATCTCCTTTGCCACTAACAAAGCCCGTGGGGAGTAGAGCCACAACATCTTTTTAGAAATGACATTTGCAAAACATTCCTCTTGTTCCGGCTTCCATTTCTTGATTGGTTCCTTCATTGATTGATTTTTAATATTTTGCTTCTATGGTTAATAACTAATTTTTTAAGATAACTTGCGCATTCAGACTTTGCCAAATTGCGGGCTTTATTTTTGTGTGACTCACGGTGCAAATGAAGCGTGTCTCAATTTGCTGAAAATAAATCAGTGGCTCTGTTCTCTCTGTTTAACAATTGTACATTTTTACATTTGTATTCAATTGTAGTTTCTAATCTTTGTACAGCTACGCTATCATTCCGTTTTGATTAATTCATAATTGCATATTCTTATTCCCGTACATCACATTCACTGTTATTTTTTTCCGTTCTTTCTATCTTGGCAAAGGCTCAATTTCTAAAAAAACAGGCAGAGAGAATCGTTCTTCTTCTCTCTCCATTAAACATTTTTGGAGCATTGTACTCGGTCTGTTCATACCCTGCTCTGTTTACTATGTTAATGAGAGTGATTTAACTTCCCCCTCATTGATTTCCATTCTAAAGACTCGTTTTTTCTTTACAGTCCGACTGAACACGAATTACTTTTATGTGCCTCATTACCGTACACTAACCCCGACCCCGGCATCTATTCCTTCGGGTTCCATTTTGCCACGAGCTCCCGTGCACTCGTCATGATTAAAACAAACCAACCCATTATAAAGTCTCTTCCCCTCAGTCAACAGGCACCGCGCTGAGGTGGACCCAATTATCATGTGCAAAGCAAAGGAATAATTAAAAAGCATGGGGCCTCGATGCTGGAAGCTGCAGTAATACGTGTAATGAGGGCGGCGTGCTCCACACTCTTAAACGTTTATGGCCTGCAGTCTGCCTTCTGTGCCGCCGCAGAACTGACTCCAGCTCGGTTGCACTGAGACACTCGTTAGCCGTTTAGCCGATTACTCAGTCTCTACTTTTGTTAATAGAATGTTGGATTAGTTGAGTAATTATTGTATTCCAAGACTGTCTATGTCCAAGTTTCCACATGTGTTAACATTTACTGACATTATTGGTCATCCCACTGCCTATGGACCATTTCCTTCTATGTAAGATAAGATGAGATAAAATATTCCTTCATTCGTCTCACAGTGGAGAAATGTTTGTGTCCATCCATCCATCCATCCATTTTCTTCCCCTCAATCCATTTCTGGGTCGGGGGGTGACAGTCAGAGCTGCACCCAGTACACAGAGCAACAGCCCCTCACTGATCCTGCTGCAGGTGCTGAGTCCACAGGTAAGTAAGTAAGTAAGTAAGTAAGTAAGCTTTATTTATATACCGCCTTTCACAGACCAGAGTCACAAAGCGGTTTACAATTGTTATTTTTGGGCATTTGTCTCTCACTCCACACAGAGATGGGAGCGGGGTCGCCGAACACGAGGCGCATGCCAGACCTATTGTACATATTTTTAGTGGTAGGGGAAACCGGAGTACCCGGAGGAAACCTACGCAGACACGGGGAGAACATGCAAACTCCACTCAGAAAGGCCCTGGTCCGGCCGGGATTCGAACCCAGGACCTTCTTGCTGAGAGGCAGGAGTGCTATCCACTCAGCCACCGTGCCGCCCAGGGGCCTTGATCGGTGATTGGGGGAAAGTGGGGGTTGTCTTGCCCAAGGACACAATGATAGCAGTCATCAGTAGGAGACATGAAGTCGGTCTTGTGGTGGGCCCGAACCCACGACCTTCAGGCTCTAATTCCAATGCTCTACCAACTGAGCTACTGTCGCCAAAACACAATTTTAGTGTCATTGTTGCACATTACAGCAGAGAAAGAAGGCAATAAGAGCACTCAGACTGCACACATCAAATAGTCTATTATTTAAGATAAGACAATATAATTAAAATAAGAAAAAGAATAAAATAGAATAAAATCTGGAGCTACAATTGATTCAGGAGTATTTACTTATGTGTATATTGTTCTTAAACAGCAGAGAATATGAGCAGAATAAACATCAGTAATAATATCATAACAATTATATTAACATAATTAATCATAGAATAAAAAAATAAAAATAAAATAATAATACAATATTATTAGTATTGATTATTCATAACATCAGTAATAATATCATAATATAAGGTGTTTTTTTTATTGCATTTTATTGCCCACCATGAGACCTTCTCCACCGACTCCCACTGATGTCTGCTGCCGTTGTGTCCTTGGGCAAGCCACTTAATCCCACTTTGCCTGGATCTCCTGCAGTAAAATCAGCTGCTCTGATTGCAAGCCCCGCCTCCTGCCCCAGAAATGGATTAAGGGAAAGAAAATGGATGGATTGTGTTTGAAGTGTCATTCAATGCACTGTATTTAAACACAAAACAAGCAACAAAAAACAAAAAATGTGATATAATGTCTGAGATGTGTTGTTGTGAAATCGACTTTGTAAAATCGTCCCTGAATTAAATCTAACATTCAGCATGAGAAGATGTGAAGGAAAACAGGTGGAGATTAGGTTGATATTCAAGAAAACTCTTCTTTCAATCTGATTTCATTCCCAGATATTCATGAACTCAATTTGGGTCTGGTTATGATTCTATTTTTTTGTGCCTTAACAACAGCCATAATTGACCAAAACTTAGACTTCGATTTAGACTTAAACAGACTTTAATGACCCACAAGGGAAATTGCATAGTCACAGTAGCTTGCATATTATTCCACAATATCTACACACGAGACCTAAAGTATATTTATTCAGCACATCTCACAGACAAAACAAGTCACAAAGTGTGTCACAATACTTCTGAAAATACAAAGAAATGTACAAATGCTCAAGAGAAAAAGCCCATAATAAGGATGAGCACATGCGTGAAATAGACTTTAACAAATACATGGTCATTGGATGGTTTTTAGAGAAGTCGACCGTAGGAAGGAGGCTCCAAAGTGTGTGTGCTAAAGTCTGGAAGAATCCCATCTCCTCTGCTCTGGAAGCGAGGGACAATCAGCAGCTTCTGACCCACAGATCTCAGAGCCCGAGAGGAGGGTAAGGCTGGATCAGATCTGGTGCATTAGATGGAGTTTGACCATGCGTGGTTCTAAAGCAGGGGTGCCAAATATATTTTACTCAGAGGACCAGCATTAATGTGGTGCCATGTGGAGGAAGGAAATAAAAGGGAACCCAAAAGGCAGGACTGAAAATAAAGTCTCATTTACTGATATGAAACTAAATCCGGGGTAACAATGAAACGCACAAAAATCAACAAGCCAGAAAACAAACGTGAGATACACAATAGAAAACAAGTGGGGACAAGCACAAGATATAAACGCACAGTGCAAAAAATTATGAAATATAATGCCTAGCGTACATCGGACTGCCAACTGATGATATCCGTCGCCTATGAGTTGCTGCCCCGTACACATCGACAATCTGGCGAAAACGGGCAACTCCTGTATCAGGCCAGTCTCGGGAATAACAGCGACTGGCCTCAACTACAGTGTGTTTTCTGTCATAAACTGTAGAGGGCGCACAATACACACATGTAGTTGGAGCGCGCACATCGGGTGATATCTCCGGATCTGAGGATAACTAGTTGGCAACTGACTGAATCCGGAGATCGACTGTTTATCTCCAGTTGTAAGAGCGCTCACATCGACCGATTTCAACTGATCATCTCCATCATCTACTCTCAGTTGCCAAAAGCCGCCTTAGTTGTCTCCGGTTACTCTGTCGATGTACGCAAGGCCTTAGGCAATACATGCTTGAATAAAGTGTTTTTGGGTATATTTAGACTGCCTTAAACAAGATTTGCCAATGGAAGAAGCCGTTTCGTCTTTTTTCAAGGGCTACTGCAATTATATCTCATTCTAAGGAAGATATTTGTGCCTGTTCCTTTGGCAACTGTTTGAATTAAGATAAAAAACACTTGATTCAGGCATTTTTTCACCTCATTTATCATTTATCATTTTTTGCAATGCAGGTAAATCACCTTGACGCAAACAATCTATAGGGTTGGAAGGAGAACTCAAAAAGGCAAGACAACAGATGAGGTTGTTGTAAAGAAATCAAAATTTAAAATGGAAGACCACATCATGACAGGAATATGCCGTATACCGTTTCATGTTTTGCTAAAAATGTCGATCGAGAAGGGCTCTCAACCTCTTTTATGACTGTATGATTTGTGTATGCTACTTTTATACCCAAGTATCCATTGTATTCTTAGTGGAAGGTTTTTCTTTGAAGCTCATCTTGTGCCTAAAATCATGGATAGTCCTGCGTCACACGGTACAGACGGATGAACTACACAAATACTGGACTCACTCATATTTCCCCACAGTATTTTCATGATAAAGTAAAAGTAGAAGTTTGGGGTTTGAATCTTGGAGCAGCTTACATGGCCAGGGTTATTTTCATTTCCTATATTTTTTATTACCTTTATGAACCTTTAAACTTTAATGTACGATCAATTGTGATTTTTGCTGCTTTTAGTGTTTTATATGTTAGTTACAAATAGGACGATCTAAAGGGTCTGAAGTCAGAAGGGTCTAAAGGGTCAGATCAACGGTGGCTGAGTGGATAGCACCCTTGCTTCTCAGCAAGAAGGTCCTGGGTTAGAATCCCGGTCGGAACAGGGCCTTTCTGAGTGGAGTTTGTATGTTCTACCTGTGTCTGCGTAGGTTTGCTCCGGGTGCTCCAGTTTCCCCTACTACTAAAAACATGTGCAATAGGTTCTGGTATACGCCTCCTGTACTGGCCCCGCTCCCATCTCTGTGTGGAGTGAGAGACAAATGCCCTCAATTGTAAAGTGCTTTGTTTACTCTGGTCTGTGAAAGGTGGTATAAAAATAAAAATTACTTACTTACTTGACGGGTCAGAAGGATCTAAGGGTCAGTAGGGTTTTAAGGGGACGACTTCAGCGACTTCCTCTAGGTCCCTTGTTAAGTTTCTGTTTCTCTTTCTATTTACACTCAGCTACTGTGGTCAACCAGCTCCAACATGGATCACATTCTTTGCTATCAGTGAGAGCCAATGTGTGCAAGTGTGAGGGAGTGTTTTTCTCCAATGTGCAGCAGCTTAGTGGGTAACGTGTGTGTGTTTGTTTTTGTGTTGCTAAAACAGTGTAAACAGTGTGAGCGCAGAGAGCGTGTGTTTGAAAAGTGTGGAGAACGAGGAGACCGGAGCAGGTCGGATCTCACGGCGAAGTGGGTTGGTTAGTCAGCCATGCTTGTTGTTGTTTTGGTTGTTTTCTGCAGGACTGTGCTGTGGATGCTAGCTCCCGGCCCATTTATAAAGCTCTTTAAAGACCGCGCTTACTGCATTTCAGTTCTGCTTTACACGGCATATTTAAATAATCAGAATTTGGATGTTTGTGAATCATTATTTAGTCTTCCACGGCCGAATCGCAATTGATCTAAGAATTTGAAGTTTCTCTCCTTCCTCTCCCGCTACCGGTCATTAAATTAAGACCATCAACACACTCAGTTACCTATTCAACACACAAAAAGTGAATATGCACATACACACACTGAACCCACCCACTCTGACCCCGTGTAAATGCTTGTATGAGTGGTTGTTTGCGTGCTCATGTTGTATTTGTATGAATGAGCCCCTAAAAAGATGGTGGCATTAATGTGCGTTTGTATGTACAAATGTATTTCAATGTCCATTATGTAAAATATTGCCAATGAAAAATTTGAAAGATAAAAGAAAGAAAAAAAGAATCAGAAATCTCCTTCACCTCTAGTAGAATTTACAGTTGAAGTAATGATTGAGTCAAATATGAGACACAACCACAATGCACGTGTCTGAGTCCAACAGACGCAGACGTGGTGCAGTTGGTGTGTACAAGTTGTTGGCCTGGGCTGTCCAAAAGCGTGGAAAAAGCCGAGTCAAAAGCAATTTTCACCCTGATTCCACACTGACTCCGACTGGGGAAGACGAGCCTCTGATCACAGCCTGTTGTTGTTGCTGCCGTGGATGTAACGGGAGATGATCTGCTGATTTCTGCTGGCGTTTTACTCTTTGTAGGAGAACCCAAAAGCACCAATCACTTCGAAACCGTTATCGTTTTTGCTCCCATTGTGCAAAACGCTCCGCATAATATTGAAAGTTGGGGCCAAAACTACAGACTTGACCCAAAAGTAAATTAAAAAAGCAATTCAACATGTTCATGCCACACACTATTGATTATGAGTGACATATAATTCTAGGCTATATTGATATTGTATTTACATATTAGTATATTACACTTTTTTACAAACATTCAGGTCCAAACTCTTAGAATTAATTCAATCACAATCATCAGGCATGGCACTCTCTCACAACTCTATACTCTTTTATTGTTGTTGTTTACATAAAACTACAAGTAAAAAGTAATGCACTCAAAGGTAGTCGTGGTTGAATGAACTTCTACCGAACCTGAGATGGCTCCACTTTCTTTATAAAGTTTCTCTCATATGAGAAAAGTCGTGTATTGAAAGTACATTGTGTGCAGAGGTTTTACAAAGGTCTGCATGTTCGTTCAACCGAGCCTGGCCTTTGTCATTTGTAAACTCTGGTCCATGATCATTTCCTACATGTACGTCTGGGTCATGGATGTATTATATTAACTGGATAGGGTATTGCTAGCTTGTAGCTGAATAACTCATGTGCTCGGGGGATTCTCGCGGTACTGCAGACTGAACCAGACTAAATTCACGTGGGCTACCCAGAAATTTTCCCCATAGAACTCAATGCATATTAAAACAGCTAAACCTCAGCTGACAGAGAACCTGACAGAGAACCTGACAGAGAACCTACAGCTTTCATAAAGGTCGGATTTTGTGGGGATTTTAGTGTCTTTTTTTTCTTCTTAAATCCTTTGGTTTTGTTTAAATCCACACTTTAGCCACAAACTCTGCCCGTCTGGCTCTCGCTCTAACTCCCGCTCTGATAAACTGCTCTGATTGGTCAGAGCGCGGCCGAGCCCCTCTGTGCACGTGCGTGAGACCCGGTGTGAGACCCACACACGCGTGTTTGACGCAACGCATTATGGGAGATCATCCACTGCGCAGAACCGGGAGGACCAGACGATGCCCAAATACAGGCGAGTTTCCCATGTTCCAGGCGACTTCCGCTAATCTTTTTGGCACCCATGCCGTCACAAAGCGCCACTGAGCACAACCATTCATTTGAATAGGGCTCCATCTTGGATCGCCGGGGCTTGGTCTGGGTCTGATCCCGGTGGCTGCATTTTCCTTGGTTGAATCCCCTCCGACCAATCAGTGAGCAGGGGAGGCAGTTGTTGTAGGGAGGTGTCGGTTGTCAAGAAATTGCGTCAAATTTGCTGGTTGTATGTAGTTTGGCAATGGCGGAGAATGTGATAATAAAGTGATCTGTTCTGCTTTGACTCCATCAAGAAATTAAAGCCGGAGCAAGAGTAGTGTTTATGTCATTGCTGTAAAGATGTTGTGGCTCTACTCCCCACGGGATCCGATAGTGGCAAAGAGATGGCTAAAGCTAGGCTAAATGCTAAACGCCTCACTCACTCGGGCACATTACATACGTCACGGTAAACTCAGATCCAATCGTTTCAATCTGCAAAAGGAGTTAACCCTTCCCACCTGTTTACAGAGCTTTTTACGAAATAAAAATGAGTACAATGGTAAGACCAGGCTACGAACGGCCATTGAAAAATATAATGCATGGACTATACTTGATGAAACTGTTGGAACTCAGTGGGCTGTCATTTTGAATTTTCTATTTTAGACACATAATCTTGTTATTATTTTCCCATTAACAAGTGACAGAAATTAGAACTTTTTAAAGACTATAATAATTACTAAATATAATCACATATAATTACACAAGGCATAATTATCTTTAGTCTGTGTAATATCATCTCACAAGGATTCCAAATGATAATTAGTGATTCATTATAGTCTCTCAATTATGTTTTACTTCCCTCTACATGTTGTATCTCTGAAAGATTGCAGTTGGTTCTGTCTTTAGTGAAACCCACCAGTCCAGTTGAAAAGAGACATTAGATTCACCGCATTGAGAGAAGTCGTCTCCGCGCCCTCTGCTTCTCTGCTGCTGGTAAATACTTTCGGTGTCTGTACTATAATTTGGCTCAGTCCAGTTCACGCTACAAATGGACCACGAGCAATCCAGCCCACACTGTTTCTTAACCTCATTCAACCCCAACACATGAGCAGAGTCTAGTTTTAATCATGTCCATAAAGTTGTAAAACTATTTCTATCATTGAAATGTATTTAACAAAGGGGCAGCATTGCGTTTAAAAGGTCATATCTTCTGTTGAAATTGAAGTTGTATTTTCCATGGACTGTGGTTTCTTTTCAATCCTTTCTCGTGACAAGGTTAACGGTTTGAGGTTTAGTGGGTTAGAGGTGATTTGAGCAATCAATGACACAGCAATGTTCAGAATAAATACACATTATTCTCTTAATGGCTTTGGCTTTTCTTTTTGGCCTTTTGGCAGATTGGAAATATATCACAAATAGTTATTCGTCTTTCCTTAAGAAATCCTACGCTGAATCAGAGGCGGCTCTTTCCTGATGTGAGAGCTGCTGTTTTATATCAGTTTTCTATTGTTCCTTTGAGGCTATTTTCAGTGGTTTTGTCTGTTTGTGCATTACCTTGAGGGACAGTAAGTGGTGAGACTGTGGAGTTTCCGGAGAGCAGGATGAGGGCTTAGTATGAGCCAAACATGCTCTGCACTTTTCATTTTCTCTATCAATGAGAGAATGTGAAATGTTTAGAGAGGACAGAACAAGCATCTGTCTGCTATGTCTGATAATATACCAATCAAGTGACTAATGTTAAATACACATGTACATTTTAAAATCTAAAACCAATGTTATGCACAGAGACGGTAAACAAACAGGGATCACTAACGGTGTGTATTTTCCATTCAAAGTAACAGAGTGGCCCTGCAGAATAAAGTGCTTTCAGCTCCCCCTGCTGGATGCCCTATGCAGTGCAAATCGTGCAGTGATCACGCACGGCTGGAACTGCTGTTGGAGTGCGCGTCATGTGACTATGCCGGAAAAAGATTTTGGAACTTTGGCCGACATTCTAAAACAAGAAAGGCCCAAGTGGCTGTTGTCAAGGTCATGTTTATAAGTAAAAAAATAATGCCATGTTTTTTCTCAAAAGAGACGTATAAAAGCTTTAACCTACAATAATATACCTTTTCCATTTGCCCACTACTTCAACTTGTGTGAGTGAGTTTTCATAGTCTGGTCTTACCATACCATTGTACACGTTTAATTTCATACTAAGATCTATATTTGCTCCATTGAGCTCCGTTAACATGTGGGAGGGGTTAGATTGAAACGATTGGATTTGAGTTTACCGTGACGAGTGTAATGTGCCCGTGTGAGTGAGGCTTTGAGCATTTAGCCTAGCTTCAGCATTTACCTTAGCTTTAGCCATCTCCTTTGCCACTTACTGAGCCCGTGGGGAGTAGTGCCACAAGCATTCCACTTACTTCGGCTTCAATTTCTTGACATTTGGAGCCGAACCAGAACGGATTACTTTATTATTATTATTATCATATATAACCAGCAACTTTATAGCAAACTCTTGACGTCACAGACACCGACCTACAACACCCGTCTCCCTCGCTCTCTGATTGGTTGGAGGAGATTCAACCGAGAAAACTGCAGCCACTAGGATCAGACCCAGACGTACATGTAGGAAATAATGATTGACCAGAGTTTACGCATCACTACGGCTGGGCTAGTGTTTTCATCAAGTGTATTCAGTTTACCAATAGACTTAATAAAATCTATTTCCATTACATATAAGTAGAGTCTGACACATCTGGCTGGTTTTTCTCGTACTGTATTCCCCGAGTCAGAGAACGCTGTGTTCCCAGTCGAAGCCGAGAGGGTCTGAACTTATTATTATTACAGCATTTAACCTCCTTCACCTTTTTCATTTGATTATTCTTGTGGTCACATTAACTTTGCTAACCCAGAGCATCCGCAGTAATTGCATGAAATAATGGATAAAGAAAGAAAAAGAGAAAACAAAAGTAGCCGGGCTTTGCTTCAGTAATTTGGAAGATTTACTGAAGCACATTTTGGTGTCCCCAACATAGAAAGGACATGTTCTTTACAACGTTACTCTGGGAAAGTGCCAAAGTTGGACTGAACCATGTCTTATTGTACTGTCCAAACCAGTACTTGCGTGGTTTTTTACTTTTATTATTCTGACATATAGTTGTACTTCCTGTCTTGTTTCCCTGTTGATGGTCTGCCCCGCCCTGATGTCTGGGTCTATACATACCATGTGCTCCTCTCCTCTTGTTGCTGGTTCATTGTATTGTCTTTGCTTGTTCATGTCTTTGTTCCTGGTTCCGTTTTTGGATTTTGAATTGGTCTTTTTACCTTGGCCTTTTGTTTTTTCAACATTAAATTATTTTTATTTTTTCATTCCCGCATTTTGAGTCCTCCATCTCACTTCATGACATAAATTGTATTTGTTCTCACTCTAATTGGAATTCACCAAATTTACCCCATTTCATAGATTAATTATTTGACATAAACGGCTTCTTTCATTAAGTACACGTACGGCACAAAATTCTATTTTATTTAATTTTTTGGAAAAATGCCGAGAAATTACATAATGTTCTTGGAAACCTAAAGCATACATTTTGTGAGCATCAATAAGAATAACTTTTCTGTCAAACTTTGTTCAGAAAATACCAAATATGTTGACCTATTATCTGGACATAGACACGATGAAAATATAAGGGGACTGTTCCATGTACAGTACTTCATTCTTTTTATAAAGCTCAAAGCATCCTGTCCTGTAGGTGCCATAATCATGTAGCAGACCAAAGAAAGACATGTCTTCTGTGGCGAATCTTTACCTGAGAAAACAGCAACTCAAGAAAGGTTTTTTTAGCTGTACAGTGATCGTTCACAATGCCAGACTCCAGCCTGTGACGCACGGACACATCACACACTCCTCGCCGTCTCAATGTGACACATCATCTGCAGCTCCCCTTCTCTAATGAGCTCTGTCCTTTTGTCTGCCGCGGCTCATGCGTGTTATCAGCCTCTCGTTCGCCTACTGTCAGTTCTCTGGCTCAGGTTTGGCTTTTGCTGGATATACTGAGAAAATCAGATTAACCTAAGCCTTTTAACCGTGGTCGGGTTTGATCCCATTTCAGCGCTGGCAACACGAGGGTTTTCTGTTCTGCGTTTAGCGGCGAGGTGCGCGGGGAGCGAGGGAGTGGTGTGAGGCAAGGCGGGAGAGTGAATAATGTAAAATGGTGACATAGGCTAAGCGGCTTTGCCCAGGAGACATGGTTCAGGCCAAGGCCGCGACATTATGTGTTAAACGTCTTCGCACCTTCGCAGTTTTGACAAGGCGATCCGGGGCCCTTGATAGTTGGTGGGAAAATGGAAGAAGTTGCATCTCTGGGTGGAAGGGCAAGGGTGAGGGCATTTGTGTGTTTTATAATCAGATAGATGTGACTCTGGAGGAAAAAAAAAACTCTGACTTGTTGACAGTACTGGAACATTTCAAAGTGTCACATAAAATGACTTAATAATAATAATAATAATAATAATGATAATGCATTGGTTTTATATAGCGCTTTTTTAACACTCAAAGACCCTTCTCATGCCATTATTCTTTCACTCCATACACAGTGGTGATAAACTACTGTAGCCACAGCTGCCCTGGGGCACACTGACAGAAGTGAGGCAACCAGTGTGTGCCATAGGCCTCTGACCACCACCAACCATTCACACACACACCACACTCATTCTAGGCAATGTGCACTTTACAGCCACCGCCGCCCCACTGTGGCACCTGGTGTTCTGAGAGGTTAAGTGTCTTGCCCAAGGACACAACGACAGCGGACATCAGTGGGTGTCAGTGGAGAAAGACCTTCAGGCTCAAAGGCCAAAGCTCTACCAACTGAGCCACTGTTGACTTGAATTCAAATGGAAAAAAAGTTAAATAAAATATAAGCTTAAAAATTGCTGTCTGGACTCCAAGGCACCTCTATATAAGCTGCACCCACCTAGGCATAAAAAGAAAAACAAATGTGTCCACATGTAAGCCGCACTTGAATAAAAGCCACGGGTTTTTGTGTTGTAATATAGCAGATAGATGTCACAACATGATTTATTGACAAGGTGATAAACAGCGACAGTAGCTCAGATTGTAGAGCACTGGTCTTTGGACCCAATGGCCGTGGGTTCGAGCCCACCACGGCCCATGTCACCTGCTCCCACTGATGTCTGCTGTCGTAGTGTCCCTGGGCAAGACACTTAAACCCATATTGCCCGAAGCCCCCGCTGAAACAAGATTCAAGATTCATTTATTTGGCCATGTGCAGTTAAAAAACCACATTGGAATACGTTCGCAAGAAAGTATTCCAATGTGGTCACCAAGGCCATGTAGTTCATGACAAAGAAGCCATCTTCCCGTGGACCCACCACCTGCAGAGGACCAGAGGGACCTGGTTTGCAGCTCTGATTGCCACCCCCCGACCCAAAAATGGATTAATAAAGGGGTAGAAAATGACATGACATGACGTGATAAACAGCTTAAGCATTCCAGGCCTGTCCTCATTCAGTGATGTTTGGACATTAGACAATAACAAGTGTTCTATAGCTACTAAAACTTGATGGAGTTAAAATATATCCATAAACTCTGCTCTGAGAACTCTACCACAAAAAAGAATACACATTTAAGCTGCATCATTATTTAAGCAGGTTTCAAAGCGTTAGAAAAAAGTTGAGGCTTATAGTCAAGAAATTACGGCATTTGCCAATACGTTTGCTAATACAAGTGCAAGCTGTCTTGTTTTAGCTCAAATATGAAAATACATATTCGCCTTTTACATCTTCAGTTCAACTCCCTTTCTTTGTGCTTCTCATTGAAAAGGCAGTGCATTTTAAATTGGATTAATAACTGCAGTAATGGACACAAAATATACTGTTCCGTATATACCATGTTTCTGTGAATGACGACTGAGATTGACATCATTTGTTCGTTCGGCTTTGTCAGACGCCTTGAACGCTGAATTAAACCCAGTCCTCGCACAAAAGATGAATCCTGCCTTGATCTTTTGTGAGCCGCTCTACCGTTTAATGCTATTTATTGTTTAATTCTATTTTCATTTGACGGAAGAAGACAAAAAAAAAAAACATGAAAAGCTGTTTACGCTGACCACTGCTGCGCGAGAAATTCAACAGCAGCATCTATGCATCTCCCCATAAATAAATGAGCGGAATGTGATTTACGTTTCTAATAATATGAATCTGAATTTACATTACAGAGAAGTCGCAACACCCCACAGACTGTTTATTTGACAGTGTTCTAATTAAAGTAGTTGAAGGATTGAGAGAACGCAAATGCATATTTCAAAGGTCATGCTCTGAAAAACTGATCAACTTTATACTATTATAGCTCAACCCGTTATGTTTTTAATACTTCAAAATGTCTCAGTATATGTACATCAGTGCCTTTGAATATGCCTGCATACAGTACATTATTGGTGTGTGTGTGGGTGTGTGTTTGTGATGCTATTTAAATGAATGAGTTTAGACCATAGCACATGTAGCAGTAAGACAACTGTGAACTGTGCCAATTGGACTTTTGTTATGATTGTAAAAGAACATGAAGTACAAGTACAGATTTAATTAAACATTTGCAGCGGGTATTACCTTGACTCATTATTCTACTTCTGTAATGTGAGTCTTTCTGATTTTTTTTTTTTTTGGCCCACTCCACACTAAACTGTACCATTGGTCGATCTAACTTCAAGCGACAATAAAATAAATCTATGAACTAAAAATTTTTGTGTAGCCTATGGATATACATAGTATAATCTCAGAAGGGCAGCTAAAACTATTTCAAGAAAAATGGATGCCTTTCAAAAAAATTGTATTGAACTTTGGGGACATATTTATTACATTTAGGACATGTCATGTTGGAGGTTTTGTGAATGGAAGAATGAACAGGACAGAGAAGACTAATTAATGGTTAATGGTTGGAGATATAACTATAATCAATATGTAATTATAGATTTTACATTATGCTAAAACAATATTATTCAATAACTGCGGACAAACTAGGCGTTTTGGACGTAACAATCGTGTCCACTTTTGTTACGTCCAAAACGGCTGTCTTGGAGCGCTGTTAATAATACGGGCATGAACAAATCTGTGTTTAAGTAGAGACAGTAGAGACTGGACAAACAAGCTGGGGGCACAGAAAAAGGATGGGTCTCTGAACATTCAGCGGAAACGGCCGTGGACATTTCGGGACCTTTTCTTGTCACTGACCAAAACACATTGATACAGTTTAGTGTGGAGTGAGCCTTTTAGGAACTACAGCGGCCAAAGACCGCTGTATTTGAATATTATATGATATTTGAATATTTGACATACAGTATTTGAATAGTTAAATGATTGAATCTATCTTTCGTACCACACATTTCTCAAACATAAAAAT
Source organism: Knipowitschia caucasica (assembly GCA_964034765.1). Lineage (NCBI taxonomy): Eukaryota > Metazoa > Chordata > Actinopteri > Gobiiformes > Gobiidae > Knipowitschia > Knipowitschia caucasica. Next base: position 41,719,619 of record OZ035828.1, on the reverse strand, counting down.
AAAGCTTAAGTTGCACATGGTGGAGGAAGAGATTGTTAAGGTATTACTAGCTACTATACTCAAGTCTAGTTTCTCTAAGTCTAGGAAAGACTAGAAAAGACTAGAAAAGATTTCCTCAGCCCCAGACCTGCTATGGCATTTCCCTGTTTGGCTGCACCTCAGTGAACGCTGTGTGAACGCATTGCCTTTGCCCCGGAGCTCCTCGCCCACCTTCTGGTATTTATCTTGAATTTATGCTGGCAGACACATATAGAGTTGTGTGTGTCCGCTTGTGTGCGTGTGTGTGTGTGTGTGTGTGTGTGCATTTGTGTCTGCAGAAGGCAACTCGGCCGCAAAAGGCCTGGGGAGGGTCGAGTGGCGGACAACAGGAGAGACCAGGGCACAGCAGCTCTGATTGGCTACGACAGCACTAACCTGCTAACATTATAAGAGTCAGAGGCTGAAGGTGGAAGCTATGCTAACATGGGGTCACAACAATTATAAGACGTTTGTACTAAATGTGGGGTTTAACTTCCTGTGGGGAATCTGAAGCATGGACTTAACCATGTGCATTGAAATGATTGTAGTACTTTTGATAAAGTATACCATAAAAATACCAAGTGAGATAAAAATACACAACGTTGCAGATGTTGTAACCATCCTACAGCACTCGGAAGTTCTTTATTTATAAAGAACTTCCAAACAACACAGTGGACCAAAGGGCTGCACTTAGAAAAGAAAAGAAGTAGTGACTTCGCCAGTCCAATACGCAGTCTTGGAGCAGCAAATGCATCCCTCTCTATTTCTTTTTGGCATTTGAGACCATTAAATGTGCCCGATCTGCTGATCTTAGTAAAAAAAAAACTCTTATGAGACCTAACTGTAGGTTTTGCCTTATTTCTGTCAGTGCAGTAAAGAATGTATAATACGTACATATGTACATATGATGTATGTATATATGTATCTATATTATCTATAAAAAGTGAATGGAACATGTCTAATCTTAACTGTTCTAACTGAAACTGATCATTAGCCATTTATGATTATTTGTCAAAATAATTACGTCTGATTAATTTTGCATTAGTGTCTAAAGATATCTCCTGCACATATATCATTTTTGGACCACAAGTAATATTTTCAAGCGAGACCAATTATATTATTGGGTAAACACATGATGACAAATACCACCACCAATAAAACTACATCAACGTAACGAGCAGCAGTTCTGTTTTGCTGACAAAAGCAAATTAGACATTCAGGTTACGACAGAGAGCAATAACAGAATGTTGGTTTGAACTTTTCTTAATCATCTTTGAAATCCAGCCTGGATTACGAGTCCAAAGGTGAACTAATAATGAGGAAGTCAAGACAATCTTTCTCACCGCGCTGCTCCTCTACTCTTAAAAAGAAAAAGAGCTGTCAAAAGAATAAACACAAGTAAGTAAGAATCTTCATGGTGTGACATGCCTACAGCAGGAGGGGACCCTGGGGTGTCATCTTTGGGTGAGCTCAAACTGCTGATAGGAATAGATAGAGTGCTAGCGACCCATGCGGCGAGCGTGTGGGTGTTTATTGAGCAGCTAGAAAAGCTCCCCCAAGCACAATCGTCTAATTAGAATCCTATCTCTACGTCCCCTCTCCTGACCCCCGTAAATCTCCAGCATCTGTGGAAAGCCAGCCGCAGTGAGTTTCCCAAAAGTCTGTGCAAGAAAAGCCAACTGCGAAGGTCAAGGTTGTGAGTGGAGAGTGGGCAAATGATGTCTGTATTTCCACATTTGTGTTGTGGTAATTGAAGGCATAAATAAATAGGTCCACTTTAAGGAATGATCTGAGTGTCAAGGATTTACTCAGAGGTAGTTTTCATAGTATCTACAGCTGCTATTCCCAATGGTTTGAACAAATTGAGCCATTAGACACTGGCTGTAATCCAAAATGTACGCAAAATCTATATGAGGATTATTAGACACATCCAGTTTGCCTCTCTAATTATTGCCAGTTCCAATATGATGTGTTCCATCCATTATAGAAATAAACAAGATACAAGTAAATGTATAATCCCTAATTACACCAAGCGTCTTTCTGTGCTATTTCTTATCTGGAAGACAACTCTACCTATGGGTATAATTAAGCAAACTTGAACCTGAGCCTCCTGGTGATGAGCCAATTTACCGCAGCATCAAAATATGTGTGTATAACATGCATAATTACTTTGACTCACCCTCACCCATACTGTACTGCTGTTGACTTACTCTGTTGGTTTTAATGTCGGTTTTTTTCTCTTTTTTTTTGTTTTACTGTATGTAGTATGGCCCTAAAGCTGGGAGTATACTGTGCAGTTTTCATCCCAATTTTGCAAAAAAACAAAAAAAACATTATTCTTGTATTGCCCTAAATCACAACAGTATCTCAGAGGAATTTTAAAAACCGTTGAAAATCACCAACACAGATCATAGAATCAAACAGTCCAAACACAAATGATATAGAACACATATGGTCTTGGTCCATAGGGAGTTGACCAATGTCCATGAATGTTGTCAAATGTCCATAAATGTTAGAGAATGTTTGTGTCCTGGATCATCCCCACGGTCCTTTGTGTTAGACCCACTTACAGTACAGACTATTCTATGTATATATTGCACCAGGATTGTGTCTCCATGCGTCTGATTCGTACAGTGTGTGGAGGTTACGAGCAGGGATTGTCACCTCACGATGAGCTCTTGACTTCTGATTGTGTGATCGCAGGTATTTGAGATTTGTTGTTAGTTTTACTACTAAAGCTTTGTTAAAGATGTGCATACACTGTAAACACACTATTGGCCACGGCAGTAAACTAATCATAGCCACAAAAGTTTTAATAAAAGGGGACGTTCATGCTATGTAAGTTTGTATCGAATGTGTTTTTTGGTACAGACAGTGGCCCCACACAGGCCCGTGTCCAGAGCAGAACACAGACACACACACGCAACACACACGCACACACACACACACACACACACACACACACACACACACACACACACACACACAGTCTCGCTCCTCCTCTGGCTCATACCCAGAAGTCCTTGTGCTCTTGTCTCCGCACAGTACCCGTATGCTTGTGCTCACTCACGTCTCTTACCTCTGTGGGTTTAACACTAGAATTAACACATGCAGCTCATCTGGATGTTTTTTTTCCATTTTGGAATTCATGTCATTTCATGTCATTTGTCATGTCATTTTCCACCCGTTTATTATCCATGGAATAAGATAAGAGTTCTGCCATTTTGTAAATTTTGATGATTTTGAGTTATGATTTTGATGGGAAAATATCTAACAAATTGGGTTCATAGTATTCAAATAGAATCCTCACTGAGGATCAGCTATGAGAACTGGGTGCTGCTCTGACTGCCACCCCCTGACCCAGAAATGGATTAAAGGGAAGAAAATGTATGGATGGATGGATATTTTGTCTATACGTTTTATATTTACATTTTAGAATAGATCTTGAAACACTGTAATCTGAGAAACATACTGAATGTGTTTGAAGTATTTGAGTAGAATTATGTCCACACTTGCAAACACACTACTTCACATTGGATGTAAACTGACCCAGAACTAGACCATGACTGAAAGCCCCGTGCCCAGCCCCCCTCTCGGCAGTGTACTCACTTCCTGTGCCAGACCCTCAGAAAGTACCAACATCATTCTGCATTTTAACAGCAGCTGTGAACATGGAAACTGAACCTAGAGCTTCGCGTGGTCTCGTTTGGACGAACAAAGGAGTAGAGTTATCCTCTGTCCCGCGCTGGAAGCCCACGTAGCTAGTTTGTGTGGGCGGCACCATTATTGTTGATGTTTGTTCTCCGCTACTGCGCATGTCCAAATTTACGTGCGGGGAGCAGCGCGGAGGTGGGGGTCAGAGCAGAGGGGGATTTCACACCTTTTTCCCTCTCGCGGGTGTGAAAGAGATCCCCGCTGTGCAGCGTATCTGAGTTGTCCCACTCTGCAGGCTGGATCTGAACACTTACGTTTTCACCCCCCTGGAACACAGTCTTCGTATGAACGGTTGGTAGCAACCGACATCCAACTATACCGTTTTACTGCCACATTGTCTCCGTGTAAACTCAGCCCTAGTCTCATTATTCTAGAGACAAAAGAAACGCCATTTGCTTTGAGGAGAGATGACTCACAGCATCTCCTGCTCACCTTCTGAATGAAGTGGTGCAAATGTCTATTCAAGCTTCAAGTGAATGGTCATATTTAGAAGAAAGGACTGAATGAATTATTTCTGTCTTCAAAAAGTGAGGAGCAGAACTTTTAAACTGTCTGCAGCAGTCTAGTTCTTCACTCACCACCAGCTTTCATACAGGTTGTTTGTATTTGCATAATTTGTAGAATCCAGAGAGTTTTATTTGATTCTTACCTGGTCTGGTCTTACCATACCATCGTGCTTAAGGTCTGGATTCACTCCATTGAGCTTTGTTAACAGGTGAGAGGGGTTAACTCCTTTTGCAGATTGAAACGATTGGTTTTGAGTTTATCGTCTGTAATGCGTCGGATTGAGTGGGGCATTTAGCATTTAGCCTAGCTTCAGTATTTAGCCTTGCTTCAGCCATCTCCTTTGCCACTAATGAAGCCCGTGGGGAGTAGAGCCACTATAACTTTGCAGCAATGACATTTGCTATACATTCCTCTTGCTCCGGCTTCAATTTCTTGACATTTGGAGCATTCCGTGTCATTGGCAAACTACAACCAGCCAATTTGGCGCAAACTCTTGACGACACTCACACCGACCTACAACACTCGCCTCTCCCGCTCGCTGAATGGTCGAAGGGGAGTCAACCGGGACTCAAATTCTAACCCTATCCCTAACTACAGACACTAAGATCAGACCCAGACATGTAGGAAATTATCATTGACCAGAGTTTACAGATGGCTAAGGCCAGGCGAGCTCTGACCCTATCTCATCGTATTATTACCGTCACCATGAGACTAAATATATACAATATGTTCAGCAGCTTGTGATGAGGTCATAGTCACAAATAATCAAAATAATCTCATATTTTGTAGTCTTGAAACTTGCACACACACGGTCGTGGTTTTGATTCTTATGCTGACCCGGACCACAGCTAATTAGAACTGTTTTAAAACTTGTATTTGAACCTTTTCCTGATTTTAGCTGCATAAATCTGGTTGGAAGGATTGGGCAAATGCAGAGGACAAGTTTCCCAATATGGCATTAATGTGTACCTTAACATCACCTACAAATGTTGATGTCCTTTGCTGTTCACAGCTCATCCTTATGCGTTTCTATTTTATGACAACACCTTATTCAGCGCAATGGCAGTTCTGGATTCACCCTGAAATCTTGGCTTAAGCTTTTAGTAATTACAAAGTGTGCACTCCTGGGCCGTTGCTATGACTAAGCCTGGTCAGTCTGCTCAGGCTGAGGAGCAGTTTATTATGAAGATACAAGTACATCGCAATGGAACTCATCTTAGTCACGCAGGTTTTAGCTCAGCCACCTCTCTGGCAACGTCACCAGATTAACACCATGGCAGGAAACAGCTTCCCAGGTGTGGCATACATTTAGGGAAGTGGCTGGCAAAATACAATAATAGCATCTGGGTTTTATTTCAGTTATATTCTGGTTATTGAAGTTGTGTGTGATTTGGTTTGATTGCTGGTTTGATTGACGTCATACAAACACAGCATAGCAGCGTACACAAATACATACATCTATTCAATTTAAATTAAATAGGGCGACAGTAGCTCAGTTGGCCAGAGGGTCGTGGGTTCGAGCCCGACTTTCGCCATCGACTCCCACTGTTTGCTGCCGTTGTGTCCTTTGGCAAGACAGTTAACCTCTGGGAACACCAGCCACAGTGGGGCGGCTGCAGCTGTAAAGTGCCAAACTGCCATTGTGTCCTTAGGCAAGACACTTCACCCCCATTGCCTAGAATGAGTCTGGTGTGTGTGTGAATGGTTGGTGGTGGTGGGAGGGGCCGATGGCACATACTGGTTGCCTCGCTTATGTCAGTGTGCCCCTGGGCAGCTGTGGCTACAATAGTAGTTTATCACCACCGTGTTTTGGAGTGAAAGAATAATGACATGTAAAGCGTCTTTGAGTGTCCAAAAAAGCGCTATATGAAACCAATGCGTTAAATTAAATTCACAGCAGCCTTGTCTTGGAGGAAGGGGGGGTTGCATAACCAATGTCCATAAAAGTTAGTATATGCCCATGAATGTCCTTTTTTGTCCGGGATAATCAGCGCTCTCCTTCGCATTGACAAGGAACAATACAAAAACTCAATGGGAAAAATTACGAAAATTCCGGGAGGCCCATATTGAGAGAGGAATCCACTCCCACGAGTAGATAAAAAAATCTATTCAGTAAGTTTGGATCCCATTTAGGGCCCATATCAACCCCAAATAAGACTTGATATGCCCTGCCAACACCCCTAAATAAGGAAATGTAAAGTCTTTGTCTTGCTTCTATGCCTGACAAGTTTTTAATTCAGCTATTAGAAGTGTCAAACATACAACAATTACAAGCCCGAGTTTCTTTCTTTCGTGAACTTTATGATAGATCTATTTACAGCAGAAATATGGCCCTGGTAAACAAAGCCTGTCAAACAGATGCACAGGGCAGCGGCAGGACACGGGTTAGTTCAACGCACACTGACACATTTACCATCTGCTCTCCTCTGCCCTTAAAGACGAGAGCGGAGTAAGAGCAGAATAATGGCTTGATCTATTTGTTTCGATCGTATCTGATGCTGCGAGCTTTTGTGAGAGCAGACAGAGGAATTACAGGCGCCGCACACTGCACTTTAATCATGGTGAGAAATGTCGGCTCTAATGGTGGTTCAGGGGGTTGTTTGTCATGTGGTTGCTCCTGGGGCCCTCCGCTGCCTCGGAGCATCACCTCTCTGGTAGACTGTTTGGAGAGAGTCAGAGGAGGGGCCGGCCTGAGCGATGGCATGGCTTCTGTGTGGAGAAGAAAAGTAAATGCACTATGTATGCCTGTCATGCTAAGAAAAAAACAGATGCATAGTAATTGAAGAAGCACCACTGACACTATGAGCTACTGTGGTTCTGCTGCTATGTCGGCACTTTGTTGTCACGATGTTGACGATGACATATCATGAATGGTCAGACCCAAATCAACAGTGAGTAAGAAATGCATTGTTTTTTACACACAATCTACCGTGGGTCAGAGCCGCTGATTCACTGGGCAATTTCAAATCCCTTCTTAAGACCCATTTCTTTTCACTGGCTTTTAATGCGTTTACATGCGTTGAGCTGAATCTCTCTTTTTTTCTATTTCTGTTCATTGCCTGTTGTACATAATTGTTTTATTGTGTTTTTAGCCAATTTGGCATTTTAAATGTGCTATATAAATAAATTTGACAGTGACATTGACAGTTCTTTTCAGGTCATTCAAAGAGTTTTCACATTATTCTTTCACTCTAAACACGGTGGTGAGAAACTACAACCGTAGCTACAGCTGACCTGGGGCACTCTGACAGAAGCGAGGCAACCAGTCTGTGCCATCACCAGTAACCATTCACACACACACACACCAGATTCAATTTTGGCAATGTGGGTGAAGCGTTTTGCCAAAGGACACAACCACAGTTTGGCACTTTACAGCCGTAGCCGCCCCACTGTGGCACCTGGTGTTCCCGGAGGTCTCCCATCACAATACTACCCAGACCCTGACCTGCACAGTTTCAGAGGCCTGACAAGATCTGGATTTTGCAAGTATGGCCACAAAAGTAAAGTACAGAAGGTGCTTGCATTTCTTATGAGACCTTGTTTTACATGAATATTGTAAGAGCTCAGTAGGTCCAATGTCGCAGTCGACCACATCTGATCCGACCAAACTATATTTTCATTGTAATTTTCAGCTTATAGCCAATAAAATAAAGATTAAACAAAACAAGTAAGAGTTGGGTGACTTTACAGCTTGTATTCGCTCGGCTCAGTTTGGCCAGATAATCATTCATCATAAAGCACTGAAAAGAACCAGTTATTGTTTCAAGTCCTTTATATCCATGACCCATTCATCCATTACTGTTGTGCACTTTTGTTTTTTTTTGTGGCTGTTCATAACATCTATTCAAAGAAAAAAATAAGTGTGAGTGCAGGTTTGTGCGACACACGCCCACACATTTGCACACACAAATGTACGAGTTGTTTCTAAAGTAATAGTTGTGTTGTCATCACTCTTCCAGCGCTGTCACTGATTCATTGCTTCCCCTGTAGCTTGTTTTGTTTTGAAGCAATATATTTCCTTTTTTGTGAAACTTCTTTAGCTTTTTATGCATTTTACCATCTCAAATTTTATTACAGAAATAAATTTACTAGTGTTTGTTGATAGAATAAATCTTTCATCCAGGCTCTTCATAAAACAACATTTGTTCAGCTCTCTTGACACAAACTGATTTACCACATGTTCAACATTTGCTTTTATTTTTTTACATACTGCAAACAAAACTGAGCTTGTAACGACTGTGCTCATGATTTTAAATAAACTGAATCATATGAGTTATGGTTCATTCACAGTATTATTCTGGATCACGGTGACAGAAGAAACAAGGGATTGTTCAAATCGGGAATTTTGCTTCAAATATAGAGCACATCATGTGGACGTGAGAACAAATCAACTGGACTTTGAACAAAATAATTAAATCAATAAATCAATAAAAAACAATTAAATCAGTTGTCTCATGGACTTTGCAAAGTGTTGATTTGCTGATAGCAGATTAGAGAAACCAATGAAATATTATTTTCTGTGAAATGTTAACAGGAATTAAACAATTGTGAAAATGTCCCATCGCATTGAACTTCCTTCGATCCTGATCTTAACCTTAACCCGGAGGTTCAAAGACGAACAAACAGTTATGTATTCCAATGTGGTTTTACTGCAAATGACAAAGTAATGAATCTGAATTGAATCCGATTGGTGAGAACCGAGAACCAACTCGAAGGATGGGTTCTATTCCAGGGACCGAGACTGTTGACGAGTCTAAGACTGAGACTGTAGATCCAGGACCAAAGACTGTTGATGAGTCCAGGACTGAGACTGTTGATGAGTCCAGGACTGAGACTGTTGATGAGTCCAGGACTGAGACTGTAGATCCAGGACTGAGACTGTTAATGCAGGACTGAGACTGTTGATGAGTCTAGGACTGAGACTGTAAATCCAGGACTGAGACTGTTGATGATCCTAGGACTGAGACTATAGATCCAGGACTGAGACTGTTGATGAGTCTAGGACTGAGACTATAGATCCAGGACTGAGACTGTTGATGAGTCTAGGACTGAGACTGTAGATCCAGGACTGAGACTGTAGATTCAGGACTGAGACTGTAGATCCAGGACTGAGACTGTAGATCCAGGACTGAGGCTGTAGATCCAGGACTGAGGCTGTAGATCCAGGACTGAGACTGTTGATGAGTCTAGGACTGAGACTGTAGATTCAGGACTGAGACTGTAGATCCAGGACTGAGACTGTAGATCCAGGACTGAGACTGTTGATGAGTCTAGGACTGAGACTGTAGATCCAGGACTGAGACTGTAGATTCAGGACTGAGACTGTAGATCCAGGACTGAGACTGTAGATCCAGGACTGAGACTGTTGATCCAGGACTGAGACTGTTGATCCAGGACCGAGACTGTAAAAGAGTCCAGGACGACTGAGGCTGGATATTCACTTAAATTCAATCACAGTGTAGAAACCTAAATCACAATCACTAAATAGCAGTACTAGAATCTGTTTTCACATTGAAAGTGTAAAACAGATGGAGATGAGCAGAAACCACACAAAGCATCTGACAAGAAGAAGCCAAGTGTGTGCTTAGCATCAGAGCTATCAGTCTGACATAAGTCTAAAGAATAGGCCTCGTATGTGACGTAGAAATGTCATTTATCTGCCTTACACTGGGGAATGGCCGAGGGGCAATTGGACAGAGGATGAATGGTGACTGTCGAAAGTGAACAGCTCTGGGTTTCTGATGCCTTTTAAAACTCTGCCCATCTCTGAACATGTACCACTGACTTTTTTGTGTTTTGTGATATTCATATTTGATGCCCCACTCCTGCTGTGTTGAGCTTGTGCGTTTGCATTTTTGGCTCACTCCTCAAACAAATGGACGGTTGAAAAAGGCTCTGTTCACTTCAAATGTATTTATTTAGGTTTAACTGGACACAGGTTTAAATGAAGTGTTTCTCTGTCTCTCAGGGATGACTGTTGTTAAGGTTTTATTGTACATATGTCTTTTGTTTGGTGACATCACAGCCAAAGAAAGGAGAGCTCTCAACAAGGTGCCCTGCGCTGAAAGAGGACTGTGAGCTGTGAGACCAGAGAAGGACTAGAGAGAGACCAGAGAGAGACCAGAGAGCAACCAGGATTAGACCAGGGTGAGACTAGAGAGAGACCAGGGTGAGACTAGAGAGAGACCAGGGTGAGACTAGAGAGAGACCAGGATGAGACCAGAGAGAGACCAGAGAGAGATTAGAGAGAGGACTGTCAGCTGTGAGACCAGAGAGAGACTAGAGAGTCCTGAGAGTCCAGAGAGAGAGACCAGAGAGAGAGACCAGAGAGCAACCAGGATGAGACCAGGGTGAGACTAGAGAGAGACCAGGATGAGACCAGAGAGAGACCAGGATGAGACCAGAGAGAGACTACAGAGAGCCCAGAGAGAGATTAGAGAGAGGACTGTCAGCTGTGAGACCAGAGAGTCCTGAGAGTCCAGAGAGAGAGACCAGAGAGAGAGACCAGAGAGAGACCAGAGAGCAACCAGGATGAGACCAGGGTGAGACTAGAGAGAGACTAGAGAGAGACCAGGATGAAACCAGAGAGAGACCAGAGAGAGACGAAAGAGAGCCCAGAGAGAGATTAGAGAGAGGACTGTCAGCTGTGAGACCAGAGAGACCAGAGAGAGAGACCAGAGAGAGACCAGAGAGCAACCAGGATGAGACCAGGGTGAGACTAGAGAGAGACTAGAGAGTCCAGAGAGAGAGACCAGAGAGAGAGACCAGAGACAGACCAAAGAGAGGACTGTGAGCTGGAGGTTCACTAAGAATTCAGACTTTTCAACCAAGCTCTTAGAATAATCAATGACTCTTTTGGCCGCTGGAAAAGCCATGTTCCAGCTTCTTCCCTCTGGCAGAAGATATATATCTTTAAGAGTTAGGACATCTTGTTTTGCTGACAGCTTCTTTCCACAAGCTGTTATCAGTTTAAACAAAGCACTTTAAATAATCTTTAGTTCGATGTATTTAACAGAGACAATTGTTTACTGTTTTCTACCTGTACTTTTAATACTTTTAACCTTGTTTTATGTATATACTTGTCTTATGCACACTGGGGACTTTTGCAAATGTATTCCAATGTGGTTTCACCGCAAATGGCAAATATAATGAAAATGAATCATGAGCTCTGTTGTGATGAGGCAGTATCTTTTACACAGTGCGTATCTTGTGACATTAATATTTGAGGTTTTTGAAAGGATGACGTGCAGGTGCTGTGGGTCTCGGAACAGTGTGTTTAAAAAAAAAACATGCTGTGTTTTATAACAGATGTGTTTTCTTTCTTTGTCCGCAGTTGATTCATACGATCAGTGTGGTGGACCGGGATGAACCGCAGACTGGGCACCGCTTCTCCTTCACCCTGGCTCCTGAGGCCAACAGCCGCCACTTCACCCTGTGGGACATCAAAGGTGATATGCTCCTACTATACTCCTTCAGTCTCCCATTCACTTTTATTGAAACACCCACCATTTCGGGCAGATTTTTTAAATTATTATTATTACAGTGTATTTCATATCATGATAAATAATAATGCATTGGTTTTATATACTGTAGCACTTTTCAGGACACTCAAAGTTTCACATGTCATTATTCCTTCACTCCAAACACAGTGCTAATAAATTACTACTGTAGCCACAGCTGCCCTGGGACACACTGACAGAGGTGAGGCAACCAGTATGTGCCATCAGCTCCTCTGACCACCACCAACCATTCACACACACACACCAGACTCATTCTAATATGGGTGAGGTGTCTTGCCTAAGGACACAACCACAGTTTGGCACTTCACAGTCGTAGCCGCCCCACCTGGCGGCACGGTGGCTGAGTGGATAGCACTCTCGCCTCTCAGCAAGAAGGTCCTGGGTTCGAATCCCGGCCGGACCAGGGCCTTTCTGAGTGGAGTTTGCATGTTCTCCCCGTGTCTGCGTAGGTTTCCTCCGGGTACTCCGGTTTCCCCTACCACTAAAAATATGTACAATAGGTCTGGCATGCGCCTCCTGTTTGGCGACCCCGCTCCCATCTCTGTGGAGTGAGAGACAAATGCCCAAAAATAACAATTGTAAACCGCTTTGTGACTCTGGTCTGTGAAAGGCGGTATATAAATAAAGATTACTTACTTACTTACTTACTGTAGCTCCTTGTGTTCCCAGAGGTCTCCCATCACAGTACTAACCAGGTCCTGTCCTGCTCAGCTTCAGAGGTGTGACAAGATCTGGCTTTTACATGCAAGATATGTTCCCCATAAACTGACCCCATATGTCTGCTCGTCTCTGGTTGCTGGGATGTTACAATCTGAGTACTCGGCTTTAGATTCCTGTTATTGAATCCATTCAGCTTTGTCAGGGAAAAGCCAAACGCTGTGGACATGCTTTCTCCGGTCTATGAAACAGACAAAAACAAACTTCCAGCATCATCTCAAACCATTAGACTCCCCCATGTTGAGGTCATTTCTCCAGTGACTGCCAACTTGTTATTCTCCAAATAAATGATCCATTAGGCCTGAACAAAAGAGCTCGTTCCGTAAAGCAGATGGCTGATTCTTAAAACTTGAGGAAAATGTTAGTGCTCTAAGAATCCCACAAGTGTATTTTTATTACTTCCAAGATTATAGGCAATTATTATTTTAAGACAAACAACACCTGTCTTTAGTCTTATCGGCAAACAAGAATAAACACAATAATGTAAATACTTAAGGCTTAGTTTTCAATCGATTTGAAAGAACACAAGAATATGATGCACATTCACACTTTGAGCAAATTTACGAGCCAGATGAGCAATAAATATGTGTCAAGAAACTATCAAGCTTCAGGTTTTCAACATAGCTGCCCATTCAAGTCAAAGGCTTGAGCTATTAGATGCAGGCCGTATCACAGAGGAAAAAAGGACTTTATTTTTCCCATTCGTATTAAGGTTTTTGCTTTTTGGATTCTCGTGAGCACCTGACCGGCATACCCCACCCACAGCAGCGCCCACTCTACCTCTCAATCTGGATCAAAACTTTGGGCCAGGAGCCGACTTTTGGACCATCCATAAAGCCGTTTTTGGGAGGAAAAATCATTGGGTCATTCTTAATCCGGGTACACCCCCACCAGCCTGGAGTGATATTGCAAGCATGTCAGCGCACGTGCCCATGGAACTTCTGGAGCCAGGATTCGCCCACACTGGTTCCGACCAAAAAAGTGCTGATAGACTGCAATACGCTGGGTGGCATTTTACCACGTGAGCAATACCCTATCCAGATACTAAAATAGATCCATTGAAAGTGTCCCGAGAACATACCGCCTGGAGAAATATGGAGACACGGACATATTTTTCCTCCTCTGTTTCCCTGTGTTTGCACAGATCCATCGTTTAGAGACGTGTGCCTAAATGTGACAAGTGGCTAAATAAAGATTGATTTGACACCAGCAAAATGTCAGGGGTGCAGCCCAGCTATAGGGAAATGTCACCGTGTGAAGGCAGGGGGCGCTTCCATTTGGATAGAAGGCAGTCAGCAATATCAATACTTTAGCAATACCCATTTTGTTTTTCAATTCATACTTTTTTAACTTTATAGACAAATAACAAACCAGTGTAAGATAGTTTTAGTTTTAATGCTGTTCCTTTGTTGTATTCACCTTCCCTAAACATATCAATAGAGATTGTTCCTGGTTCAAAAGCGGAACAGAAAAATAACCAGGTTAAAGTATCTCGGGAGATTTGCCAGAAGTCACTGCAGCAGCCAACACAGTTTACAAAGTTGGATGCAAATTCTCTGTACACTGCAGAAAACTGGATTGGCAAACACAGACAGTTTTAGAATGAGACACATTTTAGTTTTGGCCGATGCTGACCAAAAGATAGAAGATATTAGATTTGTAAATTTGTTGGATTAGAATATTTGGTAAACACATTGCATTTTTCAGTCTGTGTTAACTGTTCTGAGTCATAAAACGTACTGTTTATGTAAAGAATGATCGATTAGTTGTGATTAATCAATTTACATGTCACTGCCTGAACTGACATCTGAACAAGTCCAACGTTCAGCGACGCTTGAAAGCATTTTTCTTTCCATGAAAAGTAAACAACAGACATAATCTGCACGAGCTTTGGGAGTACAACATTTCAGCAAAATTGTCAAGACTTTGGGCTCAAAGGATCCAGAGATTTTTAAAATGTATAGTTTTTGCCTAGAAGGATCTTGTATCTTTCTGTCCTTTGTGGATTAATTATTCTCAATTTTGTGATTCACCTCTTCATGCGCATTTTAGTTTGAAATTAAACTTGTGTTGTAAAAACCAATAGCCACTTTTGAATCTACAATCCATTTTAACCTTACTGATAGAGATGGACAAGTTGGGGAGGAGTTTTGGAAGAGCCATTTAAAACTCACGAGTTCCTTCTACATAACCAATTACAATCAATTAAACTTCACCACACACCTCACAAGGTTAGACAACATTATTAAATTTGTGGGTTGGCACTCTTGCTTTCCGACACTTACAACACAACAGCCCTGTCCGCATTTTGGTTGAAGCACGGCAACCCACATGGCGTTATTTCATCCTCCCACCTCGGCTGTACCACTCTCCGCTGTCTTCTTTCATGGACACATTTGTCAACCTGTCACTTCCAGTGTGTCACCGCTTCTTTTCCTCATCATGGGCTCACAATGCGCTCTGTCGCCCAGCCTTGACATGCCAGTGACGAAATGATGAAAAGCCTTTTTTTTTGCACATGTGTTACACGAATCGTTTAAAGAATGGTGCTCTGGATTAGGAAGATGAGCGGTTTGAGAAAGAACGTTTAATCTGTCATGTGTCAGTGGTTACCAGGTGGAGATGTGGTGGCCCTGTTGATTTTATGTGTTGTAACCGGTAAACTAAATATTCTAGTTCAGAGCAAGGAAGTTGAGAAAAAAAACACTGATGTATTATTTGGGTTAACACATTTTGGCTGACACATTCAATTAAATGTATTCTTGTATATCCCTAAATCACAAAAGTAGCTAACTCAGAGTGTCAGGGGGTGGGGTGAGTGAGGACTCAAACGCCACAATGCCAAAATAAAGATTTAATCAAATAAAATACAAGGTAAAAACAATACAATCAGGAACACAGGAACAGGACAGACTGACAGAACTTGACAAGACAATGAAGCAGCAACCATGGGAGAGAAGCACAGGGTACACAGGGAGACACACACAGACACAGGTGAATCACATCAGGACGGGGCAGACAATCAAGACAGGGGAACAGGACATGAAGCAAAACTGAAATGAAACCAGACAACCAATGGGACAAAGTCAGTGACATGCTAATGAGTTAGGGTCGTTAGCCTCAGCAGGGTTGTTAGACCTGCTCCCTTCTACATCAAACAGACCTTAGATTGTTTATGAGTTAGTATCAGGATTAGGGTGTGGCTAACCACACCCATAGGTTATAAATCTCTAACGCACGGTCCGAGAATTCATTCCCTTAGTCCTTAGGATTGAGGACAAAACGTTGGGAAAACTTGCTAAGAAGTACAGATGATGGGTGAGAAACCTTCCTTTGCTCAGACAACCAATGTCAAAATAAAACCAAACACAGAAACAAAAATCCACACCATGACACAGAGGACATTACAAAACCATTGAAACCGACGACAACAAATGGTATTGGTCCATAGGGAGTTGACCTAAGTCCATGAATGTTGATAAATGTCCATAAATGTTTTAGATAATAATCCTAGATGGAAAGCTTCTGCAGATTGAGTGTGCAATGTATGTTTAGGTGAATGTTACAGCGCCTTTAGACTCTTAAACCTGATTTATAGACTATTTTCTTTGGCATTTCATGTTTTTGAATGTCATGGGTTTTTAGTGTGTAGAAAGAACATGGATATACATAAACAGTACATATATGGAATAAGACATGATCAAACGGCAGACATTCTTATGCATTCGTCACACCATTACAGGTTTGAAAAGAGTGTGAGTCTGTCTCTGTGTCACTCATATGTTCCTGATAGTGTGTAGAGCTGAAAAAACTACATGTATTTTTTGAGGGAACCATGTTATTCATAGTGTGCATAAGTCTCACTCTGTAATTATTGTCAGGAACATGCATTTGTCACTCAGATGAGCCCCTGTGCAGAACCAATCACCTATTTCCTGTGTTTTATCTCTGCTGCTGTGATTTTCTTCGACAGGTCACAAGCATGCACTCCTGACTCTCACCGGACCATTGTAGGTCCAGCATGCTCCACCAGAGGCGTTTCGCTGAGATCCACGTCAAGGGTCTGGGATTGAGGGCAATGCAGACTCCTTCAAGATAGCAATCACAACAAATTTGAACTGTTTAAAAAGTTTAAATACAATTGAATTAAGACACAAACGTCCCTTTTAATGCAATTTGAGAGAAGAGTTGTTGATGTTCCATGTTGTGATAAGTGGGTTTTAAAAGTCAAAGTTTTTTTTGTTTCGATGTGAGTGTTCAAGGTAGCATATCATTCAGGATAACGGACAAGTGGTTTATCCAATCACATACAATGATTGTTTTTTACAAATACATCTCCATCCATTCATTTTCTTCCCCTTAATCCATTTCTGGGTCAGAGAGGGGGTTGGCAGTCAGAACAAACAGCCCCAGCTCCTCACTGATCCTCCTGCAGGTGGTGAGTGCACATGAGCCTTGATGTTTCAGTCATCAGTGGGAGTCGTGAAATGGGTCTCGTGGCGGGCTCGAACCCATGACCTTCAGACCCAAAGGCCAATGCTCTACCAACTGAGCCACTGTCACCCAAATACAAAAACATCTCCTATTGTAAAATTCCAGACCCTTGTGTGAAGCTCAGCAAACGACAAGGACCTGAGAGTCAAGCTACAAGCATGAAGCTATAACAGACAGAAGTAGTGGACTCCCTGATTGTCAATATCACCCAGGTGTTTGCCTTTTTGCCAAAGAAGCTGCAAAAAGGGCAATCTAGCAACGAAGGAGGCGGTCATTAAGCGTGCTTTCCTGTTTCTGCTTGCACTATACCTGACCTGAGTGGTCACTTTTGGGGGTAATTTCTGAATTCTGAATTTCTTTAAAGAGTTAGCGGGTTGGCATTGTCCATTCTTACAAAGTTTACAGTTACTTGTAAATGTTTAATCATTGCTACCAGGGCATTCATATGCACAAGCACACAATAATGTACACCTTTTCCTCCCAACTGTAACACCCTCTATTGATTTCAAACAATGGTTTCTGATTGTAAATAAAAGGGCATTCAAAATGAAATGGGTTGGTGTGAGATTTCATAACACTTTTAAGCAACTTTTGTTAAAGTTAAACTCATCATTCTATCAATGTGCAGAAGCCTGTACTTTTCCCTTGTTTTGTCTATCTGAAGGCCAAGCTACATGGCACCGTGGAAGCTGCTGATTGGAGGTCTCCATGCCTCCGCTCTGTATAATACACTTGCATTCTCTTGTATCTGTGCTCGTGTGCTTTGTTCGTGCTGTCTCTACCATCGACAATAAAACATGTCTTTTGTCTGAATTTAAGACGCGATCCCAGACTATGTCATCTTCTTCATTGGCTTCAAAAGATTCAAAAGATATATTGATGTGAACTTGTTAACTGAGTGTATTGCACAAAAAGGATCATCAAGGTTGCTATTGCTGGATTGATAAAACTGTTTGTATCTATGGATCATTTCAACACGTTGCTGCAAAGTCATTCAAATCTTGGCTATTAGTGATGAGCTATTTTCCTGCTGGAACTGACACAGAAGTCAACCTGAAGAGTCCAAAAAGTCAAGCAGGACATTGTCATGGACGTGCGATTCCCGTATATAAGTGGTAATATGAAGATTGTGCTCCATGTGCCAGAGCAGCCACACACTGACAGTCTAACAGTGATATATGTTCGGCGAGATGGATTACCCGGTTTTCTCCGCTCAAGTCTCCTCTGCTTGCCCGAGTCTATTTGTCAAATTCCTCTTTCCGGTTCTTGAGATACATCTGTCTTTTCGAGGGCTTGTTGATATATACACAGTGTTTAAGTGTGATTCCCATTACTCCTGCTCATACTGGAGTGTTTTTCATGCGCTGAATTTAAAGATATAATAAATATCCGAAAAATACCTCGCTTTGACGGAACTTTTTTACCCTTGAACCACGTCGGATGGCAGGTTATCTATCTCAAATGGAGCAAATATGTGTTGTGTATTTGTCTTTCAAGTCGTCTTCCAAAAGCAGCAGTAGTTTTTTTATGTTAAGTCTGAAGTGAAAAAGCGGGCCTTGTTCTGACAATGGGAAAAGCTTTGATTGTTCCAACGATCGTGCTTGAATCTGTAAAAGAGTGGAGTTCATATAGATTACGAGACAAAATAGAGGTTGATGTAACTCATTCCAACGAGAAAACAAGACTGAACCGGCCTCAAACAAAGATCGATCAAGTCACAGTCACATTTCTTTTGACCTTATATTATCTGCTATTATAACTCCTACACACATACATGTATCTTCAATATGTATAAAATATGTTTGGAACATTTGGGCCCAATTGGAGAGACAGCTGACTCTACCGACCCTTCTCTGGGGTCAATGGGGCTGTGGACTTCTGGAAGGACAATAAGAGCCTGTAGTGAGACCCTCAGTGAGACAGATTCAGGATACAGAGTTTAACCAGGACTAGTCTACAAGATTATTGAACTACATATATATTCACTACATCCGGTGTCCTAGCCCATCCATAAGAGCACTGTGTTTTGTCATTTTTACCATCCTCATTCTTGGAGCTGACCCAGGCTGAAAGCGCTAAGCCTGAATTTGACTTAATGTGTTCTGAATATGCCTTTAAACTCTTTCTTTAATACATATCTCAGAGTGCATTCCTTCTCCAATACAATACACTGGTTTGTGCGAGGAACTTCTGCTGAGAAGAAGATACAACAACCTATTTCGTAAAAATCAACTTAACCTTATCTAACCCAGAGTTTCTCATAATGTGAATATTTTTTTTTCATTTAAAGCTGGACTAACTCACTTCTTGACTTTGAAGCAGCAGTTTCAAATGTAAACGCTGCCCTAGCTCTTTTTTTTAGTTTCAGGTTCGCCTCCGCCATGATGCTAGTTTACCTCAGCTGTTCGCCAACGAGAGACCTGTAGATTTTCTCAACAAAGTGGGGGCCAGTGGTCTGCTGGGATTGGCCCGAATCTGGTCCCGAAAAAAATTCTCTTCCCGTTAAAATGTGATCAAAAATAGAATAACACTCCAGTACAAACCAGCCCTACTTTCTTCAAAAGGACGAATATCCCAATGCACTGCATAGATACAGTATGAAATTAATGTTCCTAATGCATACAAAAGTAAAGTGAGGTAGTCCGGCTTTAAGTCATTTGTACTCACCTGACTTCCAGACACCATTGTTCTGACAAAAACCATCCTCACCACCTTCTTTCTTCACTAACCTTGTCCTTGGTTTTGTTGTTGGGGTTTATTGTGTTATTCTGTGATGTATGAAGTGTGATCTGGAAGTGTTATGCAGTCTTTGTGTGTGAACTACTACTTTTGAAATGTAAGTAGTTTCTCTGATGTAAAATGTCAGCTATATTTCCCACCAGAACTGAGAGAGTGCTAGTTACCATAGCAACACGCTGTTTATTGTCCCAGCGAGCATTTAGGCACTTTTCTGCATACTGTTTTTGCTGTATTTCAGTCATATTCGTCAGTTTTTATTTGCACTTACTGAAAGAGGGTAAAAGTAAAAACTAGCTCACTCTTTTGGGGAATTTTTAAAACTCCATTGGTTTGAATGGGGGGACTCAAAATGGCGGCTCTAGCAGTTCTAGTTTACTTGCTGTGCTGTAAAGCTACCCAATCAGTGATCAGGTCCCTCCACAAACCAGGACAGCAGTGGAGTAGCTTTGGATGAGTTTTAACTGGATTCTATTCGTGATCTCTGTGGGCATTGACCCTGACTCCAGCCTTCTCCCTCTGTCCCTCTCCAGATAACACCGCGGGCATCCGGACCGAGCGCTCACGCTTTAACCGTCACGAGCAGAACGTGTACTTCCTGCCCATCCTGGTGGTGGACTCGGGCCCGCCCTCGCTGAGCTCCACGGGGACTCTCACCATCCACGTGTGCGGCTGTGACCGAGGTGAGGCTGCCATTACCTGCATTATCTTCACTGTCACCTTCTGGGTCAGCGGCGAGGAGCAGGGAAAGGTCATCGGCATGGCTCACGGTGACCAGCCCAAGTCCCATGGGGGTTTCACCATGGGGGATTAGTGTGATTATGACTTATGTGAGCGGAGAAGACGCGGTGTGAGTCAGGGGTAGTCATGTGGCATTTTGGGTCTGTGTAGTAGAGTGGATGGGAATTGCTTAGAACATGAAAAAAAAAAAAAATGCTTTCCAGATATTTTTTTTTTTATTTTGTAGTTTTTTTTTATTTTTTATTCATTTATTATTATAATTTTTTTTTTGGCAACCTTGAAATACAGAACATATAGACAATAAACAATATATCAGTAAATACATACAGTGTTTTTTTAGAGATCATTGATTTGATTTTGTCAGGGCACAACAATACAATTTTGGAATTATATTTTTGATTTGAAGCTAGGCCATATGATTCTAAACTGTATATGAAAATGTACTTCTGGCATTAAGTAAAAGATTTATTAGACTCTGTGGAAACAGCTGCATCTGTGTATAGAAGGGAAGT